>JARWIR010000001.1:27915152-29115152 GCA_029959085.1 Nemophila menziesii | reverse complement strand
GAGCTTGTGAGCATCTATAATAAAAGACTTGGAGATGCTGGTTATGATACTTATAAGCTTGCTCGAACCAATAATCGTGGTGATGGTATGTTTCTTTAAACACAAATGTATCTTTTCTTGTTTATATATAATCCTATTAAGTAATTTTCTTGTTTAAATTTTGTATTAGGTTTACTAACTGCTGTGCATAAGGACTATTTTAGAGTGATTAATCACGAGGAATTGCTTTTCAATGATTTTGGAGACCGTGTAGCTCAGTTATTACATGTTGAGTTAATCGCACCTTTCGCACAGTGTCGAAACACTAATGTTGGACAAGAAATTCTTATTATGAACACTCACTTATTATTTCCACATGATTCAAGTTTGTGTTTGGAAAGGCTTCGCCAGGTGTACAAAATATTGAAATATGTGGAATCGTATCAGAAAGAAAAGAAACTCAGTCCTTTACCCATCATTCTTTGTGGGTATGTATGTATGAATTTTCTTACTCTTACAATGTTTCGATTTTTAAATATACTTTTTTCCTTTTTAGGGATTGGAATGGAAGTAAAAGAGGGCATGTTTATAAGTTCTTAAGATCACAGGGATTTGTTTCTTCGTATGATACAGCTCATCATTACAGTGATTCAGATGCTCACAAGGTAATATATTATTTTTTCCATTTTCTTACTGATAAATAGTGTACTAATGTAGTTAATTTTGTCTCAGTGGGTGAGTCATCGTAATCACCGTGGGAACATTTGTGGCGTGGATTTTATATGGCTTCTTAATCCGAATAGTTACCGGAAATTACTCAAGACAAGTTGGAGAGAAGCAGTATTTGGGATGTTTAAGGTAACTTTCATAGACGATTGTGAAGTATAAGGTTTGTTATTAATTTCTAATATTTGAAATTTTGTTTCCAGAATCAAGTTCGTCGAGCATCATTAACGGAAAATGACGCGTTTGCGTTTCTTAAAGCAGATAGTGATGGCGATTACATTACCTACACTGGATTCTGTGAAGGATTACGCCAGGTATGATCTGTGAGATCATGTGTTTGTGTAATTGTCTCAAAGATAAATGTTTTCTGATGTTAACTTTTAATTTGACAGCTTAATTTGATTGGTCATTGCTATGGATTAAGTGTTGACGAGACAAAAGACTTGTGGGTACAAGCAGATATTGATGGGAATGGTGTTCTTGATTTCAAAGAGTTTCAGGTATTAATATTTGACTTTGTGATATATATTTACATGTTTTTACGGATTGAATTTGAGAAACTGATATTAATGATATTGTAGCTAAGGATATGGAATCCATGTTGGTTAGAACGAAAAGATGAAGTGGAGGATGAAGAGTTGGATAATAATAATAATACAGAGGAAACAATTGGTTTCAGTGTTAAAAATGCAGTTCTTTTTCCAACAGAAGTTGAGAAAGGGACATGGCCTGAAGATTATTCACTTTCTGATCATGCTCGACTTACAGTTGTATTTTCCCCTATAAAAATGTTGTGTTCTCGATTAACATCTTGAGTTATGTATGCCATAGCTGTTACGCTAAAGAAACACATGATGGAGTTTTCGGATAGGGAATTCTTGTTGGGGTATTGTCTATGTGTGCTGTCTATCATAAACTACTCGCATTGAGAAGTGGATGAAATTATGAAATGAGCTATCTTTTGGACTTGATATGAGATAATTTTCCTTGTAACTGCAAAAACTTACTATTATGCAGACTTTTGATGCCATTTAAGTGCAGTATTTTTTGTAGGAAGGGGTGAAAAAAGAAAACAAACCAGTTTAGTTGTATGTATGGTGTGGTAATGAGCTTCAATCTTAGTTGAGTACGATTGCACAGTTTCTAGTTTCTGTACTACTTCGGGTTTCTTTCTTATATACCATTATTTATATTTAGTTTAATTGCCATTGTAATTACTAACTAGTAAAGATTTAGTGTGAATATAGTATTCTGAATCTGAAGCATTTGATTATTAGTAAAGTGCCTTTTTGCTCATGGTTTTGTGCATCCTGGGACTTTAAAAACGGGATTTTTTAGCGCCTTATTAGGTGTCATATGGAGTGAAAGGAATGATTTGATCTCTAAGCATGATTTTTTAACCCTAATGATGATGTCATCATCATAAAAGTCAAGTATTGTGCTTAAGAATACATCCGAGCTTGGAGCTGTCATCTCGGAAAGCTTGCAAGCATTAGGAATGAGGTCGATTTTATCGGTTGGTGTAAACCCAATTGAGGCCTCAAACTGATATGGAAGGAAATTGGGTTCGGGGTTTTGCTATGAGATTTAATTTCAACTTGCCGGTGTTAGCGGAGTTATTCGCTCTTTATAAGGGTGTAAAGATGGAAAAACTCGGGGTCATGTATTTGAAGGTGAATGTGGTCTCACAAGAGGTTGTGGAAGTATTATCACATGTAGGACCCGGGAGAGGTCGTTTCTCTTCATGGATTGTTGGTGTTCATGCCATCATGATCTAAATAGATCCTTTTGGATTAAATCTATGTATAAGTGAATGATTGTGTAGACTGAATGGATCGAAAGGGTTTATATCAAGACATACATTTTCTTATTATACTTATCTATTTGACGGGGTCTGGAAATTACTCACACAAGATAGATTTAATTGGAAATTTTGAAGTAGATTTATGGTTCAAGATTAATTAGTGAATTGATCGTTAATTAGTAGTTCTTCTTATCACGGTCTTAAGACCTTCCTTTTATTAAAAATAAAAAGGTTTTTTTATACATCACATAAGTAAAATTCCGATTTGTCATTGGAATGTGTATTATTTTATTTTGTTTTATCATTTCATCACTTTCACATCATCTCCAATTCATCGCAAGGTAATTAATGGTTTACAAATATTATTATTTGTTACTTTCGCCGTTTCAAAATGTTTGTTCACTTACTAAAAATATAGTTTCAAAATATTTGTCCACTTAGAATATCAAGACACTTTTTTTTTTTTTTTTTTCCACTATTATCCCTATTAAAAAATTAAAATTTATGTTTCCAATACACATTTAAGATATCAAACACTTTATGAGGGGTACTTTTGTAATAAGGAGTGTAATAATTATATTTTTTAATTTGTGTGAAAAGTAAAGTGGACAAATATTTTGAAACAGGAGTATTTTGTTGATCTAGTATATAAACGCTGTAAAAATTGAACAAAAGGGGCACATTAGTATTTTTCTTACATTATAGTAATAGTAAAAAACTAATTTTCTCACATTCTAATAAAGTATATAAGGACAAATAAACAATGGTCCTTCTTACTCCATACGTTTAACCGGTATAGTATTTTTTTTTGACATTGGGAGGGTGCGACTGCACCCCAAAAAGAAGATACAATAAATAACCTATCCCGAGTTTACTAAACTTCAGGACTAATTCAAAAATACTACACGAGTCCTGCCGCTCTCTGGGTGCCCTGTGCCTAGCATCTTTTGTAGCTTTGCCCGCTTCTTTATTGAGGTTCCTTTTAACATGGTCAAAAGTCATTTGACCAGCCTCATTAGATACTTAGATAATTCTGCAAAGGAGAGGTTGGATATTCCAACTTGCTGCTGACACTTGCTTGATACCTTGAATGACCTCAAGGTTGTATGAAACGATTCTTTTTTTCTTCCCCGGGTACTGTTTACTTGCTTTAACTGCTTTAATTATTGCTAAAGCTTCCCCCTCATTTGCTTGGTTGCAGTCTACAGCCCCATCACTAATGATCGTCGTGACATCGTTTATTTTACTCACAGCTGCAATACTTGTTGGTTTGTGTTTACTTGTGAACGATGCATCACAACAAATAATTATATCCGGTTGTCTATCCAGCTCTTCTTTGGCTCGATTTCCTTCCCCTCTTTTTACAAAGCTTTTGCTTTTATTTATCATAACCCAGTCGATTCCATGTAGATCTGTCATAAGTATGTTCGTAGCTTGGATTACGTTGTTTCCCTTTACAGGTACTTCTTCATGAAAAGCCTTCATCTTCCCTTTCCAAATATTCCATAAATTAATCATTATATAATCTCTTATTGTTTCTTCGTCCCATTCCCCATTAGTAAAAATCTTTATAGTTCTCAATAACCAATCCTCCATTCTCTCTTTATTTTCATCTTCAATTCTGATTTGTGGCGTTGTTTCTGCCCATATTTCTTTACACATTTTACAGTTTAGAAGGAGATGTTTCACTGTCTCATCTCCCCCTTGGCACCACAAACATGTTCTAGAGTCTCCACATTTCTTATTATAAAGATTAACTCTTGTGGGTATTGCGTTATTGATAAGCCTCCATATGAATAATCTAATTTTCTTCGGGGTGTTTGATTTCCATATAATCTTCCAAATTTTTGAGTCATATTTATTCTCTTCCTTTGCTACACTTGGTTTCATAACCACTTTTTCTTATGTGATTGCTTTATATCCTGTCTTTGGCCAGATGAATTTATCATTTTTCGAAGTGTCCATTGTATTAATTCTTTTAATAATAGGTATAATTGGTTCTGGAAAGAGGTCATCAAGAACCTCCATAGTCCAGATATTTGTGTCTGGTATGAAGAGATGTTTAACCCTCGTAATATCACAATCAACTGGTTTCTCCAGTTTCCAATTCGTATCTATCCAACGGTTTTCCCAAATCTTTGTATTCTCGCCATTTCCTATTATGTGTATTCCATATTTTTAATAAGGTCTCTACCTTCAATAAGGCTCGCCCAACTCCACGTTCTACTTTGTCCGAGTTTAGTATCCAAAAAAGAGCTTTTATAAAAATAAATACCTTTAAGTAATCTTGCGGCTAAGTTGTCCGGATTGTTCATGATTCTCCAAGCTTGTTTTGCTAATAATGTCGTATTCATTCATTTGAAATCCTTGAAGCCCAGGCCTCCTATTAGTTTTCCAATTGCGATTTTCTCCAAGGCGACCCAGTGGATTCAGTTTTTTTCTCCTGAATTCCACCAGAAGTTAGAGATAGCTGAAATAAGTTTATTACAAAACGAAATAGGAAAAGAAAAGATGGACATATAATAGTTCGGAATAGCTTGTAAGATAGCTTTGATGAGGACTTCTTTCCCTTCTTCTGATAGTAGTTTTGCTTTCGATCCTTCTGTATTCTTGAAAAAAAAATTTGCTATCCACTCTAGGGACTCCACTTTGGATCTCTTATGGCATAGAGGAATGCCAAGGTAGTTTCCTAGGTCTTCTGTTTCTTCTATGTTCATTATACTCAAAATTTCTTCCCTTAAATCTGTTGGTGTTTCCTTACTAAATAGCATTGAAGATTTATTGAAATTGATACTCTGCCCCGAGCCTTTGCAATATTCGGTCATGCGTTCTTTAAACATTCCAAAATTAGTATTCTCTATTTCAAAGAAAACAGAGAATCATCCGCAAATAGAAGATGTAAAATCATGGGACAGTTTCTGTTAATTTTTATTCCATTGATCTCACCATTGTCAATACTATTCTCCATTATGCTGATAAGGGACTCAGTCATTATGGTGAAAAGAAAGGGTGAGAGAGGGTCCCCCTGTCTTATGCCCCTTCTTGGTTGAAAATTATTAAGCCTCTTTCCGTTAAGGTTAATCGAAAAAGATACAGTAGATATACAATTCTTAATCCATTTTTATCCATTTTTTACAAAAGCCAAGTTTCTTAAGTGTTAATAAGATGAAGTTCCATCTAACTTGATCATAAGTTTTGATCATATCAATTTTTATCTCTACCATATGTTTCTTGTTTTTCCTTTTCCGACTCATAAAGAAAGATATTTCTTGAGCTATAATAATATTATCTTGTATAGCTCTCCCTATAATAAAAGATGCCTGTGTTGGTGATAATATTTTGTTCATATAGTCTCTAAGTCTATTAGCTAAGATTTTTGCAATAATTTTGGCAAAAGTTGACACAGGATATAGGTCGAAAACTGCCTAGTTCTTTTTGGATTTCGCCTTTTGGGATTAGTGTTATAAGTGTTTCATTTATATTTTCCAAGGAGGTATTATTAGTAAAGAAATCAAGTACCATTTTGAACACATCCTCCTTCATGAATTCCCAGTACTCTTTGTAAAACTTACCGTTGAAACCATCCGGTCCCGGAGCTTTGGATGCTGACAGTTCTTGTACTGCCTGTTCCATCTCTTCCATTGTTGGGAGTTTTGTTAATTGTAGGTTCATATCATCAGTTATACAGGGTCTAATATGTTCCGTTGCTCTGTCCATATCCTCCTTTTTTGCAGGAAAATGTCGGAAAAGAGTTTTGTAATAGTCTTGGAAACTCTGTTTTACCTCTGAGGAGTCTTCTTTCCAATCCCCGTTTATATATTTAATTCTTGTTATTCTATTGTGATTTCCTCCTTTGTATATCTGTGTGATCCTTCAGTTTGCCAACAAAAATCAATTTACTCAGGTGCCAAACTTTTCAATACTGTATAGTATCGTAGTATATATAAATATCATGAAAAAAAATTGAAAACTGGATACATATTGTGGACATCCTTAACCTATACTCGTACCACATTATTTTATATACACCACTCAAAATCATACCATCAAATTACTATTCATAACGTGGCATGAATTAGTTGACAATAAATCGTTAATCTGATCAAAATATAAATAGATTAACAATTTATAGTCAATCAATTCACGCCACGTCATAAATGATATACTTGGATGATATAATTTTTAGTGATATATATCATTATTTATTTTTTAATGATATATATCATTATTACTATACAATGTGTAAAGAATAAATGAAACCTGGATCCATGTCCAGAGGTCTGTGTTTTAACTCTTAAAATCTAAAATCAGTAAGTCATTCGCCTCAAATTTTTAATTTTTATATAAAACTCGATTTTTGACTCTTGTATAAAATTTGAAGGTTAAAGGATCGTGGATGAGATGCTCTAATAAGAAAAATTTATGTACGACTAAAAGTTTCCAGGATTAAAAGCAAAAGTTTATTATCCAGACCAAAATTTGATACTTCCGAGTTTCGATAGATTCGTCATGGTGGTCGTAAGGATGAACTTTTGGCTTTTATGTCAACTTTTTCTCTTTTCATGGGCTCAAGAACACTTTGGCATATACCACCATTATTCATTTATCAGTCGAAAACTTTAGAATTTTATAATAAAAGAGTCAAGTTAACTTAACTTCATTAAGGTCCACCGACACTATAGTGAAGTAGCTGCACACTCAAAAAAAAAAAAAAAATAGAAAGTGTGTGCACACTTACATAAACAATACCATATTACTTAACCAGTTAGGTTAACTCAACTGGGTAGAGTCTTGCTATTTCTTCAGCATTTAAAGGAGAAGTCTATGGTTCGAATTCCCTCTCTAACGGATGTAAAATAAGAGGTACACGACTCGAACTCCACCCTGAACATGGGTCACCTAGTTCTGATTTACCTGGGAATATACATGGGGAGGCGTGTATATCCCCGTGGGATTAGTCGGGTGCGCGCAAGCAATCTCAGAACCCATGTAACAAAAAAAAACACCATATTACTTCCGGACAACCATTGATTGTCCGACAAAAAACAACCGTTAATAGAAAAAAAGAAAAAAAAATCTTTACATACTTGTAATATATTTTGTGGATTCATTTTTTATATAAAAAAATTTGATAAGAATAAAAGTTGAATATTTTAAGGAAAGTAATTTAATGTTCAAATAATTCATATAAGTAGGCAATTTTTGAAAAATATTTTATAAAAGATATCCACAAATAGCTTTATATATCAATAACCTGCGAGTTATAAGGGTTTGTGAAAAAAATATTAAAATTATATTATGAATATATATTATATTTAATATAATAGAATGAGAGCGTATATATAGAACTAACAACTTGGTGTGTGAGAAAGTTGACTTGTGAAGTCCAGACATATGATTTGACAATGCAAGTCAGCACGATTACGAAATTGAGTGATCTCCGAGTGTCTGATAATGAAAATCTTCAACAACATGTCGAAGTATTCTCATATCAACGAGGTCTATTAGTTTAGGGCCACGAGCAGTAATCGAGAGGTCAAGGGGCTAGAAAAATGGACCTAGTCGAGAATAGTTTAGATGGAGGGTGTAGTTTAGTCAAGGGGAGCAAGAATGGTTTGTTGACAGACAGAACTTTGGGACGAGAAATTTTAAAGAGTGATAAGTCGACAGGAAATGGTTTGAGCATGAAAATAAAATATGATAGGTATAAGGGACATGATATTTCAAGATAACGACTGAAAAGAAGGTGAGAAGTCACGCAAAGAATAGGTAACACAGATGATCTGAATTATGCCTATATTTACCTCGAGAACTCTCCGCTAGTCCCTCTGGAATTATTGAGGATCGAAGAGGTGAAATCGGTACAAGAGGATATGTATATGGAAACTGATTGTAGGGCAATTGATATCGAAAAAGGAGTAGATGTGAACGAATCTCGACTCTTCCCCTTTTTTGATCGTACATGTATTTTTGTCCCGTTTAGATTTTAGTTTTTCTTATCCTTTTT
The DNA here is from genome assembly GCA_029959085.1 of Nemophila menziesii. Lineage (NCBI taxonomy): Eukaryota > Viridiplantae > Streptophyta > Magnoliopsida > Boraginales > Hydrophyllaceae > Nemophila > Nemophila menziesii. The sequence continues at coordinate 29,106,636 of JARWIR010000001.1, read as the reverse complement.
CTAACAGTTCTTATGTCTTATACAAATATTATTTATACAGGGGGTTGGCCATGACCAATTACCCTTTAAACATTATTTTGGAATTGTAAAAGGGATAATAGTGTATATTCAGACAAGCGTTCAATGAACTCATTACGTGCCACAAGCCGCTCGTATCTATTTTGGTGGAGATGAAAGCGGATGGGGACGAGGCGACAAGAATAATCAAGCATTTACGCATGGAAAAAGTTTATTAGAGTAGATGCGATAAGGCTTTCTGGCGACGTTTGGATCTAATGGAACACAGACGATATTTTAATCCATATTGTATTGGCAAGTAAGCAAGATATTAATGTACGTATATCTGGAGACTCGTGTGTGTCATAGATTGTATCTATAGTGTATAGTAGCACCAAGGAATGGATTCGAGAATACCTTTGGGGTGCACTGGAGATGACAACATGGTCTATCTACGAGTCTTGGATAGTTGTTGGTGATTTTAATTAGATTAGGGATCCAAATGATTCGCTAGGGGGGGTTTGAGGGCACCAAGAGACTTATGATGTGTTCCAAAAGATGAAAGAGTAACTGTGGTCTGGTGGATTCAGGTTTTGAAGGACCGACATTCACGTGGAGCGACTTCTGAAATCCGGTCTTGAGTATTATGAAGCATCTGAATAAAGCTTATGGCGATGATACATGGCATGAGTGTTCCACATATTTTGATCCGCCAGATGGGCACCGATATCCATGTGTATTCCATATATATCGACCCACGGGACGGGATATGAATATTTTTCACACATGACAGATTTGGTTGGCGAACACCGAGATAGATTTGTAACTCGGGTTTGATGACTAATGTCTTATATTAATTAGTATTCCATTAAAATGGTCTTATGACTTCTTTTATAGCAAAAAAATGAACGATAAATAAGAAAGTTGAGACTAGAGGTGTGCGCGGGTCGGTTTTGGATGAAAAATGTCCAATCCACAAATCGCCCGTTTTTGTGCAGGTTTTAAAAAAATAAGACCGACACCCGCACAATACGTTATATAAAATTGAGTTTCGGGTTGAGCGGGTTGTGGGTTCATTGCGGGTGATTTAGTTCAATAAATAAACCGAATTTGTATCCATATTCATTCGACGGGTCAAATTTATATTATAAATGAAAGTTAGTAAAAAAAAAATATAGCTTGAGATACACATATACACTTCAAATCATCTCTTATTTTATAAAATATACGATAAGATTTTAGAAGAAAAAAAATTATGAATTAAAGAAACAATAGAGAGTATGAATGTTGTGAAAAATTAAAAAAAGGAAAGTGAAATAATGATTAGTGGATGAATGTGTAGAGAGGATTTTTTAGCTGAGTTGACTCTCATTTGACTTTTCTTATCTCTCTCCCACATCATTTCACAAATCTGCTTCACTTCCTATCATCTCCATATCATCTTCATCGTTTCTCCGCCTAGATTTTTCCTTTTTACACATTTCTTTTTCTTTTTCCGTTTTTTTAGTTGACTCCCAAGATGACGAAAATGTTGAACTCTGCAAAATTTAACAAAGTGAACAACGGATCGAGTAAGCAACCTAAATCGAAGACGAAATATAGAGATATAACGAAAGAAATGTTATCACCGAGTTCAAATCTTCTCAACACACCGGAATCGTTTAAGAATGAGAAAGAGGAGAGTGTAGAAGAACTTGATGACACTGATTTGAAAAGTAGTGCAGAAGAAGAGCAAGTCCAGGTAATAGATCTGGTTGAAACTGAAAAGATAACATAATCGAAAGGGGTTTCGTGGTCACAATTGTTTGGGTGTGCGAAAAACTCTGTCAAGCTTGAGCATCATGAACCGGTTAGTATTCAATATGTGGTATAATTTGAGTGGAAATAAATCGTCAATTTATTTATTTTCTCGATTTGATTGATGATTTACTTCCATTCAAATTATACCACGTTATGGATAGTATGAATTTAAATGGTATATATCATTACTCAATATAGAAACGGTAATATGTGATTGTTGATTGGAATTCCACCAACCATAATCAAGGTAAATGACAAAGAACTCAAAACTCTATTTTTGAAGAATTGTATTTCTTTGTTAAAATACATTACCAACATACTTATAACTTTTTAATTTCTTTTTCTATTTTTATCAAATTTTAATTTCTTTTTATATGTGGCTGATAGTTACCTATATAATGTTTTTCCTTAGGCCATTAAATTGTTTTTAAAATGACTCATAAAGTCTGGTCAAGATGTTAAATTTTAATAATAGTAACCTTTTAAGGAAAGATAAAATTATGTTTAATTAAACACATAAAATATAAGAATTTGCAAAAATATTAACCTTTAAAGATTATTATAAAATATTTTCTTGAACGCTAACTATCACTAATTAGTCGTTTTTTGCCAGGTAGATCCACGACAGATAATATAGTACTGATACGAGAGATCAATCATAGGATGAGGCACATGCAAGGGAGGAAAGGAATAATGGCGGTAAAGATAGACCTTGCGAAGGCTTATGACAGAATTAGATGAGAGTTCATTGAAGAAACTATTAATCAATTTGGCTTTCCGGATAGTTGGGTAGCCCTAATTATGTCAAGTATGAAGGAGAATGAGATGAGTGTATTGTGGAATGGGGAGCCTTTACTTCCATTTAAACCATACCGAGGAATCCGGCAGGGAGATCCACTTTCACCATACATATTTGTAATGTGTATGGAAAGACTCTCCTTGCTTATTCAAAATCATTGCGCGTCTGGGAGATGGGAGGCAGTTCGGTTGGGAAGACAGGGCCCGAAGTTGTCCCATTTATTTTTTGCTGACGACCTATTACTGTTTTGTGAAACATATTTATTGCAGGTACAGGTAATCCAGGAGACGATGAGTACGTTTTGTAGTGAGGCGAGTCAAACTATCAGTGCTGAGAAGTCGCTCATTTATTTCTCGAAGAATGTTCCTGAATCTGTACAAATGGATCTTGCAGCGGCAAGTGGGTTTTGTCATAGCGATTCGTTCGATACATATTTGGGGACACCTATATTCTCGGGAAGGTTACCGAAGGGGTTCTATAAGAAAATTGTGGAGAAGATGCGTGGGAAACTAGCGGCGTGAAGACTAAGACACTCTCGTTAGCATGTCTTGTGACGTTATCTCAATCCGTGTTAAGTGCGGTTCCGGTGTATCAAATGCAAGTAATGAAACTTCCTAAATATGTATGCGGAGAGATTGATAGAGTGGTGAGAGATTTCATATGGTGATCGTCACCCTCCGAGAGGAAGGTTGATTGGGTTGCTTGGAACCAGATTTGTAAACCAAAAGAGGCTGGGGGATTAGGGTTAAAGAGCGCGAATAACTATAACTTAGCTCTTCTTGCCAAATTGGGATGAAAACTTATACAACATGGACAAGATGTTGCTTGGGTGGAAATAACGCGGAGTAAATATTTCAAGGGTGGTGTATTAACGCGTCAACAAAAAGGAAACGATTCAGGTATTTGCAAAGCCATTCTAAATGGAATTAATGTTCTTCGTGGTGGTTTGATTGAATCTGTGGGATCAGCTGGGACGAAGTGCATTTGACGCCATGATTCTTCGGGTGTTTTCACGGTAAAATCCGTATTTAATAGCTTAAATAATAGTGAAGTGGACTTATCGGTTAGTTGGGAGTTGATTTGGAAGCTAAAGTTCTCCCAAAAACTACGTTTATTCCTATGGAGAGTAGCTTTAAATCATGTGGTCACAATGGATAATTTATACAAAAGAAGTATTGTTGAGTCGAGAAAGTGTGAACTTTGTGGTGCGAATGTTGAGGACTTGCGACATGTTCTACTGGATTGCAAGACTACTGCCAAAGTTTGGCAGCTGTTCGGTCTTGAGCTGGATGGGGAACAACCTAGATCTGGGGGTCAAAGAGGGAGCAATGTATCTGAACTGGTGCCGCCGGAAGAACTGTACCCTGCTGCTGAAAAGGCGCTACTGTCAAGGGTGAATATTGCGTGGAGAGCTGCCGGGGAATTGGATGGTGGCCGAGCTGCTGAGGAACAATTATGCAGTATATTAGCTGTTGCAGCCGAGGGAGTGACAGGTACAGCCACCGGGGCTGAATGCGGCATTGATACTGCTGCAATAAAGAGTTGGCTCGCTGGACACATCCGTTCAAAAGCAAAAGTGGATGGTCTAGAGTGGCGGTTTGTGTTTGTGGCTTCTATCTGGATCATTTGGTTAACAGAAACCAGATGCTATTTGAAGACATAGGTTCTGTACCGCATACTGTAGGTCTTAAAAAACAAATCTTTTCACTAGCTAACAATTTTGTATTAGCTTGGGGGAGAGAGCGTGATGGTGGTTTAATTAAATTAGCTTCAACTATCATGGTTAAATGGTAAAGCTCGTGGAGGGACTAAAACTTAATTTAGATGGTTGTTTTGATATGACTAAAGGTATCGCGGGTATTGGTGGAATCGTGAGGGACTCTAATAGAACTTTCATTGCTGGTTTTATGGGGTCATGTTTGTTTGAATCTCCACTTATGTCAGAAATTTTTGCTTTTCATTACGGGCTAAGATGGATCATTAATAAAGGTTACAAAGTGATTGATATTGAAACAGACTCGAAGGAACTCCACGCGCTAGAAAAGGGATGTGGAAGCTCAGTTTGCCATTTTGATAAGGTCTCAAGGGAGTTCCACACGCTAGTGAAGGGCGGTGTGAACTCAAGTAGTCGATTTATTGCACAAGAGTGCTCAGATTTGCTGCGAAAGCATCCTATGCTTAAAATTAATCATATATTTCGTGAAGCTAATTTTTATGCAAATAAGTTAGCCAAGGAGGGAGCGATTATGAACTCAAGTCCGACGGAATTAAAGGACCCTCCAGATTACCTTTGGTATTTTATCAAGAGAGATCGTAGTGAATGTGCAAATGCTAGAATTATACTGAATTTCCAATAAAGAGTTTGATTGCTCACTTTGTAATTTCTTTTTAACCGGCTTTTAAAGCCTTTCATGTATAAAAAAAATAATGAAATTTAATTTCATTAATAAGAAAATGACAATAAAAGAGGAAAGACCAAAAAGTGGTCCTATCAAAATTCTTTCCAACCAATTTTAAAATGACATGAGGTCGGCAATTAGGAGTACTAAAAGATTTTTAGTTAACTAGTTCGGTTAGCTTAATTAGCCATAGTTTTGTTATTTTTTTCATCTCTTAAAGAGTATAAAACAAAGGGTCAATGACCCAAAAAATCAAAATAATATTATACTTGCCCCAAAGAATCATCCATTAACTTACTATTATAAGATTACATCTTTACTCTTACACCACAAGGACGATTCCCGTCAAGCACGATTCCCGTCAAGCACGATTCCCGTCAAGCACGATTCCCGTCACGGACGATTCCCGTCAAGGACGATTCCCGTCAAGGACGATTCCCGTCAAGGACGATTCCCGTCAAGCACGATTCCCGTCAAGCACGATTCCCGTCAAGGACGATTCCCGTCACCGACGATTCCCGTCACCGACGAATCCCGTCATTACGCATATAAATCCTATCACTAGTTGTACTGAATTCCACCAATATTTTGACAAAAAAAAATCCCACCAATACAACTCTATCTCATCAACTAACGTATAAAATCCCATGACGCATATAAATCCCATCAAAGTTGTATTGAATTCCACCAATATTTTGACAAAAAAAAAATCCCACCAATACAAACTATATCCCATCAACTAACGTATATAATCCCATAACAAAAATAAATCCCATCAACTAAATAAAACCCCACCAATACAACTATATCCCATCAACTAACGTATAAAATCGCATGACGCATATAAATCCCATCAACTAAGTAAACTTTTCTCAGTTTACAGTCATTAACAATGTGGCATTTCCAGAGATGGGTACGAATGGGATTTTGTCTGGGTTGTATCCAACTTTCTTCAAGTAAGAAGAAACTTCCTTCACAATTTCTTCATACCTAGCCTTTGAGTACTTAGGAGTAGTAACATCCATCTACACAAGAACAATATAAATCAATATCATGTCTTCTCTATTAAGATCAAGATCAAGATCAGTCCTTTTTTGAAGAGAACTGATGGGACCCACCTGAAGAAGAAGATGGTGAATTGGGTAATAATCCAGCATGATTCTTTGAATCCCCCTCCCCTATATTAGCTTCATCTTGATCTCCTACAAAACAACCAAATCATGTCAATAATCATACACATAATAGTCTAAACTGACAAATGTGGAACTTAAACCTAATATGGAGAAAATGTATTCTAATACAGAAAAACAAAACCCAATTGAAATTAACAAATCATTTAGGAAAATGACTGAAAATAAACAGTAATGTAATTAAAATACTCAAATCTAAGCTTATGCACTTCAAAAACAAGTTGAACATATAGAAATTACATGTGGCAGACAATATTTAAGCTAATTAGTAGCAAATGAGATGAAAATTTAAATTAGTATTAAGACGGGACTGATTATTTTAGAGGCTAGTTTGAAACTAAATCATGCTTTTGTTTGCTAAAAGTTTGATTTTTTTTATGAAAGTAAAGAGTACTCTTTGATTTTATTTTTCTTTTAACGCTCTATAAAAAGCATCTAAAAGCCATATCTATTTGTAATATCGATACATTATCCACCAGTTCTATTATTTTTTGATCAGATAGTGAAAATGCTTCTTCTCCCATTATTAGTACTTCTAAAGCTTCTTTGTATTTTCCCTTTTTATTAGCTCTTTTGCGTTTGTGTGTAGCATTAAACCCATCATTATTGCCCTGTCATTGAATAAATGTGATAGTTTAGATCTATTTCATGTTTTGTTAAGCTCGTATTAATACCTTTGGTCAGTTTCGGTACCCATGTTAACTTTTTGACCACTTTGATTGTTGAGTTCCATGTTAAAGTCTTCGAGAGGTATTGACCTATTTGCGTGTCTTTCAGCTAATGAAGATACTGGAGATCTGTAAAGTAACCATGGGGAGAAGTTAAGTAATTACACAAAACCTTTGTAATTCATGAAAAATATATATATGTTAATAGAATATATGAACAACCGAGGAATTAATAACATTTAATACACCAATTAAATCTCGTATTAGATTCAGCGAAACAAAGAATGAAGAATTTGATTGCTAAAATACAATTTAACACAAAAAATCACGTTGATCATACTCTTTTTACACTTAATTTTATTTAAATTACTGAGAAAATGAGATGGATTAGCTTGAAATAAAATGAATTTGAACAGGAAGAATCCGAAATTACAATCGCAAAGCTTTGAATCGCTTTTTTGTTGATTCACCACCGAACACATTAAACATCGGCAACAATGAAGAAAAAAAATACTAAAAATGCGAGAACAAAGAACCCTTTATCTAATAAAAAGTTAAAGCGAGAACGAAGAAATCAAGTTTCGGCCATGGAGAGAGGAAGCACGGCCATGAAGATATGAAGATTACCTGATATCGGATAGAGAGAGAAAGACAGAGGAAGAGAGAGAAAGAACAATGAAAATGAAATAAGATTTTATAATAATTAGGGTATATATATTAAGTAATTTGTAGTATAAAAAGTAAGTAAGGGTAGTTTAGTCAAATAATCTATTAAATAATTAAGTTAATGATGTTATTGAGCAGATTTTTCTTTCTTGATTTAATTGGGCATAAAAAATTAATACTTTGATTTTTTGGGTCATTTTCCCTAAAACAAAAGGTATGTGGTTTAAATACTGTCTTTAAATATAGATAACCTAAAATTGATTTATATAAAAATATGAATGGAAAGACGTGTATATTTTATATAAGATAAGCTGTTTTATATAGGATAAGCTGTGATACGCGAAAGCCTGATCCATATATCCATATATTAGAAAAAATCTTAGTTAGCTTTTGCTTTTTACCAATCGAGCTGCTCACTTTTCCATTGTCTTAGTTCATTTTTTTTGTTTGTTAAACCATTGTCTTTAGTTTGTGTTCGCACACGGAATGACAACTTAATTTGCAATTAGTAAAGTATTAGTGGATTTAAAAAGTTGAAGTTGATTAAAGATCAGTTGATTAAAACTCCAAAATGATACAACTAATTACAATGTTACTTTACGCTGGTAGAAGATTCATGGTAGATATTTTTTTATGCATATTCCCCTATTTATTCACTAACAAAAATAAAAAATAAAAAATAAAAAGTAAAAAATAAAAAGTAAAAAATTAATGGGTTCAATCTCATTGTATCAAAATTAAACTTTTAATAAAACATACATGATAATAGAAGTATCCACTAGAATAACTAAGGAATTTTACAATAACTTGACAAAGATTTGGATTTGAAAGATTTTAAAACATACAATATATAACATTTCATTACAGGGAGTTCTTGCGGTACATCGCAGAGAAAGGTTTTCTGGTCAAACAACAAGACAAAAGGCTTATAATCATTGGGTTTATTTTAGATTTGTTAAACACATGTCTTGTGACCGTTAGCGCTTATTTTAGCTATAAAATGGAGCTAATTGAAGACACACCTTAAACCTTCCATCTACGTATCTCAAGATCAATTATTGTTATCTTTCAACAAGGTTTCAAAGTCGTATCTACACATTCAAGCTACAATGTTCAATCTACTCATTAGGGAGTTAGTCACAAAGATTGCATCACCCTTTAAACACTTTCCTTCCTTTTAATTCTAACCTTTGTAATAGATCAAGAGAGTATTGTGAGTATATGTAGTATACTTGGTTCTTTTTGTTTGTTATAACACAGGTGGTTTGCTTCAAGTTAGTGAAGTGATTGTAAAGGTGTTTGTGATCTCACCTGAGTTGAAGAGATACAAAGATTAGTTGAGAATCTCGCAAATCCTAAGGTGGATACTTTAGGTAGTGGAAGTAGGGAAACTGAACCACTATATATCGTTGTGTATATTTCTTTCCCCACACTATTTACTTTCCGCGCTCTATATGCTCGATAATATGCTCGTATGAAGAGTTTACTTATATTGTCTATTAGTATTATCTAGTTTATGACCATCTAGTTTTTTAAGGCAATAAGATTTAAATTAGTTTTTAATTTTATTTACTTGAAAGAAACTTAGCCGATTAATTTCCATAGTCCTATTCAACCCCCCCCCCCCCTTCTAGGAAGTATATTGAATATCACTTGTTTGTTTAACTTAACGAACAATCTATTTTTGAGCTGAGCTGGAGTTTTCACGAATAATTTATTTTTTTATGGTTGAAGCAAAACTTCCATGAACTATTTGTATTGGACGAAGAGCGTGGTATGAAGTATAAAGTGTGATTTTGATGAGAATTGAAATTCTATAAATTATAAGATGTCCAAATCAATACTTAAGGTTTTATAATTTACAAATCTTAAATATGAACGAGCAATTTACAATTGAGCTTGTATTCTTAATAGGTTTATATTAGATCTTGGGATTATTTTATAAACAATGAGTTTGGCCAAACCTTTTCTAGAGTCAAGATTGAGTTGCTCGTGAACGACTTGATTCATTTACCGCCCTATATATAACCATTTTGTTGCATATACACCAATGTGTTATTAAATATTGATATGTGAATATTCTCTGATAAAGTCACAAGGTGTCGAAATGACTTGCAACACTTATGATAAAACATGCAACTAATGTAGGTAGTAGAGCTGAGTAAAATAATGTGAAGTGTAAACATTGGCCCATAGGTAAGGTAAAATCGGTCAAAAAATGAGTAAATTTACCAAGCCCAGTATTGCATATACCATTACCCTTATCATTGATCCACTTTATTAAAATAATATATATATATATATATATATATATATATATATATATATATATATATATATATATATATATATATATATATATATATATATATAGTCTAAAACAAGGCCAAAGGTCCATTTTACACTGTTTCCTTTAAATATTATCTTGTATGCTCTCTCTGATATTTTATCTCTCCTCACACTGAAACCCTAGACTTTTTTTTCATATTAAATCTTGAACATATTGCCATATTTTATTAGGGTTTCAAGCCATGTCTATCTCACATATAAACCCATAGTGTATTTTTGTGGCTTTCCATTAATGTTCCCCTCCTTGATGGTTGAACCCAAAGTTGTACATCAAATGTTAGGCCAAAATTATGGGAATTTTGTTCGATTCAATCCCTTCTAGTCGTATACTCGTCCTTTGTGATGTGAGTCGTGATGGGTTTGTTAATTTTATTTTATTTTGCTTTTTTGAGACTATATATGTTGAAACTTCTTTGAAAATGGTGTATATCACTATTTCCCCATGTTTAAACTTATTTTTTTCTTTTGTTCTAATACTTAATAATTATTACGTATTTGTTTCAATATTGCGTATCTCCAAAGTAGGTATATTTGTTTAGATTCATTAGATCTAGTCTACAACATGTATGGATGTGTTTTTAAGTAATATCTAATTAATATTAAGGTAATATTTTATATTATTTTAATTTTTTTTAGTTAAATTATTAAGGATATATTAATAATAGGACTTTTAGGGCCCGATTGGTATACGGTAATGGACTAAGGAATGTAATTTGATTCCTTACTTAAAATTGTTCCTATACTTTGTAGGAGATTAAAAGAATAAGTTTTTTATTACCATAGATTTTTTCAATCCCACAAACGAGGTAACATCCATTCAGTCCACCCAATGGTATTAGACCGTTCCATTTAGTTCAGGAACCAAATTTTATTCTAAATGTACTAATATATCTTAAGAAATTTACAAATATACATATTCATCTTTTTTTTTACTGTTCTTTTTTCCATTTATCATGATGATTTTACTTACATTTCTTATTGTCAACAAAAATGTAATAAAGTATGCCATAGGAAATTGGTTTCCTTTATGTATTCTTGACACTATATCACTGTTGCAGCCAAATATTAGAATCACGTTACCATTTGGGTGGAGCAGTCGTGATTACTGCAATGGTGCTTTAATTACTAACCCAAAATTATTTATTTTATGATTAGTTTGTTTTTCATCTTCCAACAATAGTCATTTAAAACTCCATCTAGTCATGCAATTCTAACATATGCAAAATCTTAGTGATCAAAATCTTGGGACAACCGTACATTTGCGGTTGTGGTTCGATTACTTTTGCATTTATTTTAGAACACACAAAGGACCACCAAGTTATTGGCGCCGCTACCGGGGACGGTAGCGTGTGACCACGGTGTTTATCCTTTAGTGATAGTTGCATTTTTATTTTCAGTTTTACGCTTGTGTTTGTTTTGTTTTTACAGGTGCTTTATTCAGGTTATGATCAAGAAATTTAATTAAAGATGTATAGAGAACATTACCCAAATCCTCGTCCATTTGACTATTGGGAAGACTCTTCGGGACAACAACAATGGGGTATAAATTCTTACCAACAGCCATATCAATACCCGCAAGAGCAAGGATGGAACAATCAATGGATCGAGAACAATCAACAACAGCTATCATATCACTATCAACACGAGCATGAATGGAACAACCAGTGGGTTGAAAACATTCAACAACCTCCACCTTCACCACAAATTTCCCAATTAGATAGATCACTTAAAGAACTCGTGATCTTATATGAACAATCACTGAAGTTAACAGATGAAAGAAATTCCTGCTTGCAAAGACTGCAAAAAAAGCTAGACGAAATGGAATCCGTAATTAATTCTCAGCATTTTGCCAATAGTATCAAGTCTTATGAAGATGGAAGAGATCAACCGGAAGAAGTAGTTGAGGAGGAGGTGTTGAAGGATGGTATTAGTTCTAGTGATATGAGCACCGTGCCGATTATAAATGAAGACAACCATGTGGTTGAGGATCTTGTTAGCGTGGTGGAAGAAGGAGTAGCAACGCAAATCCTAGAAGTTAACACAGAGATTGCTATTCCTAAGGTGTATACACATGACCAAGATATAGAACGCAAACAAGAAGAGGTGGAGATCGAGGCTATAGAAAATCCATAGAAAGAATATTATGAGGTAATAGTGGAAGATTGGGTTGAAAGTGAAGACGAATGTGAAATGGTTGGAGAATCAATTGAAGAATTAAAGGTTAAAGATAAAATAGAAATTGAATATCCGCTACAAAAAGTTCACCAATCACCATCTCTACCACGAATCATTATCAGAGATGAAAAATCAAAATCACCTCCACTACCACAAATGATCAATATGTGTTATACAAGCAAGGTGCCACACCACGAGAGCAAAACGGCAAGGAGGAGCACCTACCCACCACATTTTAAAGATGAATCCGAGATTGAAACAAGGAATAAAAATGATCTTATACCGTTGAGAACGGTTATCTACTATAATGTGGTGGAAAATGAGTTTCGTCGTGAAAATAAGAAGGCGAAACGAAGTACTTACCCACCTCCTTTTAGAGATCGATTGAATAATATTATAAGGGGGGAGGTTCTAAAGCTTTTACATCAAGGAAGAGGCGAGTTTAAGCGGAGGAACACCGCAAGGGCCTCAATACCATCTTCATGGAAGGTAACACGTCGAACTTAAAGACGTAATAAACAAAAGTGCTTCTTGGGAGACAACCCATGTTTTAAATTGCTTTCATGTCTTTTAAATTCTTAGTGTAAATTAGAGTAATAGTTATTGATTTAGTGTTTATTTGTAAGAAATGAGAAAGGTTGGTGTTTTTGACGATTATAGGAGTAAAGGTCATGAGTTTGGGGTAGTTAGGTTATCAGCAACTTCAGAAGATCATAACTTGATGCTCGGAGGTCGGAATTAACTTTTTCTTGAGCCTAAACCGCATAACTTTTCGAGCTCTATCCAATGGTGAAGTCGAAAAGTTCAGATAAGCAGCTAAAAGTTTCTGAACACTGCATCTTCATTCGAGATAAAGAAAAGAAATCACCGGATTTTCCTTTTTCGAGATTTGAGCGTTCTTTCGTATATTAATTCTTCCATTTGTTTCCTCCAAGCAAAGTAACGATTACCTACAAGAAAATGGAGGTTGTGTAGAAAACAACTCTTCCAAAAGATTAGATTCCAAATCGTTTACTCTACTAACGGTTAAGCTATTCACGTAGAGTTAGGCTCTGATACCAATTGATAGTCCTAGAGGGGGGGGGGGTGAATAGGATTACTAATAAGATTAATGCCTAATTAAAAAATCTTTTGGATAATTATAAGTTTAAGAGAAAACTTCTAAGTCAACTAATTAAATTAAACTCTTATAGGATCATGCAAAGGTAAGATAGAGTTGATATAAAAGTATAACAAGTAAATCGTCAATCCAATATCTTAAACTACTCTAGAAGACTAAATGTTAGATATCCTAGATAAACAATATCATATAACTCATGCTAGCATATTATCAAACATATAAAGTGCGGAAAGTAAATAGAGTAGGGATAGAAAGATACACACGATTTATAGTGGTTCGGTTTCCCTACATCCACTACCTAAGGAAGCCTCCTTAGGATTTCAAGCTTTTCACTAAGCTTCCGTGTCTCTCTTAACCGGGTCGAGAACACAATAACCTTTACAAACTCTTCGATAACACGAAGGACAAACCACTTGTGTAATCACAACACAAGGACACCAAGTATACTCCCTATACTTGAATTCTCTCTTAATCTATCTATTACAAGACCTAGACTTAAGAGGATAGCAACAAAGTGTTTAAAGGGTTGCTTATAAAAGCTTGTAACTAAAACTCCTAAAAGAGTGGATATGACTATAAGCTTGTTTACTCCTCTTGAGTGGATAGAACCTTGTGGCTTAATTGATTAACTCCTTGAAAGGATTTATAAGCTCACTAAGATTGAATTTGACTATGTATAGCACTTGACACCTTCTTGAATGATAGCAATTAAGCCCCTTAATGTTTGTAATTAGTTGGTGTAGTTGTAGCCTTCAAAGAGCTTCAATTTATAGTAGAAAATGGCTTCCAACGGTCATAAGACTTGGGTCCAACGGATCTATTAATCTCCCAACGGATATATTTCTTATGACTTGTCTTTTGTGCAGAAAAACCTTTCTTGCGGTGTACCGCAAGATTTTGTGCGGTGTACCGCGCTTCAATGGTTTGATTTTCTAGCATACTGACGGGCTAGTCTCTGCACCGCGCCCTGGTCCACAATCTTGGTCCGGTGTACCGCGCCATTCGTCCGGTGTACCGCGCCAAGTAACTTTGAAAGATAATGACTTGGATCAATAAATCTTCTTCACGAAAGTTGTTGGAAACATCATTCTAAGAACCTTTGAAGTTGATCACTAAAGCTAATTCTCAATGTACACAAAGATAAGGTTAATAGCATTTGTATGATAATTAGTTTCTTAAGATAAAACAATAAAGCTTTGATCAACATGATAAAGAAAGAGCTTTTTGATGAATTAGAGTGCAAGATAGAATGTATATAACAATAGAAATAAGCATACTAAACACAAGAGGATTTGTCACATTAAAACAACCTATTAAGGGAGGCTATATGCCAACAATCTCCCCCTTTTTGATGATGACAAATCCTTCACTAAAACACCTTAGGAATGATATGAAAGTTTAAGCACTAATGAAATAAAGCTCCCCCTCACAATAAGCATAAGATTTGAGATGCATTTGTGAGTGTTTAAAACGTGCAAGTTTTGAAAGTTTTAGTGCACATATTATTTCTCCCCCTTTGTTTTCATCAAAAAGACGGGGTAAAAACAACTAAGAATAGAAGAGCAAAAAAACTCGAGTGAATAGATTTTAAACAATGATTTAGGGAGTGTGCAAGAGTTTAGGATTAAAAACGATTTTTAGAAAGAGATGCACAAAGATAGATAATTGTAAAGCATGAAAAAGATGGAGAAAGATATAAGGGATAAGAACGTTTTACCAACTTCGTGATCGAAAGGTTTTCATCTTTATAAGCTTTCTAACAACACAAACGATTAGTGCAATTATAAGATAAACGAGTAGTGCAAACGATTAACCAAGCATTTGAGTTTTTAAAGATAATTTAAGAAAAACTCCCCCTCACAAAATGCATAGAGTGTTTGTTTCAATTTTGAAAAAGTTTGACCAATAATTTCTCCCCTTTTTTACTAATAAGAATATTTGAACCGATTTTAAGAAATCAAGGGGTAAAATTTAATCTTTGAAAAGTATAGGGGTCAAAATGCATTTTTCAAAAGTTTAGGGACTAAATGCAATTTTGGAAAACTTCAAGGACCTAAGTATAACTTTCTCAAGACAATAGGGACCTAGGTCTAATTTTCAAGCATAAGAAAGCTAAATGCAACTTGTTCAAACTATAGGGACCTCAAATCAATATTTTTCAACTTATAGGGATCACAATGCAATATTTTCAACCAATAGGGACCACAATGCAAAATAAAACAAGATCAAGGATAAATGATGCAATAGTACCTATATCATCAAGGAAAGAGTTAGCAACATCAACACAAAAATCCGAAGCATATAATTAAAGCATCTAAACATCAAATATCCGAAATTAAAACATAGCATACTAAACCAAATATCCAAATCATACCAAATATAGCAATAAAATCCTAAATATCCAAAACATGGATCCAGGCGAAACCCTATTACGCGGTGTACCGCGATTACTGTGCGGTGTACCGCACTGTAGAATATGTTTGCGAATAAACTGGGCGAAAGATAAAGAAAAATAACAAGGCAGAAACCCTGGATCGCGGTGTACCGCGGAGTGGTCCGGTGCACCGCAAAAACGTTCGACGAAGACACTAAGAAGGAATTTTTTGGTTCTTTTAAAAACACCCGAAACACATTCGAAACTTCCCCAAAAGATTCGGAATGGTATAAAACTTATAAGATAATTTATGTTTTGAAAAGATACAACAAGGAAATCCCGAAAACAAATAAAACAGTTTATTTCACAAATACCCCTATATTTTTAAAAAAGTACAAAAAGACCCAATGTAAAAACTAAGCAATTTTAAGCATGAAAAGGTCAAGTTATACAAGATATTTGCACAATAGGGAATAAACCATATAAGCACATAATGAAGCACAACATATAGATAGTAAGGCTAAGCAAATTCATGCAAATGAGTTAATGACCAATAATGGATAAAATTCCCATAATTCTATGCATAAAAACATTTTTGAAATGCTATGGAAAATGCAAAAGATTATTGGAAAAATATTTTGAAAAGCAATTTCGTTAAAAACTCACCTATATGAAAATGCAAATTTGTGATCAAAGATAAATTAAGATTTGAAAGAGTAAACTAATATCTTTGATCTTTTTCCCTTTTATCAATCAATAGGCACTTTTAAAAGGATATAAAAACTTGTAAGAATAAAAAGTGCAATTTATAATCGTTGAGGGACTAAAAAGCAATTTCACATAGTAAGGACTAAAAATGCAATTTTTTTAAAAAAATATGAACTAAGATGGCAAATATTACATGTGAAAGAATATGAAGTCCAAACTATGACACTTTGAAGAATTTAAAACTATGAGGGGTCAAAGTGCAATTTTGAAAATTTTGGGGACTAAGATGCAATTACCAAAATTCTAAGAGCTAAAGTGCAAAAACATCATTCATGAGAATTAGATGCAATAACACTAATAACATTAAAACAATGATAAGAATCACAAGATAATATCCAAAGATAAAACATGATAACAACAAACACAACTAATCAAATCACAACCCAAAACATAATTAAAAACGCAAGCCATAAGGAGGAAACGCAATATAATATACGAGATAAAGAAAAGAAATCACCGGATTTTCCTTTTTCGAGATTTGAGCGTTCTTTCGTATATTAATTCTTCCATTTGTTTCCTCCAAGCAAAGTAACGATTACCTACAAGAAAATGGAGGTTGTGTAGAAAACAACTCTTCCAAAAGATTAGATTCCAAATCGTTTACTCTACTAACGGTTAAGCTATTCACGTAGAGTTAGGCTCTGATACCAATTGATAGTCCTAGAGGGGGGGTGAATAGGATTACTAATAAGATTAATGCCTAATTAAAAAATCTTTTGGATAATTATAAGTTTAAGAGAAAACTTCTAAGTCAACTAATTTAATCAAACTCTTATAGGATCATGCAAAGGTAAGATAGAGTTGATATAAAAGTATAACAAGTAAATCGTCAATCCAATATCTTAAACTACTCTAGAAGACTAAATGTTAGATATCCTAGATAAACAATATCATATAACTCATGCTAGCATATTATCAAACATATAAAGTGCGGAAAGTAAATAGAGTAGGGATAGAAAGATACACACGATTTATAGTGGTTCGGTTTCCCTACATCCACTACCTAAGGAAGCCTCCTTAGGATTTCAAGCTTTTCACTAAGCTTCCGTGTCTCTCTTAACCGGGTCGAGAACACAATAACCTTTACAAACTCTTCGATAACACGAAGGACAAACCACTTGTGTAATCACAACACAAGGACACCAAGTATACTCCCTATACTTGAATTCTCTCTTAATCTATCTATTACAAGACCTAGACTTAAGAGGATAGCAACAAAGTGTTTAAAGGGTTGCTTATAAAAGCTTGTAACTAAAACTCCTAAAAGAGTGGATATGACTATAAGCTTGTTTACTCCTCTTGAGTGGATAGAACCTTGTGGCTTAATTGATTAACTCTAGGGATGGCAACGGATCGGATATTCTCGAAAAATTGTATAACCACATCCATATCCATTAAGAAAAACGATAACCAAATCCGCATCCATTAACCATCGGATTTTAGAATTATTTACCAAATCCGCATCCGCGACGGATGCGGTTTATCCGCGGTTAATCCGTATCCGCAATATTTAAAATGTTTTAAATAAAATAAATTATTAAATATTTTTAAAATTCTAAAATTAACTACAAAATTATTGGAAGACCATAGAATGATATTAGGCAATATAGTAATAAAAATAGATTTTAATCAATTAGCTAGTTATGTATGGAATAATTATATTTGATCGATATTATATATGAAATTTGCATAGAATATTTTTATATATAGTATATATATATTTTTTTTTTTTCGGATTTCGGATTTCGGATTATCCGTCGGATTATTGTAAAAGACCAAATCCTAACGGATAATCCACCGGTTACCTTTTGTGAGAACCAAACCCTCGTGGATGCACCATCGGTTCCACTAACGGATTTTTTATCGGATCGGATATCCATCGGTTACGGTTAATTTTTGAACCATTGCCATCCCTAATTAACTCCTTGAAAGGATTTATAAGCTCACTAAGATTGAATTTGACTATGTATAGCACTTGACACCTTCTTGAATGATAGCAATTAAGCCCCTTAATGTTTGTAATTAGTTGGTGTAGTTGTAGCCTTCAAAGAGCTTCAATTTATAGTAGAAAATGGCTTCCAACGGTCATAAGACTTGGGTCCAACGGATCTATTAATCTCCCAACGGATATATTTCTTATGACTTGTCTTTTGTGCAGAAAAACCTTTCTTGCGGTGTACCGCAAGATTTTGTGCGGTGTACCGCGCTTCAATGGTTTGATTTTCTAGCATACTGACGGGCTAGTCTCTGCACCGCGCCCTGGTCCGCAATCTTGGTCCGGTGTACCGCGCCATTCGTCCGGTGTACCGCGCCAAGTAACTTTGAAAGATAATGACTTGGATCAATAAATCTTCTTCACGAAAGTTGTTGGAAACATCATTCTAAGAACCTTTGAAGTTGATCACTAAAACTAATTCTCAATGTACACAAAGATAAGGTTAATAGCATTTGTATGAGAATTAGTTTCTTAAGATAAAACAATAAAGCTTTGATCAACATGATAAAGAAAGAGCTTTTTGATGAATTAGAGTGCAAGATAGAATGTATATAACAATAGAAATACGCATACTAAACACAAGAGGATTTGTCACATTAAAACAACCTATTAAGGGAGGCTATATGCCAACACGACGTGCCGCCGGCATACCGTTCAGCGACTGGCTAGCCGGCCAGGGAAGAAGGAAGTTTCTGGTTACTGCGTCAGCAACGACGCAAGAGGCTTGCGTCAGAGGTTAAAAAAAACCAGAGAAAAGTTGGCAAGCGATATCTTTGCGCTCGGGTGACCGAATCAGGTGATCTTTGAGCCTAAACTGCATAACTTTTCGAGACCTAGCTGTTGGGTAGGTCGTCGTTCGCGACCGGCTAGCCGGTCATCTGACCGGCATGCCGGTCATGGTCTCGGCGAAAACCAACCTAAAGCTTAAGAAACCTTATTTTTCCCTCTCCTTTGGCCTCCAACACATGAAACACCATTGATGACGAACCAAAGCTCCAAAAACACTTAAATTCCACCATCAAAACACCAATATATCACCAATCCTTACCTCTAAACATCATCCCAACATATTAACAATCACAAATCTTTCCAAAAACACCAAGAAATTCAAGTTTTAACCCAAAAATTTCTTCACCAAAGTTTAAATTATATCCTTTAAACCTCTCTAACACCATAGATATTAAATACCCATCTCAAATAAAACACCAATCCCACTACTGTGCCACTTTCAACAATAGTAAGAGACACAAGTTTCATCAATAGCTTTGGTACTTTGAAGGTTGGAGATTGCAAGTGCAAGGTATCAAATCATCATAAATTCCATGGCCAATCCTGTAAAATAGCTAGAACTCTTCTTTTCTTTCTATTACCAGTTGGGAATTAAGATTTATTTTAGTTATTTAGCGGAGGAATTGTGAATTGTTTGAGCATATTAATATTATATATTTTGCAAGTAATATTTAAGTAGTTGAAAAATTGAGTTTGGGGTCATCACAGATGACCATGAATGTTGAAAAAGATACGAAGAACATGATGAAGATGGAAAGTTGGGTGTTGAGGAAATATTTTCGTAGAAGAGATGATTTAGAGAGATAGGAAATGATGAAGATTTGGGAAATATGGCAAAAGAGTTCGAGGTAATGAAGAACATTTTTTTCAAGATGGATGCAACAATTAAATGATCTTTAAAGCTTGATGAAATAGTATTCAAAACCTCAACACGAGACTACACGTAATCGGCCTAGTGCCGATCCAGATATGTTTTTCTGTCCCTTCTCATTTAGTGTATATTATTTTATTTGCTTTGAGTCTTTTCGAGTCGCGGGGACACGACTCATTTTTGAGTTTGGGGTGGGGTTCGTTGTCTCATCCCAGTTTTTATGTGTTTATTTGTTTTTAATTTCTTTCAATAAAATTAATTAGGAGTTGCGTTTGACTGTAGAAGATTTTAAATGTCCCTTTTAAGCATACTTTTGATGAATCTATGATAGTAGATAGTGGACTTTAGGGAATAACATAAAACGCACTTTAATTGCATGCAAACATAGATAATGAATAGGAAAAATTAATGAACAATGCAAAAGAAGTAAGCTTGTACTTAAGGAAAATGTTTGGTTTGTAGAACGTGAGATCTAAATTAGTAGAGAACCCACTTAGATATGAACTAAAGACGAACTATGTACTTAGGAAAATGATAGGGGCAGTTCTATGTTAGCCATTTGAAGCCTTTTAGCTTGCTATCCCTTATAATAATTTTATCCGTCTTAGCCCAATTTTGAGCCTTAAGCCTTTCTTTTGTAGCCACGATATAAGCCCATTATCCCTTAGATTATTAGGCATGACCAAAAGACCCGCACTTGAATCACATTCCTGAGACCTGTCTCGAGCTTGAGTTTGGGGTGGAGGGTCCACATTTGGGAAATTTCATTGGGTGGGAAATGATGTGTTTGTAGTGAGGCACAAAATAAAGATGATATTATTATTTGTAACCCTTTGCCGGGATTTGAAAAAGAAAAAAAAAATATAAGAGACAGGACCTTTCACATCAAAATGATGGTCATGGGTATCTTGTACAAAAAAGAAAAGAAATAAAAAAAAAAAAAAAGAATAAAATAAACCGGCAAAGTGGAATATTTCGAAAAATCATCTTAGTTTATATTGGGTTGACATTGGGACGCAACATTAGCGCGTCAAATGGGTTGAGTGAGAACATTATATAAGTGTAAACTCAAGCTCGTGGACAATTGTTGATGGTAAGTGAGGAGAGAGCCAAAAGCTCACTTCAAATTTACCAAATATACATACCACACCGTCCCTAAGCCTATGCTAAAGCCGTAAAGTCCTCGTGATTCCTAGGTGCATGGTAAGTTAATAGGTTGTATACTAAGTGGAGAGTTCAAAGCGAGTAAGGATCGAGGAACAAACTATAGCCATCATAATGAGATAAGTACAAGTGTAACCTTCTAGCATTGCAAAGTTAATTTTATGATTGAAGTTATTTATGTTTGATGTTGCATGATTAGTGTATGTGTATGTTAGTTCTTAATGTTTGCTATATGAGATTTCTCTTAGAATTGCTTTAGGGTGTATTTACTAGCTTCCATTTTCTCTTGCATCTACTTCATTCCCCTTGTTTTTAGTTTTGCTTTGTCGGGACGACAAAGGTTTGAGTTGGGGGTCTTGATGTCTCCCTAAATGTTCTAATTTTATGCCCTTGGGAGACATCATTTTTGGTGTTTATTCGACTATTTTGATAGACTTTTGGACTAAATATGCAATAATCTGATTTTCCTATTTTATTTCTAGTATTTTTGATTTATTAAACTTTTGCGCGTAATCTTGTGTATTTTAGTGAGAAGTTTGTAGGTTTTGAATATTAGCTAGGAGAGGAATCCGAGAAGAAAGTCAAAGATCGTGATATGGAGTCAAGACTTGAAGATAAATCCCGAAAGAATTTGATTTTAGAGCTGCAAATCTGGAAAACAGGCCAAAGATTGCTGATTTCAAGGCGCTTAAGAGATGATTTAGCCGCTGACCTTTGAAGAGAAAACATTCCTTATCGAGTTACGGAAATTTAGCAACTCAAATCAAGTCAATCGGAGTTATAACGAAGCGGGAAAAGCCGTTTTAGTGGAGGTGGTGCAGCAGTCACGGGATTTGGGCTTGATTAGTGAACTTGGACTTTTTATTATTCACTTAAACCTTAATTAAAAGCCCATTCCGAATTTGAGCTTATAAAAGGAGCTTTTGACCTCATTATTTCTTACCTCTCATTTTATTCTTCAATTCAATTCATCCTTTGAAGAGAGTGTCCAGAGAAGAAGCAGAAACAAGGAAAAGAAGAAGCTTGGAGCTGGAGACTGTCTATATCTCCAATTCGCAGCCAAACCAGTTCCGAAATTAGGTTTCTCTGTATTTTTATTTCTGTAAAACAATATGAGTCTTATTTCTTTTAATTTAGTCTTCTTTTCAATTAGTATGAGCTAATTCCATTATAGTACTTGAGAATGCTTTATGGGTGAATCCCAATTCTATTGAATTTCATGTCCTGAATTTGGGTTTCTGTTAAATTAAATTAAATTGGGTCTTTTACTCTTTTTGATAATTTGAGATTATTTACTGTTTTTAGAGTCGCGAACTAAGAACGGGTATTAGTATCTAGGCTATTCCACATTTGTGGCGTGTGGATCATCCTGACGGAGGGTTTAGGTACATAATTAATTATTAAATCTAAAATAGAAGCTATTGATTCTGACGAACTTAGCTAATTTTAGGGCCAATGTGGTAAATTGCTTAATCATCTAAAAGTGGATCATATTTACCCTGACGGGACTAGTGAGATAGCCTTATAGTCCACCCTGACGGGGGTATAAGGAATTTAGAATCCCGACCATTGTAATTGACCAATTTAACCCTTAAACAGAATAGGTTATGAAATAGAATTTGGAAGATCTCTTGCGTTCTCAAGTGCTACCTTCTCATACTTGCGTTTTACATTTATTTACTTGTGTCTTAGTATTTAATTGCATTTTCCATTTAGTACTTCATTACTTAGAAATAATAAAAACAAACAATCAATCATTAAAACTTTTACTTGATTTCATAAGTGCAATCATTCATTAATCGATAAGCATTGTAGTTGACCAAACCGTCCCTGCGAACGATCCTAGAATCACTTATTACTACCTGGGACAACCGTACACTTGCGGTTGTGGTTCGATCACTTTTGCATTTATTTTAGAACACACAAAGGACAACCACATGCATTAGTCTATTTTGTCTTTTTCTTTGTTAAGCCGACAAAATATTAATATAGAATACAACTGTGGTTATGTTCTAAGTCTGGAAAAAAGTTACTTTAAAAAATGTATAATTAATTTCATGATTTTTTTTACTTATTAATATGATAAGGGTAAGTATTGGTATATAACCCCCTTTCTAGGTTGTTTTAATGTGACAAATTCTTAGGTTGTTAGGTGTAGTTTAGTGATATTTCTTTTTTACTTTACTTATGTGCTATATCTTTTTACTCATCATATCATGCATATTTCTTTAGCAAACACTTATGAAAGTATCTTTTTACTATTCTTTATTTGATCCTGTAAAATCTATAAAGTTATCTTACACTTCTAAGAGGTCATATTTTTGTGTGTTTTGTTAAATACGTCTTATGCTTAGCTACATACTTTCTCTTACATACATTGTGAAACTTTCCAGGTTTAAACCTTCCCATTTAAGCATCACAACTGGTACTTATGTGAGCATCCTTGTGACTATATTAAGACCTTTCTTATTATATATTATGGTGTATTTGGAATTAGATCTTGATATAAACAAAAAACTTACGTGAAATTTTGTAACTAACAAATATCTGTTGAGAGTTTTTCCATTTGAGCATCACAACAAAATGTAAAATTTTGTGTGTAAGTACAAAGAGTAGTGTGATACGACAACCTTGCACCTCCCAATTCGGGATGCTGATCCAAAACGTCGTCCCGTTCTTTAGCACAAAATGGGAATCTATACTTAGAGTTCGGTATACCAAGGATTAAGTCCACTATACCATAGGTAGAGGTTAGGAAACGGTCCGAACGCCATGTAGCATTCTGCTCGTTGGACATGAAGTCCGGTATACCAACCTGAAGTCTAGTATACTGATTTAGAGAAGTTTCTACATTAAACTTTTGCCATGTAGACATATACCTTAGGGTCTTAATATGCTATAGATATGTTGTCCAAAGGAGCAATTACACACCTCTTTGACACCAACATTCACTACTATCATTTTACTATCATTTATGAGGTCTCAAGCTACTATACTTAAAGTTTAAATCCTTATTATAGTGGTTATATCAGTTCAATTGTAATATTAAACTCATATGGAGAAAGTCCATTCAATTTTATATCTACTCAAAGAGGAGATTAACTTCAAACTTCAATTTACATCAACTCATCAAGGAGTCTACAATCCCTATTGTAATATTTAATTACCAAGCTGTATATTCATTTGCTTGTAGTATTATCATCAGACCACTTAGGGTTTTATATTAATATAAATTAGAGATGGCGGTGTTTGAAGGTTAAGATTAAACCTTGTAAAAATTTATCGGCTTGTGACTTAACTGGAAAAAGTCTCATCATCAGGTTGTGATATAACCGTCAAAAGTTATGAGTTTGTAGATTGTGGTTGATGTCTCCCCATTTGTCATGATTTAATCTTAGTCGTAGACATCATTTTAGGTGTATTTATTAGGTTATAGGTCGATTTTCTCATGATTTAGTACACTTTCCTATTTCGTGTCTTAATTTAATTATTTATTATTTTTAGAGCATATTGGGTTTAATTGTTTGTTAATTGTGAAGCTTTAAAGATAAATGGTAATTAATTAGAGGCCAAGTTAATTCTAAGAGATAAAGGAAAGAGGATAAACATGGAAATTGGAGATAAAGGCAAGAAATATGAAAAAGGAAAAGATAAAGTTGCCAAATAAATCTGAATTTCAGCAGCTACGAAAATAAAAGTGATAATAACTCAAGATTGGCTAGGAATTTGGACGAATGGTCTGAAGAAATGTTAAAGAGCTTTCCGAGACGATCAGTTCCGACTATTGAAACGCGTCAAACGGATAAGTATTGAATCAGTTATGGCCAAAACAAAACAGCATCAGAATCTTACCTTTTCTATATTTTAGGGTTACGAATTTGAGTTGGGCTTGGAGTAAATACATATCTTATACTCCAAGAAACGTTTTAGGGTTTCCTATACCCTATAAATACACCCTCTTATCATAAGAAACACATCCTTAGCCAGTCCTTAGGCCAGGAAGAAGCTACAACACAAGAAGAGAAGTCTGGAAGGAGCTGTGCATCAATTATGTCTCCTTCAACCTTCAAAATCTGTAATTGTTTTTTTTTTCTTTCTTTAGTATGAATTAAGTAAATTTAGCTTGAGATTTAGCATATATGTATGAACCCTGGTTTTTCTATCTGATTTGGGATACTTTCATATTTAATTGAATTCAATAGTAGTTAGATGGTCGCCCAGAAGGGGTGTTTAACTATTGAAACACCACATAACGTCTAGTGTCCGATATTGGTCCTGACAACACCGATTCTAACTAGATAGTCATTAGGGTATGTTTTAACCACTATCACCATGTTTGGAATGGAATTGCTTAGGGCCTTGGTGGCGCTTGATAACCCTAAGTTTAGGCTGCCTCGTGGTTGTGCCGTAGCCCCCTTAGTCTCTCTCAAGGTCTAAGGTATGGGAATTTAGAATCTTGACTATAGTAATATCACATGATTCACCCTTACATGTTAGAATAAACAATACTAGTGGGGATTACTTGCTAATTTCTCAGGCTAAACTATTATACTATCTTCTTTTCTTTTATTTAATTTTCCGTCTTTAATTTATTAGTCTAATTTTCTATTTACAAAAATCAAATAAAAATCTATCTATCTTTTCTTTTCTTGAGTATTATTATTCTAGCTTTTATATCTGCACTAAATAAATTGCATAAGTTCTCTCTAACTTTCGTAGTCTCTGAGGAACGGATCTTATTTATCATTAAAACTTGTATACGTCCTGTAATACTTGCAGAACCGTGCTCAGCCTAGGGTGTTTATTTGCACTTATTTTATTCATTATTTTATCACACCTTAGGCGACACCAGTGGTTTTATCCCGAAAAAACCTCTTTGTAACGGTTTGTATCTAAGCCTTAAGATATATCGAGGAGCTTAGTGAAAAAGCGTGACATTATTATTGTGGATACCTTAGGTAGTGGATGTAGGGAACCCGAACCACTACAAATAATTGCGTAATCCTTTTCACTTTAGTTATCTTGCTTACTTTTCATACTTTACTATCTTTTGCTTAAGCCAGTTAGTGTTTGATAGAATGCTTAAGAGAACTCATGTCATACTTAGGTGCTTTAATGTTTGACCTAAGGATTTTATCCAAGTTAGAGTAACTTAAATGATAGATAGTTTTTTTTCCTTATATTGCTTAAATATACACTTCTTAGTCTTACTTGCTTAGCTTGATCATTCTTTAGATAGCATCTCAACTCTCCTAACACCTAGCTTCCACATTAAAAAACTCTTACAACACCTTTTAGTATCCTTCTTAAGAGTTTGTTCTATAGGTTTGTTAACCTTTTTCTTCCGTAGACTCAAGAGAAATTATTTTTAACCAGACATTGATTAGATAGAGTCCTATCACCCCCTTATGACTAATAGTAAGCTTGTAATTTTGTATAAGTTATTCTCAAATACTAATACAATATTACATTGTATCAAGAATGAGATTATAATACATTAATTTATTCTTACTTATCCTATGACATATCAAGCATAGTTTAATAATGAATAAGGTCATTTGATTTCTGCAGTATTTCGATTACCTAACTTATTTCATTCCTGCCCAACTCCATTACCGCATATACCAATCAAACCTTTGAACTCATTTGGTTAATTTTTATCATTGCGTAAGCTGCAAACGGTGATTTTTTTGTACCAAATTTATTCAATAATGGTTTAAAATATTTAATGTATGTGTGTTTGTTAAAATAAATAAAAGACTTTAATGTTCATTATATTTAATTTGAAAATGGTTTACATTCTATAATTAATTCAAAAATGATTTTTAATTGATTAAAAAAATTAAAAAATGGTTAGTAGGTAATTCGAAAATGGTTATTAAATAATTCAAATATTTTTATTAAGTAATTAAAAAATGTTAATTAAGTAATTCAGAAGACTTATTATGTAATTCATGGTTATTTATTAATTCATGATTATTAAATATTTTTAAAATGGTTATTAAGTAATTTTTAGGTATAAATGTTAATTGTTATAAAACAGTATATGGACATTCAATCCAGCTCAATGACTTACCGTCCATCTCACGAATACTAAGATTTAGGGTTTACATATTTCTTATAAATAGGACATATATACATTGTAATCTACATTTTTATACGATCAATAATATTATTCTCTCATCCTCATATTCTTTGTCCCTTACCTTTCTTTTAGTTTAACAACACGTTATCAGCACGATAGCATCTACTATTCAATTTCCAGACAGCTCATTATTTTTCTTAATCTTTTATATTTTTTTCTTTCTCAACTAATGTTCATCGAACACACAACATTCGAATAAACTTTTCTTTATCAGTCATCTAAATAAACTTCATTTCTGTGTACTGAAAAAAAAACAAAGCATAAGACTTTAGTTTTCAGTTTTCACCACTGTGAACAAAGGAAAAAAAATCAAGTATAGCTTTGACAAGAAAAAGGAATTAAAAAAAAGCCCATATATTTTGCTTTAAATTTGGCCGTTTCATCACTGTGAACGAGAAAAAATAATATGAATACTTAATTAAATAAGGAACATTATTCACATCCTTACTAAATCATCATTATGTATCCTATTTTTTACCATGTTCTTAATCTTTATATTCTTTGAAGCGTCCAAATCCTTTATTGATCGGATAATTTAATATGGATGGAAGACTATTAATTTATAATGAATAGATGACTCTAATATAAGAATTAAAGATTAGAGCGATGAAATTTTTTCTCTCCATATCAAGTTTTTATGGACTGGATTCTTAGAAATTAAAATTGGATGGAATATATTTGTTTTGTTTATCTTTACCTTTTTTAATATATTTTCCTTGTACATCAAACTTGTCATATTAAGACCTTTTGTGCATTAATGCTCTACTTATATAATTCTAAGATCTGATATTTGTATAGCATTTTTTGCCCTAATCAAGTATATTGTTTAATACAATAGTTGATAGACATCTGTTTCCTATAAAATAGACATATTGGTCAAATATTTTGTAACTTTAAAAAATATATAATAATCAATTATTATAATCAATATTTTACTTTTATGGAAAAAAAAGTTGTTTAACTTTTTAGAGTATTCATAATAAATAAAAAGAAAGAGACTCATTTATGCATATGAAACTGTTTTTTTTCAAACTCAAATCAAAAGTAAACCCACACAGATATATGACAAACATTAAAAAAAAACTAAAATATATCAAGAATGCAAAAATGAAGCCAAAAAGAAGAATATTACGAGTTTTGAAAAAATTCCCAAAACTCAAATTGCTCTTTCTTTGCTGCATTTTTGTTCTGTATTCCAGTTATTATGGGTAGATTTATCAATTTAAGTTTATAACACATGTATATTTCACATGATTTTAAGCATAAAAATAGATTTGATCATGTCAAAATTTAATAGGGACCAATAGTGCAATTTTACCATAGTCTTTATATGAAACTAATCCTCCATTTACAATTAACAGACTCTTGTAGGAGGTCCATTGATATAAGCTCGCAATTTTGTTGTGAGCATAAAAATAGATTTGGCTATATCAAAATTTAATTCTAGTAAAAAGTTTATTTTCTGTTTACACGTAAAATTATAAGTTATTTGATCCTTATATCTCTCAATTTTGAATTTTTCAGGCTTTTATGATTGGAAGAAGATCAAGGTTAGATATTGTGATAAATCATAATTTACCGGTGATGTTTGCAATTACAGCGGTATCAAATGATTTAGAAGCAAAGAATATACAAAGAAGATCGACGGCGGCTGTGGTAAAAAAGAATAAAAAAAGAAAAGAACCAAATGTATGGTGCCTTTTGTGGGGGAGTAAATGACGACTGTGGTGCGGGTGGGGTGGGGGGATAAAAACTAGTGTGAGGGGTTTCTTGGGAATTAAATATTTAGTGTTTTAGTTATCGATAAATATATTATTAAACCTATAAAAAATAAATTATTTGTTAATAACTCGAACTCGACTCGAAAGAACCCGTTTGACATGTTAACAAACAAGCTTTAATTTTTTTTGGCTCGACTCGTTGAAATTTGAGTTTGACTCGACTTGACTCGTAAATCTTATCAAACAAGCTTGCACATTTAGTATTCGACTTTACTCAGTTTGTTTACAAACCTACATATATCCTTCGATATAATATGACCTATATATGTGTGTGTGTATTTAAAGATGAAATAATTGTTGACTTATTATCAAAGTTTGTCGGTCGAAATCATATACCAAGAAAGATTTTAAAAAGCTGGAGAATTTAGTTGTATTTTATATTAAATCTCTAATTAATTGAGGAAAGTTATTTCATTCTTCTTGATATTTTCATGCGGTCACAAAGAAATTGGGGTCAGAATGCCAATAACTTGTCGTATTTTGCTCAATTTGTTTGTTTCATTATTTACCCATGCATTTCATCTTATTATTTGAATGTTGTTGTATCATGGGATTTGTTCCCTCGATAAGAGGTTAAATTTGATATATAACCCTTTGATGAAAATTATCAACATGACCAAGTGATTTAAGAATTCAATTGAAATGAATGGTATATATTAATTTATCATCATAAATATAATAACGATTTAACCTCGTATATTAATGTGATATTGGTCATAAACAACTCAATGAGTATTATAAATGTGTGAGCATGAAATAAATTGAAATTTGTTATCAATTAAATTTTGAGATATTATTTATGTCTTGCAAACATATGACTAGACAATCTCCTATTATACAATATCTAAAGTCAATTGACAAATTTAGGGGAAAACATGTATGATCCACGAGAATATATATTTTCTCATATATAGAGAATTGCTTGAAAATTAAACGTGAATTTGCCTTACATGACTTAAAATTTTATGTAATTGTACAATTATAATAAAAAAAGTCTTGAATACCATAATTATTCAAATATCAAGTGTATATTTTTAATTGTGTATTTATAATATACTTATATCAGTATTTGTACACATATTTGATTTAAACACATATGAAAATTTACCTCCAATAATTTATTGCAACTTAGACTTGCGAATTCGAAAAAGTCTTATTTTTTATGAAATATTATGTATAAAGCGAAATTTTCATTATAAGAGAAAAAACTGAAAAAATGTACTTAAAATATATCTCGATCCTTGCACACAAATTATGAGTTGGATGTTCAAAACTTATACTCATAAAGTGACTAAGTCGCATTTCAGCTTAAAAGACTCATACTCCCGTTCATATTGATTATTTCAAACAAAAATTTATTGCAACGCATAAAGCGTTGTGGACCTATCAATTCCAAAATATTATAAAGTTGAGCAATATGAGCAAGTTGACACTTCTTGAAATTTAACATCATATTTATATCATGTGAAGTAAGTAGAAGATTTAACTAAAAAATATTATTCATTTTAAAGTATCAGATACCTTAGTGTTCTCTTATTATTGAAAAATTAAAAGTTAAATATCTCATTCAGTTATACTACATAAATA
Source organism: Nemophila menziesii (assembly GCA_029959085.1). NCBI lineage: Eukaryota > Viridiplantae > Streptophyta > Magnoliopsida > Boraginales > Hydrophyllaceae > Nemophila > Nemophila menziesii. The sequence goes on along the minus strand of JARWIR010000001.1, from coordinate 29,075,998 downwards.
TATGGAATCGAAAAATATATTGATTATATGATCAAATTATATGCGCAAACGATTATACAAAGATATAGAAAGACGTGATCAAGGAGATTCATACCCATATGATAAATGTGAATGTATGATAATTTATAGTCTATTTTTTTTTTTTGTAAAGGACATCATGTACGTCTTACAAAATGTATTTAGCAAATGTATCAACAACGTATGTAGCATGATGGATTTGTGATACATCTAACCATTGTATGAAGCATTATAGATATGTAATGCATCTAACTAATACATGAAGTAGGACAAGTTCTCGAATCACGATAGCTTCTCGAGTTAGCTTGAAGTATTACTTTGATGTTTTCTCCTTATTTTATGTTATTTTTTTAATATAAATTACTTACTAAAGAGTAAAATTATCAAAAACAAAATTTTTTATACTTTAAAAAAAATGAATATTCTTTAATAAGAATTAATATTTCCAATTCACTCTTTAATCCAAATAAATTTTTGTACTGTGAAACCAACTAGATTCGTCCAATAAGTCCAAAAATTATAAGACAAACAATCAAGTATATTAAAAGAAAAACAAGGTATTCAGTCATTTTTCATCAATGTCATCTGACCAGTATATTTGCTTAAAAGAAAATCTGACCAATATTAACAATTTTGACCATTTTGACTAATGACAATTACTCCTGCTTCTAAATTTTTTAAAAGAATGATTAAGACCGTCGTCATAATGAGGGCCCAACACCAAAGATGATCTTGTATGCTTAGTGCTTACATGTCAAATTATCATTGATTACTGACTCAATTTATCTACTCTAAACTTAAATTTTTTATTATAAATCAAGAGATAATGTAATTTTGTTATTCATTATTATTAAATCTTCATGTGAAAGGATAATTTTTTAATATTACATGAAAGAGTTTTCTTTTGGCAGAATACATGAAAGAGTCACTCAGAATAATTCTAATTTAATAAAATTCAAATTCATGGTAATTATAGGATCTCAATTTTTATTACTTGGATAAAATGTTACTTAATATATTTGTTTATTTAATAATATATTTACATTTACTTTTTTTATTAAATATATTTAAATACATAGTTGAAATTTAAAATATTTTATCAAAACAAAACTAAGTTTAGTATCATCTTTTCTTAAATATTTTGAAAGAAAAATATAAATATTCGATGGTATTCTAAACACATGTAATTTAATCTTTACCAAAAAACATAACTTTGAAAGTTAAAAATTTATTTTTCATCGAAATACGTAATTCAAAACAAAATTATTTAGTTTTATCGAACAACATAACTTAAAACACATAAAACTTAATTCTTACCAAATTGCAGTAATTCAAAATACACATATTTAGTTTTTACCAACCCGCGTACTCAAAACGCGTAGACTTAATTTACCGAATCGTATAATTCAATACACACATATTTATTAGTTTATTTCGAACCAAATACCTCAAAACGGTAAGATTTAGTTTTTCTACGAAACAACATAACTCCATATACACCGATATAGTTTACCAAACCGCGCAACCGACCTCTCATGGACATAATAGGCATTTCACCCTATTCTCAAACATTTCTTTTTTATTCTTATAACAATTAAGTACACACGGTATATACCAAACCGCGTTTACCAAACCGCGTAATCGACCTCTCATGGGCATAATAGGCATTTCACACTATTCTCAAACATTTCTTTTTTATTCTTAAAACAATTAAGTACACACGGTATATACCAAACCGCGTTTACCGAACCGCGTAACCGACCTCTCATGGACATAATAGGCATTTCACCCTATCCTCAAACATTTCTTTTTTATTCTTAAAACAACTAAGTACACACGGTATATACGCGAGATCTAAATGGTCTTCTATTATAAGAAGAAAGTGTTCTCTCTCATCCAACTCAGCAAAGCAACACATCACTTTGCTTCTCTTCTCTTCTCATCTCTTCAGCGTTATACAAAATCAATTTCTCTTCACTTTCTGTGCTCTTTCCTTTAACTCTCTCTCATATAATCAAACCAAACCCCACTTATTTTTCTCAATTATCTCTTTCTTTTTTTTAAAAAGGAAAATTAAAAATATTTATACCAAGTATCATATTTTAATTTTGGGTGCTCATTTCTCAGTTTGATCTTTTAGCTGAAAAGAAAAGAAAAAGGTTTTTGGATCGTCACTAGCGATGCCTGTGTTTCCGACAGAGTCGTTACCGGTGGGTTACCGGTTCAGACCAACGGACGAGGAGCTGATAGATCATTACCTAAGGTTAAAGATCAATGGTTATAAGAAAGAAGTTAGTATTATTCGTGAAGTTGATGTTTGCAAGTTTGAGCCTTGGGATTTACCTGGTAAATTTTATTTCTTGCAAATCTTATCATGTATTATATTTTCATTTTTTATTATGTGGGTTGATTTTTCTTATTTGTGCTTTTATTAATAATATTATGAATTTTTCGTTATGAGTTTGGTTAAATTATAATTAAAATGATACGTTTAAGTTTTCTTTTTAAACAATCTTTCGTTGGACTCATTATTAATTAATTTAGATACTCACTTATTTGTTTTTTTCTAGGGTTTATCGTATAAAAATTTAATTGATGTAGGGGATAATCATACTTCATCTATTTTCTCCCATAATGTAGGATAAATTCGATGTGATTAGTTATAATTTCCCGTAATATGACCTTTATAAATATTCCTCTTTTGGTTAGATTTTGATTAGTGTGTAAAAAAACATGATTGTTTTTGACTAATCAGACTTTTAGGTTAAATTTGACATGGGTTTTGAATTGATGCAGAAAAGTCGATAGTAGAATCATTTGACAACGAGTGGTTTTTCTTCTGTCCCAAGGACCGTAAGTACCAAAATGGACAAAGGTTGAATCGAGCTACCGAGAAAGGGTATTGGAAAGCTACTGGTAAAGATCGGAACATAACTTCTAAGCAAGGTGAAAAGATTGGAATAAAGAAAACGTTAGTTTTTTACAAGGGTCGAGCACCTGATGGCAAGAGAACCAATTGGGTAATTCATGAGTATCGTGCCATAGACAAAGCCCTAGATGGGACCCACCCTGGACAGGTTAATTAACTACTTTCATTTTTTTCATTTTTTTTTTTTGTTTCGGATTTAACATTGAGTTTATATTTTTCGTGTAGAGCCCTTTTATTCTGTGTCGCTTGTTCAGAAAGAATGAGCTAAAGAAGGATGAGAATTCTGAAAGTACAGAGGTTGAACCAATTGTTATGTCTCCTCCAAGTATTGTTAAGCCTCAAGAAGATGAATATCCAGAGGCTGTAACTCCTGTTTCAGCACCCCCTATTGAACCTCCTCAACCTATAAATTCTTTACCCGTTGTTGATAATAAGGAAGATCTAGATATAAATGTGAGTTTTTCCTTTTTGTTTTATTTCATAAATTTTTTATACATTCTTTAATTGTATTTTTTGTCTGTCTATGCTTTAGCTGGATGAAGAATTTGGAAATCTTCTGGACTATGATTGGGAATTCATGTCTCCACTGCGTGCACAGAATCAGCCAGAGATGAGTAATAATGATGAATATGGAACAAATGCGCATGATTTTGATGAGTTTTTGAACTCATTTGTCACTTCTGAGGAACATTCTCGTGAAGGCTCTGATATTCACGCTTTATCAGTTGTTGATAATGAAACACCCAAAAATATCGATTCAAGAACCAGACCATTTGTTAATAATAGCGTATCTAGTGAATCTGATACTGAAGTTACTGGAAATTTGGTAAGTTTGCTCTTCTTATATATATTTTCTATGTCATTCTATTCCAGAAACTTATATATCACAATGAATTTATAATCCAGGGTGAGCATGATGTTTCTGGCAAATTTTTGGAAAACAGCTCTTTTGCACGATCAGTCCCTGGAGGATCTGGAACATATAGCACTCCAGCATTTGGCGAAGGTAATAGTGGAGGGACTGAAATAACCATAAGGACTCGTCAAAAGAAAATGCGATCAATCGATGAACAACAATTTGCAAATCATGGAACAGCACCAAAAAGAATCCGTTTTCAGATGAAACTTCAAAGTGGGACAGTTCAATGCAATTCAAGCTCTAATGAACAAAAAGTAGTAGCTAAGGTAAATATTTATTCCACTAAAATAGAGTTAAAAGTGCTAATCATGTAATTTTATGTATTAACGTTTTGGTATGTGCAGGATGAAGAAGAGGGTGATGTCTATAAGAAAGCTGTAGGGAAAGTTGAAGGAAAAGGCTCGATTTTATATAAGATGTTTGTGGTTTTAAGTCTGCTTGTTATATTTGTTGTTGTGTTGGGACGCTTTAGTATCCGAGTGTAACTTTAATGAGGAGAGCTAGTTAGAGTTATATGTATAGGGCATAGAATTGTGTTTATACTTTTCAAGAGAGACAGAGAGGCTTACTTTTTTTTTGTTATCATTAAGGGCAGGATGGAGGAGTTTAACTTAGTTTATTTTGAGTATTGCACATTATAAGCACTCTTTTAAATCTGAACCACCTTTTTTTTTTTGTTGGAAAAGATTCATATGTGATATCTGTGTATATTTTGTTGGTAAGTTATGATTCTCTGATTCTCTAATTGTTCTTTAATTCAATTTAGATGAGTGCTTTTACCTAGGGGTGTGCAATGGCCCAAAATCCGTGAGTTTCGACAAAGTTTAGTCGTTCCTTATACTCATCTCTCTACCCATCTTTTTTTTTTTTTTTTCAATTTCTTTTTTAACACCAAGTTGGGTTAATAAGTCTTTGATCTTGCTTTCTTGGCTATTAATAACACGCTTAAGCGATGCATTCTGTTACTGAATTGGACATATGATTTTCTCATATTGTCCCTCTTTTGTTTGTAGTACTCTGCATTTTCTCTCGGCCATTTTTCTATTCCATTGGACTCTCTTATTTGGCTTTCCATTCGTTTTATCTTATCATCTTTTAAAATTATTTTAGATTTTAGTTTTTCCTTGTCTCTATCTTCTCATACAATTTCAGTCAATTGTACTAATCTTGGCCTTTATTAAACTCATCCTTTCTTCATTAATCATCTCCTCGTTAAACCTTTTCTCTTCTCCAGTTTTGCTGCTTGTTTCTTCCCAAAAAAAAACATACTTCACAACTTCTCAACTAAAATTCAATTGTGATAGCCCCAAGCTAAATGAATGTAAATCTGAGTTGTTATCATTATTCTACTTTTTTTGTTCATCAAATAGGACTCTATCATCCAGGACGTTTTCATCATTTCTGTCATTGACCGCCTTTGTCCCGTGAATTTCAATCTCTTCGCTTGTTGTATTCATAGCTAACTAATCTGCTGTTTCTTTATAATCTCCTCCCTGTTAGATGTTTGTTTCTTCATGTTTAGATTTGGTTTGTTCTTCCTATTCTAACTTTGATACATATCTTCATTCCCATCACTTTCTAACCCCTTATCCAACTGGTAATGAAAAGAGTATATCTCTTTTTTAACATTTTTCTTCCTATCATAGTCATGTTCTTCATTATATGCTCTGTCCCATCTCCCTCTTTTTTACTATCTTCATCTCCAGCTGCCATCTTGATCGTTTAATCTTCTGGTGTCTCAATCAAAATTTCATGAGTTATGATATGCAAAACATTAAATTTTACTACACTAATTTTTCAATATAAAAAGTTTTTTACTACACTTGAGAATTTAACTAACATTCTTAGCGGTTAGGGTATCTATATATTTAGTCTTGAACATTTTCACCCTCTTTTATTTCAATCACATCAAGCTACTTGAAAAAACATAAATACACATAGTTTTCAGATTCTTCCCATCTATTTACATTTTCATAAAAAAACAACTATATTTAAACTTTTATTTTGTTAGTAAGCATACAAACAATCTACCACATCAAAATTTATTCGTTTAATACACGATTATATTACTTATCGCAATCATGCAAGCATGACCCTTAAGACGCAATTTTCTCCATGTTGTGACATAATTCATGAGCTTTCTATCAATGTCACCTGATCAGTTGTATAACCTTAATCTTTTAAGATCTTTTCATATTCCAAACGCGCTTCACTTTATTCTTCATACTCTATAAGGGAAAAAACAGGTATGCAACCCTAAGATACAGATCAATCGTGCAAAATTTCTTAGTGTTTCATCGCTTTCATCATCTTCTTCTTCTAGTAGACTTCTAATTTTGGATTTTAGTGTTGATGTTGAAATCTGGCCTTCATGGTCCTCAATTGACTTCGAAACCAATAATTCTGCATAACATCTTATTTGGATAAGTTGGGAATTCTCTATTTCCATCTTCGACACCCATTATCATTATTACATCATATGTTGTAATGTCTATTCCTCTATTTGCAAACATGATATTCCTTGTATTTGGGTTGTACATCTCTATTATAGATTTTATTGTATTATTATCTTTTTGCATCACAAACCTTTCATCCTCATTTGGTGGAGTTTTCCTATTAGCAAATAGAATGGTAGTTTTTTACACGTGTGTATGTGCTATCTCGTTGTATTTAGGTGTTTTAAAGCATGTAACAACCCATCAAGAGACAATCTAACTTCATGCGCCATATTTGTATCAAAATAAAAGTATTATAATCTTTAAGACACTCCAGAATCAAATTATCTCAGATTGGATTTGTCTCATCTGCTTTGTTTCTTGGCCAATCCCTATATCTTTTGATTAACTAGTAGCATATTTTCCAGATTCCCTAAGTTATATTTCTTGAACATTGCAACATTACCCTAACATAATCCTTAACTAACTTTAGGAGGTGGGATCTTGTTGCATCTATTTTGCTATGGGATGATTTTATATCATTTCATATACTAGTAACATATTTGCAGTTTTTATAAGTTATATAGATTAAACATTACACATTAACGAGATTGGATTTGTCCCATCTACTTTGTTTCTTGGGCGATCCCCATATCTTTTGATTAACTAGTAGCATATTTTTCAGTTTTCCTCAGTTATATATATTACCCCCAACATGACCCTTAATGAGCTTTAGAAGATGGAATTTATCCCGTCTGCTTTGTTTATGGGACATTCCCATATATATTCGTGTACTACTAGAGTATTTGGCACTTTTCCTAAGCTATGTAGCTTAAATATTACACATCACACCAACCATAACCTTTAAAGAACCATAGAAGATGGGATTTGTCCAATCTGATTTGTTTATACTATCTCGTACACATATTCAATTTATAATCTTTCATTTGCAGATGCTCTCATCAAGTCATTACCAACATAAAAGAAATAATTAATTAGGAGAGAGAAATAATTTGATTGGTTTTTAAGACCTCTACATAAGAGGTGATATAAAGGTGAAGCAAAAAGGGTGATATATATCTTTACTCATTCTTAAATAAGATAATTCTGATAAATTGTAAAAGTAATGAAATTAGGTAAAAAATAATTCAATTTTTTTACCTTAATTTGGGTCTTCTCCAAGCCGGTTAATGATGGTGGCGAAGGAACCATGAGTGGCGGAGATTTCCTTGTGCACTGAGCGGCTTGGTGTGGGAAAGTGAGTGTGGTGATTCCCCCCCCCCCCCCCCCCCCCCCCCTCTTCATTTGAGTCTTCGATTGTTGATGGCGTATCCAAGCCGGTTGATGATGGTTACGAAGGAACCATGAGTGGCGGCGGTTTCCTTGTGCAGAGAGCGGCTTGGTGTGAGGGGAGGTCCGGTTGGAGTGAGCTTTTTCATTTTTGGGTTCTTCGATTGTTAAGTGAAGAAGAAGAAGAAGAACGTGGCGGTGAGATGGCACCGACATGGCGCCAGATGACATTAACTAATGGTCAATTGACAAAAAATGAAAAAAAGAGCTAACAGTGACAAAAGAAATTTATTATAGGGCGTTTTGTGACAAAAAAAAAAATAAAGAACTGCTAATGCACTTTAGCCAAAGATAAAAGATATTACGAGGGTTTCACCCGTTAGTTAATAATCACTACATTTACCAAAATAACCAGAAGTATTCATAAAGTTTTACAAAACTAACATTTTTTTTATCAGAATTTTGTTTCTTCTTATTGGTTTCATTTGTAGCAGCTTCGATTATTTTTCTTTTTTTTTTTATAATTGCAGCTTCGATTATTACTTTTAGGCGTTTGATTTCTTCTTCTGTGTTGTTTGGTTTCCGGTCGATTCGTTATTCAACAAATTTTGTCCTTCGTTCCTGAGGAGATTTTCTTTAGTGGTTTTTTTGAATGACCGATTCATATCGTTTTCCTATGTTTTATTTTTTTACAATATAATTAATAATTTAATTGGGAATTGAGTAACTCAATATCAATATATTCTTTTATTATGTGAAAGGAGGGAATTTTGGTATGCTTACATGCTTCAAATATTTTGTGATTTAAATAAGAATTTGTTGATTTATATTGATTTAAGTAGAAAACATCGTGTAGTTATATTACAAACAATATATTTCTTTTATATTTCTTTTATATTGTTTGTAAAAGAGAAATATATAAGATTAGGAAAGCTAGGCAAGCGGTTAGCGACCCATTTGATGGTAGTGGGTTGCTTTTTTACAAGATTAGGAATTGGCTGACCGGTTAAGTTAAGATAGTCGTGATAGATGGTAACGATCGACCAAAAAAAAATATATATATTTCTTTTATTTTACTTTTTATCTATTGATGACCATTTACAGGCTATAAGAATTTTTGTTTGTAGGTTATCAAATATAGTTTTATTCCAGGTAGCTTTTAGCATTAAAATATTTATCATTATTTTAGTTAAAGTTAAAAGTATAAAAACAATTAAGGAGCAAACATTTGACATATAATATTCTGCTGAATTGAAAATAGAGATTATTACCCAAGAGGTCTTAAAGACACCACCCCGTGACTTAAGAAGACCGACTCTATAGCCTTTTCTTACTAAAGGTCATAAATAAAAATTAACACTATAAGCTAAAAAATCAATTACCTTCTTACCCCTTTTTATTTTTTATTTCCTATATATACTAGATTTTATCAAAATTATTTAATAAACCTAAAAGCTAATTTCTCTCTCCTCTCTCTCTCATAGCCCGTCTCTCTCTTCCATGTTTTGGTTTTAGCAGCAAACACAAATCGGAGATCTTGATCGGAGTGTCTTAGCTCGTTTATTTCTACCCACCATCCTTAATAACTCTGTAAATTGCAAAAAGGTCCCTCTTTTGGTGTACTTCCATGGTGGTGCATTTTGTTTTGGGTCTCCGTTCTGTGCTATGTATCATAACTACGTTAGCTCTGTTGTGGAGAAAGCTAACGTTGTAGCTGTATCGGTTGATTATGGATTGGTACTTCCACAGCGTGGTGGTGATTTTAGCAGCAAACACCAAGATCTCGATCGAAGTCCAAAAAAAACCCAGAGATCTCGATCTCAATCGGAGTGGTTAAGCTAGGTGGTGGTTTAGAGTGAAATGGGTGCAGCGAGGTGGTGATGCAGCGAGGTGGTGGTGCAGCGAGGTCGCCGTGGAGTTGTTCTTCGCCGGTTTGAACTCTTTTAATGGAACTCTTTCTTCTGCTACGTTTTTTTGGAAACACGATTGGTGAAGATTACTGACCTATCGAAACTTGAGAACATAAGCCTTATCTACGAAGAGATTGATGAGTTGTCACTTTTAAGGATGTGTTCTTCGTAAGGGTCCCACTATTCTGCATCTTAGATGAACACTCGGGAAAACCCGCATAAAAGAATGTGAAATGCTTAGTTATAGTAGCTTAATTGTTTTTATATAATGATTTTATAAACCCTAGCTAACTTGATCATCATCGTTTTTACATATACTTAGCTCACGATTTTATAAACCTGCATAAATTTTAGTGCAACTCTATATCTTGCTTTCTTTTTCATGTAATTAATGAAATTATATTGTAATATTATTTAATTAACTAATGCAATTTTATATTCACCAACTCTAAGTGTATTTTGCAATCAAGAAAAATATTTAAACTCAATAACCTTTTGTCTAAATGCTCAGCAGTTTACTGATTATACGAGAAATGCTCAGTAAGTTTACTGATTATACGAGAAACACTCAACAAGTTACTAAGCATTCTCAGTAAAGTTACTGAGCAAACGAGCATGCTCAGTAAAGTCACACAACAAAAAAAATCGAATATTCAACAACTTTTTTCATGCTCAGTACCCCAGGCTCAGAACTATTTTCTACGGTCAGAACTTATTTCCACGCTCAGAACTTTTTTCGGCGGTGGCCGACGGTGGTCGGCGGTGATCGGTGATTGTGGTCAGAGTTGGAAATTATTTGATAATTAATGAAGGAGGAGAGAGAAAAAATGATAAAGGAGGAGAGAGATTAATGGTAATGGAGGAGAGAGTAATGGTAGTGGAGGAGAGAGAAGAATCTATTTTTCCGTCTTATATACACTAGAAGGGTAGGTATGACATAAGACATCTTATTGGCCTCTAAGAAGGAGAGAGAAATTGACTAGCTCATATGTGTCACTACAATAATCTTTAAGACCCCATAGATAATTGACCCTTGAAAATACACTTATATTTACCATTATTTCGAAACAAGTTACGATAAGAATAATTAACGAGATAATTACCTTAAACATCCTTTAACCTTAATTAATGATTTCTACCATATTTTATTTCATTATCTATAAAAGTCCTAAATAGTTTTATAACATATACATCTCTGTTTTAATTTTAATACGAAACCCGTAATAATATAAACCTAAAAAGCCCAAAAGACTGAAAGACTAGGAATGAAAAAGGATCAATTTTTTGCAAAAAAAAAAATCAAAAACCATAACCGTTTATTCTATTAAAAACCATAACCTGATGGTTTTAACCATCGGTTACACGTTTCAAAACTATAACTTCATTATTCGGTTTCTGTTTTTTAAACGGTCTTGCGGTTTTTAACCATAACCAAATGATAATTTAATAAATATATTAATTTTCATAAAATAAAGGTACATATATAAGAAAAATAGCTAAGGTATATAAAATTATGTTGGTATTTGATTAAATTGCATATTTATTATTTAGTTAGTTAAATATAGTATTTGGATTTTGGTTTTAGAATTTCAATATATCTAATGTAACATTTGATTATTATAGAATTTAAAAATATATATGACAATAAACGGTTTCAGGTTATTCGGTTTTATTTTTGTCTAAAACCATAACCTAATGGTTTTAACCATTGGTTACACTTTTTAAAACCATAACTAATGGTTTTAACCACAGTGCTATAATTCGGTTTTTAATCGGTTTGCTTTTTATCGGGTTTGCTTTTTAACTGTAACCATTGCCATCCCTATTAAAGACTAGTTTTGTTCTCTACTATGGCCATCCTACACCGCCACAATGTTTCATCCATGATCACCACCACTACACCACATCAACGAGATATGTCGTCGTGATTCTCTGACTTCAAAATTGCCTTCTTCTTCTACAATAGTAGCTCCTGTGGAACGACCTCTAAAATATTTGATCTTGCTAGCAGTTTTTCATAAATGTAGGTAGCACAATGATCCCTTGTTATTCTAAGCACATCTTCTCCTACTTGTGTATTCAATTCGTCCAAATATAAGTACTTTTGGTGCAACCTGTAACACCCCAGCCTGTAAAACTACCGCCTACATCAACAAGGTCCCCGTAATATCAATCACCAACACTGTTCATACCAGTCTCGTCCTATAAGAAAATAATTGTGATGATATGTTCAAGGTGTGACTGTGAGCATAGAAGAAAAATTCGGATGTTCAGTGGATATGGAAGAGTAGTAAAATAAGTGGGTTGAGGTGTACTGTGAGATTGGAGCTGAGATATCCAAGGAGTATGATATAATTGTTGGTTCTAATAATAAAAATCACATTAACACCAAAGAATTTAAATTTCCATGATGTACATTATAAACTAATCTCTATATGGCCCTTGTATGTGCTCTTTTATTGGGGGGGGGGGGGTGCCTGTTCATTTCTCAGTTTGGCACTACGTTATGCAAAATAGCCAACTATACCCTATGTTTGAAAGATGGAAAATTTATACCTCAAACCAGTGATCGATGGATGCCTCCATTCTAGGTAGTCAGTTTAGGGAGAGTACTCTAAAATGTGAGTCCTAGGTGGATGCCTCCATGTTGAGTAGTCAGTTGAGGGTTTTACTTTGAAGAGTGAGTCCCTACTAGGAGTCTCCCTGTGGGGTAGTCGATTGAGAAAGGGTATAGTGAATTTCTAGAGCATACTTGGCGCCTTCCTGGTTATTTTCTTTAAGGCCTATCCGTTTAAGTCATCATCCTTTTCCTTCATATAATTTTTGTTGGTACGGAATGACGGATCATTTGCGAGGATCTTGAGTGTTATGCTATCACGAAGGGTTGACTTATTTCGTATCTTATGCATAATGATAGTCTCCATACTATGGATTAAGATTGTTATTGCGCCACGACATGACTGTACATCATTTTATGTATTTCATCAGGTCGTCTCTTCTAGGTTTGTTGTTTTGTTCTCTAGGGGGTTCGAATCATCTCCACCGTTAGACGTCTCGGTACTTTTACCTTCGTTCACTATAATTGGAGATAGGGAAATGGTGTAATTTTGGCGGATTGCTAGGTTGACTATTGTTGTTTGTTACCTCAGTGGGTGCCAAATTATAGACGTGAGATTCTATAGTATTAATCAAGGTTCGGGGTCCTTGATCCTTTCGATTGGTACTTGAAACTAGTACAAATTCAAAGATCTAAGAAAGGATTTATGGGAGAGGATATAAAAAATATAAGGATATTTTGGCCGTGGTTTTCACTTGGGAAGGATGAATACTTGAGAGAAGCGTTTACTGAGTGGTTAAGGTGATGTTTGAGAAACTAGGCTGTTTAGGGTTTCGTATGTCAGTGAGTGTCTTATACCTTAACGGGGATGGTTATATATATATATATATATATATGATGTCTCCTCATTTGTGATAGATTTATGTTAAGATGAGACATCATTTTTAGTGATTTAGAAGTCTTTCTAATCGTTTTTCTTGAGAAATAGTGCACTTTCCTATTTTGAGTCTTGATTTAGTAAAATAATGTTTTTAGAGCATATTGGGTTTAATTATTTATTTGGTGTGAAGCTTTAAAGATAATTATGGAGATTAATTAGAGTCCAAGTCAAAGACTACAAAATATGGAAAGAGATAAGCATGGAAATTGGAGATAAGGAAACAAAAGCTAAAAACATGGAAAAGGAAAAACTGCCTTAATCCTAAATTCTGCACCTACTACCACAAATCAGCTTATATCTCAAAATCGGTGTTGAATTTGGAGAAACGGTCAAGAGCAAAGTTGAAGGTCTTTCCGAGACGATAAATTTCGACTACTCATACGCGTCAAACGGATGGTATTGAAGCTGCTAGGACCAAAACAAAAACGGGCCTGATTTCATGTTTTAGGGTTACGAATTTGAGTTGGGCTTGGAGTCCACTACTTACCTTCTCCCTCAAGAAAACGAATTAGGTCTTCTAAACACCTATAAATACACCCTTATATCACTTGTAAATCATCCTTGCCTCATAGTAATTAGTTCTTAAGGTTTTATTCTTCCAAGTTATTGTAGAGAGCAATATGATGTCTTTTATTATTTCCTTTAGTTTATTTCCTTCAGGTATGAACTAAACTTTCCATAGCTTGGGTTTTGCATTATGTATAATCTATGAATTCTAATTTCTTTCTATCTAAGTTTCTTTGGGAATTTAATGTTTTAATCTGATATTAGCTGCTTACCTTTATATTTGTTCATGTGTTTTGATTTAATGACTGTTTTCCTTGCGGTGCGCAACGTTTAGGATTACCTTAATAGTAGTTAGATGATCACCTTAGTTGGGTGTCTAATTATTGAAACACCACATAACGTCTAGTGTCGATATTGGTCCTGACAACACTAATTCTAACTAGATAGTCATTAGGGTATGATTTAATCACTATCACCATGTATGGAAATTGATTGCTTAGGGCCCTAGTAGCGCATGATAACCCTATTTGAACCAGTCTCGTGGTGTGTCCGTAGCCCCCTTAGTCGCTCTCAAGGTCTAAGGTATGGGAATTTAGAATCCTGACTAAATATCTAAGAGCTAATTATCTCCCTTATTAACTAGATTTAATAGAAAGAATTAGAAGGATTAGTGCATACTAGCAAAACCTAAGCTATATTCCTCATCTCATATTTCTTCGTATTTAATTTACTGCTTTTATTTTCTTTAGTTTAATTTAATTATTTCAAAATTTATTCTCTTTATTTTCCTGTCTTTTAATTATTTACTTCTCACTCGTTATTTCTACCCACTTGATTAACACATTAAGTCCCTGAGAACGAACTTTCTTATCATTAAAACTTTCATACGTACTGTAATACTTGCAGTACTGTGCCTGTCTAGGGTGAGAGTGCATTGTTTTCTGACTTATTATTTATCTATTTTTATCACACCCTAGGCGACATCAAGTTTTTGGCGCCGCTGCCGGGGACTTGTATCTCGTTAGCGTGTGGGTTATCTATTTCGAGTAGTAGTTTTTAATTAATTTTTCTTTTTTAGTATTTAGTTTTTGTTTTTCCGGATTTACGCTTGTGGTTTGCTTTAGTCTTTTTCAGGTTTTACAGTGTTTAATTCTTGGCCTCCATTATCGGAGCCTGAGAGGAGCTTCAGACCTTACAATAAACGTATTCGTGAGGAAAGAGCCTTAAGAAGAGCTATGGCAGGCGTACAAGAACAGTTAGATCCAGCTTTTGAAATCCCACCTGGAGGATTACAATACTTTGCACCAGGAGGACCACCACCTTTTATTCCACCTGGTGTACAACAACAAGGACAACATCCACTAGGAAGAGGTAACGGGCAAAACAATGTTGATAAAAAATGAGTTGAACAAGACCTTCTGGCCTCCGCGTGCCGTTTCATGTTCAACCGATAGGTTACCGTCCTCCGGAGATCCAAAATATTAAATTTCGACCCGATCTGGGTATGCTCAGTCAGTTTGAAAGTTTTGGACTCTACAGTGGTACAGCAATTCAAGATCCGGTAAGAGCGATTCAGAAGTTCATGCAGATTTGTGATGCTTATGTTACTCCAAGCATTACACGCGAGCAACGGTATTGTCATATGTTTTCATTCTTCCTGACCGGTAGAGCTAGTGAGTGGCTAGATAGGCAGCCACCAGGGACAATCAATCATGGACAGAACTTCAAGCCTCTTTCTTTAACGTTTTTATCCGAAGAGTATAAGACTCAAAGATCAAGGCGAGCTTGCAAGGTTTTGTCAAGAAGATGGAGAAACAGTAGGAGAATCGTGGACAAGGTTTCAACATAAGTTAGCTAGATGTCCGCTCCATGGTTATACCCCCTCTTTACAATTAGCTATATTCTATGAAGGTCTTAACAGTCAAGGTGGATAACATTGGAAAGGGAAATTTCGTGTCCATGAACCATAATGAAGCTGCCGAAGTTTTGGAAAATATTATTGAACAAGAAAGGAGTTGGCCTTCTACGCGAGCTCCTGTTGCAAAAACCCGAGGTACGATTTCAAATCAAAGAACTTAAGCTAGAGATGCTGAAAAATTTAGCCGCAGCAAACGTTGTACAAGAAGCACAAGGTTGTCAACAATGTGGGGTTAATAATCATACATGTGAAGAGTACGAAGAAAATCCACAATTTGTTTATTTCATATCCAACCGAGGAGGCTATCAATTTGGTAACCGAAACCATCCGGGTATGCAATATTCAAATCCTCAGGGGGCCGCTAATCCTGGTCATTATCAACCGCGTCCCCAGAATAAATTTTTCCAACCAAGAGGTCAGTACCAAAATCAATATCAAAATAGATCTGCTCCCCCTTAACAACCTGTTCAAGATGCCTATACCGATGCGTTATATTAGAAAGCTTTACCACGGTATCCTCAAGAGGGATCTATGGATAATCAACAATTAGTAAAAGTCTTGGACCGTTTGACCATGAATATGAACGCTCAGGATGAAAAGTTACGAGGACAAGATGCCACAATTCAAATTTTAGGTACTCAAGTAGAACAATTAAACAAAGTTCTAACGAATTTAATGGAACAAAAAGAATTGAAGGCTATCGAAGGAGGTGATGACAATGTTGGGTTCGAAGCTTGTAAGGCTATTTGCCTTGAAATAGAAGAAGAAAAGGAAGTACCACATGCTGCCATTAGTGCCATGGAGGTTCCGAGTACCGAAGAAGAAACAACCAAGTCTAACCCCGTGGAATCTGACTGTTCTGAGGTTGATGTGGAGGACGATCCAGAAAAATCCGAATTTATACAGCTTCTGAAGGATATGCAAGAGGAGATTAGATCGGTTATGGATTTTCAAGCTGAGCTGGATAAAGAGAAAGAGAAAGAAGCCTCAAAGGAGGAATCAAGAGTTGAAGTTGAATTCGCACCTGCTTCGTTTCCTAAAATATCGGAGAGGATAAACGCTGCTCACTGTTTTGATTATATTTTCTTCGTTATTGGGTTGATTTTTGCCCACTTTATATTCAATCGACCGCTTCAGAAAGATATATCTATCTCTTTAAAGTCTCATCCAAATTCAAATCTGGTTTGAAGTTATCATTACTTTAGTGGTTGTAGTTGTAGAATTTCATATCTACTTGGCAGCTTCTCATTTCCTATTTTATCTCTACTTCCTTCTATTTCTTGATTCCTTCCATATCTTCTTTCCTTATATTCTTAGAATTGATTTGGAATCTAGTTATATTACACAAAACTTAAGAGCTTCACCTTAATACACAAATTTAACCAAATATGCTCTAAAAGTAATAAATTATCAAATCAAGATAAGAAATAAAAAAATATCAAATGATGGATAAAAATCCTTAACTAATTAATCAAATACACCTAAAATGATGTCTCTGGCCTAGATTAGTATATCTCAAATAGGGAGACATCAATAGTTTAAGATGGAAAATTAAAAATGGAGATAAAGTAAATTTACAAAAATTTATATGGATAACAAACTCTGAAAAACAAATACCATAATGGCTATTAATGAGATTTTTGACAGGCACAAAAAAACTTGGGATACTAATGTTATTAAAGTTCAATATCCTCCCCACATTGTGTCTATAATCAAATATATGACAATCCTAACTAGGGAATGTGAAGATATATGTTATTGGAACCAACACATAAATGGTATATTTACAGTCAAAGAAGCCTACGAATTACTAAAAGAAAAGTAAGAAACTAAGAAGGAAAATGCTATGATATATAAATCATCTATCTCTCACAACGATTTTAAAAATTTATGGAAAAATATATGGGGAATGAAATGCGCACCAAAAATCTAAAATTGCATGTGGAAAGCTTCAAAAAGCTTTGTTGCAATAGCGGAAAATATATACACCAGAAGATGCTCAACTTCAAAAAACTGTAAAATATGTGAAAATAAAAATAAGAGTATTGGACACTTTATTCTTTCCTGCCCTTAGGCTAAGGCACTTTGGTTCTTTTGCCCCATAATTTACTCATTGATAATTGTTTTTTTAAACATGGTTGATTTATGGTTGATGAAAAATACAAAATGTAAACACCTATTTTTTTTTTTTTAAAAAAAATGACATGATCCTTGAACTAGTTAGTACAATAATTTGGCAAATTTAAAAGAGGAGAAATGATTTTCTTTCCAAAAATTTAAAATTTTACCCAAGCTACACTTGGAATACAACTCTAAACCTTGGCAAGAACATTAACATGGAACAAATGAACTATCTTGATAAGGAACATATTTTTCTGAAGATTAAAAAGGAAAAAACCCCTATATGTAATTTTCAAATAGTTGAGAAGGGTAAAACCACAGCAAAAAACCCAGAACTTTTGGAAACACCACCCCAAAACATAATAACTTGTGATGCGGCACATCTTTATCATAATCTGCAATTGTATGTGTAGTAAGAAATTATAATGGTATAATTTTAAAAGATAAGGTGAAAAATGTCACATCAGGTTCAGCTTTAGCGCATAGGCACAAGGGGATTCTGATGGCGTGTAAAATGGCCATTGAGTGTAGGTGAAATATTCACCGTTCGAAAAGAAAAGAAATGAAAGGCAATTCAAAACAGAAAATAGAAAAATTGATTTCAAAGCGTCAACTAGCTATTACAAACGAAAAACGAAAATCAGAACTTACACGGAATAACGATTACACGTAAATAAGCGAAAAAACGATTACACGGAAATAAGTCTAGCGTTTAAAAAGATATTCCGGCGTGCCGGTATCTTCAAACGGAAAAGACTAGAGGACTACAACTACTACGGTTTATCTTTGAGAAGTGAGTAGGTAGAGAGAGCGTTTTTTGCTTTAGCTTTTTGTTATTTTCGTATCTTCTGTTGGTGGAGAATGGGGGTCTTTATATAGGAGAAAGGAAGACCCAACACAAGCCACTTTGTAACGTCCAATCAAATCCCATGATTCCCTCCCGGATTTGATTTGATTGGATTGACAGTTTTCTTTGACTTGCAACCTCCACGTTTTTTATTTCTTGTAACAGCTCTTGACTTTTGACCTTTGAGATATTCCCACGTGTTTGACCAAGTAATTGCTGCTAGAATATTCTATCTCTTCTAACGTGTGCGTGATTGGTGGAGTTTGTCTTTACGTTTAATCTTTGAGTTGTCAATGCCCATTATAAGAGCTGGTAGAAAAATCTCCTTCATTTTTCATTTTTTGACTCCCCAAACTCCCCACGAGCCACGAGCCACGAGCCACGAGCCACGAGCCACGACCCACGCCCCACGCCTCACGCCGTCGCCGTCGCCGGTGCCGGTGCCGGTGCCGGGCCGGGCCGGGCGGGTGGGTGGTGGTGGTGGTGGTGCGCGCGTGTGGGCTTTATCAATGCCTTGCCATGTGCATGGGTATTGGCTCTTTGGGCTTTGTTAATACCACCAAGTTTAAGAATGGCTTTTAGCCTTCCTTGGCCACCGATGTGGGAAGGTCAACAAAAAGAAAACCTTTTGTTTTCTTTCAAATTTCCCAACAATCCCCCACATATTTGAAGGTCAACAAAAGGTTTGAAGAGAAGGTGATCAGGATTCCATGACTTTCAGCATTTGGGTGAATTGTACTTAAGTGCCAATATCTTTCGATTTGAATTGTCACGTAGTGAAGTGAGGCAACCACCGAATTCCGTTTAAGTGAACATACTCTTGAACTTTAACGGTTTTCGATCGAGGCGCTCACAACACATACTCTACCCTGCTGAAGGTTATGGTTTCCTCGAACCTCACCTTTTCGTTGGGTTCATCAAGTCCTTCTCTAAGAACCACCCTTGTGGGCTATGAACTTTGTGGATACCTTTATTTACATTTGTTCAAGGACGTCTCCTTGACATTTTGTTGATAAAGGTTTTGGGTTTTGCTACCCTTGAATTCATCAAGTCCTTCTCGAAAGGACCACCATATAGGCTATGAGTTCTGATTCATCAAGTCCTTCTCAAAAGGACCACCACAAGTGGCTATGAATCCATATTACTTTAGTTTTATGCCATAGGGATGGATGGAGATCATTTTGACTCAAGAGTCACATGTTCCCCATTAGTGGGTCTCAACCCCATCCCCCTCGACGTTTCCAGGACTACTCTCCTGGGTAGGCCTTTGGTAAAAGGATCAGCGAGATTTTCCTCTGATCGTACATACTCCAAGGCTATCACACCATTCTTCGGTAACTGTTTTACTGAGCCATGTCTGATGTGTATATGTCTCTTCTTTCCATTGTAGGCACTTTGATGAGCGACTGCAATGGCTGCTTGTGAATCACAGTGAATACACACAGGTGTGGCCTTACCTTCCCAAAGGGGCACATCTGATAAGAGACTTCTCAACCACTCAGCTTCTTGTCCAGCCATTTCTAGTGCTATAAACTCAGACTCCATGGTGGAGCGTGCTATACAAGTCTGTTTGGAGGACTTCCACGATATAACACCTCCTCCTAAGGAGAAAACATAACCACTGGTGGAGTTAACTTCGTCATTGTCAGAGATCCAGTTTGCATCACAGAATCCCTCAAGAACTGCAGGGAATGAGCTGAAATGCAGACCTAGATCCATAGTACCTCGCAGATACTTTAGAAGACGACGAAGTGCAACCCAGTGGTCATTACTCGGGTTATGAGTATATCGACTAAGTCTACTAACGGCGTAGGCAATATCGGGTCGAGTGTAGTTCATTAAGAACATCACACTCCCTATGATTTTGGCATATTCGTTTTGGGATACAGCATCTCCAGAATTTTTAGACAAATGAATACTAGAATCATAGGGAGTATTTACAGGTGTCACCTCAAAGGAGTCGAATTTCTTCAACATCCTTTCTACGTAATGAGACTGACTCAGGGAAATACCATTACTGCTCCTAATGATTTTTACCCCAAGAATTACATCTGCTTCTCCCATGTCTTTCATGTCAAACTTAGAAGACAAGAAGCGTTTGGTCTCATTTATGGTATGAAGAGAAGTGCCGAAGATGAGCATGTCATCTACATACAGGCAGATGATGGTACACTCTGATCCTATTACTTTGGAGTAAACACATGATTCAGAAGTGTTGACCACAAACCCATTGGAGATAAGGGTACTATCGAGTTTTTCATACCATTTTTTGGGTGCCTGTTTTAAGCCATACAAAGACTTCTTTAACTTGCACACTTTATCCCATTGACCAGGAACCACACACCCTTCAGGCTGGGCCATATAGATCTCTTCATCTAGGTCCCCATTCAGAAACGCAGTCTTAACATCCATCTGATGTATGACAAGCTTGTGAATGACCGCAAGAGCGATGAGGGTCCTAATGGTGGCGATTTTGGTCACAGGGGAATAAGTGTCGAAGTAATCAAGGCCTTTCTTTTGTGTGAAACCCTTCATAACAAGCCTAGCTTTGAATTTTTCTATTGAGCCATCTGGTCTCAACTTTTTCTTAAAAATCCATTTGCTGTTTATGGGTTTGCTGCCTTTGGGTAAGTCAGTTAATTCCCACGTATGATTACTTCTAATAGACTCAAGTTCGCTATTAATAGCTTCTTTCCAAAAGCTAGCATCTACCGATCTCAAAGCATCGGCATAAGTTTTTGGTTCTTCCTCCATGAGGAGACAGGTGACAACCTGTTCACTTATCAGGTCAATGTGAAAACCTTCGGTTAAGAAGGCTGTGATAAAATCAGGTCCGAAACTGGACTCGGTCCTACGCCTCTTACTCCTTCTAAGTTCTTCCTCAGGAATACTACTAGGCACATAGGAGGTAGAGGGGCCAGGGGCACTATCACATAAAGGAACATTAACCTCATCAGATAAGTTACTAGAAGACAAAGAAGCATCAACAGTATGCACAGATTTCAAAGGGAAGATGTTTTCAAAGAATTCAGCATCTCTAGATTCAAAAACGGAGTTATCGTCTAATGATAGGAATCTATAGGCTGCACTATTCTGAGCGTACCCTATGAATGCAGATTCTATTGTTTTAGGTCCAACAGTGACTGTTTTAAAATCGGGTAATTTGACTTTAGCCAGACACCCCCACACTTTTAAGAATTTCAGGTTAGGTGGGAACCCTTTCCACATCTCATATGGGGTCTTATCTAGGGATTTATGGGGTACCCTATTAAGGACATAACATGCTGATAGAACAGCTTCCCCCCACATGTTGGTTGGTAAACCTGAACTTATTAACATAGCATTCATAGTCTCTTTAATGGATCTATTTTTCCTCTCAGCTATGCCATTTTGTTGGGGTGTATAGGGGGCACTAAGTTCGTGGATTATCCCATTCATTTCACAAAACTCTTTAAGTGAATTAGAACTATATTCGCCTCCTCTATCTGACCTAAGTCTTTTAATTTTACAGTCTAGTTGATTTTCTACTTCAGCTTTGTATTTTAAAAACGCGTTTTCCGCCTCGTCTTTAGTTTTAAGAAGATACACTTTAGTGAACCTAGAGTAGTCATCTACAAAGGTTATATAGTAAAGTTTTCCTCCTCTACTAGCGGAATTTTTAAAATCAGCTAAGTCAGAATGCACTAATTCAAGTAGACTAGTCTTTCTAGTGGTCACGGGCTTAAAGGGCTTCTTCGCAAGTTTGGATTCAACACAAATTTGACATTTGGAAAAGTCATCTATTTTAGTGAGGGGTATTAGTCCAAGTTCTTTAAGCCTTTTAATAGAGGATATATTAAGGTGACCTAGTCTACTATGCCAAGTGTCAAGAGATTCAACAACATAAGCAAAATCAGAGGCATTCTCATTCATTGGTACAGTATTTAAAACAAACAAACCACCATTCATGTACCCTTTCCCCACAAATTCATCATTTTTGGTAATAACCATTTTCCCCCCTTCAAATACAAGTTTAAGGCCTACTTTATTAAGAAGAGCTCCGGAAACTAGGTTCCTACGGAGACAGGGGACGAAGAGAACATCATTCAACTCTAGGGTTTTACCAGAAGTGAGTTTGAGAGAAACCTGTCCTTTACCGAAGACCATGGCGGTTGAGGAGTCACCCATGTAGACAAATTCATCATTTGTTGCTTCTTCGAATTTCTTGAACATGGATCTCGTTGAGCAGAAATGACGAGAAGCTCCAGTGTCAAGAATCCACTCCGTTTTGTTCTCAATTAAGTTTACCTCAACCATCACTGCAGCAATAATCTCTTCGGTCTCGACCAGATTTGCGGCAGGTTTGGGACCTTGATCAGCTCTAAGTTTGCACTCGAAAGCCTTATGTCCTTCCTTCCCACAACAGTAACACGCTCCTTTGGGTTTTTGAATCTTACCAGAGGTTTTGAACCCACCACCTTTGGAGTTGCCGCGATTCTTGTTTCCCCCAGATTTGGATTTGTTGTGGCCTTGTTGTTTACCCTTTCCTTTGAACCTGCCTTTGTTACCTTCACTAGAACTTTCAACAAGATTAGCTTTGGAGGAATGAGTAGGAAAAGAGATAGACCTGTCTTTGAGTCGATTAGCCTCTTCGACTTGAATGTGGCTAATCAGCTCTTGTAGTGTCATTTCCTTCTTCTTATGCTTCAGTTGATTACGGTATTCGCTCCAGGAAGGTGGGAATTTTTCTAGCAAGATATTGGCTTGGAGAATTTCACACATTTTCATACCTTCAGCAATCACATCTGCGCAAAGGTTCTCATAGACGTGGATTTGTTCGGTCATGGGTTTTTGATCGGTGAGACGAAAGTTGTACCAGGCCCCAGTCACATATTTCTTTTTACCAGAATCCTCAGCCCCATATTTTTTCTCAAGTGTCTCCCATATGATCTTTGCCGATTTTTCTATGGCAAGAAGATAAAAAATGAGGTTTGAGACATTGTTCAACATCCACCCTCGAGCCATGGTATTAACTCGTTTAAACTTGGCTTCCAGAGCAAGATGCCTAGTCTGTTCTTCTTCAGTGGGAACCCCATTGTCCACTAATTATGGAGGATCCTCGTATAAAACGAAGTCCAGTTCGTACTGTTCAAGACAGATAAGGATCTTTTGTGCCCAACGTTTGTAGTTGGAACCATTAAGAGATTCCACCTGATTCACGTTGGGAAAAGCCTTTGCGTTCAATGATGAAGCAACTGCTGTGTTTTGAAAAGCCATTTCAGAAAAAAGGAGAACGGTGAAAAGCAAAAACCGGGAGTATCTTTTTAAAATTGTAGGTGAAATATTCACCGTTCGAAAAGAAAAGAAATGAAAGGCAATTCAAAACAGAAAATAGAAAAATTGATTTCAAAGCGTCAACTAGCTATTACAAACGAAAAACGAAAATCAGAACTTACACGGAATAACGATTACACGTAAATAAGCGAAAAAACGATTACACGGAAATAAGTCTAGCGTTTAAAAAGATATTCCGGCGTGCCGGTATCTTCAAACGGAAAAGACTAGAGGACTACAACTACTACGGTTTATCTTTGAGAAGTGAGTAGGTAGAGAGAGCGTTTTTTGCTTTAGCTTTTTGTGATTTTCGTATCTTCTGCTGGTGGAGAATGGGGGTCTTTATATAGGAGAAAGGAAGACCCAACACAAGCCACTTTGTAACGTCCAATCAAATCCCATGATTCCCTCCCTGAAGAGACCACTACCATAGAGAATGATGCACAGTCTATCGTGAAGCTACTTGCAAAGAATTTAATCATGTAATTTGATTAAATAATATTTATTTTTGTGCTAAATTTTATAAGCCTAAATTCTCTTCCATTAGTAAGAAATGTAACATTGTCGCGATTAAGTTGCATAATAAGAGTTATATAACAACTTGTTTAAGAATCTCTCTTCTTTTCTCATCCTTGAGATTTACTTACTTTTTCGTTGTGGGTCTATAAATAATTTCTCTTATCTAAAAAATAAATCTACATATTTAGCTATATTCATGTGCTGTATGATCGAATTTCTTGTCTGTTTCTACATGCAAGTGCCTTCGATTATATTCTGGTTTTATCAAGGGTGAAGGGACCCTCGAATGCCCTGATTACTTTTTTATCTTACTGTCAACACCAAAAATATAGAGAGAATAGAAAGGAAAAAAAATATTCTAGAGAGAATAAAGAATAGAATGTAAAATGAAACTAAGAATTAGAAATACTATTATATTTCTCTCTCAAATATTCTAGTATAATATTTCTATAGAATAGAATTTTTGTTAGAGATAACCGGCACGACCGGAATATCTTTTTAACGCCATTTACATTCCGTGTAATAGTTCTTTTCTCATATTTTCGGTGTAAGTTTCATTATTTTCAATTCATTGTAATAGAGTAGTATTACTTTAATTGAGAATTATTTTGTTTTTCTTTTGGAATTCCATTTATTCATTTATTAAAACCAGTGATTGTTATTTTTCCAACAATTTAAAAAGATATTCTTGTAATATCACTGGTTGTTTTTTTAGAAATGGTTTTTCCTATCTCGGCAGTTGCTTCATAATTGAATGCAAAGGCTTTTTCCCGACGTGCCTATGTTGGAGCCTTTCAATGGTTCAAACTACAAACGTTGGGTACAAAATCCACTGATATGTCTTGAACAACATGAACTAGACCTTGCCGTTCTCAAGGTACTCCCTGCCATTGAGGCCAATGGGGAATATACCAAAGAACTACATGCTAGGTTTCTGTCTTTAAAAGTTGGTTCAAGAAAGCTAATTCAGTGGTTAGAGGATGGATCTTGGATAATGTGACGAAACCCTCCTTTTATTTGTGTACCGTTGAGAAGTCAACAAAGACTATCTGTGAAACGGTTCAGAAAAGGCACGAGGGTGATGATTCTGGTGAGAATAAGTACGTCACCGGGAAATGACCCAACAAGATCTAATTAGTCTCATACAAGTCGAAAAGTGAATCGACTCATGGATAAGTCCTTAGGTTTCCTCGTTTTTATGAGTTTAAGGATTACTTTGGCCCCTTATATTATCACTTTTTAACTCTTGTTGCCCTAAATTTCATTCACAAACATGAATATATATCAATTGGATATTAAATATATGTGTGAATGAAGATCTATGTGAAGAGATCTATATGGTGCAACATGAAGGGTTGGTGGTTTTGGATTAAGGGGATAAAGTATGAAAACTAAGGAAATTGTTTAGTGTTTTTTTAATGGGCACCGTGTTAATGAAATAGAATCCTAATAAAAGATGGATCGGTTTGTGCTACACTTTTATCAATATGTGTACGACATGATCCACTCTTGGTACTTTCATTCATGGGACTTACTTCTTTTATTCTTCTATTTGTGAATAAAATATGTGGGGAAAGATGAGCCTAAGGGAAAAATTCGTTAGAGTCAATTATAGAATTTACCTTAGTTAATCTCACTTTGTTGGAAACGTTTGACTCCATTGATATAATATCTAGTAAAAAAGAAAATCTTTATAATACTAGTATTCATAAATAAGAGAATTGTGGGGTGTGTGTACCCCTTAATGGATATAAAATAATTATAATGATTATGATGCTCTTAATGAATAAAACCCAACTTGGTATTGTCCATATTGTAAAGAGACTAAAGTGGTGACCATTGTGTTATTATTATTTTTTATTTAATAAAGTACGAGAGATGTACTATTGATCTATATGATTCACTAACTTCTCATCCATATAATGTAAATTGTGCATACATGAGCAAATTAAAACTTAATGAATTCATAGCCATGCGTGGTGGTCCTATTGAGACGGACTTGATGAATTCACCGTTTAGGTTGTTATATATTTCTCATACTTAATGAATTCATAGCCATGCGTGGTGGTCCTTTTGAGATGGATTTGATGAATTCACCGTTGAGGTTGTTGTATATTGCTCATAATATGATTACAAGGAGACGTCATTGATGTTCCCAAGGGATGAGTTGTTAGAATCACCACAAATTCATAGCCCGTAAGGTTGGTCCTATAGAGAAAGGACTTGATGAATTAGAGAGACACATAATGAGGATGAGCTTTATTGCTCTTAATGATCTCGAAATCCGAAAGGGTCGGCTAATGAGGCTAGACGCTCTTGGGGATCACCTATGTGCATGGAAAGGGTGATGTTTGAGGAATCTGTAACTATCAGTCGGGTAGAGTATGTGCTGTGAGGGTCTCGATCGAAAACTATCAAGTTCAAGAGTACGTTCACTTGATATGTTTTTGGTGGTTGCCTCACTTCACTACGTATCAATTCAAATCGAAAGATATTGACACTTAAGTACAATTCACCCAAATGCTGATATTTATGGAAACCGGTTCACCTTCTTTCCCAAAGAACATGAGTGGTGGATTGTTGGAATTTTTTAAATAAAGACAATTTATTTTATTAATTCTTTCATGTTTTTGGAAGAAGTGGAAAATACTATTTGTGTATAATAGTCCCACTTTATTATTGGGAAAAAAACCATTAGAATTATTCCTTATTCTTCATTATGGATTAATGGTTCTTTATGTATTAGTTGTTATAGGAGTTACAAAAACTTGGTAAAGAAAAAAAACGGACGACTTTAATGAGCATTGACGAGCATTAATGTGACGGTTTTCTTGTCTTGCTATTTCTTCTATAAATAGTGACTTTGTCACTTTCATTTCAAGAGAAGAAGAAAAAAGATTATTCTTGAGAGAATGGAAAAATATAGAGAGAATAGTAGGAAAAAAATATTCTAGAGAGAATAAAGAATAGAATGTAAAATGAAACTAAGAATTAGAAATACTATTATATTTCTCTCTCAAATATTCTAGTATAATATTTCTATAGAATAGAACTTTTGTTAGAGATAACCGGCACGACCGGAATATCTTTTTAACGCCATTTACATTCCGTGTAATAGTTCTTTTCTCATATTTTCGGTGTAAGTTTCATTATTTTCAATTCATTGTAATAGAGTAGTATTACTTTAATTGAGAATTATTTTGTTTTTCTTTTGGAATTCCATTTATTCATTTATTAAAACCAGTGATTGTTATTTTTCCAACACTGTTTAAGTTACATGCGGGTGATTGGAATGACTGGGATGATGTTATCTGTTGAAGATATTCAAATTTATTTACTAAAGGTTTGGAAGGTGGGCAAAATGGACTGCATGTGTGTTGGTTGGACGATTTTTCTTCAAATCTATAGTTGGCTTAGACATGCATTAGCTGTGATTGGTTCTGCGTTTATTCTCAGTCGAAATGGTATGATTTTGGATGGGTTTTTTATACTACTATGCAAATCCGAGGATACTATGATGGATTTTGGTTATTTCGATATAAATGTTTTGGAGATTTCATATAATTAACAAATGGTCCAAGTTATTTCTTCCTTTTTGCAAGATTAAAATTCAATATTTAATTAATATGATTACGCGGGTTTATGGTTTTGTTCTTTATCATGGTTACATAATTATTAGTGGCTTTATATATGAATTTTTCAATCATGAAACATATGATTTGGGTATACAGTATTTAGCGGAATTTTTTTTAAGTTGGGAAATCATTTATTTCACTCTGAATATTATTTATGATATTTTGAGGAATGGAATTATTAAGTATGCCGTTAAAGCTTCTTTCATGTGGGATCAATTACTTGACATTAGTAATCTCCGGGTTTGTCTCACTCCGGATTTGTTGGAAAAAGGAGGTTTGTCGAGTAGTAGTGAAGATACCCTTGAAGTCGAAAGCACCCGGGGTTGTCCGGTGATGGCAAACGGCTTCTCACTCAATCAAGTGGACGGTGGCCAGTCCCGTAAAGTGGCCGGGTTCGATGGATAATTTTCTTATTTGGAATTGTCAAGGGGTTAGGGCACCCTTGCCAAAAAAGTCTTTTAAAGCCTAGTTAGTAAAAATAATTGTTCTTTTGTTTGTCTTTTCGAAACGAGGCTTCGTTAGAAAGATTTTAATGCTTGTTCTCATTTTAAAACTTTTAATAACTTTCATATAGTAGAACCTGGAGGAAGAGCTTATAGGTCTGAGTGTATTTTACTATTATGGAAGGATGCAATGTCTATATCTATTAAGTATGATTGTTTTATAAATTAATGAATCAGTAAGTTTTTCTTGGTGTCTCGTATGTGTTTATTCTCCTACTAATAATGAATATTGACTTAAAGTATGGCAAACTCTATCTAAGAAGATTAATCAATTTGATAAACCACATCTTCTAATTGGAGACTTTAATGATATATCTAGATTCTCTGAGAAACAAGGGCGTAGATCGGCTAATATTGATCGTATTCTTAAATTCAATGAATTTATTAACAAGAACCATTTAGTTGATCTTCCAAGTAAAAGTTGTTTCTTTACTTGGTCTAATAACCGGAAGGTTGAAGATAATGTCAAAGAAAGATTAGATAGGGCCCTCGCTTCGATGGATTGATGTGCAAACTTTCCTAATGCGTTAATAAGACTTCCACCGGCAATAGGGTCAGATCATTCTTCCGTTAATTCTCTGCAGAGATGTTAAGAAGGGTAAAGTTAATAATATTTTATTTTTGAGTCAAGATGGCTTGAACATGATCAACGTAAGGAAGTTGTTCAGGAAAGCTGGAATTCTAAACGATTATGTGATAGTGTATCCAGATTTTTTGATAAAAGAGATGTTACTTGTCTTGCATTTAAAGGATGGAGTAAGAAAAATTTCTTTAATAATAGAAGAAGAATTCAATAAGTACAAGAAGAAATTACTTTGATTGTTAACGATCAAATTTCTGAGGAAAACAAAGTAAAAGAAATATGTATTAAAGAAAGTATCGCAGAATTATGGCGCATTGAAGAGATGTATTGGGAGGATAGGGCTCGGGATCTTGCTATTACTAAGGGAGATAAAAACACAAGGTATTTTTTTGCGAAAACAATGAAAAGGAGGAAAGTGAATAGAATTTGTGCCATTAAAAATAAAGATGAAAATTAGGGTTGAAGAACCATCTGAAATAAATGAAATCATACAAGATTATTATATCAACCTATTTAAAGATAAAGGTACTTCTGATCCAAGCAGTATTACCCAGTACATTCCTTGTAAAATCACTTTTGAAATGAATGAAGCACTTATTATGTCACCAAGTTTGAAGGAAATTAAAAGCGCATAATTTAGTATGTCGAAAGGCTTCGGGCCCAGATAGCCTCCCAGGAAAGTTTTATCACGAATTTTGGGATATAATTTGTGATGATATCGTTAAAGTGGTTAAGGATTTTTTGATTATAATAAGGATATTAACAAGATAAATGATTCGGTAATTACGTAGGTGCCTAAAGGGGTCTCTCAAGAATCTGTAAAGGATTATAGGCCTATTTCATGTGCAAATTTGTTATAATATCATCAGCAAAATCTTGGCTTCTATATTACAATTTATTATGGATAAATTATATAACCAATGCAATCGGCGTTCATTAAGGGTCGTAGTATCCAAGATAACATTATTGTGGCTCAGGAAGTTTCTTATTTCCTTAATACAAAAAGGAAATCAAAAAAATATTATGGAGCGATTAAAAGGATTGTAGGCGTATTTCATGTGCAAATTTTTGTTATAAGATCATCAGCAAAATCTTGGCTTCTATATTACAATTTATTATGGATAAATTATATCACCAACGCAATCGGCGTTCATTAAGGGTCGTAGTATCCAAGATAACATTATTGTGGCTCAGGAAGTTTCTTATTTCCTTAATACAAAAAGGAAATCAAAAAAATATTATCGAGCGATTAAAATTGATATAGAAAAGGCTTATGATCAGTTTAACTAGAATTTTCTTTGTAAAAGATTAAATGCTCTTGGGTTCTGTGAAAAATGGGTTTGTTGGGTGCAAAGTTGTATATCTTTAGTCTCTTTTCAAGTCAAAGTAAATGGTCAATGGTTGAAGAAATTCAAACCGGAACAAGGTCTTAGACAAGGAAATCCGCTTTAACCGTTATTATTTTCTCTTCTCACTGAAAGTCTGATTAGCTTGATTAATTTTCACTGTAGAGAAGGATTAATTCAAGGCATCCAAATTACGAGAAATTACCCTAAATTACGCACTTGCTATTTGCGGATGATGCGTTATTTTTTATTAATCTTAATCGCACAGAAATTGAAGTTTTTAAAAATCTGATTACTGAATATTGCAATGCTTCGGATCAAAAAGTTAATCTTAACAAGTCAGCAATTCTCTTTTGCAAGAATACACCAGAAGCTATGAAAGAATAGGTTTCACGTTCACTTAATATCAGAAGCACTAACGATTTGGGTAAATATCTAGGGTTACCGCTTACACTCAAACGGGCTAAAAGTGAAAACCTCAATTATATTAAGGACAAATCACTATCTAAATCAGCTAGCTGGGTTTCAACTCTCTTGTCTGAATGAGGTAAGGAAATTCTTATTAAGGCCGTATTACAAGCTATACCAAATTATGCGATGACAATGTTTGAATTTCCAAATACTTTATGTAAAAAATTATCAAGTATTGTTGCAAATTTTTGGTGGGATGCTGGAAGTAAAAAACGAATTCACTAGGTTAACTGGAAAAAAATATCGAGATCAAAGAAAATTGGAGGTTTAGGGATTAGAGAGTTTTATAAAATGAATTATGCAATGTTAGCAAATCAGGCTTGAAGGCTTCTTAACAATCCAGATTCGTTTGAATATAAAATTCTTAACTCTATATATTTTCCGAATTTTAGTATGATGGATGCTAAATTGGCAAAACGACGTTCTTGGAGTTGGGCTAGCATTTTTAAAGGACTTTAACTTTTAAAGAAGCATATGATATGGAAGATTGGTAATGGGAAAAATATTAGTATCTGGAATTATTGCTGGATTAGTAAAGGTATTATCTTGAAAAGCCTAACAATTGTTCAATTAACTTTGTGCATGAACTTTTTGATAACTCGGGTATGGGATGGAATAACGAGTTAATTCATAGAATATTTTCAAAAGATGTTGGTCAATTTATCTCAAAAATTTCGAGATGTGTTATTGATGAGGATGATAAACTAATTTGGCCATATAGCAAAAGTGGGGAATATTCTACTAAGTCAGGATATCATATATTGGTTAATGAAGAACTGGCTCAAGAAACCCAAACATCTAATATGGGAGAAAGTAAGGATAATAGTATATGGATATAATATGGAAAAATAATGTTATGTCGAGGATTAAAAAATTTGGTTGGAGGATTTGTAACAATGCTTTACCGGTTAAAAATATCTTGAAAAAGAGAAAATGTGTCAAGGATGCAATTTGTGAATGTGTGAATTGAAAAATGAAGATATTATACATTTATTCCTGAAATGTCCTTCTAGTATGGAAGTATGGGCGATATCTCCGTTGCAGATTAATATTGATCAGAATTTTAAAGGTATTGTTTTCAGAATGGTTTAAACAAATTATTAATGGATATAGTTGGAATGGGTGGGAGAAAAAACAGGTTACATCAAATGTGATTATTATACTATGGAATTTATGGAAGGAAATAATGAAATGTTTTCATGAAGGAACTAAGTGGAATACTGATAATATTTTAAACATATCTAAGGAGTTAATCTATAGGCTATTTGGCCCGTGTATGGATTGGAAGAACAATGCAAAGAAAAAAAGGGTTAATAATGATCTTAATGATAAGGATAACCCAATGGTAATGGATGATGCTGAAATTATTTGGATGAGTGATGCATCATTTATTAATAACAAGGAATCCGCTGCTATTGCTGCTATTGTGGTGGATATTTGGCCCGTGTATGTTTTGTTATTGAGATGTTTTCATTCCCCAGTTATCAGCAATTTTCATTTTAGAGAATGCTCTTAGTGGTCTAAATTGATATTTGCAACTATTGATTAATGAAAGATTTTATTTGGAAAAAAAATAAAAATTACACCACTCTTCCACAATTATTAATTTAAATAAGATTGATAGTTACGACCAAAAACAAAAAGATTGATAGTTATATACTCTATGGCTTCGTTTTAAAAATGGCCTAGAGGTTTGCCTAGGCGTTAGAATATAACTTATTTTCTAGAACTGGTTCAGACGGCTTTCAAGCGGTCTTAAAAGATCTCAGGTGGGCCTAGACTGCTTCTAGGTGAACCTAAGCGACCGCCTAGGCGATCTAGAGGCTAAAAAGATAAACAAATTCTATTTTTCCACACAAAAAATTAAAAAAATTAATTTTTTAACATAAAAAATTATATAAACCTATTTTAAAAATGATATAAACCCAACAAATATTTAGATATAATCGATATTCATTCAGTTAAATTGCATAAATTATGTATCTAAAAAATAATGTATAATTTTGTGATTTTTTTTCAAATGTGTTTTCTTATTTTCTTTTTTTAGTATATTATGTGGATTAAAAATTAATGAACTAATGATATATAATATTCATAAATAAAATTCAAACCTGTTTAGGACGAAAACATCTAAACTGGTTCAGGCTCTCGTCTAATCTTTTAGGCGTTCGAAGGTGGTCGACTACGCATGTAGCGCCTAGCGCTGTTTAAAACATTCCTTTCTGATACTTATAAAATTTTAAGATTAGATTTTATTTGAGTATCTAATATAATTAAAAAATCTACATACCATTTCATATATTTCACATCATGGTGCGTGATATATTATAGTCAGTGTTCTAAAACAAGGTCGCCTAACCGCTTAGGCGATCCGACTAGGCATTCTATAGTGTCGTCCGCTTAGAATCCTCTCGACGGTGGTTCGAATGTTTGTCTACGAATAATCTAATTAATAAAGTACCAAATCGGATTAATAGGTCCTCCAAATTGAATACTGTCTAGCATGCTAGCCAATAAATAACCAATTTAATCTAATCCGACTCAACACATAAACAAAAAATAAAGAAAAAACTATTTAGGTTAGAGTTTGCACGCGCAAGAAAAAAAAGTAGGTATGATTTCTCAATTTCAGGTCTAGATTTCTCGAATTGGTCTTTTTCTAGGTTAATAACAATAATTATTAGTATTATTATATAGTTAAAAATATATTATTTATGTTAAATTGATCTACTTTAAATATATCAGGATGTAGATAATATTTAATTTAATATATTAGTAATATACATTTAATATAAATAATATAATAAATGCTCGAATTTTGATTAATAGGCCATCTAGCTATCTAGACGCTTAAAGGGTCGACCGCTCTAACAGCGTTTAGTGTCTTTTAGAATCATAATTATAATATTATTTTTTTTGGACATAATTATAATATGTCTTAGTATGTTTTAATAAAATGTTCATTTTTCGATTAGAAAAATAACACTTTTTGACACCCCCATATCCCACTCACATTTCACGAATAATCATACAAGAGCCACTATTTGTACATGAGTCCAAACTTTGTAAAGTTTTCATAACAAACAAAAACTCTTTGTAAATAGATTTGTTTATAGGGGACAGGCCACGCTAAATTTGAATCTCGGGCTTAAAGCAATGCATCTATCTCAAATGCATTTTTCCCACACTCCGCTGTATTTTTTTTTTTTTGTCAACCAAAGATTAAGTCCGCTGTATTTCTAAAGCTTTACTTTGGGGACCAATTGCTTATCCTTTTGCGAATTGTGAGCCGGGGCAATTATAAAACAAGGCCCTACAATATAAACTTTATAAAAAAGATCCTCCCTCCTAACTACCTATTTCCTATCTAACTAAATACCCAAAAACCCAATAATACCCCTTCCCCTATACCTATATCATAGTGTGAACCCAAGACCCCATTTCCCCTTCCTATTACGTTTCGAATCTGAAACCCACCCCTACCTCCCTCTCTTCTCTCTCCTGTAAACCCTCGTCTCTCTCATACAACCGCCCCCATCAGCAGTCCTTCCCCACCATTCTCTCTCACCACGAACGCAGCAGAGAAGACCACCACCATCGCCAGAGCTCCTCACATCGCTGCTGCTGCTTCGATGACAAAACACCACCGCCACAGCGCTGCATCGAGGACCACCTCAGCTGTGACGAGCACCACCACCAAATCCAAATCTCGCCACCACACCCTGAAACAGCAGCACCCATATCTCACAACCAACAGCGGATCGGAGACGATAGAAGCATAGCGCAGCTGTACGGCGAAATGAGATCCATGAAGAAGCTAACCACCGCCGCGCCAGATCTGGTTCGTGACACCTCCCGCCGCTGCGTAGGTTGAACATCTGCACCGAGGTCTGCTGCAACGTTCGAGAACTGCTGCAACATTCGAGATTTGCTGCAACCTTCGAGGTCTGCTCCATCACCGACCACGACCAAAGCTTCTGTCGGAGCTCTGCTGCGCCCCCAACCACCCTTCGCGAACAAGATCCACCACCCAGCAACCCTTCGCTGCAGCTTTTAATTTTTGTTTTATATTTGTTTTTTATGTGTTTTTTCTGCAGAAACAGTACAGCCCCATCTGGGTCCAGCCCCGTCTGGGTCCAGCCCCATCTGCTGCACCAATAAAGCTTGGATCCAGCGAATTAAAGAGATTCTGTCGCCGTCACATTGTTGGTGCTCGACAGTGCAGTAATCTTTTTTTTAAATTTTTGAATGGGTTTTTTAATTGTATGTAGTTGTCTTTTGTAGAAACGAATAGGAAGCTGGTGCTGTTCGTGATGGTGCTGTTCGTGGTGGGGTGCTGCAGATCTGGACAACCAAAAACCATCTGATCGAGCCCTATATGGGTCCAGCCCATCTGGGTCCAGCCCCATCTGGGTCCAGTCCCATCTGGGTCCAGGCCCATCGGTAGCTTTTGGACTACAGGGCCTTATTATGCAATAACAAGGGACCTGTGATGCAAATGCAATGACAAAAGACGTAGTGTTTATTAAACAGATGTAGACCTATTTTGTAGCTTAAACTTGTTAATATCATGTTGTAGATCATTTATTCGAAATTTTTAAGTGGAATAAATTTTTTCGAGCAATTGTAACCCATTTCGTGCAATTTTAACCCATTTCGAGCAATTTTAACCCATTTCGAGCAAGATGGGTCCGTGTCCATGTATACGTTTAACCCATTTAATGACTTGAAAACGAAAAAACATATAAAATGTAAAAAATGTTTACGAAAACATATGGGAGCGTAAATGGGTCTGTACCCATTTCGTGCGTACCCGAGTCAGATTTGGAATCTAATATAAAAACACTAATAAAATAAAAAAAATAATTTAGAATAATAAGAAAGGGTATATAGGTAAATGGGCAAACTAGATAATGTAACTAGGGACTTTAATAGAAGAAGTAAGGAACTAGGCCCTAAAAAATAAAGTTTTGGTTAGTTAGGCTCTTTTTTGTGGTTTCCTCGTGTGAGCCAGATCAATGAAAACTCAACCCCTTTATAAAAGAAAAATAACTTACGAAGGTCTTACATTAGGGGGTGAATATTATTATAAATCCTTTACTTGAAGGGTATTTATTTATATTTAATGAGATTTTAATTTGATTTATTCAAATTTTAGATTAATAAAATTATTTATTTTTCTTAATCAATTCAAATCTAAATAGTTCTTAACTGGTCTATTTCATTAAAATTCAAACAAAGTCTAATTGATTCAGACCTTCTATTATTTAATGTTTAATACTTATCACTAAAAAAACACCACCTTAGTGTTAGTAGTTAAAAGAGAACTAATAAAGTAAAAGATCATATATATATATATATATATATATATATATATATATATATATATATATATATATATATATATATATATTATAAACTAAAAAAAAGAGATACAAGATATAAAGAATGTTTTCTTGTATTCTAATCACTAGTACTATAACAATGAAATGATCTTATATTTATAAAGAAATGAGTGACCCTTCACTTGTTATAATAAATAGGAAATATAACAAAAATATATAAGAAATATAAAATTTTAAACATTTGAACATCAAATATTAATAATATATTTCATACATTATTCTCCCTCTTGAATGTCCATCCATTAAGAAAGATTACTCGTTAAAACTTTTTCAAGAAAAACTTTGTGGGATAAAAACTAGGTCGAATGGAAAAATAGTACATATAGATGAAACTAATCATTTTGAACACTATCTCGTTAAAACCTTACCAATAAAAACTTGTACGAAGGAAAAATAGTATAGTCTTGTTTACACTCCCCCTGATGTTGACAAGAGATCTCTGAGTTGTCGTGTTCCAATATTGTAGATTGACTTCTTGAATGTTGTGGTTGACAATGATTTCGTAAGAAAAAATCTGCTAAATTCTTACGTGGTTGTATCTGTCGAGTGTCAATATCCACATTCTTCTGTATCTCGTGTGTGTATGAGACTTTGGCGAAATGTGTTTTGATCTGTCTCCTAAATAGTGGATATAACTTTGAGCTTCAATCTCGTCTTAAGTTGATAATAACTTTGAGGCTTCTTGATTAACTCCTTGATTGAGTTTTTATTTTTTGAACAGGTAAGTAAATTTTATTGCTCAAATATTACCTCGTTACAATATTTAAAGAATGACAAAGCCATCTTCAAGTTTTTCCAAACTATCTAGAAAGAACATAAAAAAAACTAGAAAGTTAGGTGTAAAAAACTATTACATTAGAATTTCTAGGGACTAATGTGCAAATTTTTATAACTTCGAAAAGTGATATATCGGATTCGTCTTCCAGCCGGCTAAACTGCTAAACTGCAGAAACATTAATTTTGTTGGTGTTGTTGTGTTACTCCTTGGAGTCCCCAGTTTCGAGCGATGATTTAGTTACGGATTGACGGTTTAAAAGAGCAATTGAACCATAGCTTGGCATGGACATCCCTTCGAATTTAATGAAGTACAACATCAAACTTCTCAAGTTGATTTGGTGAAGTTTTTTGTTCCTAGTATAACAGATGTTATAGAAAAAACTTTGAAAGCTTATGATAAAGACCAAGTCTTTGAGGTTATTTCTTTTACTTCTCAATGTAATCCACTTGACTTTGTCAATCCAATTGGAGGTATTGTCTTGACAGCCATGATACTTGCAGCACTCCTTCCATATTTTCTTTGAGTAGAGGCAATCCATGAAGAGATGATCACGCGTTTCATTATCAGAGTTGCAAAGAACACATACCTCTATCAGTGTTGATTCCCTATTGTTTAATTCGATCGCGAGTAGGTAGTCTATTTAGAAATGCCAGCCAAGTAAGAAATTGATGTTTAGGTATAGTTTGTTTATTCCAAACTCCTTGATTGAGTTGATTATACAAATTGAATGATCAAGCTTGGATTGATTTACTTTTCTAGCTTGAGACCTCTAATGTCGTTTAAGAATGATAGTATCAATGTTGGAATGTAAGAGGTGATTATCTACTAGAAAGAGCTCATATTTATAGCACATATGGAGTCTAATTCCCTCTCTCAACAAGCATATAACTAAAGTGTATTTTCATGGAAAAAATGTGCATTTGTGAGTTTTGTAAAAGTGAATTTGGAAAGTTTTAGTGGTGCACATATCTCTCCCCCTTTATTTTCACCAAAAAGACAGGATGTTTATCTAGCAATTACACATAACTATAAAAACTATACACAACTACACATATCCATAACAAGGTGAGCCAAACACAAGTGAACTAAGTTAGAAAGTAGTTTTTGATAGCACAAGCAAACTCAACCATATGTAATCAAGATAATATGAAGGTTCAAACACATACATCGTGAAAAGATGAAGGATAAGAAACATGTTTTTACCAACTTCATATCTGGTTGAGCTTTATTTTAAAAGCTAAAATACGTGGTAAAAACAAATACCACTATGATATCTAAAACACAAGTGATTCGTGCAACAAGATATAATAACAATAAAATATAATCACAAGAGAGCAAAGATTCATCCAAACCAAAAAACAACATATCTAGAAATAATGCAAAAATATAAGAGATAACATAATCACAACAAAAGTTTGAAACGAGATACTAAGCAACAATCATCCAAATACACATAACATAAAAGAAACAAGTTTTATTAACAAACAACCCAAAATAATTTATAAGAAACTTCAAACATTTGGAAGAGACTGAATCCTTGACCTTCTTCCCCTTCCCGAAACATCATTTCGGAGGCATGAAACTTCATTCTTGAGGCCCTAAATTCTTTCATTCATATTTCCAAACCAACTCTTAATTTCCAAAAACCATCTTTGATCACATTTAAAAGAAAAGATTCAACTTTATCACGATCTTCTTTTGTTACAACATTTGAAGAAGATACACTGGAAGTTTTGACACGAAGATCTCGGAGAATAGAAGGAGTAGCTAACTGAATAACATCACGAGGAGGAATGTCAAGAGACTCGAGGGTAGGACCTAGAAGTAACATTTGAATTGACATCACTAATGATAGATTTTTGGCGATTTTCCAAGAGATGATAAAAAACATGCTTATCGATGTACTTATTGCTATAAATGACTATTTTCATAGTTTTGATTAAACAAAGATTAAATCTCCAAGTAGGTTCAAAATCATGAGGATTTGGAAAAGGATTAATTTTCTTAACAAGGATCAAAAGATGGATTAAAATAATTCCATAACGAATAGTAGAGGCTTGATGAGCCCTATGGTCCATATTCTTAATGAAAATTTTGCAAAAAAATATAGGAGTTTTTAAATAAAGATGAGAAAGGAGAATTTCTTCATATGGTGTGATATTTCCGTCTTTCTTGTCTTTTCCGAGAAGTCAATGAATAATAATCTTATGAGCGAGACGGATATCCGGAGTAAAAGGACTCGAAAGCTAAGGTTGAGTGTGATGTTGAACCATTTTTAGAGACATGAAATTTTCAACCTAGTTTTTTAATGCAATATCACTAATTTCTTTAACTCGATTCCAACCAGTGAGGATAAAATTTTCATACACCAAATTTGAAGTTTAAAATCTTTTGACACAACACTAGGACTAATTAAAATACTCTTGTTAGATACGAAGGTTTTGAAGGATCAATTTTCAAACTCCCATGGTAAAGCATTTTTATAAAATTCACTCACAAGTGATGAATGGGTAGAATGCTCAATTGATAGGAATGTATCAAGATTTTGAAATTGAAATAATTGAAATAGATTGGATTAAGACCCATTTACAATTGTGATAGTGGCATTAAGAAGAAGTTGAGCAATTAACCTCCTGGGAAGAACTTTGGTGCTTTTTCTCACTATTCTCCTCTTGGTGGGACCCTTTTTAAATTAATCTTCTTTTTCTTCTTCAAAGATTGTCTCATACTCCATATCTTCTTCTTCATAGTCTTCGTCTTCACCTTCAAGTATTCTTTGTTGCTTTTGGAAGCCCTTGAAGCTTTGGAGGAAGATGATGACATTGGAGCCTTGCCTTTTGATGAAATTGGAAGGAAATGAAGAGGCTTGGAGTTAGGGTTTGAAGAGCGTTTTCGTTTTTGAGAGAGAAGAGGTAAAAAACAATTTGACAAGAGTGTTGAAAGCCCGATTTGTGTGTTCAGAAAATCCAAAATTTGCACAATAGCCCTTAACTTTTTTAAACCATATTCCTTACCCCCAAATGTTTTTAAAATGTTTAAAAAACAAACCAAACATTTTTAAAACACTATATTTTCAAAATGATTTCTATACTTAGTTAAACAGACAATTTTTAACACACAAAAAAATTAAACACTGTCATAACACTAGTTCAAGGAATTAAGGAAAAACAATATCACACATAGAATCATAAGAGTACAAAAACACAAAAATAAAAATAAAAGCTTTAACAAGAAAAGAAAAGAATTACTTTCACCAAATTTTTTGTTCATGTCACTTGAGCTTCTTCTTGTATATCAATTTGTTTCCTTGACTATCCTCACCTACAATCACAATAAAACATCTAAGGTATCCAAGGTGTAATAGATCCGAGGAGACGGTTAGTACTTTTTATGATCCATGCAGGTTTTTGCCACAGAGGTATTAGTGAACCAAATTCAAGTTGTTTGTGATAAAAACAATTTGAAACATGATGACCAACTTTTCCGCAATAAGTACAAACATTCCTTTTGCGACTATGAAAATAGCGAAAGGATTTTGAACAAGATTTTTTCTCACTCTTTTGTTTTACCAAATTTTCACTCCAAAATATTATTTCGTCAAGAAATCTATTTTCATCAAATGAGTAAAATTTAGATAGGGACGATTTTTTACGAGATTGAAAACGATAAAGCAAATATCATCCACTTTCTTAAATACCAAGGTATTTTATTTCAAGATATTTTGTTTCTCATCAAAATAGAAAATGTTTACAAAACACGATTTTTCACTGTTTTCCAAAATATCATCTAAAATAGGACAACAAATTAAACATCGTTTTTTCTCAATTTTTAACTCTTCTAATAAAAGATTATTTGAGTTGATTTGAAAATCATGAGTTTTGAGAAGAGATTTGATATACATATCGTCAAGGTTAACATGATAATCATAAGAAAATGATAAGGAGATAGGATAGAGCACTACCTCATGGTCTGATTTAGAATCCTCATTTTTGTTTTTTCTTTGTAAATCTTAAAGATTCCATATAAGTACTCCAAACCAACCTAAACTTCTTTTTCCGAATCATATCCAAACACCTATTTGAAAACTTCTTCGGATATTCCGCATATTAAACAATACATAGCTTTCGCGCTTTGGGTTAGTTTGACCTTTTTCATTTTTGGTAAGTTCATCGTCTTCCTTTACATCTTGAGTGAGCACAAAAAATCCGGCTTCATTAATTTTCTCTTTGTATGACACAACTGGACCTTCCATAACGACTCTCCAAAGATCGTGATCTTGGAGTTCAATGAATTCCTCCATTCTTCTTCTCCAAGATAAATAATGAGAACCTACAAAAAGTGGAGGTCTTGTAAGAGAAGACTCTTCCAAAATATTAAACGCCATGTCGTTTACTCTACAAACTATTAAGCTATTCACGTAGAGTTAGGCTCGGATACCAACTGAAAGTCCTAGAGGGGGTGAATAGGATACAAATATAAAAAAAGTCTAATTAAATTTTTTTGGACAATTATAAGTTAGAAAAACTTCTAAGTTAATATATCAAACACTTAGGGGATCATGCAAGGGATGACTAGAGGTTTAATATAAGACGACTAGTCTAAATACGATAAGTAAAGAGATAAGGGAAAGAAAGTACACAATCACGTATAATGGTTCGGTTTCCTTACTCAACTACCTAAGGTAGCCACCTTAGGATTTCCAATATTCTTTACTAAGCTCCGGGTCTCTTTTATCTGGGGCGAGAACAGAATACCTGTTACGACCACTTTGTAAACACGAAGCAAATTCTTGTGCTATCTCAACACAAGGAAACCGAGTATACTCCCCATACTCCACACTCTTTTAATAAATCTATTACAAAGACTTGACTTAAAAGGACATAAACAAGTGTTTGAATTGTTGAAGTAAATTTGCTAAAAAAATCCTAAATAGTGGATATAACTTTGAGTTTCAATCTCCTCTTGAGTAGATAATAACTTTGAGGCTTCTTGATTAAATCCTTGATTTAGTGGATTAGACAAGTTCAATGATCAAGCTTAGATTGATTTACTTTGCTAGCTCGAGACCTATAATGTTTGATAAGAATGATAATATAAATTTTTCGATTGTAAGAGGTGATTATCTACTAGAAAGAGCTCATATTTATAGCACAAGAATGTCCCCAACGGATATAAAATTTGTGGCATCATTTTTGCAAAACCGGGTACCCGTTTTACATCGAACCGGGTTCCCGTTTTTCTATCCAACACGGCTATATCCCAAGTGGAAATGGTAAGATTTTTACATGGCAGTTGACTGGTAGGACGAGTGCAAACTGG
Organism: Nemophila menziesii; assembly: GCA_029959085.1. NCBI lineage: Eukaryota > Viridiplantae > Streptophyta > Magnoliopsida > Boraginales > Hydrophyllaceae > Nemophila > Nemophila menziesii. Next base: position 29,033,735 of record JARWIR010000001.1, on the reverse strand, counting down.
GTGCCCGTTCTTCTCCACCACACCGAGTGCCCGTTTTACATCAAATCGGGAGCCCGGTTTCTTCTATATCTCCGGGATGATCTTTTTTGCTTCGATACTCGGATGGAAATACTTTCTTCACGATAGTTACATCATTCTAAGAAACGTTATAGTTTAACATGAAAGCTAATTCTCAATGTACACAAAGATATGGTTAAAAGTATTTGTACAAAATTAGCTTTAAGAATATGCATGGTATCAAGTGTAAATATGATAATATCCAAGTGTTTTTTAGGTTTTAGTGCAAGATGGGAGATATAAAATAAGTATAAGTAACTCACTAAGCACAAGAGAATTTGTCACATTAAAACAACCTATGGAGGGAGGCTATATGCCAACAACCACAAGTATCCGTAACAATGTATATCTTTGCACTATTTTTGGAAGTCACACCAGATGTTTGTAATAAAAAAATTCCTGCTATTCTTCAAGGTTGTATTATATACATATTTGAGCAGTTGAAACACACATTGTGCAAAAGCAAAGATATCATGGTCCAAAGAATTTTATATCATGACATGATTGACTTGGTCATCTAGGGACACTATGTCGAATAACAGTGCATTCACTTTGACGTGACTTAAGAGAACCAAAAGTTTAGTTTGCAAAGTGATTACCCATATGTTTAACGATCTCTAGTAAAATTGATGATGAGACTATCTCGACCGGTATTTGAGATGTTGGTTTTATTTTGTTTTCTATTATTTGATATCTTGAACACCTAAAAGGTGATATCCTTAAAACACGTCTTGCATAGTGTTATTTTGATGAGATAATGTACCCCCTATAAGGGGTAGAGATACCGCACTCTGAAGTATTGCATGACATATATTGGAATACATTTTATTGTCTACATACGTACTAAACCGGAACTTGAAGTTCAAAAGAGAATTCATTTACGAAGTGTTGCAAATAATACACCAAATGCATTCATGGACATAGAAAATATTGTAAAATCCCATAAATCTACTATTTACTCTTCATTATAGATTATTGTCTTAGAAGGACATATGACAAATATGTCAGTGAATATATTTAACCAGTGCATGAAGCGTGGTAAACTTAGAATACGTTTAACCAGCGCATGAAGCGTGGTGAACTTAGAATATATCTAACCAGTAAATGAAGCATGGTGGATCTATTACATTTCACCAACACATAAAGTGTGGTGAACTAAAAATATATTTAACCAACGCATGAAGCGTGGTGAATCTATAATACATTTAACCAATGCATGAAGTGTGGTGAACTTATAATATATCTAACCAACACATTAAGCGTGGAGTATCTATAATACATCTAACCAACGCATAAAGTGTGGAAATCATATCTAACCAACGCATGAAGCGTGGTAGACCTGTAATGCATATAACCAACTCATGAAGCATGGTAACACTGTCGATTTAAAATATACTAGCCCCAAAGAAATAAATCTGATCAATAAATGATGAAATGGTAAATATCATGGAATGTGCACATACATGTAATAAGCCAGGTAGGGTTGGCATAATCGTAACAGATGGATATCCGACCCGATAAAAAAAATTCGTTAGTGGAACCGGTGGTGCATCTATGAGGGTTTGGTTCTCACAAAAGGTAACCGGTAGATTATCCGTTAGGATTTGGTTCTTAACAATAATCCGACGAATAATCCGAAATCCAAATTAAAATATAAAATATAAAATATTAAAATATATATACTACATATATAAATATATTCTATATATGCAAATTTCATGCATAATATCAATCACATATAATTATTCCATACATAAACTAGCTAATTCATTATTATCTATTTAATTACTATGTTGCCTAATAATTTTCAAATATTTTATGGCCTTCCAATTATTTTGTAGCTAAGTTTAGAATTTTGAAAAAAATTAATAATTTATTTTATTTATATCACTTTAAACGATTGCGGGTAGGGATTAACCGTGGATAAACCGCATCTGTCCCGGATGCGGATTTGGTAAATAATTCTAAATTCCGATGGTTAATGGATGCGGATTTTGTTATCGTTCTTCTTAATGGATGTGGATATGGTTATGCAATTTTTTCGAGGATATCCAATACGTTGCCATCCCTAAAGCCAGGATCGCTGAGTCAGCTAATGTTGACATATGTATTATTTCTAAAGTTAGTAATGGTCTTTAAGTGACCAAGGTACCTGAATGAATAAAAACCATGTAGATCATTTATCTACCAAAAATATATGAAACTGTGAGACGGTTAACAGGATTGATACATTTTCTTTCATTATGGATCTTCAAATAAATTAAAAGGATCCTGGACCACAAAGTGGTGAAAATATCGATAAATAAATAAATGGACATAGAAGATTTTTATATGTATAACCCGACTTGTATCACATAGGGTTTTTGTAAAAACCTAGAATTAATTATGGGGGGACTTCCTCATTCTCATGTAGTGGATATAATGACGTTAGGGTTCTACTTTTTGGAATTTCTTAAAGAGTTTACTATGATAAGGAAATCACCAAGATAAATGTCATGATTCTTGGATTGATATTAATATTCCCGGTGAACATAGGTGCACGAAGCACTTGGAGCGTATGATAATATTAAATTCTAGAAAAACAAGAAGTGTCTGGAGCATATACGTTCTCGAAGAATATAAAGTGCATGAAAAACAAGAAAATATTTTAGTTATATAACAGAAAGTAGTTGAAATGGATTACTTCCTCACAAGTAAGATATTATCGTACTATGTCATCTGGAGATTCAAAAATAGAATGTCAGTTTGTGAGATGTCGAAGTATATCTCACCAAAGGATTTCTGATATATTTAACAATTTCGTCCAGACGAGAACCCAACAGATTCATTAACTAAAGCTATATTGTATACTTATATTAAATTCTAAGTTAATGCATGTAAAAAAGAGGGGAATTCGATATTTGTGCGTTGTACTCTTTTTTCTTCACTAAGGTTTTTTTCCACAAGGTTTTTCCTAGTAAGATTTGAACGAGACATGCAAAATATCTAATATGATAAAGAGAACAATATACTTCTCCCTATGTCAGTCTACTGTTTATTGAAAATGAACTAATATGATCAAGTGAGAATCCATCATATATTTTCACTAAATCTTTACCAACAATAATACTCAAGCTACAAGCCTACCAGTAAAGAAGGCATTATCATAATTATTTGACTTTGCAATGAGAGGGAGAATATATCGACATTATGTACTCTTTTTCTATCACCATGCTTTTTTCAAGGGGTTTTTCTGAAAAGGTTTTAACGAGGCCGGCCGAATATATGTTACACCCTCTAAGAAATTATGTACTCGTTTTCTTTCATCATGTTTTGTCCCAATGGGTTTTCTTGACAAGGTTTTAGAGGCACATCCTTCAGCGAAACCAATGGAGAGTGTTATGAATTATTTAATTAGTGGTGGATATTTCCCGATAAAGTCATAGCGTATAGAAATGACTTGCAGCATCTTATGATGAATCGGGCAGCTGATACAGACAGTTGTGCAGCAGCTTAAGCCTTGCAGTATTTTAAGCCTCACAACAACTTAAACTAGTAGCTACGCAGCTGCTTACGGTTTTCTATGTATAGTTCGATATTCATATCATATTGTAATCACATGGAATTCCTGTGAAAAATAAATACGAGATTATATTTTTTTTATATTTTGAGTTATCGTCGTTAATTTAATAATAGAATTTTCGTTTATAAATAATTTTATTGAAATTTAGTTTCAGAATTTTATGGTGAGGAAATTTTTTATGCCATTTCTTTGGGTCAGTAAATGACATTTTTTTTTTTTTTTTTTTTTTGGACACTGGGAGGGTGCCTAAGCACCCAAAATAAACAAACCAATCATCCTATCCCTATCTTACTAAAAGCCGAAGACAAATCGTAAACACTAAATGTATTACGATTGACAAAAGTTGCCGCGTGCCTAGCCTCCTTCGCCAACTTATCCGCATTTCTGTTGAGCTTTCTACTGATGTGTTTGAAAGAAACTTGCCCAAGCTCTTCAGCGTTGTGGATAATTTTTTGTAGGATGGGTTGGATATTCCAACGAGCTGCTGACACCTGCTTTATACCTTGAATAATCTCAAGGTTATCTGAGTGGATTGATATTCTCTTCCCCGAGAAGTAAGCTCCAATCTGTGTTGCTTTAAGAACTGCCTCTGCTTCTCCTTCCAGGGCCGAATTGCAATCAATGCTAGTACTTTTTTTGATGGGCATGCTTTGTTCCTTTTGAAATCCAACAACTGCTATTCCCGTAGGTTCCCATTTGTTTGAAAAAGATGCATCACAAAATAAAGTAATATCCTGCTCCTGTTCTTCATTAATTGTGTTCCTATTTGGTTCTTCTCTGTTATTGAGTCCTTTATAACCTTCTCTGAGCCAGTTAATCCCGTGAATTTCTTGCATAAGTTTCTTTGATGCAATATTAATCCCCATTCCGTCAGCTGCAGTTCCCTCGTGTATAGCTTTCATCTTTGCCTTCCATATGTTCCACAAATTTATCATTAAAAAATCTCGTACCACATTCTCATCCCATCCCCCTTTTGTGTAAGATTTAATGACCTTCAGAAACCAATCTTCAATCTTATCGTCCTGTTCATCCAGTATTTTAATCTGTAGAATAGATCCTGCCCAAATGTCTTTGCACATCGTACACTGAAGAAGTATATGTTCAACATCTTCTTTCTCGTGATTGCACCATAGGCAGTTTGTGGCATCCGCGCATTTTCTTTTATACAAATTAACTCTGGTCGGGATTGCGTTGTTAATTAGTCGCCACATAAATAATTTTATTTTCTTTGGAATGTTTGATTTCCATATAATTTTCCATATTTCCGATTCTTGCATTGCTCTAGTTTCTATTGTTGTGGCTTTATTGTTGTTTTGCTCCTCTATCATTACTTTGTAACCTGTTTTCGTATCGTAATTTCCATCTTTGGAGAAAGGCCAGATAAACTTGTCATATATACCATGTTCTTTAATTTTTGTTTTCTTGATGAGGTGAATTATAGGTGCCGGGAAAAGGTTATCCAGTGTTTCCATATCCCATTCATCTTTATCTTTCTTCATTAGTTCATTGACTTTCATAATACATGATCCTGTCGGTTTCTCTAATTCCCATTTTGTATCTATCCACCTTTCATTCCATATGTTCGTATCCTTTCCATTCCCTATCATCTTTATTCCGTGTTTCTTAATAAAGTCTCTACCTTCTATAATACTTGCCCAGCTCCATGTCCTACTTTGTCTGAGTTTACAATTCATAAAGTTAGACTTATTGAAATAAATACCTTTGAGTAATCTTGCAGCTAAATTATCTGGGTTGTTCATTAGTCTCCATGCTTGAGCTGCTAGTAGGACCGTATTCATTTTTTTGAAATCTTTGAATCCCAATCCTCCTATGAGTTTGCTTACTGCAATCTTTTCCCAAGCAACCCAATGTATCCTGTTTCTTTCACCTGAACTCCACCAGAAATTAGAGATGGCTGAAACTAGTTTATTACAAAAATTAATTGGAAAAGAGAAAATAGACATGTAATAATTAGGTATGGCTTGAAGTATGGCTTTAATAAGTACTTCTTTGCCACCTTCTGAAAGTAGTTTCGCTTTCCATCCTTCCGTATTTTTGAACACTCTCTTTGCTATCCATTCCAGAGATTCTACCTTCGATCTTTTGTGGCACAGTGGAATCCCTAGATAGTATCCCAGGTCCTCTGTTTCTGAAATGTCCATTATTGTAGTTATTTCATTTTTAATATCATCTGGTGTTTCTTTGCTGAAAAGAATGGCTGATTTATGCAAATTAATTTGTTGTCCAGAACCCGAACAATAGATATCTAAACATTCTTTGAAATGGTTCATATTCATGTCCTCTAGCTCAAGAAAGAAAAGAGAATCATCTGCAAATAGAAGGTGAGAAATCGTCGGGCAATTCCTATTAATTTTTATACCTTTGATCAAATTGTTGTCTATGTAATGGTCGATAATACAAATAAGGGATTCGGTCATAATAGAGAAAAGAAAGGGTGAAAGGGGGTCACCTTGTCTAAGACCCCTACCAGGTTTAAAGTTCGCGAGTCTTTCTCCATTCAAATTAATATTAAAAGAAACTGAGGTGATACAATTCCTAATCCAGTTAATCCAAGTTTCGCTAAAACCTAATTTATCCAATACCTTAAAAAGAAAATCCCATCTTACCTGATCGTAAGCCTTTGCCATATCAATTTTTATTGCTGCCATATGTTTTTTGTTCTTCCGTTTCCTGCTCATAAAAAACGATATCTCTTGTGCTATAATAATGTTATCCTGAATCGCCCGACCTTTAATGAAAGCCGATTGCGTAGGGGATATTATACTATTCATAATCTCTCTTAATCGATTCGATAGAATTTTTGTAATGATTTTATAGATAAAGTTAACACATGATATCGGTCTAAAGTCTCCTAAATTTTCTTGTATCGTTCCTTTCGGGATCAACGTAATCAGTGTATCGTTAATCGTTTCAACTGAACAGTTATTTTCAAAAAAATCCTCAATAATCTGTAGCACATCTACCTTAATAATATCCCAAAATTCTTTGTAAAACTTACCGTTGAGTCCGTCTGGTCCAGGTGCTTTTGAAGCTGATAATTCCGTAATAGCTCTTTCTACTTCTTCCATCGTTGGTTTCTTTGTTAATTCCTCATTCATGTTACTAGTAACTCGGGGTTTAATAAATTCGATTGCTTTACCCATATCTTCTTCTATACCTATGTTTTCTTTAAATAGGTCCTTATAATAACTCTGAAAACAATTTTTAATATCCTCTGAATCATTGGTCCAATCTCCATTCGTGTTTTTAATTCTGGTAATTCGGTTTTGTTTTCTACGTTTTATCGTAGCTAAGTGGAAAAATTTCGTATTTTTATCTCCATAAATGAGCCAGTTCTGTCTGGCTCTATCACACCAATATTTTTCTTCTTTATCATATTCTATCTTTATTCGTTCTTTAATATCATTTTCTTCTTTAGAAGTATCTCTATCCTCTTTAGTACTATTAATTTTTATAAGTCTATCTTGAAGGGCCTTAATTGTTTTTTCGTGATTCCTAAAGTATTTCGAGCTCCACTTAGTTAGTTCTTTTTTTGTAAATTCTCTTTTCTTTATAAAGTTAGGTATGGGGATCATGTCATGGGGAATTTTCCAACTATTGTCTATTATATCTTTGCAATTATTATTATCTAACCATCTCGTCTCGAATTTAAAGTATTTTATTCCTATTTTCATACTCATATCAAAATGGAGAAGTAGGGGGGAGTGATCCGACCCTATTGCTGGAGGTATATATATTTGTGATCTTGGAAACTTCTCCATCCATTCGTAGGTTGCCATTCCTCGATCGATCCTTGTTTTGACATTCTTTTCCCCTTCCATCCTGTTAGACCAAGTGAAAAAACAACCGTTAGAATTTATCTCTGCTAATGAATTATTATGAGTAAAGTCTAAGAAAGTGTTTATATGGTTTATATTAGCTTGGTTTTTGCTTTGTTTCTCCGTAATGTTAAGTATCTCATTAAAGTCACCTAAAATCATCCATGGTTCCTTAATTCCCTCACTCCATTTTGTTATTTCATTCCATGTCTCTACTCTTTTATTGAAATCATTAGGGGCATGTAAGAATATCATATAGTATGAAAATGACAGTTCAGTAACTAAGGCAATAACATAAGAATCACAACTAAAAATAACATTAATAAACACATTAGAGTGCCACAAAACCAGGAACCCTCCAGAATGGAAGGAATTTCCGGAGGGTTCAACAAAAAAGGAGTTGTTGTAACCAAAACGTGCCACCACTTCCCGAGAATCCACCTCTCTCAACATCGTTTCACAAAAGGCCACCACACTAGGACGAAACTGAGCTATCATCGAGCTGATTCTTGTCAATGTTAGGGGTGCTCGAATACCCTGAACATTCCAAAAAAGGACTGTCATTTGAACTTCACGGCTTTTAAGGAGTTGCCGCCTCCTATAATTCTGTCTTTTAGGTATACCTTTCCTTCATCTTTAGTGTTATCGTAATTAAAGTTCTTGTTGTGTTCATCACCGCCCCCTTCATAATCCTTATCATAATATTCATTTCTTTTGTCCCTGTTTCCTTTTTCTTTCTCCTCGGGTTTGTGTTCTGGGCAAGACATTTCTTTCATTTTAGTCCATTCCCCTATCTCCTGAGAGTCTGTCGTTTCTTTCCTCTTGTTGTGGATGTCTTCACTAACCTTCCTTGGTAATGTGTTATTAGCTGTTCTTTGTGGGTAAGTTTTACCTGCAAGACAAATTAGAAGAAAGAGAGGAAACAAAGCAATCCGGGAAAATAGAGAAAGACCAGGTAAGTAGGGGCTGCAGTTAAGGGAAATAATTATAAAGATAAACCTCTGTATGTTTATATAAAGAGAGGCCTTTTTAACAACCTTTTTTACATCAAGAAATCTAGGATGTGAGCGCCACTGCATTTCTCTCATATTTTGTTTTAATACTCTAGTAATCGAGACTGACTGACTTTGGTTACCACACAATACCAAAACTATATCATGAATTTTTAATTTAGAAAGTAGTTCACGATTTGCTGGACTAGGGTTATATAGATTAGGGAAACTGAATAAATCCATGAATCCCTCTTGGAAAGTCAAGACTTCTTCATTACAGCGCCACCCTGATTTATTCATTCTCATTAAAGTATAAAAAAAAATTAATCTGGACAAAACTCTGCTGAGCTCCACGTTTCTTTCCATCTTTCTCTTGATTATTGTCTTCTTTATCTCCTCTTTTCCAGGTCGATTCCAGTACCCTATATCACAGGTGTTAACAAAATTAGAAGAAGAGGGGTAGTGATTAACCTGTAGAGGGGTGGGTAAATCTGCAGAAAAAACCCTAGCCATCGATCTAGGGTTTGGTGTCTTAATGTTCCAATCATCGCTACCCATACTTTGTTGTCTTATATAAAGAAAACCTTCGCTTTCTGATCTTCTTCTCCACGATCGAATGATTATCTTAGACGGTATATCTTTATTAAAAAAATTAGGGATTAAAATTTTTGGAAAAAGAAGTATAAGTTTGAGGCCATCAGATGATGAGCACATGGCTAGGGAAAGAGGTAATAGGTTAGGTCCTAAGCAAACTGGATTACAGTTTGCAGAGATTGAGAAAACGAGATCAGAGATCCGTCGGAAAAACACCAAAAGCTTAGCAAGATGAGAGAGGAGAGAGCGCGTAGTAAATGACATTTATACAAGTAGATTAATTTGAGCGTTAGTATTTTGGTAGCCGACTACAAAATTCAATTTCAGGTTGAATATTCTTAGTCAACTTTTTGGTAAACTAAAGAACATCTTTTGCATGGCTAGGGAGGAGAATCATAATCATGAAGACTATAAGAGAATACTATAGTAAAATAGGAATAGGAGTATCATCTTTCTTGGCCATTCTTTATAAGTGGAGTATTGTTATAGCTAGTCTAGCAATTTCTTTTTAATGTTTGACCTTCATTAAACAGATGGTCTCAAACGATGTTGTATCTCTTTGCCTAATCTATCTATGATGGAAACATTCATTATACCTCAAAGGCTCAGATCAAACTTTTGACTACAAGTAATATAATGTTTTGTAAAATTCTTCGAGAATAGTTTTGATAGGAAAAGAAATCGTTGCCCAATAAAAAAACAATTGTTAGTGATTTTAAATTTTTGAGGGCTAATATTGCATGAATTTTGTATTTAGTTAATATCTCGATCAGAAAAAAAAAGTGTTTATTTAACAAGTTTAAAAGCTATGTATAGTGTTTGAAAAAAAAGGTGTGTATAGTAGGCTTGCCTAGGGAAAAGAAAAAAAAAAGATATAGGAGGCTTTGGCTTCTCACCCATCCTTGTGTGTATTTTAAGAAGTTTTTCCCTAAAATTGGAAGTAATGATTTTAAACACAAATTTGAAAACAAACATATTTGGTTTTTTTCTAAAGACGGACAGTATGTAACAAAAACATGATATAAAGTACGAATAGAAGAATATACGTTCAATGAGTCACAATCAACAACGACGATATCTACGTTAGGACGACTCTATAGGAAACGATATGGAATTCGAATATACCAAACAAGATTAGAATTTTTATGTGGAAAACGCGTAACAATACGATACCTACAAAACAAATTTTGAAAAAAAAATGTGCCGGAACAAACATGTGTTTGAGGTATCACACAAAATCGAAATAGTGGAACATCTATTAGTCACATGTAAGGTCATTGAAGCAATACGGGCGGGATCAACTTTCCAGATTAGAATCCAACAACAACAGCAACAAATGGACATTCGAGTTTGGCAACTCAACATTACAACAACTTATGCATAAAGATGATAGGAGAGAAGGAAAGTTACAGATTATATTATGCTACTTATGTGAAATATTTGGAAGGCAAAAATGATGATGTTCATATTGATGGAGATCAAATCATTCGCACAACTAACAACTTAATGCACGAGTTATATAAGCAAACATGGAGGATTTCTCAAGGGGAAACAATACGCACCCACCAATATCACTCGTAGGCGAACCAGTACAGCATGACAATCAGTCGATACATTTTCTATGTGACACCTCTTTTAATAATTTGTGCGAACCCACTGGTATTGGGATTTTACAGGTAAACACTCGCACATGTACGAGGACAGAGATTACAAAAATAACGAGATGCGATTATATACTAGAAGGAGAAGCAATGACAGTCGTAAACACAACAAAATTGTTTCAAGAATTCCTGAATAAAGTCAAGACAATTTATTTTGATAACCTTGAACTTGTTCAGGGTATTGGACGGATGTCAGCAGCACGCTGCACTATCCAACCGATCATCAGATGCATTAATCAGATGGTCGTTGAATTTGGCCCAATCACCTACAGACATTTACCTTGAAGGTGGAACAGTCAAGCATATAAGCTTGTAAAAATTGTTAGGCATGGATCCACAAGGGGTCGCTACGTTTACACGGTCCTGATGGAAGATTTGCATACGATGGGAATCGTATAAGAGGGATACCAATGTAGTTTACAAATTCGTAAAAAAAAAAACTACTAGTTGTGTAAGCCATGTGTAGCATCACCATCTTTGAGATTAGGTTAAATCTATGTAATTATTGAAGTTATAGATTACCTAAGTCGTAACATAATCTTTTTCAACTATGCATTAATATATAAACAAACTACGAGACAAATTAACCTATTACCAGATAATTTCGCAAGAACAAGGTTTGGACAAATGTAAAGAATTTCTGATAAAGAGATAAAAGAGGTAATTGTTTGTATATCAATGATAAAACACCTGGAACCGATGAATATTCCTCATTCTTCTTCAAGAAGACTTGGGATCCTATCAGAGAAGACACTATACAAGCCGTACGTGAATTTTTCAAATACGGGATTTTCCTTATACAATTATTGTTGCTCTTATTCCAAAGGAGGATGATCTGTTTAAGGTTAAGGATTATAGGCTTGTTTCTTGTTGCAACATTATTTATAAAGTTATTACCATGATTATTGTGGACCGTTTGGAGCCGATCTTGGATAAATTAGTGGATAAAGCTCAATATGCGTTCATCTTCGGAAGATCTATGGTCGATAATATTCACCTTATGAAAGACTTATAGAGGGTTATAGTAATAATAATAGTTTCTATTCTAAATGCACAATTAAAATTGACTTGTGCAAGACCTATGACTCTATTTCGTGGAATTTCCTTCATGAAGTGCTTATAAGACTCAATTTTTGAAAAGGTACATTGTTAGGATTATGGTTTGTGTTAATACTACTTATTATTCAGTGGAAATAAATGGTGAAATACATGGTTTCTTCAAAGGAGAAAAAGGTTTGAGACAAGGTGAACCCCTCTCACCTTACCTTTTTATCTATGCGTTGAATATTTATCGAGACTCTTGAAGAAGTATACAAATCATTGATTCAAGTATTATCCCAGATGTGGGAAAGTGAAAATTAATCATCTTGCATCTGCTGATGATTTAATGCGCCTATTTACATGCTTCTTGCCACACCAAAACTTCACTCTCTAAAGGTGTCTTGGCCCAGATTTTTTGATACTTTGATCAATAAATAAATTCTCTTTATTCAAGGTTATTTTTGAACTTCCAGCTTGCTCCCATTCACAAGTGAAAAATGTGTCACAGAATATTTGTCTATCAACGACATTGATTTGCAAAGTCTGATTAATGTCTACACCTTGTGTAATCTCTATACTCATTGATCCTTGATATCGATCATTGCCAAAAAGTTCCATTAAAAGGTGACAAGTCCCATTGAGATCAATTAACTCATTCAGTTTAACCCATTCATACACTCCTTTCAACATAAATTTCATATTTTCCAATTAGAAACCAAGAGAAAGGCGTTCATAATGTTCTTATCAGAACCTCCTTCTAAAAATCTCTTAACAATTTTGAGAATCCATTCTCCAATAGAATATTTATCTTGGAGATCAAATCTGATTTGAAAATTTGATTTCGCCCAATACGCACAGCTATAGGAACATTTGAGAAGAAGGTGTTCAACATCTTCCATTTCCCCTTCACAATCTTCACATTCAAGAGAAATGACACATTTTCTATTAAAGAGAGTTTCCTCGTAAAAATTATATGTCTACATAATTTCCAACTAATAATTCAATTTTTTTGTGGGATTATTAAAGCTCTAGGCATACTTCCAAATAGATTTATCAACCTGGAGAGCCTGGCAAAGACGGGGTTGATTACTTGAAGCATTTTCACATTATCTTGATAACCAGACTTCGTAGTGTAAGATCCTAATTTAGTAAAAGGACATATTAACACATCAATTGATAATTACTGTACATTTTGATACCCTCCCCAACACAAGTGATTGGATAAGGTACTACCTATACAATAATTGTAGATTCCATCCATCCGCATTCTGATTGAGAAACTGAACTGCCTTAGAGATATTATAGTCAGGTGGTTTCTATTTGTAATATCTTTGGAAGCTACTTAGATTCCAAAATATTAATATCCTTGCGATTACAGATGATCTATGTACAATCTTGACTAATAGTGGCTTGTCCTTTGAGAGGTCTATTCATTGTCCAAGAAGATCCTTGTTTCCATTTTGTTTCCCAAAAGGTTGTATTTGTTTGATATGTACCTTTAATAAATTTAGCAATCAATGGATCTGGCTTGTTTTGAAGTTTCCATCCAATATATGATAAGAGTGATAACTTCATCTTTTTATCCCAAGAATCTAATCCCCCAATCATTTTCAAGACCGCAATATTTCCCCATGCAACCTAGTGAAAACGATCTATGTCTAGCGCACCCCACCAAAATTTTGAAAATGGAAAAGATAAGTCTTTGCAAAACTTCTTAGGGAAGATGAATAGACATAACATAATTAGGTATCGTCTGGTGGACATTTTTAATGAGTGCCTTTTGCCACATTCAGACAAAAGGAGTTGCTTTTACCCTGTACTCATATAAAGTCTTAGCCAATTAACTGTATCTCATACAACATTAGAAGGAGTACCTTAAGAAGAACTAAATTGTAAATTTGGAAATTGACTGTGTGTCTAGAATACTCACAGTAGATAAGAAGTGTTCTTTGAAAGACGTCTAATTTTTCTTTCTTGATGGACATAAAAAAACAAATTATCTACAAATAATAGATGTGTAAGAGTCGAACAATAAGTAGTTTATTTAAACCATTAATATTATATTGCCTGCATTCTCTATTAATAAGGTTCACCAGACCTTCGGTCATTACAAAAACTAAAAATGATGAAAGAGGATCACCCTGTTTACAATTTTGCGATAATTTCTCGAGAATTTTACCCAACAGGTCTTGAAGACACCCCAATGACTAGTTTCTTTTAGTGTTTTTTGTATTACAAGGGTATTTAATTCTTTGGTCATCCTTGAGATCTCTTTAAAAAAAATAAGATTTCCACTAGTTCTTATAAAACGAAAATCTAGTCTCCAATACAATATATCATTCACCCTAATTTCTCCACATTGATTTTAATATCAAAGCTAACAATAGAGTACTTATTCCATTCATATTCACTAAATCCATTTCTTATAGAATTCCACCTTTTCCATGATAAAAAATAAAAAATTGTATATTACCTTATTAAATCCTTAAGTCATGTCAAGCTTTAGTACAGTCTCTACTCTCTACCTTTACATAAACTCATTTCTTGTACGACATCCATTAACCTCCCACAAGTCAAAATATGTCTGTGATCGAATAATTAGATATAAACAATCGGGCTTTCAAGATTTAGAAAATGCTCTCTCTAACTCCCTCTTTACAAACACTTAGCCTTCATTCAAAAAACCAAAAAATTTGAGTGATTCCTATTACAATTGAGTGTTTAATCCCTACAAAACTCTAGAAACACTTGATTATCCATCACACGTTTCTTCAAATCCCGCTCTTCCACCTTTTTCATGCATTCCTTGCCTCTTTCAATCCTTGCATAGTAGTTCATCATGAATTTCTATGCTTCCTCACATCCTCTAGCTAAAAACAACCCACTGGTAGTAACTCCAGATAACAACTCTGTCTATAGAGAACTGAATGAGCAGAAACTCATTGTGAAACTGCTACATCTTGAAAAATTCAAACATATATTTATCAAAAACCATATTAACAAATATTTGGAGCTTAAAAACAAGTATATGTAGAAAAATGCGGAGACGGTACCTTCATCATTAAATTTGGAGCTGAAGAAGATAAATAGAAGGTATTCAATCAGAGACCATAGACAGTACAAGGGAAGCATCTAGCTATTAACAAATATGAGAATGGAGCAGCAAAAGAAGTCAACAACACCACAATGTGGATGCAACTATCGGGTATACCTACAAACTTACTAACATTAATGTTAAGCTATTTTGGAAAAGTCCATTCAATAGAATTGCCAGCGTCTTTAGAAATAGATGAATCAACTGTTACAAGAGTAAGGGTCGACTGGAACATCCAAAACCCCTTAATCGCAGGAATCAACTATTGGGAAACTGAATTTAAGTCTTGTTGGATCAAATTTAAGTATGAAAACATAGGTCAGGTCTACTATGGTTGTGGAATTTCTGAACATGAAGAATTGAAATGTAAAAACCCTAAGATTTTCCCAAATATTTGTGCCTGGATAAAACTCTGAAATCGAGGCCCGATACAGAAAGTTATGATTATGAAAGCTTCAGAAATTACCTCAGATAGAAAGAATCGAGAAATTCTCAGAAACGAAGAACTCAAGCTTCAAAGCTTCAATGGAGTCGACTCGGTAAGAAATGAAACAGGTAAACTTAGTAACAGAGCCACTAACGGTGTCAATAATATTGATGGAGTTTTCAAATTTGGTACGGAACGCGGAAATAATAAAAGACAAGAAAATAGTAGTGGTGGTGAGAAGGAAAAGGACGGTAATGGAGGAGGGATTGTTGGTAGTGGGAGTAGTATCAAAAGGAAAGAGAAAGAGAAATGCTTATCAGAAAATTATGAAAAAGAGGAGAAAATGGCCACGTTGGCAGGCCAAATGTTATCCAAATTTAATTCTCCTTTAGCCCAAGTAAATGATATACAGTTCGAAACTTTCAAAAGCCCAGAGATAAAAACCAAAAGCCCAAATGTTATTTTTTCACCTAATATTACTAAAAGTATCCCAAATAGTAAAAACCCACTCATTAAACCCAACTCATCGAATCAAGTTATCAAAAACAACTCTGAGAATCAAAACCAATCCCCAATAATAAAGAACCCTAATTTTTCTTCAACACCCATCTCTTATAAACAACACAACCCATATATAAATCATACTTATTCAGATGACTACAAAATACCTCAAACAAACACTTCAACCATCCCAACCTCTTCTTCAATTACTCAAAATCTCTTTAAGAATTATTACTCAGAGAATCAATTTAACAAGAAAAAAGCTTTGAAAAGAGAATTTGAGGATTCTATGATAAGATAATCAGTCAAAACTAGAAGTATGAAGATGTGAAACTACATAGTAACTCAAGTTAATATGAAAAGACAGAAAACCCTATGGGCTTATAGGATAGAAACCCGAGAATAGAAAGGTATGAAAGCTGTTAATCGAAAAGAAATAGATAGAAAGGAATTGGAGGAAGAAATGGTTGACAATTCGGGTATGGTGGAGTTGGAGGATAATTCAGAAGGAGAAGAGGGGAACAAGGCAACTGGTGGAGGTATTCAAATAGCTACTACAGAGTTTTGCGGGGTTGACCTTACTCAACCCCAAGAAGGTCAATGATACAAACAGCCTGGAACTGTCAAGGAATTAGCTCCTCCTTGACTGTCCAGACCCTTTCTGGTATTGTTAAAAAATATCAGACTCATGTATTATTTCTTTCGCAAAATAAGAACAAGTATAACATAGTTAAGAAACTCGAGAAATATTAAATATGAAACTTATTGATATTGTAGAACCTGTGGGTTTGAGTGGTGGTATAGCGATTTTTAGTAAAGATAGTATTAATATTAAAATTATTAGCAAAACCAGTAATCATATGCACTGTAATATCACGGAGGATAATAAAAGTTACTTTACTACTTTTGTGTATGGTGCCCCAGTTGACAAATTCAAAGAGGCTTGTCTTGATTTATACAGTAGTTGCAGACCGAAAAATAATGAGCCTTGGAATTTATTGGGGGATTTTAATAACACGAGAAATATATTTGATAAAAAAGAGGGGAAGGTAACTATACAAAAGCTATGAAACAGTTTAATGGTTTTCTAAAACACCAAAACTTGAGGAAATCATACAAATTGGTTGTAAATACTCATGGACTAATAAGAGAAACGAGGGAGAAATGATTAAAACCCTTATCGATAGGGGTTTAATGAAAATTGGGGAAATTTATTCCCAACTGCCAGGATAGCTTTATTACCAACAGTTGGGTCTGACCATTCTCCACAACTCCTGATTATGAAAGAAAGTCATGTGAATAAAGATAGAAGGTTTCACTTTGAAAACCACTAGACTGAAGAAACTGAATGTCTTGAAATAATTAAGAATGTCTGGAACAATAAGAATTTCAGTTATGGTACTAGTAGAGATGCTTTAAATAATAAATTAAGGAAGTGTAGCAAACTTCTTACTTACTGGAGCAAAAAGAAATTTAACAACAATAGAAAACTTATTGATATTAATATGAAAAGACTTGAAAATATCTATAATGACCCTAATACTTCCATGGGAGGAATATCATAATACTGTTAAAAAGATAGAGGAAATGAGGAAAAAAGAGGAGGATTTTTGGGCTAGTAGATCTAGAATTCTATGGCTTAAAAAAAGGGACAAAAATACTTCCTTTTACCATGTTGCTACAAAAGAGAGAGAAAAATTAATAAGATAACCAGGATTACTAAAGAGGATGGAAATTGGGTTGAGGATTATAATGATATTAAAGAGGAAATAAGTGGTTATTTTAAAAATATCTTTAAGATAGTGGGTAATAGGGATTACAGCTCTATTGTCGAGCTCATACATCCTATAGTAAATGACAATATTAACAATAGTCTTAATCAACCCCTTCAAATAGACGAAATTACAAAAGGTATTAATGGGCTAGGAGCTAATAAAGCTCCAGACCCTGATGGTTATCCAGGGTTTTTTTTTAAAAAGTATTGGGAGTTTATTAAAGGTGATGTTATTAAATTAATAAATAACTTATGGTATAATGGAGGGACACTTGAAGAAATTAATCATATTTTTATATCTCTTATACCAAAAATTCCCACACCTACTAATATTAAACACTTTAGACCTATAAGTTGTTCTAATTTTATTTACAAAATTATAGCCAAAGTATTTGTCAACAGGTTGCAACCGGCTATGAATGCTAGTATTGATGAAAACCAATCAGCTTTCATTCCAGGAAGGCACATTCAAGACAATACTATGGTAGCTCATGAGGTTATTACTTATATTAAATAACAAAAGAAAATAAAAACTTATTATATGACTATTAAAGCAGATATTCAGATTGCTTATGAAAATATGGAATGGGACTTTTTGGAAGTAATGATGGTAAAGATGGGTTTTAATAATATATGGATTAGCAAAATTGAGATGTGTTACCTTAGTTACATACTCAATTTCGCTAAATGGATCACCTATTACAATTGAGGAACCCCAAAGAGGACTGAGACAAGGGGATCCTTTGCTCCTTTTCTTTTTTGTATGGTTACCCAGATGCTTTCTATTCTTATAACTGATAAAAGGAAGAATAATATTATGAATGGTATTAAAATTGCCAAAATGTCTCCTTGTATTACACATCTGTTGTTTGCTGACGATAGTATATTTTTCATGAAAGCTAATAATATGGAAATAGAGGGTTTTCAAGATGTTATTAATAAGTATAGCTATGCTACAGGTATGAAACTGAATTTGAACAAATGTGGTGTTAAATTTAGCCCTAATACTCCTGATTTTATACAAAAACATAGCCTGTAAACTAATGATGCCTATTAAATAGCTGGGCTTTCCTACTGAATGGGGTAGGTAAAAAATTAGAGATTTGAACCTATTAGTAGAAAGAACTCTCAAAAGGTTAGAAAATTGGAAAAATTTATACCTTACTTTAGCAGGTAAGGAAGTATTGATTAAAATCAGTACTTCAAAGTATCCCATACCACTTCACGCCCTCTTATATTATACCTAAAAGAATTTGCGATTTGATTTCATCACAAATTGCGAATTTCTTGTGGGGAGTAATGGTAACAATAAAGTGCATTAGGGAAGTTGGGATACCATTACTAAAAGCAAAAGTCAGGGTGGACTAGGATTAGGGATTTAAACCTTATGAATATGGCTCTTTTAGGTAAGCAAGCCTGAAATCTATATAATAATAATAATTCTTTTCTCTATAATGTACTTAAAAGGAAGTACTTCCCACTTGAATCTTTCATGGAAGCTAGAATGGGAAGTAAACCTTCTTGGGGATGGAAAAGTCTCATTAGTGGAAGAGATGTTATTAAAAATTACATCAAGTGGAAGGTAGGGAATGGATATACCATAAACCTCCATTCTGATAAATGGATTAGCAAATATAATGATGTTATAAAACCAAATAGAAATTGTTAGAATTAGAGAAAAGAATACGAAATACTGTGTATTGTATTGAATGAATTGATGATATTAAAGTGAACTACATAGCAATATTTATACTAGGACTAAACTTGGAGAGCAAGCAGTCTAGCTTGGAGAACAAGCAGTCTAAAATAACTATGGTAATAATAATATCTCTAACTAAGGTAAATAATAAATCTAATATATAATTCCATATATAATCTAACACCCCCCCTCAAACTCAAGGTGGTGAGAATGACACTAGCTTGAGTTTGGCAATCAAATCCATGAGACGACCTGGAGGATGAGCTTTGGTGAAGATATCAGCTAGCTGGTCAACAGAAGGTGTGTACTGGAGTCTTGTCGTACCCTGAGCAACATGTTGACGAATGAAATGACAATCACACTCTATATGACGAGTACGCTCATGAAAAACATCATTATGTGCAATTTGGATAGCACTTTGATTATCACAGTGAAGAATCGTGCCAGTAGCCTGAGGAGCACCCATATATGAAAGGAGCCAGCGAAGCTATATCACCTCCTGAGTAGCGTCAGCAAGTGTACGATATTCAGCTTCGGTACTAGAACGAGCAACAACTGTTTGCTTTTTACTTCGCCATGAGATGAGAGAATCGCCTAACTGAAAGCAGTACCCAATTGTTGAACGACGATCAGTGGGATCGCCAGCCCAATCTGCATCTGAATAACCATGTAAAACGAGTGAGGCGCTCGCGGAGAAAAACAAATTGTGAAATAAAGTTCCCTTCACATAGCGCAAAATACGGAGAACGGCTGCATAATGAGTGGAGCGAGGAGCAGACATAAACTGGATAACCAAGTGGACAGCATAAGCAAGATCAGGCCGAGTGACTGTGAGATATATAAGACTACCAACCAATTGACGATATAAAGATGGATCCTCAAGGGGAGTACCATCCATCGGTGTAAGACGTAAAGTAGGACCAAGAGGAGTAGACGATGTCTTACTATCAGTGAGTCCAGCACGAACAATAAGATCTGATGAGTACTTAGCCTGAGAGAGATAATAACCATCCGAACTCGAAGAAACCTCAATACCAAGGAAATAATTGAGAATACCAAGATCCTTCATCTCAAAGTGTTGACCAAGAAATTTCTTGAGATCAGAAATACCTTTTGAATCATCACCTGTGATAACCATATCATCTACATACAATAACAACAAGATCATACCAGCGGAAGAGTGACGAATGAAAAGAGCAGAGTCATGCTCGTTTGAGATAAATCCAAAATCACCTAATGACGGAACTAAACTTAGAGAACCAGGCACGAGGAGCTTGTTTAAGACCATATAGAGCACGACGAAGTTTACACACCATATGAGGAGGATGACGGTACCCTGGAGGAGGCTTCATAAACACTTCTTCTGTAAGATCACCGTTAAGAAATGCATTCTTAACATCCATTTGAAATAATTTCCATTTGCGGACTGCGGCAACAGCAACAAGACTACGAACAGATGTGAGGCGAGCAACCGGTGCAAATGTTTCTTCATAGTCGATGCCATATTCTTGAGTAAACCCTTTTGCAACAAGACGAGCTTTATATCGCTCAATCGAACCATCAGACCGTGTTTTGATCTTGTAAACCCATTTGCATCCCATAGCATGTTTTCCTGGAGGGAGATCAACTAAATCCCATGTATGTTTGTCTTCTAATGCACACAATTCTTCTGCCATAGCTTTCTGCCATAAATTGTTAGAAATAGCTTCACGGTAACTTTGAGGCTCATGCAGAGATAAAATAGTAGAAAAACAATGATAATCACGAAGATGTGTGGGAAGTTTTCTTACTCGAGGAGGTAGGTGATTTGGAGACTCGGAATCTGGTACAGGATCTTCAACTGGAGCATATGACTCGGGATGGACCATATCAGTGGAGGACCTTGGGGGCACTGGTACAGGAGACGTGGGAGATCTTGGATCTGAATTTGAACTTGTGTCATTATCATCACTAGGGAATAAATCCACGGCCGGGTCTGTGAATAAACGTAAAGATGGAGCATGAGGAAGAGAGAACGGTGATAGGGATGAAAATATTTTATTTTCCCAGAAAATCACATGACGTGATATACGCAAACGTTTTGAGAGTGGATCCCAACACCTATAACCTTTATGTTCAATCCCATAACCTATAAAACAACATAGACGAGCTCGAGGTTCAAGTTTAGTACGTTCATGAGGAGGAACCATGACAAAACAAGCACAACCAAAGACGCGAAAGAGGTCATATATGGGTGGGTTACCATGTAGACGTTCATATGGGGTAAGATTATCAATAATGAGAGAGGGTAAACGATTTATTACATACACAGCTGTGAGGGCGGCTTCTCCCCAAAAACGTTCCGGGCATGAGGCGGAAATGAGAAATGTGCGAGTGATGTCAAGGATGTGTCGGTGTTTACGCTCAGCACGTCCATTCTGTTGAGATGTGTATGGGCAAGATTGATGTGAGACAGTGCCATGTTGACGAAGAAGAGAGGTAAAGGTAGACGACTTATACTCCATGGCATTATCTGTACGGAGAATCTTGATACGTTGTGAAAATTGAGTGTAAATCATGGCAGTGAATTCTGAATAGATTTGAAAGAGATCTGACCGGTTTTTCATAAGGTATATCCATGTGAATCTTGAGTAGTCATCAACAAATATAACAAAGTAGCGAGATCCCCCCATGGTCGGTGTGGGAGAGGGTCCCCAAATATCTGAGTGGATTAAGTCAAAGCATGCAGATGATGTGGATTCACTTTTACTAAAGGATAAGGCTGGTTGTTTACCGAGTTGACACGATATACAGTCGATCTTTTCAATAGGCACCTGACCTAGTGACCCTTTTGAGACTAACGGTTGAAGTTTACTTAATGAAGCGTGCCCCAATCTAGAGTGCCAAAGTTGAAGAGGTGATGAGACTGATGATGGGGTTGTTGGAATAACAGGAGAAGCTGTATGAGATGGGAGATGGAGGTTGACAAGCTCAAAAAGTCGTCCTACTTTACGGCCTGTCCCAAGAGTCTGTCCAGTTTTAGGATCCTGCACACAACAACCAGAACTAGAGAAAGTGACGGTTAGACCAAGGTCACATAGTTGACCCACAGAAATAAGATTTAATGAAAGTTTAGGTACGAGATAAACATTAGAAAATGAAGCACTAGAATTAGAAATTGACCCAATATGACTTATTGACATAGGTGTACCATCAGCAGTATAAATGGGAGGAGCATGTGGTATAGTGTTTACATCAGTAACCAAGTCAGAATCTGATGTCATATGATTTGAACAACCAGAATCGAAAAACCAGGATTTCTTACCAGATGTTACAGAATTTACAACCGAAGGAGTGTGAGAAGACTGAGACATGACTTGTTTGAACATACTTAAAATATCAGCAATTGAGTTGGGCGAGATATTTGATGTAATATTAGAATTTTTCCTATTACTGACATGATTTGGCACGGACGATCGACTTGGGCAATCATTGAGATAATGACTTGAACAAGTTATATGACAAAATTTGCAAATACGAATGGGACAGTTTAAGAGATCGTGACAATCTTTATGGCAATACTTGCAATATTGATATGAAAAAGAGCGGGATGGAGTAAAAGACATTGTTTTTCTAGAAGAATTTGTGCAAAACAGACTTACCGAAAAAGAATTTGAGAAAACAGACTGCGAAAACGGAATCAGTGGATCGAAAAACCTCAAGAAGGGTGAAGGTTAAAAATCTCGAGCGGGTGGCAGACAATTATGACGTGGCAGTCAACCCTGGAATGACGATGACGTGGCAATACAGTAGCTGGCAGAAGGTGTGATGACGTGGCGTTTTTTTTTCTTTCTTTCTTTCTTTTTTTTTCTCTTTTTTTTTTTTTTGGTTTTTTTTTTCAAAAAATTTGCAACAGCTTCGGGACTATGGGCGGCGCGTGGGGGCGCGTGCAGCGTCGGATGATGGTGATTTTTATACCGGTAGAACCGTATCGAAAAGATCTTCGATTTGATATATTATTCGACTATATTTGGTGATCGAATGAAGAAGTTAAACACGAATTAAGAGACTACTTTTCGGAAGAAAAAAATGGGTAAGTATTTTGGGATTTCGATGGTAATGAGATGATGAGGTGATAAGATGATAATGGAACGAGTCACAAGAATAGTGGCTCTGATACCATGTTAGAATTAGAGAAAAGAATACGAAATACTGTTTATTGTATTGAATGAATTGATGATATTAAAGTGAACTACATAGCAATATTTATACTAGGACTAAACTTGGAGAGCAAGCAGTCTAGCTTGGAGAACAAGCAGTCTAAAATAACTATGGTAATAATAATATCTCTAACTAAGGTAAATAATAAATCTAATATATAATTCCATATATAATCTAACAGAAATGATCTGAGGAAAGACAATGATCTTATTATCAATAGTGATAGAAAATGGAATATAGATATTATTAAAAGTGCCTATTCTGAAGAGGTGGCCAATACAATTTTTAATACTTTCTTGCCCCACTCAGGAGGTAAAGATGTGCCTTACTGGACACATGATAGAGATGGTTTATATTCAGTTAAGAAATTGTATCAAATATTAAAAAATAGTAAAGAAGAGGAGAAGCAAGCTAAAAGCAATAATAATGCTAACTCTTCACATACGGTATCACCTTCTATATGGAAGATGATATGGAATCTAAACGTTGCTCCTAAAATAAGATATTTTATGTGAAAAATAGTTAGAAACTTACTTCCTACTAATGAGAATGTGTACAAAAGAAAGGTTATTAAAAGCCCCTTATGTGATTTGTGCAATAAAGAAGTATAAAATCCCGTGCATTTGCTACTAGAGTGTGATTGGGTTATAGCAGTTTGGTTAGCCTCCCCCTTTAATCTGACAACTTGCAACCAATTCACTTCTAAAGTGGATTTGTGGATGGCAAGTATTCAAGAGAAAAGTAGAGAGGTGAAACCAAAACATATGTTCCTGATGGAACAAATTTGTACTTTAATGTGGCATATTTGGAAAGATAGATGTGCTTCCAAGTATAAAAATAGGAAGACTGACCCTATGAAAACAATAGAAAATGTAAGGAAAGAATGGAAAGAATATGAAAAAACAAATTATCCTAAGGATGTGAATAAAAAACTGAAGGATAATATTAATAACATCATGGATATGAATATGGATAGTTACATTGCAAGAAATAGTAACTCTGGTGAAGGTAATAATAACAGCAGCGAAGATATTTTACTCCAAGAAAATATAAAGAATAACTTGAAAAGGATACCACCACCAAAAAAATTTATTAAAACTAATTGCGATGCAGCAATAGGATTTAATAAAGCTTCTATTTCTTGTGTTTCTAGGGATTCAACAGGTAAAGTAATCGAATGCAAAGCGTGGGATATAACTGCTGAAACTCCAAAAGAAACTGAGGCTCTAGGCATTTTAAGGCGTGTTTAATAGCTCGAGAGTTGGAAGATTCAAGAGTTATTATTGAAAACGATTGCCTTCAAGTCATGTTTCCTTTAGAGAATAGGCAGCCAATTTTTTCTCCCACTATTTGTAATATTGGTAAGAGCATTTACTTAGTAGCTGAAACTTGTAATCCTATATTTCAATGGGTTAATCGTAGTAGGAATAAACTAGCTGACGGGGTAGCCAAGCATAAGTTGAATGACAACATGTTTGACTCGTGTTTTGATACGTATACAAGTAGGCTAGTTAAAATTATCAAAGACGAAACTGTTTTCTCTAGGATAAGTTAATTATGTAATAATGTTTATTTTAATTGAAGTAAGGTTTGAGGGGTGGGGAGGGGGATTAGATATATAATCAAGTGTAATGTCTGTGTCCAAAAAAAAAAAAACAAGTGTAATGTCTTAAATTCGTTACAACATGCTTGTAAATGAAACTAGAATCATAGATTTAAGAATAGCTTTTTTAGATTGTAAATTTAATTTCTAAGCTGATTAGTCATAATTATTTGTCACATCGTCCATTTGTACGAAATTCATCTCGATCTCATATCTCTCACTGATTGAAAATGTCACTTTAAACACATGGACGTTATTTTCAACTGGTTATATTTATACGTGTCAAATTTATTTTTAGAAAACGATTTTTTACCACAAAAGGATTTTCTCGAAAAGATGAACTGATATGAGGTCAACCTAACATGAAATCTACGATCCGTTGCCTCCTCTATGGTTGAAATGGCATGTTGAGTACCTCTTTTCTTAACATCTCCTACTATGCCCTTTTTCGAGGTGGGTTTCTAATAGTAGTGTAATGTCCCGTGCTGACTCATTTCCACGTTAAATTACGTAGGTATGTTTTGATCATTCTTGTTTGCATTGCCACACCATGTAGGCATGTAACACTTTTATTCATTCGATCCAATTTTGTATATAATACTTATTCCCCATACTATGTTACTAGCTATTAACTCTGGATTTGCTGAAATGTACATTTGTTGGGATTGGATTCTCGTTTTAAATATATTAGCTATTTTTATAGAAAAAGAAAACTTATTTTAAATTCGTGAAATTAAACCATCACTTTATGAACATGGAATTTTATTTTTTCTTATTAGAATTTCGGAGTTGATAACAAAACTCTTAAAAAGGGATAGAGCTGACTTAGAAGAATAGATACAATACATACATATAAATTACACGTATATCAAAAAAATAGGGCCGTATATATTCTCATACGATGGTCAAAAATAAGAAATTCTAATAAACATAATCGCACTGGATATTCTGTTAAAAGGTTGTGTCACCACCCACATCAATCTGCATGTTAGTGATATTTGGTAGGGTAGGTGATGAAACATCAAAAGTAGTGAATCCATGTCGCACCACTTTAGTGTTCACAACTGATCAAACAACGTAAAATAAATTTATAGTGAAAGTGAATGATCATTGCTAACCACAAATTTTTGCCCAAAACAAAAACCAAAAATTACTCCAACGTCCTATCTAATTTTCATACAGTAGAACTAAATAATATTTGGATAATAAATTTCAGATTCATAGTTAATAAAAAGTTTCGATTAATAATTTGTTCATTGTTACTCTCTCCGTCCACTTTTATTTGTCCTTCTTTCCAAAAAAAGGTGTCCAACAATATTTGTCCATTTTATATTATCAAGACACTTTTTCTCCCATTTTTCCAATATCACCCCTAGTTAATTAGTTAAAAACAATGGTGTATTAAATGATACTCTATTCATTGAATAAGGATAATATAGTAAAGAGAGAGTGTATTTAATATCTTTTTTAATCTTTGTGCCATAAAAAATAGAACAAATAAAAATGAACAGAAAAATAATATGGAAGTATTGCTATTACATAAATGGCTAGTACTACATTTTGACAATTACGAAAGCTTTGAAGGGCGGGTTAACTAATTAAGCGTGAAACAACCCATGTGACACCAACTAAGTATGGAGTACATCTTTACACGCAAATTATTAGTGTTTCGCATCCCTAAAGAGTATTAATCTGCGTTATCTTATGCATCTCATTTTTCAAGTTCCGAAGATAAAGTACTCCCTCCGTTCCACTTAAATTGTCCACTTACTAAAATTAATGTTCCAAATATATTGTCTACTTAGGAGTTCAAGATACTTTTTTTACTACTTTTTCCACTATTACCCTTATTAAAATATTATAAATTATATTTCCAATACACATTTAAGATATCAAGATACTTTATTAGGGGTATATTTGTAATGGTGAATGCATTTATTATATTTCTTAATATATGTGAAAAGCTAAGTGGACAAATATAGTGGAACGGAGGGAGTACTTCTTTTGCCGACTAATCTACACATGATCAAGTCGTTTTGATGTGCCAAAAAAGTATTCTTGAAATTGAGGAGTGAATGTGTAAATCTACTTTCCTTTTCATAAAATTTGTTCAATTAGCTTTTCACATATCTTAATAAATATATTAATGACATCAACCATTATAAAACTACTTCAAATAAAATATCTTAATATTTTAAATATATATTAAAAATATAAATTTTAAATATTTTAATACTCAAAATTGATACAAACAAAATCAAATTTTATATTTAATCTCTTATATAATTGTTTTAATTACTTTATTATTTATAATTTAAATTTAACCACCCTATTACCATCACCTCCACCACCACCACAACCACCACCATCACCACCAACCTATTACCACAACCACAGTCACCACCACCACCACAACCACCACCACCACCACAACCACCACCACCACCACTACCATACTACTACTAAATTTATCATACGCGCGCATGCGTCCTAGAAATTTTTCAAAAAAAAAAAATCATAACCAATTCTATACCAAAAATACATAGATACGAGTTTTATGTATTCTATAAATATATAAATTTGAGTTTTGTGTGTTTCATGAATACACAAATTTGATATTTGTGTGTTCTAAAAATACACAGTTCTGAGATTTGTGTATTCCAGATTACACAGAATTAGAATAAACAAAATCAAGTTTTGTGTAACCTGGAACACACAACACCCTAAAACATAAACGCACAAAAATAACAAAAAAGTGTTGAACAAAAAGATAATATATCAAGATAATTCAAAACGAGTAAATATAGGATATATGCGATTAATAAAGAGAAAATTAATTTTGTTAAAGAAGAAAATCATTTAGATCGATTTATGACTTTGTGTGTTACATGAATATATAAATCTATATTTGTGTGTTATTGGAAAACATAACCATGAATTTCGATTTATTAAAAGAAATTAAAAAATAATCGGAAAAAAAAATTCAAAAAGAAAAAGTTAAAAAAAATCATATAGGAATAATAATGGAAGGTAAATATGACAATGTGTTTAGTTAGAAATTAAGTTGATAATTTGTGAGTAAGTAGAAAATAGTTTGCTTCTTCATTTTTTATTGGGAATTATCCCTTAAAGTTATATATAATATATTATTAATAATTATTCCAAGAAACTATAGTATTTTTATATATGTTTATAAATATTTTTATTATTAGTTAACAAGATCTTTTCAACAAAAAGAATATAATCAAATAAAAATAAAAATAAATTTATTTTCAATATTAGTTAAGAAAATAATCAGATTAATTAAAAAAAATCATACCATCATAATTTATTATTATTTTATGTGTTTTTATCTTATTTGATTACTTCTTTGAGAATTTTATATATATGATGGTATGATAAATTAGCTTTTCATACTACATAATTTTTAAAGGATTAATGCTTAAGAAACACCTCAAGTTAGAATTAATTTTTTCTCACTCTAATTATCAATTTTTTTGCCTTAAAAGGCACCACACATTTTCTTTTTTCTTTTTTTTGTCCATAAAAAGAGTTGTTTGAGTTATGGTAAACTTCTCATAACTCATTGTTCTTTAAAAAAGACGATGTCTTTTATGAACAAGGTTATAAGATGGCAGGTGTCTATTGGGCATTAACCCTAATTTAAAACCATAAGCAACTTTAATTTTAATACTCATTTGTTCTTTGATAGTCATATAATGTTTGACTTAAATTTTTTTAATTAAATTTTTCTTTTTAGTTTGTCATGTAACCTGCAGGTAGAATCTAACTCCTACAGGGATTTAAAGAACAATGAAGTGTAGATTGTAGGAAAGAACGATGTGAGACATGATAGGCTGTAAGATATATTTTTTTCCGAAGACGAAATGCAGAGACAGGTAAACAATGTCTCAAACCCTTTCCATTGACAATTCTAATTAAACGCATTCATGTCTAAATTAATGAAAACATTCTTATTAATTTAATATCTTATTGAATTATACATAGAATGTAACCAAAAAAAAAAGTCTTTGTTTTTCTTTTAAGAGATGAACACTCCATTAAAAAAAAAACGAAGTTAGGCAAGTTACTATGTGATCTAGGCAAAGACAAAGAGTTGTGTTTCCATTTAGGTATGTGGTTGTGATGTGGGAACCATTTGAGCGATTTCCATGGTCAAGATTAATTGTACTAGTATGTATTAGTAAAATTTTGCGCCAAATGAACATGGGATTAGTATTTCTTTTTGTCATTGAATACAAAAATTAAATAAATCCTGTTTTTTACTTTCTTTTCAAAATTACTGTTTTTTTCTGACAAATTCAAAATTATTGTTCATTTATTAATATTTTAAAATAAATATATATTTAAAATATCAAGGTATTATCTATAGACTTTATCCAATGCTATCATTATTAAAATATTAAAATTTATATATTTAATAATTATTTAGAAATTAAAACATTTAGAAAAAATATATCAATAACATTAAATATAATAATAATACTTTTATTACATTATTAGTCTGCATAAGCATGATATATATATATATATATATAATTAAAAAAAATGACATTAAACAAAAAATAAAACTAGGCATCAAGTACAAAGAAAATTTGAGAATAATAACCCTAATTTTTCTATTATATAAAAAATAACATTAAACAAGAATATAGTGAATTATAACTAAATAAAAAATGTTATATAAAAAAGAAGCAACGCCTAATTAATTAGATAGAGAGTCAAATTATTTCAATTAACTACAATTTCAAGTTAATTACTAATTGATAACAAAAAATTTGAAGATTACAAAAATACTTATAAGCCTATTAATTATTATTTTAATTATATATATATATCATTTAATTCTTATTATTTTCACTATTTAGTTATTTATTTATTTATTTATTTTCTTCACCATCACCCTACCACCCCCACCCTCCACCCTCACCTATCACAATTACCACCATTAATCTCCGTCGACTAGTTTGTCCCTACCAATCATCACCAACTAATTCCATCACACGCGCGCGTTCGTGAATTTTTTTTAAAAAAAATTCATAACTAATTCTAAAAAAAATCGTATAAATAAAAAATTTACATTTTTGGACGAGACAAACTAATATTTACATCTATGCATTTTTTTGATTTTTTTGATTTCGTTAGTCCGTTTTATGTGTTGCTATAACACAGAAAAAATATTTTCCAAATTCCATAACATGCGCGCGTACGTGGCTTTTTTTATAAAAAATCATAAATACATAAAAAATCAAAAAAATTAAAAAATTGTATATTTTGACGGGGCAAATATATATCTACATCAGAGGTTTTTAATTTTTTTTATTTATTTGATTTTTAAATTTCGATATTCAGAGTTTTATGTGTTATTACAACACACAAAAATATAAAATCAATCTAAAGCATTCTCTTCTTTAACAAAATCGATTTTTTCTCCATATTAGTCACATATACAATATTTGTACTCGTTTTTAACTATCTTGATGTATTAACTTTTTGTCCAATTTTTTTTGTTATTTTGTGTGTTGCTGTAATACAAAAAATATTCATTTGTGTATTACGTTAATACACAAATTCATTTTTTCTATTCCAAACAAATCGATCGGTTTGTGTGTTCATGTGATACACAAAATCACAGAATTGAAAAGGGCATGACTAAAAGGGAATACATGATTTGTGCGTTGCTGTAATACATAAATAATTGTTTTATGTAGTAGATCAACACACAAAATAACAAAACGAGGTTAGACAAAAAGATAATACATCAAGATAGTAAGAAAAACAAGTAAATATAGGGTATATGCAATTCATAAAGAGAAAAAATATGGTATTTGCAATTATTTTATGTATTCCCACAATACACAAAAATATATTTATGTATTCATGTAACACGCAAGATTATAAAATCAATCTAAAGCATTCTTTTCTTTAACAAAATTGTTTTTTCTCTTTATTAGTCACATTTACAATATATGCACTCGTTTTTAACTATCCTGATGTATTAACTTTTTGTCCAACCTTTTTTTTGTTATTTTGTGTGTTGATATAATACTCAAAACAGATATTTGTGTATTACAGTACACATAAATTCATTTTTCTCTTCCAATCAAACCGATCGGTTTGTGTGTTCATGTGATACACAAAATCACAGACTAAAAAGGGTATGACTAAAAGGGAATACATGATTTTGTGTGTTGTCGTAATACACAAAATAACAAAAAGATGTTGGACAAAAAGATAATACATCAAGATAGTAAGAAACAAGTAAAAATAGGGTATATGCAATTAATACAGAAAAAAAAAAAATTTGTTAAAGAAGGGAATGTTTTAGATTGATTCTATGATTTTGTGTGTTACATGAATACATAAATATATATATTTGTGTATTGTAGGAACACATAAAACTGAATATCGAAAGTTAAAAATATAAAGTAAAATAAAAAAATCATTGATTTAGATATGAACTTGCCCCGTCAAAAAATACAATTTTTTAATTTTTCTGATTTTTTTGGATTTAATTATGATTACTTATAAAAAAAATTCACGGACGCACGCAGGTTGTGGAATTTTGAAAATCTTTTTTGTGTTATATTAACACATAAAACGGATTATCGAAATAAAAAAAATAAATTAATTAATTAAAAAAATCAAAAACTTATATATTAATTTGTCTCAATTTTTTATTTTTACGATTTTTTTAGAATTAGTTAGGAATTTTTTTCAAAAAGTATTCACGGGACGCGCGCGTATGATAGATTTAGTTGGTGGTGATTGGTTGTGACGGAACTAGTCGGTGGTGATCATAGGCGAAGGTGGTGATCGGCGAAGAATAATGGTGGTGATGGTGGTGGGTTGGGATGGGGATAGTGGTGGTAGGGGTGTTGGGGTGGTTGTGGTGGTGGGTGGTGGTTGGTTGGGATGGATGGTGGTGGGAGTGGTGGGGGTAATGGGTGGTGGTGGTCGGTGGAGAATGTATGAGGTGGTGGTGATAGTCGGTGGTAAATGCATGAGGTGGTGGTGGTTAGTGGTGGTCGCCGGATTTTATAATAAAAAAAATAAGTAATATACTATGAATATTATATAACAAAAATAAAAAATAAAAAATTAAAATGACATTAAGGGTAATAGTGGAAGATAAATATGACAAAGTTTTTTTTTTTTTTTTGACATTGATGACAAAGTGTTTAGTTGTGTATTAATCTTTTAAACTATGAGTAAGTAGGAAGGATTTTTCCTCCTTCCTTTTTTTTAAGAATGGAATTTGAGGATTCGTAATTAATTGAGAATTATCCCTATAAAAAATCATTCGAATCTATCTTAAATATTAATTTTTTTTTCATTTAATAAATATTAAAGAATAAGCATATAAAAATAAAATTAGAATTATCAAAAGAATAAAAATTTGGCGTCTAACTTTGCATGCACATATAAAAATTAATTCTCTAGCGTCCATTTTCTATAATATTAGTGACCGCCATGGTGGTCGATAAAGGGTTTTGCCATTTATATAACTTAGGACAGGTTTCAGAATTCATTCACTGTTTCAAAATTCTCCTTAAACCCCTCCCCCCACACACAATTCCAGTGTCGACGAAGCTCCTCGCTGCAAACGAAGCCCCCTTACGTCCAAGGCCAATTTTTTTCGTCGATAGCCACCATCAATTTGCTTCCTTTTTTTTCCGTTGATAGCCACCAGCAATTCACACCCATTTCTGCCTTCAATAGCCACCGTTATTTTGCCTCCACCTAATGCCGTCGACATTGAATTAATTTGTTATCTTTAAATTTTAAATTTGTTAAATTAAAATGTAATTTAGTTTCTTAATTTGTCAAATTCTTGGTTGGACCTTTTTTATATGTATGTATAAGTATGTGTATGTAATTGTATGTGTGAGTTAACTCAATTTAGGGACCAATTGTCCTTATTTTATGTATTTTGTGTTTGTGTATGTGATTATTGTTAGTGCAGGGAACTATTGGTCAATTTTTTAATAATATAGGGACCTAGTTGCCCTTTTTGAGTACTCTAGGTACCTATTGGCTATTTTTTAATAACATAGGGACCTAGTTGCCCTCTTTCGAATAATTTAAGGACCCTTGTGAAAGATTTGCATAATTCAAGGACTTGTTATTACATTTTCACAAAATATAGGGACCATTGTGCAACTTATTCTATATTGTATGTTATATAGGTACTATTAGTGCAATTTGCCGATTTTTGGGACTAAAATGTAAAGTTCAAATATTATAGGGGCTTAATTGAAATATTTAGTAAATATAGTGAATTAAATGTAATAGTTAAATAAGTTATTGGTGTAATTGTAAAACTTAGAAAATATAGGGACTTAAATGTCATAATTAAATATTATAGAGGGTTAAATATGACTTGCAAAATTTAAGGTATTTAAATATAATATTTTATATTTTAGGTGGGTTAAATGTATTTTGAAACATTAAGTGGGTTAAATATGATTTGCTAAAGGTTTAGGGGTTTAAAGGTAAACTTATGAAAGTTTGGGAAATGTTAGTTTTCAAAAGTTTGGGAAACGTTAGGATTATCTCAATTAAAAGTATACATAAATCACTAAAAATTATCAAAATTACAATTAAACCTCTAAAATATATAAACTATAAATTAGTCCCTACAATGTATATGTAAGCCCATAGGGATTGAAATCTTCTTAATTAAGCATTTGACTGGTCAATTGAGTGACAAATTATTATGTTTGTCACTTTCTCTAGACGATATAATGGTGATAATGAGGGTAGTGACTACCTAGAGGTCATACTGCTCATGTCTCAGGCTGTAACAGTACATGTAAAATATACTCCCTCTGTTCCACTAAATTTGTCCACTTAGCTTTTCACATATATTAAGAAACATAATAAATGCATTCACCATTACAAATATACCCCTAATAAATTATCTTGATATCTTAAATGTGTATTGGAAATATAAATTTCTATATTTTAATAAGGGTAATAGTGGAAAAAGTAGGAAAAAAAGTGTTTTGAACTCCTAAATGGACAATATATTTGGAACATTATTTTTAGTAAGTGGACAATTTTAGTGGAACAGAGGGAGTAATCGGTTATTGATTAAGTTACCAAATCTAAATATTTGTTTATATAACTGGTTATTTCTTTACTAAACATGGGGAAAATATTATTAATAACAGGGGCATAGCATTCTCTAAACGGCGGAGAAGGCAAAGGTAAAGGCAAAGCATGGTAAACCACATGGCGCAAGTAAGTAATAGGAAGTATCATTTGTGAATATCCTGAAACATTATCTCGACTGGAGTCGTTCCCCAAAGGGAAAAAAGAATTTAATCTGGACTCACCTCGAAGTAAGTTTTGTTTTAAATTATTTTTGTTAAATTAAAATTTTGATTAATTTTCATTGTTCTTTTGTAGCAATTTTTCCGTGGATGATTGGAGAAATACCCCAGACTGGAGAAACATAGAGTTGCACATCCGTAAAAAATGTGGTACTAGATAAAGTGGTCAAAAGAAACGATACACAAACATTAGCTACAAACTGCTCATCCTCTGAAAGATATGAGTCCAGATGAGTTCGAGCTGATGTTGCTAATGTAGGGTTGTAAAGATGGTTGATCGTCTGCGTGGAAAAAGAACAGAGATAAGTAGGACTCCGATAGTAGTCATGACCTGTCCACCCTTACAAATACTCGTCATCTACTAAAGGTAATGTTTATCGTTTACTTTGTAAAAAAATATATTTGTATTGTTAACTCGTGATTTGTTGTTTTATAGAACCCCGAAGAGGAAAGCCCATAGTTTCAACCAGACTTTATTATAATTTATTCAAGCTTTTATTGGGTTTGTAATAATTTTTATTTGATAATTTTGTAATTTAATTTAATTTTTTTTTTGTAGTTTAGTCTCTAATCGAACTTTAATTTTAATCTTTTTGTAGATTAAATATTTTTTTACTTTGTTTTTGTAATAATTCTAGCAACCGCTATGGTGGTCGGTAATGTAATTAGCCCTCCGACGACTACTTTGGTGGTCGTTAAAGTGATTGGATAACTAGCGATTGCGAAATAGTCGCTAATCAAGATTACCTTTGTCGACGATTAAAGTAATCGTTGGTTGTTCATGATCAGGAATACACAAGGATGTTCGCTGAAGAGTACCTCTAACGACCATGCAGTAACAACTCAGATTTTATGACCATAAATGGTCTACTTTTAGCGACCGATAGGTAACTATGAGTGACAACTACTTTGGGCTGTCGCTAAAGACAAATCCTCTTGAAAACTAGGGAGCATCACAAAACCCAGATATATAAGAAATATTTAAGAAATATTTAAACAAACAAATCCTCATCTCTAGATTCTTTTATATTCTCTCTACAAATTTCTTGGAATTCCTCTCTTTCATATAACAGCTACACAATACAAAAAGAAAGGAATTAATTAATTATTTAAGAGATGATCCTTTAGAGTTAGTGGCCCTGCATGTGCTCTGCGTCCTTTATATCGTAATAATCGCACCGTCCCCTCTTTACAATCTCATTCTCTTCAATAACTCTTCACTAATTATTGATTCTCTTCCTCAGCCTCTCTTTTAACATTTTGTACTTGAAATTCATTATATTAACTTGTTTGAACTTTCACCAAACAAATTAACATTTCCAATAATGGGTGAAGAAGCTAAACAGGTTTGTGTTTTTCCTTTCCGTATATGTAACTATTCTTCTATTGTAGATTCTAAAGTCATATACATGAATTTCAGGAAGAAAAAACTACAGTAGAAGAAGAAGTTAAGGTGGAGGAAAAGAAAGAAGAGAAAGCTGTTGAAGAGAAAACTGCTGAAGAGGAAAAAGAAGAACCAAAACCTCCCGAACCTTTAGTAATATATGTCGACTTGCATTGCTTAGGTTGCGCAAAGAAGATTCAGAAGTCCATTTTCAAGATTAGAGGTATCTCTATACATCTTTCATCCCTTACTAAGTCTTAAATTGCACTATTGGTCCTTGTGTTATGTCAATTGTCAAATAACCCTAAGTATATATACGTACTTGAAGGTGTTGTGGGCGTTGTGATGGACATGTCGAAAAACCAAGTAACTATACAGGGTATAGTGGAACCTGAAGCAGTGTGTAAAAGGATAACAAAAAAAACCAAGAGAGAAGCTAAAATATTATCCCCTTTGCCTTCAGGTGAGGGAGAAACTATACCTGAGGTTGTTGCTTCTCAGGTACTATATATATTATATATTATATCTTTAAGTATTAATTATTTGATAATTATCTTAAATTAATGTTAACTGAAATTTTAATTTTTTGATTTGTTTTTTTAATTTCCCAGGTTAGTGGATTGACGACAGTTGAACTTACCGTGAACATGCATTGTGAGGCATGTGCTAACCAACTGAAGAAAAAAATCCTTAAAATGAAAGGTAGATACATTATCCTGATTCATGTTTTATAGTAGTAATCATTTATCCAATATCCCTTATTTACAGTGCATAAGGTACAAGTATACAGTCAGTCATGTGTGTTTGTTGACAAAGAATGGTCTCTGTGAACTAACTAATTAGTAGTAGTTAACCAATATTAGTATTTTAATTGGGACCTTTCGAATTCCTAACATGTGCCGCCAGCAAATAGAAGCCTTAATTAATCAAGGGGCATATAGCATAATTTTTGCATAATATAGGGGTCCATAATGCAATTAACTAAGAGACATGTATTATTTTGTCTGGATCGTGAGAATCCAAGTTTATTAATTTGGAGTACTATATTTGTTTATTGCAGGAGTAAGAACAGTCGAGACGGAATTAAGTTCTGAAAAAGTCACAGTATCTGGCACCATGGACCCAAACAAGCTAGTTGATTATGTTTACAGGCGAACAAAGAAACAAGCCAAGATTGTTCCTCAACCAGAGCCTGAAAAGCCCGCAGAAGAAGCAAAGCCCGAGGACAAAAAGGAAGAAGATCAGAATCCCGCTGAAGAAGCAAAACCCGAAGAGAAGAAAGAAGATGGAGGTGAAAAGCCACCTGAAGGGGTTGAAGCTGGAGATGAAGAAAAGAAGGCTAAGGAAGTAGAAGAAGGTCCAACAGAAGTATTCATAGAGACGATCACAGAGGAACAAATTATGCAGAAAATGATGTATCATTATCAGCCTCTTTATGTGATGGAAAGAATTCCACCACCTCAACTCTTTTCAGATGAAAATCCCAACGCATGTTCTATTTCATAAATTATGAAATCTATTTATGAGAATGTAGGATTATTTTTCCTACCGACTACAAACTCAGCTCATAATCATGTAAAGGAAAAGAGAG
Organism: Nemophila menziesii; assembly: GCA_029959085.1. Taxonomy (NCBI): domain Eukaryota; kingdom Viridiplantae; phylum Streptophyta; class Magnoliopsida; order Boraginales; family Hydrophyllaceae; genus Nemophila; species Nemophila menziesii. The sequence continues at coordinate 28,996,357 of JARWIR010000001.1, read as the reverse complement.
AACTGGTTTACAAATTTATATTTGTTAGAAGTTGTAACAAAAAGCCTACATGTTAATTTTTATTGTGATTTTAATAGCAAGTTTATACATGTGAACAAAGAATACTATATTACGCCAATGAATAATTAATATCGTTCACTAGTAAAAAAATTTGTTTGATATATAGACGCACAAAAGATGCATTTTCCCTCCATTCACTCTCTCTCGGTAGGCTAACTGCTTTACCCAACCCACGCCCACCATGTCATCACTGCACTTAATCTCTCACTTCTTTTTCAGACATTGCTTTTTAGTGATTATAAAACTTTTTTTTTCCTTTTCTCTTTTTTCCAAACTTGATATGCACCACTTTTCTTGTTGGGTAAATCATCCTCTCTTTCTCTTCCTTTTAGAATATTTATTATAAATTTTTAGGTTGGTTAAATACTTTGGTGGATATCTATCAGATTTGAAATTTAACAACCGAGGTTCGAGTATCTTAGGTTTTAAAAGTGACAAACAAATACCTAAGTCATCAGACTTTTCTCTTGATCTCCCAAACATGGTGTGTCAATAGGGTTATGATTGAGATAGAAAGTCTTACGCATTACCGAACACCAACGGAAAGTAGATAACAACCCATCAAAGAAGAAACATGTAACTTAACTAGACAAAGACGATACAACCACTGGTAGCTCGACTTCTTGAGACACTTTTTTTTGTTCCAACTTTTTGGGACACTTGACAAATCCATAATTAACCAACAACATACTGGGTTACAAAATTATGTGTACTCATTTAAGACTCTGTATAAACCAAGCACCATCGTAACAATACTCCAGCTATTTGGACATCGTTTTGTAATGTTGCATTTACTTCACTACTATCAAAGGGGATTTATCATTGATTAATTTATTTTATTTTTCATATATGGTTTCCTGTTTTCTCAAAAATATATAATAAAGAAGATATACCTATTATTGAATTGGTTAGAAATGTAACACACGAGAATGTAAATTATAATCGTGTTTGTTTTTTGAGAGGTATGTGGTTCGAATCTTTTCTTAGATATGGACAATTTAGTTTCAGCTTTCCTGAGGTATGCATAGGGATACGTGCATATTCTATGTGGGACTAGTCGAGATGCGTACAAACGTACTCGAATATCCACGTAACAGAAATAAACATCCTAGACTAATTTATTTAAATATTAAGATTATCATTGTGTGTGGTTTGGTGGTCTAATTTATGCATTAAATTCTTATGTCAAGTTAACTTCTTAGCTAAGCAAAACAACCCACATGGGATGGGAGAAACGCTACGAGACACTCTAAGGTGCCTGAAAAGGAATAATGATGTTAATTAACTAAAGAAACAAAGATGATGACGCATCTCTTTCCTCGGCTGAGTCACATCCATCCATCTTTATTCAAAAGTTATATTTTTACGATAAACAATTACACTATTAATTAAAAAAATAAACTTAATTTGTATCTCAACTCTCAAGGCAAATTTGAGGATAATAAAGTACAAAATTTTACCAACAGAAATACTATCGACAAGAACTAATTGTGTAACCACCAAATCAAGTTAATCAACAACAACATCAAATATACGCCTAACATATGGATAAGCAATAACAGGTTTTCCTATATCCTTAATAATCTTATCAGAATTCCTGTAAAAAAAGATTTGATAATGAAATGACTATATAGATAGGGCATCACTTTAACTATACAAGGGAAAAGACCTTTATAATAAAGATCCAACTGTTTTTTAGGGCAATAACTTCGATTTCAAAATGGATATGCATGCATGTGACTTTACATAAAAGAATTTATTATATACCAAAAACCAATACAATGTAATTGAACTAAAAGTATCTTGAATAATTTAGTATAGTGCATGTATAATTTGTCGGGTAAATAGTTCGGGGTCATTAAATTATTATATTGGTTTTGTTTGGACCATTTCAGGGGAAGGATATTTTTGTAGGTGTCGATCCTTTTATAAGAAAATCTTAGTTTAATTTCTTGTCTGCGGCTTTTACAAGCATTATCTAAAATGGAGCCGATGCTTTGTCTATTTATTTATTTATGCATGTATATATATATAAGAGTGTTAATAGATAACAAGTTGAAGCAAACTAACAAAGTTGCACTTTGGAGTCATGGCAGATATGCAAATTGTTTCTGCATACAACAATGTTGAGGCACAATATGTAGAAATGAGGGTACCTCTATACTCATATGGTTGTGAGAAGAAAGTAAAGAAAGCTTTGTCCAATCTCAAAGGTAAAGTCAATATTAATATTTACGACCTCGATTCTAATTATAAAGATTATCCTAAATGCTATGCTGTCCAAATCTAAAAATAAATATATAGCCTACTGGTTATACGCTAACACTCTACAATCTAAGCCTCAAGTTCAAATCCCTCGTGTTACTCAAAGTTTCATCAACCTTGTTTTTGCCGATAAAATTTAAAAAAAAAACTGTCCAAATCTTATGTCTTTATGACCTTCATTCAAGTTTTAGTTGTTACATCTAAATAGATGTAAGGAATTGAATTATCCTGTAAGCTTTATTTTCTTATGACCGGGCGGATTTAGGGGATCCGAAATGCATTGCAAACTTGTTCTAATTTTCTATTTATAATATGGGAGAAAATTTAAGGGTAAAAATACATCAGCCATGGGACATAGACTTGGCCTTTATAGTTTTATTTTTTGATTTTTAGTCCCTACTCCCTATTCAGGTATATTTAGATATATAGGAGCAGTACATTGATTCTGATATAGTAAGCCATATGTTCCTAGATCCACTCCTGTGTATAACATTAAAAGAGAGATTTGAATGGTTATGTAATTGGATATATTAAGAGTTTCGTTTTTCTTTCATTAAATATTGTACTGAACTTTGTAAGACACCATTTTATAACAGGAATATACTCGGTGGATGTAGATTATTATGAGCAAAAGGTGACCGTCTGGGGAATATGCAATAAAAATGACGTTTTAGCCAACATAAAGAACAAGAGAAGAGAAGCTCGTTTCTGGAATTCAGAAGACAATGTTGATGAAGTAGCGAAAAAACACCAAACTAAACCACCACCACCACCTCCTTCTTCTCTATGTCGTCGCAAGAGCTCTGGATTGCCGCTGGCTCTGATAAGAGCTCAATCACTAAGCTGGAAAGCTTGGAAGAAAGTCTTTGTCCGATCCAACTCGTTTTAGTCAGAAAATTAAATACACAATATTTTATGCATTTTTATATGAAATAATACTGTTTCAAATCTTTTCAGGTAAAAATTAGTTGCTAATTACAGTAATGTAACAAGGAAATTACTTGATTAATTAGCAGCTTGATTATAAGATCATATAGTGAACAATTCTCTTGACAGGAAAACTTCCTAACATCTCTTTACAAATTGTACAGTAGCTTTAACAGAAGCTAAAGGAGAAATCAAATTGTACATAATAAAGAGGAATTTAAAGTAAAAATGGACAACTATTTTATCTAAAAACCCAGACCAATTTTGATTGATGGGTGACACTCTATTATGAAGTAGTGGGAAACTATGGATCTTAGCACCACTTCAATCTAGGTTCAGACCATAATCTTGCTATTTCCAAACTTTCATAGAATATGTTTTTCTAGTGAGTAGCTGGGCAATACATGCTTATCATTCCCTCAAAACCCCTACACCTATGAAACACCCCTCAAAATACAGAAATTTCTACAAAATACCCAACTCAAAGAATCAAAGGGCAAAATCTAAATTGAAGCCCAAACATAAAAGAAGGGGGATCCATAAGCAATCATCAAATAAGCAATCATTTAAATTTGTGTAATCTTATTAATAATTATGTGGTGAGATCCATAATAGCAGATACAATGTCTCCATTGTTGGTCCTGAGAGCCTTAACAGCATTGATCCTTGTAACTCCAGCCTGTGTCATAACTAAATCAATGTCACGAGGCTCAATTCCAGTCTCATCTTCATCGTCATCCTCTTTCTCCTCCTCATCTTCTACAGCATAATCATATATCTCTGGCTTCACCATTGCAGAACCAATCTCAGGCATTCTGAATTGCTGGGCAGCCTGTGTCTGCAATTGAGAACTCAAATCTTCAATCTTTGCCTCTCCAATTATAACATACGTGTCAGAGTTTGGACTTTTGAACACATCTGGTTTCGAGATGCAAAACAAAATCTGTGGAATTATATTTGCTAAGATGGTTAGATAAATTTCGAAATAAATTTTATGAAACCATAAATATATATTGGCATACGTTTTTTGTCCTCTTGATTGTGACCCTACTAACATCTGTAACAGGTTTCATTCCCAACTTTAACATTGCCTTGCGAATCTTCTTCTCACTTCGACTCTGCTTGCCACCTTCAGCACCACCTGCAATTAAGTTTACAAAATTATTAACATAAGGACCTACAGTGCAATTTTTGCTTAATATAAGGACCTTAACAATCCCAAACAATAAATCCTACCCGTTTATCATCTATCACTTCACGGGACATAATTACTTCAAATGAGTGACAGTTATATTACAAAATTGGACATATTAGAAGCAATTGTTAGATAATATTTGACAATAATTTGTCTTCATAATATTTTTGAGTACATTATAAGCAAACATAGAAATGAAGAAACAAACTAAGTAGCTTACTCCTTTAATCGTAATTGTAGTAGTAAGTTATGGAAATAACAACATTTATTCAGCTGAGAAAGCGAGAATATATGAAAATGAGTGAAAAGTAAAGGAAATGTGACCTTGAACTCCTTCGACTTCTTCATCATCGGAATCATCAACATCAACATCGTGGTCATCTTCTTCTTTCACATCCTCCACCACTGGCTCGTCCTTGTGGATTCAGACATTAATAAATAATTTGTGAAATTAATAAAATAAATACGTGAAAGAGATAATTAAAATTAATATTTACCAAAAATACCTGAAGATTATTCTCAATCTTAAGTTCTTCAATTATGGGGCCTGGCATGCTGATGCTTGTGAAATTTAGTCTTTTATCTGCGAGAGGATAAATTGTTTATTTATTCCGAAAATGTAAAGAAAGTAATTGAGGTTTTATTCTAGGGTTCTCCCTTATGGGCCCATTTAGCTATTTCGCTCAAACTTTCATTAAATAGATATTTAGGCCACGTGATTACAATCCAAGGCTTAAAACTTATCAACTTTCGATTTTAAGTTCTAACTAAAAAATAATTTTATTAAAGTCTTGTAATGTTCAGAGTTGTTTTTTTACATCTTTACCTTGCTTGGTTTGAACAAAATAATTTTTTTCTATTTCAGGTGGGTATGGACCCACCAACGCTCGCAAGTAGGTCAAAATTATAACCGTGATGGGTATGGATCCGTAGCGTTTGTAATGTTTTTATTAGTTTGTTGATTTTTTTATTAACCCATCTCGATCAAAGTTTTTTGGGTTGTACCCATGACTCTAAAAATATCCCTTTACCCATTTTTAGGTTGTATCCATTAGAAACAAAATAAACAAACCAACTGAATTATTTTTGGGCTACACTCATTAAACAACACAAACAAATCGAAAAACATAATGGGGGTAACCCTATCAGGAACAAACACCATAGTAGGTTAGCCCATTAGCTACAAAAAATAAAAATAAAAAACAGGCCTGACGGGGTTGTACCCTGCGCCAGTTACACCGGAACGGCCTTCACCCGGGGGCTGTACCCATCCTGCAAACCAACAACAAACAACAAACAATGAAATATGATAAGCTTACATTCGATCGATATGGAACAAAAAAATAGAAAGAAACTTGAACAGATTTAAAGATAGTGGATCTGAACGGTGAAGAGAATGAGTCCACGAACGACGGTAATCATGGATTCCAGGCAAAGATCCGGCGAGGGCTGTTTGAGTTTCGTGTTCAGGAGAGCGGAGGCGTCAAGGGGACGTATGGCTGTCAAAACGGCGGCGGTTTTCAGGTACAGGAGATCGGCAACAAATGGAGAAGCCAAGATCTGAATGGCGAGAGATGGGGAAGACGATCTTCTTCTCCAAGAGAGCTTCGGCAGAAGGTAATGTCGGCGGCAATGGGTTTCTTGCGCTGGACAACGGTGCTCGCTGGCGACGGTTTTCGCTCGCAGGGAAAGGTGAAAGCTTGGTGTGAATCCATGGTGCGAATGGCCACGAACGGCGGTGGTGGTTGGGGGTCCGATTGCGTATTGATAAAAGAAAGGGGGAGGGTTGGTGGTGATGAGGGGGCAGTTCTTGTGCAAGGTAGGGTTAATGGTGGTTAGGGGTCCGGTTTGGTTGTGATATAAGAGAGAGAGAGAGAGAGAGAGAGAGAGAGAGAGAGAGAGAGAGAGAGAGAGAGAGAGAGAGAGAGAGAAGAGGGGAGGGGAGGGTAGTCGACAGTGGGGAGGTCAGAGAAGAAAGGGGAGCGTGACTGAGGGTTGATCCAATCCTATATGGGTTTTGTGTTTTCATTTTGTGGGGTTCTCTGTAGTTATCACTGAAGAGGGGGTGTTTTGGGGGGGGGGGGGGGGGGGGTTACCTTCTTTAGTTGGGCTCCAAATTAATAGTTAAGAGTTGGGACTTTAATTAGAAACCCAATAGTCATTGGGCTTTATAAAGTAAATTCCCCTTATCCCCGCATCCAACCAAGTCTTAGCTTAATTATCAAACCATTATAAACCCCTTTTGGATGATCCCGTAGATGTTTGATCATTTTTCTAGTAGAAGTTTTCAAGCTAATATCTCGATTGCTTTAACTGTCTTTATGTTTGAATAACCTACATTCCCCTCTCAAAAAACTTATCTTGAATTTTATTGCTTAATCCTCTAAAGTTTGTTAAAAAAGATCTTTGATTAGATTTTCAACTAATGGATTGTCTTGTTTAATTTTTTAATCAAGCAATATATTTTTAAGTGTCCTTTCACCCCCATTCCAGGACCCAGTGTTAGGCGTAAGGGGACCCTCAAGGTGGGGGTTCTACCTTTAAGAATTGTTTGGAGAATTTGTTAGGATGGAAAATCAAGTTAGAAATGGTATCCTTAGTCTCGATTGGTGATAATGGTACACATTGCAATGATGTATCAGTTATGCGTCACACTTTGTTCAAATATGAATCATAATCAATTGGTACTGCAACATTGTAAATTACATAAGTAGTTCGATCATTGCTTGATATGTTAAAAATTTAAGAGGCTCTTATCCAATTAAAGGTTAGATTTCAGTTAGAAGGGGAGTTATTAATCTTTCGCACGTATTGGTAACCATATATGATAAAAATATGCCTGCCTTGAATTTGTGCAAGGCTTGAATAAACTGCTTAGTAGTAGATTAATCCGAAAATCTGTCCAACATTGCTTATAATCGAGGATGGAATGGAATGATGTCTTCTTTAATACATATACCTCACTCTTCGTACAAATTAGTAGATATTTTAATAAGAGCTTCTAGGGGAAACCTATTGTTTGATGATTATAACTCGTTCTTATCCCTATTTCCTAATAGAAATCTTGAGATGTAATATTAGATAAAAGTAGAGATAGATTTAATAGAAAATAAAAGATGAAGGACCATTTTGTAAATAAAATGAAATAGTTTGTTACAACAGTTAGAATGTAGCTATATATACATTTGTACACAGCTGAAATAAGCTAATCAAAACAGTCGAATATATACTCTCTTTTTTTCTATCTACTTCTTCTTTACTCTCTGCATTTCGTTTGCTTTTCTTTCTCTATTAATGGAAGCTTAAGTTTCTATGACTTAAGCATTCCAAATCTTATCATGATAACATGTGCTACTGACCATTTGGTATATTCATCTTCTATATACACTAACAAGCCACAAAGTGTGAATATCCCTGTTACACTTCCTAATGGAGAGGTTATTTTTGCCACACATAAAGAAAATATATGTTTAAATGATCACATTACTCTACAAAATGTGTTATGTGTTCCTATATTTAAGTGCAATTTACTTTCTATATCAAAGTTAACACAAGATTCAGCTGTTATAGTTGCTTTCTTCTCCTCTTATTGCACAATACAGGTTCCTCAGTGCAAGAAGATGATTGGGATTGCTTATGAGAAGAATGGACTATACTATATGCAATCTTCATTGAAGTTACAAAAGATTTTTGCAGCTACTACTGATGTCTCCCCATTTGTGATGATTTATTAGTAGTTGGAGACATCATTTTAGGTGTATTTATTAGAGTATGGGTCAATTTTATCATGATTTAGTATACTTTCCTATTTTGTGTCTTGAATTAATTATTCATTATTTTTAGAGCATATTGGGTTTAATTATTTATTTAGTGTGAAGCTTTAAAGATATATGGTAATTAATTAGAGCCCAAGTTAATTCTAAGAGCTAAAGGAAAGAGGATAAACATGGAAATTGGAGATAAGGAAACAAAAGCTGAAATATGGAAAGATAAAGCTGCCAAAGAAATCTGAATTTCACCACCCACGACCACAAATGGGCTTATATCTCAGAACAGTGAGGAATTTGGAATAACAGTCAAGAGAAAAGTTAAAGATCTTTCCGAGACGATGAATTTCGACTACTCATACGCGTCAAACGGATAAGTATTGAAGCTGTTAGGACCAAAACAAAAATGGGGCTGATTCCATATTTTAGGGTTACGAATTTGAGTTGGGCTAGGAGTCCACTACTTACCTTCTCGTTCAAGAAAACGAATTAGGTCTTCCTACACCCTATAAATACAACCTCTTATCACAAGAAAATCATCCTTGGCCAAACCTTAAGCCAAGAGGAAGCATACAACACAAGAAAAGAAGTTTGGAAGGAGGTGTTCATCAATTATGTCTTCTTCAACCTTTGAATTTGTAATTTCTTTCTTTTCTTCCATTAGTATGACCTAAATTATATTTAGCTTGAGTTTTAGCATATGTATGAACCCTAGTTTTGGTTGACATCTATCTAATTCGGGAATTCTATGTTTTAAATTGAATCCATGTTTTAATTTCTCTGTTTATGTGTTGTATTTATATTCTGTGTTCTTGTGGATCGCGATCATATAGAATTACCATCATAGTAGTTAGTTAATCATTGAAACGGTATATTTAACTATAGGATTAGCACATAACGTCTAGAATAAGGTTTAGATCTATCAAATCAGCCTAACTAGATAGTCATCATGGTTTAGTGTATTGCTATTTAATCAATTGCAGGAAAAGTTTGCTTAGGACCCCTTATTGACATAGGTAAACCCTATTTAAAACTACCTAGCACAAATGAAACCGATTACTGAAATACTACATAATTCACCCTTACATGTTTAGAACGGCAAAATTAGTGGGGATTACATGCTATCTACTCAAGCTAAACTCTCATACTATCTTCTTCTCTTGCATTTAATTTTCTGTCTTTATTTTATTAGTTAATTTCCTTAATAAAAAACCCAACAAAAATCTATTTGTCTTTCATTTCTCTACGTATTATTTGTTCTAGCTTTTTAATATTTGCACTTGATTATTGCATAAGTTCTTCCTAACCTTCGAAGTCTCTGAGGAACGAATCTTACTTATCTATCAAAACTTGCATACGATCTGTATACTTGCAGAACCGTGCTAGCCTAGGTGTTTATTTGCGTTTATTTATCTATTATTTTATCATACCTTAGACGACACCAACTACAGAAAAGAGTGATATATGACACTCAAGATTAGGACATGCATCAAAAGCAAAGCTTCCTGCACTTAAAAAGATAGATTCCTCAATTACTTTCTTACAATCTAATGTGTGTGAACCATGTCACTTTGCTAAGCAGAAAAAACTTTCTTTTCATGTTTCAACTTCTTGTACAAAATCTTGTTTTGATTTAATACATTGTGAACATATGGGGTCCTTTTAGACAAGTTTCTCACACAAGACATAGATATTTTTTGACTACAGTAGATGATTTCTTAAGAGGTACATGGATTTACTTAATGAGTACAAAGTCAGAAGTGCAACTTCATCTAACAACTTTTTATCAGATGGTTTTAACTCAGTTTGGTATAAAAATTAAAGTGATAAGGTCAGATAATGGACCTGAGTTTAACCTTCATTCATTTTATTCTACTAATGGAATTATACATCAATTAAGCTGTGTTGAGACTCCTCAACAGAATGGTTTGGTAGAAATAAAGAACCAACACCTCCTAACCACTGCTAGAGCAATTATGTTCCAAGCAAATCTTCTTATACAGTTTTGGTCGGAGTCAATCTTAACTGCAGCCTATATCATAAATAGATTACCTACTCCATTGTTAGAAAACTTAACCCCTTACCAAAAGCTATACAATAAACCACCAATACTAAACCATATGAGAGTCTTTGGATCACTTTGCTATGCCTCTACTCTTCAATAAAACAGGTCAAAATTTGATTCAAGAGCTACAAAATGTGTGTTTTTGGGTTATCCTCCATCCACCAAAGGTTATAAGTTACTTGACATATCAAATAACAAAATAATCATCTCAAGGATTGTAGTTTTTCATGAGTCAATTCTCCATCTCTCAAAAATTTCACCTGTAGAAGACATTCATACCTTCTTGTTCCCTCCTTTTAACACCTACATAGAACCTCACAATACAAACACTACTCTTGATCAAAATGTTACACAAACCTCAACAACTCAACCCTCTACATCGCAATCTACAAGACCAACGAGAAATAGACAACCACCAAATTATCTCAAAGATTATATATATCACTCCACCTCTCACTGTGATACAAAAACACAGCCTTTATATCCAATCCAAGATTTTCTGAGCACCTCAAAACTCACACCTAAATATGCCAACTACATTGAAAACATATCAAGTCAAACTGAACCAAAGACATATAAACAAGCATCCACTTCAAAAGAATGGACTTCTGCCATTCAAAAAGAGCTTAATGCTCTCCAAGAAAATAATACATAGACTATTGTTCCACAAACATCCTCAACGAAACCAATTGGGTGCAAATGGGTTTTTAAACTCAAGTATAAGGCAGATGGTTCACTTGAAAGACACAAAGCTCGCTTAGTTGCAAAAGGATATAATCAAACAAGAAGGATTAGATTTTTTTTGATACTTTTTCTCCTGTTGCAAAATTGGTATCAATAAGAGTCATACTCGCTTTAGCCTCAATTCACAATTGGTTTCTACATCAACTCGATGTAAATAATGCGTTTCTACATGGAGAATTGGATGAAGAGGTTTACATGAACATTCCACAAGGTCTTTAAGCTCAGAAAGATACAGTTTGCAAGTTAAACAAAAGCTTGTATGGTTTAAAACAAGCCTCACGACAATGGTTTCCGAAATTATCTTCCTCATTAATCTCATATGGATTTGAACATTCCTCAAGTGATTACAGTCTTTTTATCAAAAAAACACCTACTACATTCATTGCACTATTAGTGTATGTTGATGACATAATACTTGCTAGTAATAATCTCGATGAGATAAAGAATCTAAAAGCTCATTTAGATTCAGAGTTTACAATAAAAGACTTGGGTGAACTTAAATATTTTTTAGGTATAGAAGTTGCTCGAAAATCGACTGGAATTTCTCTATGTCAGTGAAAATTTGCTCTCGACATACTAAATGAATGTGGAGTAATGGCAGCCAAGCCTCTAGCTTTTCCCATGGAGTCTACATTAAAATTACGACAAGACGGTGATCAAGAGCTAGACAATCCTTCATCATATCGACGTTTAATTGGAAGATTGTTATACTTGACCATAACAAGACCAGATTTATCTTACTCGGTAAACTCACTTAGCCAATTTTTAGCAAAACCAAGCTGCACAACGTGTTCTACGATACATCAAAATGACTCCAGGACAAGTTTTATTTCTTTCATCAACTTCAGAAGTAAAAAATAAAAGCATATTGTGATAGTGATTTTGCTGGATGCCTTGATTCAAGAAGAAGTATCACTGGATTCTGTATAATTCTTGGTGATTCATTGATTTCTTGGAAGAGTAAGAAACAAACCACAATTATCCGATCATCAGCTGAAGTAGAGTATAGAGCATTAGCTGCTATAACTTGTGAGATTCAGTGGATTATTTATGCATTGAAGGATTATGGTATTGTTCATTCTATCCTTGCGCTAGTGTATTCAGATAGCAAGTCAGCTATCGCCATGTCGACGAATCCTGTTCATCATGAACGAACAAAACACGTCGACATTGATTGCAAGTTGACACGTGAGAAAATTCAAGCTGGAATCATTAAACTCTTCTACATTCCATCTAATTTACAACTTGCCGACATGTTTACTAAACCTCTTGGTTCTATTGCGTTTAATAACAATTTGTCCAAGCTGAACATCTCTAACATCCATGTTCCGCTTGAGGGGGGGCTCTTGAGATGTAATATTAGATAAAAGTAGAGATAGATTTAATAGAAAATAAAAGCTGAAGGACCATTTTGTAAATATAATGAAATAGTTTGTTACAACAGTTAGAATGTAGCTATATATACATTTGTACACAGCTGAAAGAAGCAAATCAAAACAGTCGAATATACACTCTCTTTTCTTCTATCTTCTTCTTCTTTTCTCTCTGCAATTCATTTACTTTTCTTTCTCTATCAATGGAAGCTTAAGTTTATATGACTTAAGCATTCCAAATCTTATCAAGAAATATGATACATATACGGGATAGAGCTGGAACCGACCACATTTTCATGATTATAGACATATAAGAGTAGGTAATTTTTTTCATCGTATAATGCACCTTTGTTATAATTTCATTGTTTAATACTACTATTATGTATCATTTATTTCTGTTACTCATAAGCGTCGGTCCATGCGAGTACATGTTGATGGGAGCACAATTTACAAGGGTTATCACTGGTTGAAGAATTGTAATTTACATTAATTTTTACGGCTACCATTTAGCATTTATTGACCAGGGAATGAGAGAATTCCCACTACCGCTGGTAGGCCAGCCGGGCCGTGAGCGCGGTGGGAACGGGCTTCCCCAAAAGACAACCCGGGACGGGGTCAGCATAGAATGAAGGGGACGACCCTAATGTTGTATTGTCAAAGCCAACTTCTTGGTTTGCGGGCGGAGAAAGCGAACGTGGGGACTCGGGTCGGGCGCAACGTAACTAAGAGAGCCATCCCATCTAGGGTGAGACAAAATGGGCGGGCACGGGCGCTTTGGTGTCCGAGCCAATTCGTCAATATAAAACATATAAATTTATTTTTGCTTGGCTTTCGAGCAACCAATTTTAGGTTTAAGGAGATACAAAATTATAAATGCTGCTCAAGATTTTGTTCAAGCTATAGGGTAAAGAGATTGATGGTGGTTTGGTCATATTAGTAGGAAAATCATCTCGTTTAATGGGTACATCCTAATATTGGGATTAAACTCAACATCGACATATGCTTTAAACAAACTATGGATAAGGCAAGTATTCGAGGACTATTCAGGGATTCATAAGGTATATTTGTTAGTGGTTTCAATGGTGCATGCGTATTTGATTTGGCAAATATATACACTATATCATGGACTTAGAATGACAAAGGCGTGGGGTTTCAAGAATATGTGCAATGAGATTGATTCCTGAAACTATATGCACTACACTTGATGGTGTGAGGGTTAAGATTGGTGAAATGATATTATATGGCAGTGTGGGAGTACCATGTTACAAAATAGAAATTTCAACTCATGTCACATTTACCGTGAGACTAATAGATACGCAAAGAGTAAATTTATATATCACCCTTTTTTGCTTCACCCTTGTATCACACCTTTTATGTGGAGGTTTTAAACACAAATCGTTTCCTTCATCTAATTATTTATTTCCCTTTTTATTATTTAATACTACTTTGGATAACGCATAGGAGATGATATAAGATTGAAACGAAAAAGAGTTTTATATAGCATTGTGTCATGCACAGATCTACCAGACCAAAAGAGGAGCCAAATATTCAACGAGACCAACAGATAATAGATACCTGCCAGATGAGTTATGAACATAGTTATGATAGACGAAAGAGAAGAGAGTAATAATAAATACAGTATAGTATGCATCATTATAAAAAAACATTAAATTAGATCTCCAATGAGGCGCTTAAGAAATGCCGATAATCATAAATCCTTCCTTTACATCATCTAAATATAAAATTGGCAAGAAAAAGAATGTTTATCACATGCAAGAGCTGACATAATCCCTCAAATTCCTATTTTTTCCCTTAAAAGACCACAAAACTTCATCACAACCAAATATTAGGTGTAAAGCTCAATATATTCCTGCTCAAAACACAAACAATGGCGCTTCAGCTGCTTTAGCATGGCAATGACTGGTCCAACGATTGCACGGAGCAGGCACATCACAAATGTGACAATAACACTGTATCCAACAAAAAAAATCAAATATAGTTTACCCTTCAAGTCTAACGTTATTATTAAAATAACTTAAAGAAGTATTAAGTCCGATTGAATTAATAAGTAATACTACTTTACAATGAAAGATAATTACCATTTCACAATACTTCTCATGATCCGTCTTCTCAAAAGGATATTTCACACAAACATGCCTCGGATGTGGAAAATCTCTACACGCCACCTTAATAACAGATAAAGAAAAATCAAGATTCAAGAAGATAGGACTTTATCACATTCTTTTAACCCAAAGCAGACGATCTTGATGTTTTACCCGAAAAGCTAACAACACGATATAATATCATATAACTAATTGTACTTACCTCTCCGTTTTCAGCAATGAAAGAAACATCAGAAGCAAAAGCAGTGTGAAGATTATTATTATTGGTATGATACTCATCAGGACCAAAATCTAGTATAAAACATTCTTCTTTTTCTTCCACCTCCTTTAACTTGTCTCTCCTTTTCAGACACAATATTGGCCTTAGAGGGCTACCTGGTTCACCCATTATTTGTGTTTGTGAGTTGTAAGTAACTTGGAAAACAATAGATTTATTCGTTTATTGATTAACTGTATCATGTAAAATATGAAGAGTTAGTAGCCTTTGAGTTTCTCGATACAGAATTGTAAATATTTATGTCCAGGTTCTTTTATTAATTATAGTAGTAATGTAAAATCAATTGGAATTTGGAATCTGCACGTAACAAATATTGACTGTGTAGTCTTTATGATTGTTAGTACACCAGTCAAGGACTAATCTAGGATGTTTTAATATCGCACTGCTAAGGAAATACTGTATTGTGAGCTGTGCTTTCTCTAATTGTTTGTCCCACATCGGATATATCTGAGATTGAAAACTAAGACTATAGTATAAAAAGAGGGAGTAATAGATCATAAAAATTATCTTTGCGCTTGGGGCAATGCCGCAGCTAATGAGGTTCTAACCGAAGCGCGGCAATTGCTGGTTGAAAACTATTTCCAAACCCCCTCTTTGGCTTGAGCTTGCTTGGGCCATCGAGAATTTCTGGAAGGGCTCCCTTTAATGGGTAAAGCTCTACAATACCGAGTTTTAACTTTCTGTTTTCGTGGTAGGTTTTGTATAATAATAGTAATTAAGTTACTATTGCTTTGTTTACCGAATGTTATTTTTTGTAAAAATGTTAGTTAAAAAAAAAGCGTTTGAATTGCCGCTCCGGATCTTTAGCCGTATCTTTGTTCTGCAGTATTGCAAAATCCCAAACTAAATGCATTGGTAAAATATCAATTCACCTATCGCAAAATGCGTAATAAAAAGAATATTAAAATGTTTATTGCAATAAAAAACCCTTCATTTAAATAACATTGGTTAGTTACGATATTTTTGTTTCAATTTTGAAAAATTCTTTCATTTTTTTTCATTAATAAAAATTCTTTCATTTAATATTAAATGTTCATATATTTCTTTAAAGAGTGCTAAACGATATCACTCTTATACGACTTTTTATATAACGCGATTTGATTGGAAATAAAATACTGATAAATTAAAAAAATATATGAATTGATAATGTATTTACAGTCAAATTAAACAATATAAGAGGATGGTATAAAAAAAAAATTGATAATGAGTAGGCTCAGATCTAGGGTGGATTTCTGGAGAGGGGGAGGGGAGAGGGAGATTAGAATTATTAGGGGAGGGGGAGAGGTGGCAGTCCCATTTTCGTTAATATATTTTAAATATTTTCTCAATGTGTCTCGGGACCGGGAGAAGGGGATATTAAAACCTCTTAAGTATGACATGGTATTTTCAATACAAACGAATTTTGTCAAAGTAAGAGTTATTCAAGATAATCTTATTTTAACATACAAAATCTATTACTTCTTAAAAAAGAATAGAAAGACAAATAAACATTACGCTGCAGTCAAATTGGATATGACAAAAATTTATGTACATGTCAAATGAGATTTCTTGAAAGTGGTTTTTAGAAGAGTTTCATGTCACCTGAATTCACTGGATTATGAAATGCATTTCGAAAGTCAAATATCAGATCCATCAATAGAGAATTAATGGGAAATGTCATTACTACTAATGACATTAAATAAGGTACTCCCTATCACTGTTTTTGTTTTGTCTACTAAAAGAAGTCCTTATTGGACTTATTAATTCGAAATCATCGAGGATAACATCAAATCCACGCTTTAGTCTTTCCCTAATTACACCATGTATATACTTCAATTACCAAAATCTTTGTGCAAAGAATTGTCTAGCATGATTCCTAATTTTTTGTAGGGCTTCGGGATAAAAAAAAAGACTTCACTAAAAAGTTTGAGACAAAGTGGCCACTTCATAAAAGAATGCCAGACTAAGTTTCAGAGATCTAGGTAATATGAATCTTGCACTCTTATCCCCAATAGTATGAAGTTTACTAAAAAAACCTAAACTCCTTAGTTTACAAAGTCATAAAAAAAATCTATTTCATTAACCATTCTTTCTGATGCCCCGATAAAGAAGACCAAGTCTTAGGCTTGGACTAGTATCATGACATGGAGAGATGTCATGAAATGAGGTTGTACTTGCAAGCTAGCAACAAAGAAAATATTGATATCTGGAGAGATAAATAGTTACAAATACATATCACGATCACGAGGTTTGAGAACGTAAATATTCAGAAAGTTCATGATCTCCTTCTATCTAATGGTTTGGGATGGAACATGACATTCATCAACAACTGTTTTCATCATATGGAGGCAAAACATATTTGTAAAATTCCTTTACACACTTAAGAGAAAGAAGACAAGATAAATTGGTCTGATTTTAGCAAAGGCAGTTATACCACTATTTTTGTTAAGGATTTTTTTGACAATTTTTGTACACATTTTCTCATTGTGTCCCCAATCCAGGGGATATTAAAACCTCTTATGTATGACATGGTATTCTCAACTCAAACAAATTTTGTCAAAGTAAGAGTTATTCAAGATAATCTTATTTTAGCACACAAAATTTATTACTTCTTTAAGAAGAATAGAAAGACTAATAAACATTATGATGCAGTCAAATTGGATATGACAAATTTATGAACATGTCAAATGAGATTTCTTCAAAGTGATTCTTAGAAGGGTTTTCATGTCACCTGGATTCACTAGATTATGAAATGCATTTCGATAGTCAAACGTCGAATATCTATCAATGGAGAATCAATGATAAATATCATTACTACTAATGACATTTGATAAGGTACTCCTTATCACTATTTTTGCTTTGTCTACTGAAAGAAGTTCTTGTTGGACTTATTAATTCGAGATCATCGAGGATAGCATCAAATCTATGTTTTAGTCTATCCCTAATTCCACCATGTATACTTCAATTACCCAAGGCTTCTAGCAAAGAATTGTCTAATATGATTGCTAATTTCTTGTGGGGCTTCGGGAGAAAAAAAAAAAGACTTCTCTGGGAAGTTTGGAACAAAGTGGCGACTTCATAAAAGAATGAGGGACTAATTTTCAGATATTTTGGTAATATGAATCTTGCACTCTTATCCTCAATAGCATGGAGCTCACTAGAAAACCCTACATTCCTTAGTTTACAAAGTCATCAAAGAATCTATTTCTTTAATCATTCTTTCTGGTGCCTCGATAAAGAAGACCAAGTCTTGGGCTTGTACTAGTATTATGACATGGAGAGATGTCATGAAATGGGGTTGTACAGTGCAAGCTCGCAACAAAGAAAATTATTGATATTTTGAGGGATAAATAGTTACCGATTCACATCACGATCACGAGGTCTTAGAACGTAAATGTCCAAAAAGTTCATGATCTCCTTCTATCTGATGGTTCATAATGGAATATGACATTCACCAACAATTATTTTCATCATATGGCGGAAAAACATATTTGTAGAATTCCTCTACACACTCAAGATAAAGAAGACAAGATCATTTGCTCTCATTTTAGCAAAGACAGTTATACCACTATTTTTGTTAAGGATTTTTCGATAATTTTTTTTAGGTATTTTCTCAATATGCCCCCTTACCGGGAGGGAGGGGATATTAAAACCTCTTATGTATGACATGGTATTCTCAACACAAACAAATTTTTTCAAAGTAAGAGTTATTCAAGATAATCTTATTTTTAGCACACAAAATATATTACTTATTTAAGAAGAATAGAAAGACTAATAAACATTACACTGCAGTCAAATTGGATATGATAAAAATTTATGAACATGTCAAATAAGATTTCTTGGAAGTGGTTCTTAAAAGGGTTTTCATGTCACCTGGATTCAATGGATTATGAAATGCATTTCGGCAGTCAAACTTCAGATATCTACCAATGGAGAATCAAAGGGAAATATCATTACTTCTAATGGCATTCGATAAAGGACTACATATCACTGTTATTGTTTTGTCTACTGAAAGAAGTTCTTGTTGGACTTATTGATTCGAGATCATCGAGGATAACATCAAAAGCAATAATCTTGCTCGTGTACGCGCTATCATATTCCATTTTCTATTCGATTATGACTCTCTTTTCCTTGTCAATGTCAGGGACTTGGAAATTGAATCCTTCAATAATGTTATCTTTAGTTAATGCAAAGGTTCATGTCAGAGAGAAAACTTCTATAACTCTAGTTTCTACATTAGTAAAGGAATTCTATGACACTTATTGATCACATTGTTAAATCACTGGGTATAAAAAAGAAAGTATCGATTGAAAAATACCTAGGTATTCTAATGAATTACACCAGGTCAAAAATCACAACTCTTCAATGGTCTAAGGATTGTTTTTCAAAAAGTTACATTGACATAAAAATAATCTTCTCTCTGGCGGGGGAAAATAGGTACTTATCAAATCCGTGCTTTAGTATATCCCTAATTACACCATGTACATACTTCAATAATCCAAGGCTTCTTTGCAAATAATTGTTTAGGATGATTGCTAATTTTTTGTGGGGCTGTGGGAGCAAAAACAATGACTTCATTGGAAAGTTTGGGACAAAGTGGCGACTTCATAAAAGAATCAGGGACTAAGTTTTAGAGATTCTGGTAATATGAATATTGCCCTCTTATCCTCAATAGTACAGATCTTACTAAAAAACCTAAATTCTTTGGTTTACAATATCCTCAAAGAATCTAACTCATTAATCATTCTTTCTGGTGCCCCGATAAAGAAGACCAAGTCTTGGGCTTGGACTAGTATTATGACATGGAGAGATGTCATGAAATGGGGATGTATTGTGCAAGCTCGAAACAAAGAAAATATTGATATTTGGAGGGATAAATAGTTACCGATTCACATCACGATCACGAGGCCTAAGAACGTAAATGTCCAAAAAGTTCATGATCTCCTTCTATCTGTTGGTTCGGGATGGAACATGACATTCATCAATAACTATTTTCATCATATGACGGCAAAACAAATTTGTAAAATTCATTTACACGCTCAAGAGAAAGAAGACAAGATCATTTGGTCTTATTTTAGTAAAGGTAGTTATACCACTAAACATGTTTCCATGCGATTACTTCCAACCGACAACATCTTCTTCATTATTTACCACTAGGGACCTACGATCTGGAAAATGGTCTAGCATGCAAAACCCCCCACAATGATCAGAGCTTTCATATGGAAATATTGCAATAATGTCATCCCTTGTAGGGGTAATGTTTCACAAAAGTAAATGCGCCATTACTCCTTGATGCAACTTTTGTAATCATCCTATAGAAACAGTCAAACATATCTTCTTCTCTTGCCCCAATGCTATCGCAATTTCAAATGATGTTAACACTAGAGTCATGATCGTATCAAGTGTAATGGTGATTTAAAAGCAATAATCCTGCACATCATCAAGGAAGGTACTAAGGATGGTGGAGCTTGAAAACATTTAAGAATTTTGTCTTTATCACTATTAAACACCTGGATTACTCGTATAAAGACCAAGCTTAAGAATACCAAATGGACCAAAAAATTGGTCATCATACTCAGGTACAACCTTATGAAAGTCTTCTTCGATAATGATTGGAATGAAAATCGAGGTGCGACTTTGACACATGAGGGACAAGCCTATTCTTTAGTTATGAACTCTGACAAGGGCGATCTAACCTTAAACCTCAACATCTTTTGTAATGCCTCTTATGTGGATGAGCTTGAGATTACATGTATTGTTATTATTGGTAAAGACAAGAATATTTCTCCAGTCTTATGAAAAATAAAACTCTTTGGTGTAGCTCAGTTAATGAAGGAAAGCACATGCAACTCTTTTAACATGTGAAACTGCAGACTCTTTCAAGGATGAGAAGGTTACTATTCACACTGCTTGCCTTGAAATCACCTAAGACCTGAAAAACACATCTGAATATAGTTAGAAAGAGCAACCTTGTACGCAAAAAATTAGATATCTAGTTGTTACTAGGTCTCTTAATTTTATAAGCATGTTCATTTGGTTAGGAAGGTGGAGACTAATTTCACGACTAGATGTTTTAGACGTATTTTGTGTCGTACAACTGGTCTTCGAGTATATAAAAAGACCTAGTAACCGATCTAGGATCTGATGGACTCTTTTATAATTAACTCTTTACTCTTTAATTTATTGTCTTTGACAAAAAAAATCTCAAGACACGTCTCCATGCTAATTTATGTACATAAATTTAGTATATATACTCAAAGAACTAATATAATTATAAGTTTACATATAAACGTAAAATATGTATTCCTTTAAAATCAATAATGTAAGAGTATCAGTAATTATTTAAAAAAGTATTACATGCGTGTGTGATAGGACATCAACCATAATTCCACATTATACCCACAAGCTAGATCCTTTATACAATAAAATTAGCCATTCCATTTATGATCTTTTTCCTTTTACCACACCGCCAAACCATCCTGTTTCATAGTCCCCCGCCTTCAATCATGAAGTTGGGGAAATTGGAGAGAGGACAGAGGATTTGTTTTTGCAAAATCAGGCTTACCCTAAATTTAAGCTTGTACGAACGTTATCGTATTCACTAATGCATTTCAGTTATTTGGTTAATAGGAAATTGAATGTCGAACTTGGCCAAGTAGATTGGGTTATTTATGGTGTTGCCAAGACATAGAGGGTAAATTTGGTCTCCTAACAAATATTGGTGGTCCTGGTTGGAATGAGCGCACTTCAAATGAAGTTATTCGTGTTGGATTTTTGTGTTAAGATATATATATATATACTTGTTTAATATAATTATAAATACAAATACTTTCATGTTCCTTGGAGAATTGGAAAAGGCTTAGATTAATATAGAGTATTAACTAAAACCTTTTCTATTCTTTTGAAAAAAATGGAAAAGACATTTTTTGTGAAGAAAATGTCCCACATAGGAGCGGAGATAGAAAATCTAACAGTTTAAAATAGCTTACCTATCTATTACTTTCAAAAGAACTAAAGACTATGAAAGCCAAAAGGGAAATGACAAAGCCCCACACGCGCGCACCACCACCACCAGCAGCAGCCCGACATAGGCGTGGGCTCGTGGGGGAGTTTGGGGTAAAAAAATGATAAATGAAATAATTTTTCTGAAGTGAATCTGGTGGTAAAGGCTAGCTCTTATAGTGGTTGGTGGCAAGTCAAACCCTTTCAGCCAGAAGACAGACGTCCACCAATTTTGCACCAGAAGACAAGCGTCCATCAATTACGCTCCAGTCAACGGTTACAGAACTAGGTCAACACGTGTCCAGGTTCATTGTTGGTAATTAAAACGTGGAGAATATGAGTCAAATCAAAACGTCAATCAATTATGGAGACAATTAAGGACGCTAATTGTGGGACGTTTCTAACAAAGAATTACTCCTTACCTACCCCCCCTCCCCTATAAATACAACAACTCCTCACTTGCCTTAAGCTACGAAACACATCCGAAAATAACACAAACACTATTTACTTCTCGTCCATCCGAAAACTAGTTGTAGAATCTCTGTTAGCGATAACTGGTACGCCGGAATATCTTTTTAACGCCAATATATATTTTCGTGTAATTTGTATTCTTTTCGATATTCCGTGTAAGTGTTTCGAGTTGTATTTCAATTTCTGTAATATTTAGAGTTTACATTAATCGAAATTATTTTTCTTTTTTCTGGAAATCCATTTCTCTTGTTTTAAACGGTGATTTAATTTTTTCTTCCAACAATTTAAAAAAATATTCATTTATCACCATTTGTTTTTCATGAAATGGCTTTTCCTATGTAGGGTGTTGCTTCATCATCGAACGCAAAGGCCTTTCCCGACGTGAATAAGTTGGAGCCCCTTAATGGTTCCAACTACAAGCGTTTGGCGCAAAATATTTTAATCTGTCTTGAACAATATGAAATCTACTTTGCTATATTCGAAGATACTCCACATATGATGGATAATGGAATTCCTACTAAGAAGAACAGACTAGACATCTTGCCCTCGAAGCCAAGTTCAAAAGAGCTAATACCATGGCTTAGGGCTGGATGTTGAACAACATTCGAATCTCATCTTTGATCTTCTTGCCAAAGAGAAATCGGCAAAGGTCATATGTGAGACTCTCGAGAAAAAGTATGGGACTGATGATTCTGGTAAGAAAAAATATGTCACTAGGAACTGGTATAACTTCAAACTTACCGATTAGAAGTCTATGACTGAACAACTTCATGTATACGAAAACCTATGCGCGGAGGTAATCGCCGAAGACATGAAGATGTGCAAAATTTTCCAAGCTAACATCTTGCTTGAGAAATTTCCCCCATCCTAGAGTGAATATCTCAACCATCTAAAACACAAAAAGAAGGAAATGACTGTCCAAGAACTCATAATCCATATGCAATTCGAAGAAGCTAATCGATTAAGGATAAGTCTCTCTCTTTCCCTCATCCTTCCTCGAAAGCTGTCGAAAGTTTTGGTCAAGGTAACAAAGACAGGTTCAAAGGGAAGGGAAAACAACAAGGCTCAAACAAATCCAAATCTGGGGGGAACAAGAACTGCGGAAACTCCAACAAACAAGGCAGAGGGTTCAAAACTTCCGGTAAGATTAAGAAACCTAAGGGTGCTTGTTACTGTTGTGGGAAGGAAGGAAATAGAGCTTTCGAATGCAAGCTTAGAGCTGAAAAAGGTCCCAAAGCTGCCGCAAATCTGACCGATTCCGCAGAAATTATCGTCACGGTAATTGTTGAGGTAAATTTAGTTGAGAACAAAACCGAGTGGATCATTGACACCAGAGCTTCCCAACATTTCTGTGCAAACAAAGCCTTGTTTAGAAAATTAGAGAAAGCAACTGATGGTGAATGCGTGTATTTGGGTGACTCTTCTACCACGACGACTCTCAGAAAAGGACAGGTTCCCCTCAAACTCACTTCTGGTAAGCTTGTAGAGTTAAATGGTGTTCTCTTTGTCCCCTCTCTTCGTAGAAACTTAGTTTTTGGAGCTCTTCTTAATAAAGTGGGTCTCGAACTTGTTTTCGAGGGGGGGGGATCTTTATTACCAAAAATGATGAGTTTGTGGGAAAAAGGTATTTAAATTCTGGTTTGTTTGTTTTAAACATTGTAACCGTTAATGAGAATGCTTCTAATTCTGCTTATATCGTTGAGTATGTGGATACGTGGCATGATTGATTAGGTCATTTAAATGTCGCTTCTATTAAAAGGCTAAAAAATCTTAGACTAATACCCCTTCAAAATGTGGATGATTTTGTAAAATGTCAAATATGTGTAGAGTCCAAACTTGCGAAAAAACCTTTTAAATCCATTACCACGAGAAAGACTAAACTGCTAGAATTAGTACATTTTTATTTAGCTTATTTTAAAAACTCCGCTAGTAGAGGAGGAAAACTTTACTATATAACCTTTATAGATGACTACTCTAGGTTCACTAAAGTATACCTTCTTAAAACTAAAGAACGAGGCGGAAAATGCTTTTTTAAAATATAAAGCCGAGGTTGAAAACCAACTAGACTGTGAAATCAAACGACTTAGGTCCGATAGAGGAGGCGTGTATAGTTCAAATTCCCTAAAAGAGTTTTGTGAAACTAATGGAATTGTCCATGAACTTAATGCCCCTTATACGCCCCAGCAAAATGGCATAGCTGAAAGAAAAAATAGGTCCCTTAAAGAGACTATTAATGCCATGTTAATAAGTTCAGGTTTACCAACTAATATGTGGGGGGAAACTATTTTGTCAGCCTATTTTGTGCTCAATAGGGTACCCCATAAATCCCTAGATAAGACCCCATATGAGATGTGGAAAGCCTTTACACCAAACCTGAAATTTTTGAAAGTGTGGGGGTGCCTTGCGAAAGTCAAAATACCTGATTTTAAAACAGTCACTGTTGGACCCAAAACCATAGACTCAATATCCATAGGGTATGCTCTGAATAGTGCGACATATAGATTCTTACCTTTAGATGATAACTTGATTTACGAATCTAGAGATGCTGAGTTCTTTGAACATATTTTCCCTTTAAAACTTTAAATTCTGTTAATGATTCTTTACATGTTGATAGCTTATCTAGTAATGTTGATATACCTCTTTGTGATGTTTCCCCTGGACCCTCTACTTCTATGGAGCCTAGTAGTAATCCTGAGGAAGAACCTAGGAGAAGTAAGAGGCGTAGGATCGAGTCCAGTTTTGGACCCGGCTTTATCATAGCCTTCATGACCTAAGGCTTTCACATTGACCTTATAAACAAACTGGTAGTCACCTGCCTCCTCATGGAGGAAGACCCAAAAACTTATGTCGATGCTTTAAAATCTACAGATGCTAGTTTTTGGAAATAGGCCATTAATAGTGAACTTGAGTTTATTAAAAGCAACGATACATGGGAATTAACCGAATTACCTAAGGGTATCAAACCTATAAATAGAAAATAGTTTTTTAAGAAAAAATTGAGACCTAATGGTTCAATAGAAAAATTCAAAGCGAGACTTGTTATTAAGGGTTTTACCCAAAATAAAGGTTTAGGTTACTTTGACACTTAATCCCATGTGATCAAAATCTCCACTATAAGGACCCTTATTGCTTTATCCATCATTCACAAACTAGTTATACATCAAATGGATGTTAAAACCGCGTTTTTGAACGAAGATCTGGTTGAAGAGGTCTACATGGCGCAACCTGAAGGGTGTGTGGTTCATGTTCAAGGGGACAAAGTTTGTAAGCTAAAATAGTCTTTGTATGGTTTGAAATAGGCACCTAAAAAATGGTATGAAAAGCTAAAAAATACTCTCATTACAGATGGCTTTGAGGCTAACACTTCTAATTCATGTGTTTACTCCAAAGTAACAGGCTCAGAGTGTGTTATCATCTGTCTTTATGTAGATGACATGCTCATATTTGGTACTTCTATTCATATAATAAATGAGACTAAATGCTTTTTGTCTTTTAGGTTTGATATGAAAGACATTAGAGAAGCTGATGTGATACTCGGGGTGAAAATCATTAGAAGCAGTAATGGTATTTCCTTGAATCAGTCTCATTACGTGGAAAGGATGCTGAATAAATTTGACTCATTTGAGGTTACACCTGTAAAAACTCCTTATGATTCTAATATTCATTTGTCCTAAAACATTGGGGATGCTGTATCCCAAAATGAATACGCTAATATCATAGGTAGTGTAATGTTCTTAATAACCTACACTCGACCCGATATAGCTTATGCCGTAAGTAGACTTAGTTGCTATACTCATAAACCGAGCAGTGACCACTGGGTTGCACTTCGTCGTCTAGTGAAGTACTTAAGGGGTACCATTGATCAAGGTTTGCATTATAGCAAATTTCCTGCAGTCCTTAAGGGATTTTGTGATGCAAACTGGATCTCTGACAATGACGAAGTAAACTCGACCAGTGTTTATGTGTTCTCCTTAGGGGGAGGTGCTGTATCGTGGAAGTCTTCTAAACAGACTTGTATAACATGCTTCACCGTGGAGACCGAGTTCATGGCACTAGAGTTAGCTGGGAAAGAAGCCGAGTGGTTGAGGAGTCTCCTATCAGATGTGCCACTTTGGGAAAGAAGTTCCACACCTGTGTGTATCCACTATGATTCACAAGCCATTGGAGTCGCTCATAATAACTCCTATAATGGGAAGAGGAGTCATATTCACATTAGACATGGTCAGTAAGACAGTTACTAAAGAATGGTGTGATAGCCTTGGAATATGTACGATAAGAGAACAATCTAGCTGATCTGTTCAACAAAGGCCTAACCAGGAGAGTAGTCCCAGAGACGTCGAGGGGGATGGGATTGAAACCCATTAATGGGGAACATGTGACTAATTAGTCAATGTGATTCTCTCCATCCCTATGGCTCAAAACAAAACCGTCTTAAAAATTCATAGCCACTCGTGGTGGTCCTATGAGAAGGACATGATGAATAAAGACGTATTGAGTGTTTAAACTCATAAAGAATTCATAGCCTGTATGGTGGTCCTTTAGAGAAGGACTTTATGAATTAACGGGTAATAGAGAGACCCAAACTTCATGATATAATGTTAAAAGGAGACGTCCTTAACAATCTCAAAAATGAAGAAATCCACAAAGTTCATAGCTCGTAATGGGTGGTCCTTAGAGAAGGACTTGATGAACTGAAAGGTGATATTCGAGGGAACTATAACTTTCAGCTGGGTAGAGTATGTGCTGTGAGGGTCTCGATCGAAAATCATTAAAGTTCAAGAGTAAGTTCACTTTAACGGAAAATTCGCTGGTTGCCCCACTTCACTACGTGTCAATTCAAATCGAAAGATATTGCCACTTAAGTACAGTTCACCCAAATGCTGGTAGATATGGAAACCTGTTCACCTTCTCTCCAAAAGACCCTAAGTGGCGGGATTCTTGGATTTTGTGTTAAGATATATATACTATTTGTTTAATATAATATTAAACACAAATCCATTCATTTTCCTTTGGAGAATTGGAAAAGGCTTAGATTAATATAAAGGGTTAACTAAAACCTTTCCTATTCTTTTGAAAAATGTAAAAGACATTTTTTGTGAAGAAAATGTCCTACATAGGAGCGAAGATTGAAAAACTAATAGTTTAAAATAACTTACCTATCTATTACTTTTAAAAGAACTAAAGGCTATTGAAGCCAAAAGGGAAATGGGAAAGCCCCACACGCGCGCACCACCACCACCAACGCCTGGCCCGACCCGGCTACGACGACGGCATGGGCTCGTGGGGGAGTTTGGAGAGTCAAAAAATGAAACATGAAATAATTTTTCTGAATTGAATCTGGTGAAAGAAGGCTAGCTCTTATAGTGGACGGTGGCAAGTCAAACCCTTTCAGTCAGAAGACAAACGTCCACCGGATTTGCAGCAGAAGACAAGCGTCCACCAATTACGCTCCAGTCAACAGTTACAGACAAAGGCTTACTCCCCTCCCCTATAAATACAACAGCTCCTCACTTGCCTTAAGCTACGAAACACATCCGAAAAGAACACAAACACTCTCAACTTCTCGTCCCTCTGAAAACTAGTTGTAGAATCTCTATTTAAGATAACCGGTACGCCGGAATATCTTTTTAACGCCAATATATGTTTCCGTGTAATTTGTATTCTTTTCGATTTTTTGTGTAAGTGTTTCGATTTGTATTTAAATTTTTGTAATTGTTAGAGTTTACATTAATCGATTTTTTTTTTGAAATCCGTTCTCTTGTTTTAAACGATGACATACTTTTTTTCTTCCAACAATTCACAACTATGAATCAAATATAGAATAAACGGACAACATCATCTTCGAAAAAATAATTTTATTGGGCCATTTCAAGAGAAAGCCTCGGAGAAGAGAAAATAGCGTGAAAGAGTGAGCCATCCTTCGCATGAAGTCGTGTTGCACTTATGTTATTCCATCCTCCCGGAGGAGGAAAGAACTTTTCAATTATAGACACATCTGTAGTAAAGATAAGCTCTACTACTAAATTTATCATATATATAACTTCAATGGGGGTTATGTCTTCAGAGTTAGTTTCAATGTTAGCAGTCATCTTCGCAAGGACAATTATGTCTTTATAAACTTCTCAAGAAAGATTATTTCTATAGAATCATTCTCATCAAGAGAAAGGAGCTTCACGATGATCGTGACTACTTCTTCCAAACCATCCTTGGAAGAGATTGTTTCTTCATCATCTACTATTGATACTAATTTTTTTTTATTCCATGTCACCCATGATGGAGTGACATGAATGTGTGTAGGAAGGTTATATGGGAGTTACAATGGTAACTTAACCACTAAGAGAATGAAGAGAGTGGAAATAGTGGAGGGGGTGGTTTATTATCAGTTATAATATAATGCTCCTACCACTATATGAATATGAGTGTCTTTCACCTTTCCAAACACAATAAACACACAACAATTTTCGATCAGATTATTACTTTTCTCTCTCATATATTATACACATAAAGAATTTACATACATTTAGGCGGAGAAAACAAATAACTTATTTCTTGTAATTAATTTCACGACCAAAAAGTAATAATCAAGATATTTTTACCCAAGAGGTCTTGGAGACAACCACTATAGACACATGCACACCTAACCAATCCACTCTTCTTACTAAAGGTCATAAACAAATTATAATACTATAGGCCAAAATCCCCCTACCCATTATATGCCTTTTTGTTTTTTATTTTCTATATATATATATATATACTATATTGTTTATAATTTTGCAAAAACCTAAAATATATTCATTCCATTCTATTCTCTCGTAAATACACCCTCTCTCCCTTTTCCATGAACATCTAAATGATAACTCTCTTTCCCTCTCCCATTAAAGCTCACAAAATTCAATTTCATTTAAGCTTCCAAATAAGCAACTGGTGGTCCTTTGTGTGTTCTAAAATAAAATGCAAATAAGGATAAGAGAACCACAACTGCAAGTGTACAGTTGTCCCAAGTAATATATGTGATAAACAGATTCGTTCTCAGGGACGCATTTGGTTGACTCCAATGCTTATCGAATAGTGGTTAATTGCACGTAAAAGCAAGTAAATGATTTTGAGAATGTTTGTTTTGGTTTTCTATAACTAAGACAAATAATTAAAATACTAAATTAATGCAAATATTAAACTAGACGCGAGAAAATAAAGTAGTTTGCGCAAGGTATGAATTTAGGCAGTACTTGAGAGACGCAAGGATTTCTCCTAATTATCATTCATTTCATGTAATGTTTAAGGGAAAAATCGGTAAATATGTAATGGTCGGGATTCGGAATTCTCCTTACCCCCTTCAGGGTGGACTAAGGAGCTACTCTTGGGTGCTACAAACCCCGTCAGGGTGATTATAGTCCACCTTCAAGTGATTAAGTCTATTTATACCCAATTGTCCATAGGATTAATTAAGCTCGTCAAAGTCTCTAATTTCTATCCTACATTCATTAATTAGGTCCGTATCTAAACCCCCCGTCAAGGTGATCCATACGCCACTATATGGAATAGCATAGATACTAAGTCCTATGATTGGTTAATTACGTCAATGATAGTAGATAAAATCAAATTAATGAAAAATACAATTTACCCACTTTAATTTCAATTATAATAATCCCAAATCCAAACACATGAAACGAAATCAAATTGGGATTAACCCATTATGCGTTCTCAAGCACTTATTAAGTTTAGCTCATACTAATTAAAAATACGAAAACTAAAGAAATAAATAAGTTCATCATGTTTTACAAAATAAAATAAAAGAACCTAATTACGGAGTTGAATTGGCTGAGAATTGGAGATATAGACAGTCTCCAGCTCTTGGCTTCTTCTCTTCCTTACTCTAGCTTCTTCTCTGATGTTCTGACTCTTAAGCGTATGAATTGTATATGAATGGTGTATTAAAAATGAGAGTCTAAAGCCTATATATAATGTAAAATTCGGACTAGGGCTTTTCTTAAGGACTAAATGAAAATTAGAAAAGCCCAAGTCCATTAATTAAGTCCAAATCCCGTAACTGCTGCACCACCTTTACTAAACACCAAAAATGATGTCTCCCAAGGGCATAAGTTTAGATCATTTAGGGAGACATCAGATGGCTACTAAAATTACGAGTCCAATATTATAAGCGAAAACTTAAGATATATGGTGCATCGATTCTTACCTAATTTTCTTAAAGAATAATAGTGAATCGATATCGTTTAGAATGTAAAATACAAGGTTTGCCAATTCAAATTAGGGATGACAATGGTTACGGTTAAAACCAAAATCGATGGAAACCGGATCGATTTAAAATTGATTATGTAACCGTGGTTAAAACTATTAGACTATGGTTTTAAAATGGGCTAAAGACAGTTAAATTATGATTTTTCATATTTTTGTAAAAAAACGATATGTTACCCTTCCTAATTCAATATTAAACTATTTTAATTAAATTTCAACATTTGGTTGGTCTGTGCGTCCAGCGGCAGAAATGATCATGGAGGTGGCATAGCTGGTAGGACTTGTGTCTTTCTACCATTTTCCTCGACGTTTCAACGTGCACGCGAGTCAATTGGCTCATAAAGTTAGGTGGAGGGCCGATGCAATATTTATCAACAGAATTAGAGGTGAAATTCTCGAAAGTAGGGAGATAGGCTTTTATTTTATTTTTTGGTTTGTTTTGTCTCGTCTAAGAAATATTTTATAACGTTGCACTATATTACATAAGAATGATGTTACCTATATTATTGTAGGGACATTGCTCTTATAACTCATTATAGAGGTGGAAATCGATATAAAATTTATGATTTTTGATTATTTTGATCCGGTATTTCTGATTTTGGAACAATTATTTAATGATTTGATTTTCGAAATTTTGATTTTTGATTTATTCGAAAAAGTCTGATCGGAATCAGAACTACATGTAAAATTCTGAAATTAGATTCCTCTATCCGATTTTTATTTTTGATTTGTATTTTCGATTCTTTATTTTGATTTTACATTCTGAATATTATTTTTCAGTATATATTTCCAACTATTAATCACACACACACACACACACACACACACACACACACACACACACACACACACACACACACACACACACACACACACATATATATATATATATATATATATATATATATATATATATATATATATATATATATATATATATATATATATATATATATATAAAGTTTATACTCATAAGTATATAAACTAAATCAAAATTTGTTCTTATGAGTCTTGCCTCTTTCCGTCTTGAAGATTTAAAGTTCTTTTACAATCGTAGAAAATGAGGACGATTAATTTATATATAAACCGTTTGAATAGTTTGTTAGAATTTAGACATATATTCTTGTATTTTCTAAAATTTCCAACTTCAGTATTTTTATTATTTTTCAACTTGTATATACTAATTAAATGTTAAATCATATCGAATGGTATAGAATTTGTTTTGAACATTTGACGTTACTTTTAATTATATAGTTATAATTTATTTAGTACGATATTCTTTTGAAATGAAAAATAAAAAATAGAAATAGATAATTAATCCTTTTTTTTCTTCAGAAAATAGATTTTATTTCGAAAATAATGTAAAATATCAAAATTTCTGATTTCTGAACAAAAAGTCTGATATTTCCAAACCAAAAGTTCTGGAATATCCGATTTTCCGAATTTGAAATTCTTTTTCTAGTTTCAAAAATTTCGGTTTGAAATCGCATTGAAAAATCTATATCCAAAAAAATCGATTTTTTTCCTCCAAAAGACCAATTTCCAATCGGTTCCGTCCTGTTTCCATCCTATACTTTTCTTTTGTCGGTTTCCATTCCATACATTATACATCAATTCATACGTTTGATCTCTGAACATTTAACATTTGTTTAACCTTTTGTGATCATTCTTTTATCCTCGAACACATAAAGATAATGAGTATGGACCACGTTTTAATAAAATAAAAGAAAAGGAAATTAGTAACCAAAAAAAATCTTTTGTAATCATTCTTTTATTTTCGTGAAATTAGTAGTGGAGCATTCATACTGACCTGGATCACCTATGTACCCGAATTTTTTTTTTTAGTAAAAATAAATAATACTCATAAACTAAAGACTATATAAGTCCTTTGACCACAATAAAACAAAAGACTATATAAGTCAACCTAGTATACCAAAAAAAAAAAGGAAAATAGATTTATACAAAAATTAATGTAAAGGATAAGTATGTATTTAATGTATAATTTAATTCTCGCCTATAAATTCTTGTAGGAACCCCATTGCTCATCTTTGTAAAAACTTCAAATCTCCAATATTTTCTTTCTTTACATATACAATCTCATTAGCAGAGGCTTAAGTTTCGTTATGGAAACAAAAATGATCTCAAGTACTCAATACTCTAGTCTACCAGAAAAGTATGTCCGACCAGAATCTGAGAGGCCAAACTTATCTGAAATTTCTGTTTACGAAAATGTACCTGTCATTGATTTGAATTGCGGAGACAGGGCGTTAATAGCCAAACAAATTGGAGATGCATGTCGTGTTTATGGCTTTTTTCAGGTAATTTTAACAATTTTATCACCTAATCTTTTATTGATTATAAAAAATTTTATAAATATGTACCCGTTCAACCTTTCTCGATGATATATAACTCAATTTCAGCTAACTTTATATTTTTTATGTACATAACATACGTCGTATATGTCAATCGTTAGAGAAAAAACACGAAACTTTATTTTACTTTTATATCCCAATGACTTTAAATTATTGAAAAACTGATAAAATATTGAACAAACATGAATTTGACATACAATATCATAAATTTCACCCAAGAAAGACTTAACTACCTCCTTCCAAATTTATACGTCATCTTTTGGGAATAAAAGTGTAATTATTATACGTCCATTTAAATATTTTTTTCTATTTTTTCTAATACTAATTCTATTTAATTTTAAATTTGTTTGTGTTTTTGGTAAAGGTATACTATAATTAATAATCTTATATTATACCTCTATAATATTTCTTTTTAAAACATGAAAGGTTTTAAAAAAATTCTAAATCTGTATATATTAAAAAGATACATAAACAAATTTTGATAAAAATTACCGTTTATAATATAAATAGTTCTTACAGATGGATTATTGGCATATTTTATTGCGGTACTTGGACCATTTATCCCCTAGTTATGCGAAATAATCAAATATACATATTTCTTTGTGATTCACTTATAAAATTTTCAATACATTAGATATATTTGATATTCTTTGAAATTACAAAATATATATTTGTATATAAAAAATGTTGTATTTGGTTGAGTTAAAAAAACGAACAAACAAGGATATGTTTAACTATTTCACATAGTCTATTAATGGCGGAGATACGGTCAGGGCAATGCCCCCGAGTTTCCAACTTTTATGATCCTCAGATTTTGAGTCTCAATGTAAACTCAAATTGTTTTTAAAAAATATCTTATTAGACTGTGTTTTATATTATTTGTATAAATAATTTTTTTAATGATATATAGGTTATTTTCTATATATAAGGTTTTATAGTGTAATTAATTCAAATTATTATAGAGACATATAATGCAATATTTGAATAATATGAACACCTAAAATATAATTTGCATAATATAGGTATTATAGTTAATAAATAACTCTATATAGGGTTGCCTCGTCCTAACCGAAAATTCTGGAGGTTCATAATACATACTATTTATCAACTGAAGAAAATAAAAATAAAGTAGGAGATAGTTTCTATTAATAATTTGATTAATAATTATTCTATCTAACTTGATTTTTTTTTTTGATCAGCAACTTGAAAATTATGTTACTTATTTTTCGCTGGGGTTTGATTAACAAATTATTAATATATTGTTTAAACTCAATCGTTATTAGGTAATAAATCATGGAATACCAAAAGAAATAATGGATAAAATGGTTGAAGTGAGCAAAGAATTCTTCAAGCTACCAATAGAAGAGAAGATGAAATTATACTCTGACGATCCATCGAAGACAATGAGGTTGTCGACTAGCTTTAATGTGAACAAGGAGATGGTTCATAATTGGAGAGATTATCTTAGGCTTCATTGCTATCCTTTGGAAAAATACGTACTTGAATGGCCTTCAAATCCCTCTTCATTCAAGTAATTTTCTGTATCTACACCTCTTTCTATTTTCGTATTAAATGCTTATGTTTTACCCATCTATATTCTTTTGAACCAAAAAAAAAACCAACATATATATTCTTTAAATAACCTTTCTTATCTCAACCTATATGGTCACTAGTTGTCTTTTAACTACAATTTAGTGGTAATAAATGTTTATTTTATGAGTCATGGCTTATAAAAACCAGAATTCACAAATGGTACAACGTTAGGAATGTACAAATGGTACAACTTTAAAAAATTTAAATCTATGAGATACTAATTAAATATATTATTGTACTTCACAAATAAAACTTCTCATATTTTGAGAAGTCAGGAATGTACAAATGGTACAACGTTAGTGTTGGAAGATTGAATAAAAACTACTAAACTAGCATGAAAAATGGGGTCAACCTTAATTTGATCATCATGTTCATGTGCAGCTGCTTGCGTATATACGGCCTGGCTGATGTTCCATGGTGTGATGTCATGCAACGAGTTCATGTTGACGTTACTTATGAGATAAAAATGATGCGTATGCTTTAATTGATTTGATTTTGTCTGATATCTTTATTTTCCTAAGATTTGTCTGTAGTTAACTAATGTGAATAGTGCTCGTTCACGTCTTTTACGTTCTTAATGAATTTCTTTTTGGGTTATGTTTTTTATTTTAAATTAATAAATGATTAAACAAGTATTACTACGAATTGTTTATCCTGAAATACTTCTATTTTTCATGTATGTATTATGCAAATATATATATATATATATATATTAACCCATTAATGGCCACATTGACAGAGAAATCGTGAGTAAATATTGCATGGAAGTTCGGAAACTCGGATTCAGGTTACAAGAATCTATATCAGAGAGTTTAGAATTGGATAAAAACATCATTAAAAACATGTTGGGTGAACAAGGACAACATATGGCCATCAACTATTATCCTCCATGTCCACAACCAGAGTTAACATACGGATTGCCTGGCCACACAGATCCCAATGTTCTTACCATTCTCCTTCAAGACTTAGATGTTGATGGCCTTCAAGTTCTCAAGGATGATAAATGGGTAACAATCAAACCCGAGCCAAATGCTTTTGTTATCAACATTGGTGATCAATTGCAAGCACTAAGCAATGGCAAGTACAAAAGTATTTGGCATCGAGCTCTCGTGAATGCTGATAAAGCAAGATTGTCTATCGCTTCCTTTCTCTGCCCCTCCGATGATGCCATAATCAGTGCTCCCAAGCAACTCATTGGCGATGGTTCACCGGCCTTATACAGGGACTACACGTATCCAGTGTATTATAAGAAGTTTTGGAGCAGAGACTTGGTAGAACAAATTAATGAACACCCCTTGGAACTTTTCAAAAACTAACTAGTGAAATATCAATTATTATGCACAATAAATTTTATTCTGAAGCAGTAACTTGTATTTCATGTTCAATAATTTGTTGGCCAGCTTTACTAGAGGTTCCAATGTTAGAAGACTTATAGTTGTTTGTAGTTAAATTCTTGAATCGTATTTCTTCTTTCATGGAGGTATCTCACTTGTCGTGTTTGGATATGCCTACTGGTGTCGACTATATATATATATAATGTTTTAATCTGTCAAAACAATAATATATATATATATATATATATATATATATATATATATATATATATATATGTGTGTAATAATAATAATAATAATAATAACGTTATCATCTATTTTTCATGATCATTTTGGAGCTATAATGTTATTGGTATAGTGTTTCTATATATACTAAATTAATGTAGTTAGGATATACTCGACTTTTTTAATTAAATTGAGTTAAATTGTGTTTTCAATACATGGGAGGTTAATTGAACTTGATATATTGGTACAAAATAAGCAGAAAACACATGAATGGAAAAGGAAGATGGGAAGGTTAGTTTTAAGTCAAAAACAGAAGGGGAGCTGTTACGCCTACAATCTCAACATATTTGGTTAAAAAAAAAATTCCACGCGTAATCCACTATTTCATGAACTTGATATGCCCCATTCTTCTCTTTCATATACCTTTTGTCCAGTTAACTATATTCTTCTTTGCATAATATATAGTCCTTGTTTTGGCGTGAGGACAATAAGTTTGGGGATATGATGTGTTCGAATAAATACGATATGTGTACCTATTATTTAGAATCATTTGGATCTATTTTACCTTGTTATTGTTATAATATATATATATACACTTCACTTCCTTTCATTTATAACTTTTTATTTATTCATATATTCATATATTGATCCAGATCATCGAGGTCCTAGCTCGATGATCCTACGATTAAGAACAAGTTTAGATTAAGTCCTATGAGCTAGATTCTCATTATCATAACACCTTATGATATCTAGTTCATAACTTAATCAAGGATTCACCTTCATATTATGTAGATGAATACCATAATCATAAAAGCTTGCCATAGATTCAAGGAAACAATTTATTTAATCAATACTGTAGGGATAAATATAATCTTGTACAGTAAACGCTTGTATTCAATTCATTATAAGACGATCGGGGATAGGGCATAATTCCAACATATTTTGGTTGAGTATGGTTTATGGCTATTTCGTCTTGTCTTGTTGTAACAGTTGTGTAGTCATTGAATAAAATCTTTTTTTGACAAAAAATGAACAACATTTAATGAACTTAATAGGAAACCTTTGACATTAGGAAATTCTTCACATGTAGTAAATCCATCGTACTTTTGAGAGTTAGGTTTATTTTTATTTTTTGTTTTTCTTTACAATACATGTTGAATTTGGCTTCACCTTGTTAGTAGTTTTTTTACATCACCCATAACGTTATTTGTCTTTGTCCCCGATTGGTGATTTGTTTGCAACCCAGTTGTGTTCTTCCATGTAAGCTATTTGTTTTATTGTGTCATATGTACATTATTTGTTACCAAATATTTACTTTACTCGATGGTACTACGGAAAATAGAGTACGTATTATAAAATTATACTTTAAAAATTAGTATGTATACCTGAAATCAAAAAATATTAAAAGATGTGAGAATCAAACCTATTATCATTATTTGAAAGATAATTATAAGGCAATAAAAATATAGTGCATATCAATGTTCTAATAATCCCCGCTTAGATCCACATAAACCCCGACTAGGAGCTAAAAGGTGGTCAACCGCCCTAGTATCGCATTGGCGACCAATATCGCCCATGATCTTATTATTTGAATGAACCCGGTTTATTTATAGAATGTTTGGGTTGTTTGGGTTGTTTGGGAGTAATCTCTTTTTTGTAAAGTTAACGTGGTGAACATAAATAACAATTTTTTACAAAGTCACACAATTTTTAAAATATTAATTAATAAATTAATTAATATAAAAAATGGAAAATATATAGAGTGAACGGGTTATAGTAAGTCGAATAAAAAAAAATCAATAAAATAAAAATAAAAGTCATACAACGTCATAAGTTAAGTTGAATTTCGCATCTTTATTTTTTTTAATTAACTGTTGTATATGTTATATTTGTTACTTTACAATGAATTTTTTTGTTTCTATATAAAAATGAATTAGTAATATATAATTTTCATAAAATAAATTTAAAACCACCTTAAAGAAAAACGTCTCTCCCAGGGTCCTGCCTATTTCCTAAATGCTTAAAGGTACCTGATCATCCGCCTAGCGCCTTTTATAACATTAGTTCATATAATTGAATGTGTTGTGCGTGTGTGTTATAATTAAATGAAATGAAGTGCCCGTTTGGGATTGTTTTTTAAAATAATCACTTAAAGTTATTTTAGATCTATAGCAATATTTTAGACTCTAAAAATCACTTTTAGAAAAAGCACTAGATTAGTGATTATTAAAATAATCACTTAAAGTGATTTTAGATGTCAATTTTTTTTAATATTTTTTACAAATATTTTAATTTTAATCAAAAAGCACTTTTAGCTCCAAAATAATCAATCCCAAACGGGCACGAAGTAATATATAAATGGGAGGAAAGGATCCCGACAAAGGAAGACTCGTATCTAACCTCAATCTCTTCTTGTTTTTTACAAGCTTATTTGCCTCGTTTTCGATACCTAAAGTGGATTTCTTTCTAGTATTTTAGGATTTGTAGGCTTCTTTGTTATGGTAAAAGAATCAGAGCTTGGGTGGGAGGTGTTATGCGCGAATGTATGGAATTGCTTCCGTTTGATTATTAATAGAAATTTTGATAGTCTTATATTGCATTTTTTGTTAGGCTATATCAAGATTATTAGGATTCATCCAATTAAAAAACATGCATTCCTAAATTGGATTGAGTTTACACTCAGGCGCGGTGAAAAAATGTGTATGACAATCCTTACAAAATTTTATATATTTATATAATCAAATATAAACAATCCTTTATTGGTAAATAATATATATCATTATATAACTAAAATTACAATCGACAATTCAATTTTTGAGTAATTAAGAACTCCGTAGAAAAAAGACGAGAGATAATTTTTCTGTCCAAGCTTAGTTGGTTGGAGAGAGAGAGAGAGAGAGAGAGAGAGAGAGAGAGAGAGAGAGAGAGAGAGAGAGAGAGAGAGAGAGAGAGAGAGAGAGAGAGAGAGAGAGAGAGAGAGAGAGAGAGAGAGAGAAATCCTTGTTAAAAGTTTTACAATAACTTTTTGCATATCCATTCATCTTTTTAATGTACTATTTATAAAATATCAATTATCGTTATACTCCCTCCGTCCACAAATGTTTGTCACAATTTCTAAAAATGGATGTCCACAAAAGGTTGTCATTTTAAAATATCAAGAAACTTTTTTACATGTTCTACCAAGTTTACCCTTATTTAATTTTCAAAAAGTAGAAGGCATTAATTGCTTTTCTTAATCATTAAATAGTTGGTTGAGGGTAATTTAGTAAAAATAGAAGGCATTAATTGCTTTTCTTAATCTATGTGAAAAAAAAGGTATGACAAACATTTGTGGACGGAGGGAGTATTTTATATATAAATGG
Organism: Nemophila menziesii; assembly: GCA_029959085.1. NCBI lineage: Eukaryota > Viridiplantae > Streptophyta > Magnoliopsida > Boraginales > Hydrophyllaceae > Nemophila > Nemophila menziesii. Next base: position 28,956,970 of record JARWIR010000001.1, on the reverse strand, counting down.
GATTTGACAGTTATACCATATCACAGGATGATTCGGATCTGTAAAAATAGAAGGATTACGTGTATAATCCTTTACCAGGTTTTTTGTACATAGTTACTTCACGTTATTCGGTCGTTGGGGAGTGTTGTTAGACGCCAACCTCGATTAGTAGTTAAATGAGTTAACTACTACCGGTTTAACAATGAACCCACGTAGACGCAGACTAACGAGTGAATTGATGTTGCTTCATGTTATTAATTGATTTTTATTATCGGATAATAGATATTAATTAATTATATACTTGGAATATTAGTATATTAATTTGCTAGCACAAATTTATATTCTAATATAAGACCAAAATTGAGGAAAAAAGGGAAAAAAGTGACAGGTTCATGGATCGAACCACGTCCCTAGTAGTGTGAAATACTGGTGGGTCCTTGTGTGTTATAAAATAATGCAGTAAAATTAATAGAATAAAGGATCCACAGACCGCAAGTGTACGGGTCGTACCAAGTAATAGATAAGTAAAATCGGGATTATCGTCTCCACAGGGATTTAAGTAGTTATTCTAAATTTGCGTTCAATATCAGAAGAGGTAGTTCTAATTGTTTTAACTAAAAAGACAAATAATAAAGGAGTTTGTTTTCTAATTAACTAAATAATAAAATAGACAATAAAATAAACAATAAATAATTATGCAAGAAAGATAAGGGTATGCAAGTATGAATCTATCCTATTGAATCTATGATTATTAAGAATAAGGGTGAATGGGAAATTTCACAATAGTCGGGAATCTACTATCTCCTAGCCCCCTGTCGGGTGGACCTAGGAGCTATCCTAAAGTACTATAAACCCCTATATGGGCGAATATGCCTCTTCGGATGAATACTCTTTTACCTCTTTGGCTACGTGGTTAGTCAAGCCTGTCGGTCAAATAACGGACACCACGCGTCTATATTCTATGTCTGTAATTAAACCCCCATGTCGGATGATCACTCGCCACTAAGTGAATAGCCTAATTACTAAAACCTACCCTTGATTCATGACTCCAATGATAGTGAACAAGCACAAGAATATATTCAATGGAAATTAAGAACCAATTCAATTAAATACTAAAATCCCAGATTCAAATTAAAACAGAAAAACAATAATCAAAGGTTCATATAATTACAATCCTAAAGAGAAATTATGCATAATAAAACTCTTGAATAAATAGCTTAGAAATACCTCATAGACAAAATAGATCTAATACTAAATTACCCAAAGAATAGAGATGGAGAAGTGTTGAATTGATGTAGTTAAGCTCTAGCTCTTGCTTCTTCCTCCTCTAGATCCTCTTGATTGCTTCTATGATGAATTATTAATGTATATTAAGCTTATGCAGCCAAGGGATGATTTTCTAAGGTTTAGAGCTGGTATTTATAGGTGCTAGGTCGAATTACTTGGAGTGGAAGACAAGTCAAGGACTCTTTAATTCGTAACCCTAAAATCTTGGAAAGGTAAGATTCTGCTGCTGATTTGTTTTAGTCATATATTTTTCAATACTTATCTGTTTGAGGAGTTCCAATATATGAAACCGCTTGTCTCGGAAAGAGCTTTCCATTGGTGCAGATCACTCGCCCAAATTCCTATCCAATCATAAGTTATGGACTGATCTTTAAAACGTGGCTGGAATTTCAGATTCATAAGGCAGCTTTTCCTTTTCCTAGTTGGACTCTAATTCCTTCTATCTCCAGATTTCTTTAAGATCTTCTTTCCTTATCTCCTTAGCATTGATTTAGCATCTAATTTATTTCCATATTATCTCTAAAGGTTCACATTAAATAAATAATTAAACCGCATATGCTTTATAAAATAATAAATCAATAAATCAAGACTAGAAATAAGAAAGTGCAATTTAAATTCAGGAAACTCGACTAGGCACACTAGAAATATTCTAAGACTTTAATTCTCACTTCTCCTCCTTGGATTGGTTTCTCATGAAATTCATAAACCTACTAACTTTGCACTAAAAATAAGTAAATTAACGCACAAAAGCTCTATAAATGCAAATAGTCTAATTCCAAGGGGAGAAAGTGTAATATTGCAATTTAAGCACTAAAGTCAATATAAAAAGACCATTTTCATCCTAAAATGATGTCTCCTAAGGGCTTATATTTAGACCAAAAAGGGAGACATCAGGACCCCCAACTCAAACTTGTATCGTCCCGATACAATAAAAATAAAAACATAGGGAAGTCTCAAAAATATCAGCTAAGTCAATGAAGCACAGGGGAGAAGAAGATAGCAGAATATATAGAATAAACTCAAAGCAACTACGTAGAAAATTTCATGCAATAATGTTTACGAACTACATACCTGCACACTTGTCATATCTACAATCAACACGGCTTGAATTCAAGATTAGATTAGCTTCGCAATGTAAGAAGGAGAGGATCTTTACTCAGTTTACCAAGGAGGCTATAGATTGTTCATCGAACTTCACTAGTATCAAAAGATCCACTTAACTAATCTCTAACGGCTCAATCACTTCTAGATTACATAGCAAAGAATCATAAGGTCTTTAGGGTTGTAATGTTGGCTTAGGGACGGTATGATAAGTATATTTGGATAATTTAGAGTGAGCTTTTGGCTCTCTCCTCACTAGCCATCAACGAATCGCCCTAGAGCTTGAGTTACTCTCGTAAAACGTTCTCACTCATCCCCATGAATTCCTTGATGCACAAATTAGCATCCCCAATAACCCAATTAAAGCATAAAGATGTTCACAAAAAAATTCCTCTTTGCCGGTCCAAATATATTTCTTTTCATTTCAATTTTTTTCTTTTGTATAGCTATGATTCTCTTTTTGATGTTGAGATATCACGCTATTTTTCATAAATTATGCCTTTTCATAACTTTAGCTTTTTAGCTTCTTTTTCATTTACTATTACCCCGGCAAAGGGTTACAATATAATAAACCTGTGAATTCATCAATATATAGAACAGAGCACACTTAATAAGCTCAAAAATCCCAACCCCATAATATTTCCCATAATGGTGGACCCACCACCCCAAACTCAAGCTCTAACACAATTGTCTATGCATCGCGATTCGAGTGCGGGTCATATGGAAAAGTCCTATAATCTAAAGGGATATGACTTATAATGTGGCTAATAAAAAGGCTTTAGAAAGGCTAGAAGGGGCTGAGAAGGATATATAATAATAAAATGGACAGTAAGCTAAAAGACAACAAGGGGCTTATGAAAGAACCGCCTTAATCACTTTCTAAACTATGTAATTTCTTCATTCTCTTACCTTTAGCACGTTCATTAAATGGGTTTATCAACTAGCTTGGATCTCACGGCCTACACACCACTCATGGTTCCCTGAGATCGAACATACTTTCTATCGCATTGCTAACTAATCTTTTCTTTACTATCAATGTGTGTTTTCCTGCAAATACTCAAAGCATACAAAATAAAGCAGCTCATAAACATACTATTTTCTATCATCAACTTACTATGCTTATGCTTTCAAGCTATTAAACACATTCTACATCTAATCCATCTCTTAAAAATTTCAAATTTTTTCAAATTTCTCTAAAAAAAACAGTAAATCACATAAAAAAAATGGAGATGAGGGACAACGATCCCCACCCCCAACTCAAAAATGAGTCGTGTCCCCACGACTCGAAAAGACTCAATAAAATAAAAATAGCAAATAATGCATATAGGAAAATGGTAAAGAAGAAAGAAAACATACTCTTCGAGGCTATTGCCTCGCGTGATTAATACCCAAGATAGGGTGCAGTTATTTCCTTGTATGTAAACTTCTAGTATCACCAATTTCGCTTTCCCTTACATCCTTTTGTGTTCAATCCAAATCAATCACACTCTAGAAATCTCTTGTTTCTCATCTTCTTTGTAACGATGTAGGGAAGGATTTAGATTTGAATTCATGGTGATTTGGTAGTGTTTTGATGTTAGGTGAAGGTTTGTTTAAGCTTTAATGGAGTTGGGAGAGATTTGGGGAAGAAAGAGAGGCTTAAGGATTGGATAATTCAGATTAGACTAACCTTCCTCTTCTTTATAACCTAAAATTTGAATTTTTCTCTCAATGTTCCTAAAAAATTCGTTTTTTATTTTTCCTCCAAATAAGTTTTTCTCCACACCATTGGATAGATCTCGAAAAAATATGTGGTTTAGACTCGAGAAAAAGTGAATTCCGATAACCGAGCGCAAAGTTATGCCCGTTCGAAGTTTTTGAAAAATTTCTCGCGCTGATAGGTGCGGTGCACCGCGGATACCTGCGGTACACCGCGAAATATCTCGGCCCAAACCTCTAAAACTCCGAAAATTTTCCAGTTTTTCACCCCAAACTCGAACCCTTGCATACCTACACACCAAAAACACTAATACCTTTCTCAAATACGCAATATGCACTCAAAAACACATAAACCAACTAAAAAGAATGAAAACACTAAAAAAAAACTAAACCAATAAAGCATTTAAAGCTTGGGGTGTCTCCCAAGAGCACTTTTATTTAACGTCATTTAAAGTTTGACGGGTTACCTCCATTATTCCTTGATTATGTAACCTCCCCAGCAGTGGGTGAGGTTATGTATGTCTACAATTCGCGTCCTTTGACCTCTTGGAGGTTGTATCTCTATTAATATTGGTGTTACTACTCGAGTAACAACAAATGGTCCCATCCACTCATTTTTGAAACCTCGTGGCCTATTCTCTTGTTTGGAGGCCTTCCAAGCAACCATGGTTCCGACCCCAAACTCATCTTTAGCTCTCTTCTTCACGGGTTCATGGTGGTGGTCCTTCTTTTTAACCTCTTTAGATACTTCTGGAATAATGGGGAACTCAAGTGGCTCCTCCTCTAGAATTTTGTCTAAAACAAGGGATGTTTCAGAACTTGCTTTTATTATGAGGGCCATGTCTTCACCCTCGATCTCTACACTCGCATTCTCCTGTGTTTCTGGAATAGGTTCTATGAATACTTGTTGCGGTGTGAGTTCTTTTGTATCAACTTCAAGCATTTGGGTGTAGGTTTTGTCTTTACACACCTCTACAAATGCTTTATCGATATCACCGTTTGAATGATTCGTCGTTATTGGATTGGGAGGTGACATCAATGGAGTGCTAGGTGGTGAATCCATCCTAGTATCTTCTTCTTCTATCTCTTTTCTAACCAAGACCTCAATATTTGCTTCCTCTAAACACGCCTTGGCTGGTTTTCCATGGATGTAATCGTCCCTTCACAAGGTGTAAATTCAATTTCGACTCCATTACCAACAATTGACTCATCTATGCTTAGCGTGGTTGATTCTTCTATTGTTGGAATCTCTAGTTCACTAGGTGCAACTTGTGGTGATTCCACTTCCTTCTCTTTTTGAAGGCTAAAATTTGTAGCTACATCGAATAACACATCGCTATCAATTTGACTGGCTTCATCATCTAAATTTGTACTTGGGCCCGGTTGCATAGATGGTGCTTGTTGTAATTTCTCAATTTTTTTTGTGAGTTGCGTCAATCGTTGCTCCATTAATTGATGGCTTTGTTGCATGACTTGCACTAGTGATATGGTAGCATCGATTTTCGCATCACTCTTTACTATGTTCTCCTGTGTGGCCTTAATGAAACAACTGAGGGAGTCCTCCAACTTGGTGACCCTATTATAAAGATCGCGAAAGTGAATATTCAAAGAGTCTTCCAGTTGGTCCAACCACCATTGTGGTGGTATTTGACCTTGATAACTAGGTGTCACAAGTGGTGGATCTTGCTCTTGATAGGGGGGAATCTCCATACCTAAAGAAAAACCTGAAAAGAGACTAAAACAAAACAAACGTAAAACTGAAAACAACTAAAACTACTAACCTAACTTAAACACAAAATAAAATAACCGCTTTAAATCCCCGGCAGCGGCGCCAAAAACTTGGTGGGTCCTTGTGTGTTATAAAATAATGCAGTAAAAGTAATAGAATAAAGGATCCGCAGACCGCAAGTGTACGGGTCGTACCAAGTAATAGATAAGTAAAATCGGGATTATCGTCTCCACAGGGATTTAAGTAGTTATTCTAAATTTGCGTTCAATATCAGAATAGGTAGTTCTAATTGTTTTAACTAAAAAGACAAATAATAAAGGAGTTTGTTTTCTAATTAACTAAATAATAAAATAGACAATAAAATAAACAATAAATAATTATGCAAGAAAGATAAGGGTATGCAAGTATGAATCTATCCTATTGAATCTATGATTATTAAGAATAAGGGTGAATGGGAAATTTCACAATAGTCGGGAATCTACTATCTCCTAGCCCCCTGTCGGGTGGACCTAGGAGCTATCCTAAAGTACTATAAACCCCTATATGGGCGAATATGCCTCTTCGGATGAATACTCTTTTACCTCTTTGGCTACGTGGTTAGTCAAGCCTGTCGGTCAAATAACGGACACCACGCGTCTATATTCTATGTCTGTAATTAAACCCCCATGTCGGATGATCACTCGCCACTAAGTGAATAGCCTAATTACTAAAACCTACCCTTGATTCATGACTCCAATGATAGTGAACAAGCACAAGAATATATTCAATGGAAATTAAGAACCAATTCAATTAAATACTAAAATCCCAGATTCAAATTAAAACAGAAAAACAATAATCAAAGGTTCATATAATTACAATCCTAAAGAGAAATTATGCATAATAAAACTCTTGAATAAATAGCTTAGAAATACCTCATAGACAAAATAGATCTAATACTAAATTACCCAAAGAATAGAGATGGAGAAGTGTTGAATTGATGTAGTTAAGCTCTAGCTCTTACTTCTTCCTCCTCTAGATCCTCTTGATTGCTTCTATGATGAATTATTAATGTATATTAAGCTTATGCAGCCAAGGGATGATTTTCTAAGGTTTAGAGCTGGTATTTATAGGTGCTAGGTCGAATTACTTGGAGTGGAAGACAAGTCAAGGACTCTTTAATTCGTAACCCTAAAATCTTGGAAAGGTAAGATTCTGCTGCTGATTTGTTTTAGTCATATATTTTTCAATACTTATCTGTTTGAGGAGTTCCAATATATGAAACCGCTTGTCTCGGAAAGAGCTTTCCATTGGTGCAGACCACTCGCCCAAATTCCTATCCAATCATAAGTTATGGACTGATCTTTAAAACGTGGCTGGAATTTCAGATTCATAAGACAGCTTTTCCTTTTCCTAGTTGGACTCTAATTCCTTCTATCTCCAGATTTCTTTAAGATCTTCTTTCCTTATCTCCTTAGCATTGATTTAGCATCTAATTTATTTCCATATTATCTCTAAAGGTTCACATTAAATAAATAATTAAACCGCATATGCTTTATAAAATAATAAATCAATAAATCAAGACTAGAAATAAGAAAGTGCAATTTAAATTCAGGAAACTCGACTAGGCACACTAGAAATATTCTAAGACTTTAATTCTCACTTCTCCTCCTTGGATTGGTTTCTCATGAAATTCATAAACCTACTAACTTTGCACTAAAAATAAGTAAATTAACGCACAAAAGCTCTATAAATGCAAATAGTCTAATTCCAAGGGGAGAAAGTGTAATATTGCAATTTAAGCACTAAAGTCAATATAAAAAGACCATTTTCATCCTAAAATGATGTCTCCTAAGGGCTTATATTTAGACCAAAAAGGGAGACATCAAATACATCACTAGCAGCTAGGCTAGTCAAGTCTTTTTGTATAATGTAAAAGGTCTAAGTCCACTTCAAAAGTGGGTAGTGGACCAAATTATCAAGATAATTAATTTTCATTATACGTTCCTGACTTTTGGCTTTTCTACTTCTTGTCTTTTCATTTTTCCTTCTAGATTCAATATATGTATAATGAGAAATCAATATACGTATGTAACTTCTTTTTCAGTTTTTCCTTCTTGAAAAAAAAACACACAGTAGGCAGAAAGGTCTCTCTCCAAAATTCGAATTGTTCTGAAAGCAAAAATCAAACTCGGTGTGCAATGCGTGAAGGCTTTAAGTTTTTGAAACTGAGTTAGTCAATCTAATTCTCATATAAATTCAAAAGGTATGCAATGAAAACCTTTTTATTTAAATTCTTAAATCGCAATTAAATTGGTGTTAAAATTGCAATAGTTATTATTTTCCGCTGCGTATATTTGATATAACAGGAAAATATACATACGCACAACGAAACTTTAACCAAGACACACAACAATAAAACTTATCGCGGCAAGTTAGTTGTCAATAAATCTCAGTGCCATCTTAAGGATACCCAAAAAGTTGAAAAAGAAACCAAGAGGATAAAACCTCCAAGTCTAAGCAAAGATTCTCGGTTATGAACATAAGTGGTCATATGCGACATCTGTAACATACGAAGGTGTTAAAGACGTTATTAGACCTCATGATATTTACCTACAACAAGGATTATGACCTTGGAAAAAAGGTTGAGATTCCTTTACTCTATCGAATCTTGTGGGAGTATACCACTAGGACTCGGGAGCCTCACACAAACTATACAGAGATATAATGAAAACTAATACAGACCACACCCTCATGCCCCAATCCTTGCCTAACGATTGCAAACGTTTAGAGGCACTTAGATAAGCCCTTTTTGGGTTAATCTAAAATAATAAATTATTACTTCTCTGCTAGCCTGGAGAGGACTGTAGTTAATGATTTCATGCCAATAGTAATCTAGAAAGTTTTCTGATACACAGGATCCTCATAGAGGCAAGTGTAGAGCATACTTATGCCATAAAATTAGAAGGAGGAAGATGACTAAGACCTTCAAGAGGGGTTTGAGAGGAAATAGAAGCTTAGCTAGACATGTTGAAGAAAATATGTTATGATATATTAGGTAGGAAAAGCTTATGGCTATTTATAGCCAAATACCACACAACATGACAAACTTCACACAATACTACGTGGCTAATACTAGCCACTCTTTATTACAAGACACAAAGGTTGAAATGACTTAAAGCATAAAGAGATAAAACCAAAATACTTAATAGTAGCACAAATAGTAAAAGTAGGGAATCTTTTCTACTTTTCTTTATTCTTTTGGACTTTGGTGGAGCAAGAAGTGACCTCTCTTGATTTTTACATATCCAACCACGTGATCAACTCCTTTATTGGGAGTTTTGGTCCAGTGAGTGATTGAAGTTGAAGTAATCTGACGTGTCTGAGTCGATATGGCCATATCCATAGCCCCAGCGTGGTGAATTATCGAAATCATATTGTTCAGCTTTTCCAGGATCACTTTCAATCATCGGGTCGATTTGTTCATTTTCAACCATCGAGTAATCTTCATACGGGTCCTGGGCATCTTGAAATAATTCTTTATTATTTTCTTCATGTGGTGGTGATGGTTATGGGTCAAGATCGATTCCACAAGAGCCATCATCAAAAAGCAGATTTAGGGTGAACATGTACTCTTGTAGGGCATGCCTGTCTGATTCTCTATCGCCTCGGCGTGTTATGTTGTTGAAGCCTTCATTGTCTGATTTCCACTCTGAGCAGTAGTTGAGCGAGTAGAGGGTATTACCTTGTTCGTATGGCCTTTGGAAAATGAATTGTGCTTTGAAATGGTGGGTCCCAACGTTCCTTGATTTCTTGAAATGTAGCGAGCCAGTCGTCACTCGATTTGAACCATTCTAGGAAAACTTTTAAGTTTGGGTCAATATTTGCAGTTCTTAGTGATTTGATCATGTCGTCCACCTGGAATTTCATGGAAAAATGGAAGATAACTCCCATGGCCCACCAGAACCATAGTTGGGAATCTTCTATAGGAGGTGATGGTGCCATCATGTTGAGGTAGGGTTTTGATAAATCGATGTTGTGTAGGTTTAGTTGTCTTTCCATTACAAATTTGTATAGGTAGTGAGGTAGGTAGTGTACTTCAAATGAGCGTAATTCTCCTACGGTGGTACATTTTAGTGCTGCTTCTGGCATTGCAGGTGGCGGTTTAGTAATCACGAAAATGGGTAGCGCCTATGTAGAGGTGATTAGGAGGGGTTGTTTGGTTTTATGCTTCTGGATGGTGGTGATTAGGCATGTCTGTCTGGCTTGGGGCCTGGATAGGAGGTCAGGGATTAGGTTATCAGCTCCTTTTATGTGTTTGACTTCAAACTGGTATTTCGCAAACCAGTCTTTTAAGCGTAGTAGTTGGGGTTCGGGAATACCTCTGTTCTTGAACTCGAGTATTTTTGGAAATGCTGAGTTATCCATCTTGGCCATGAAGTGGTGACCAACCAGGTGAAATTCGAACTTCTTGATACCATACTTTACTGCTAGTATTTCCTTTATCGTGGTATGATAGTGCTTTTTTGATTCCTTGAACTGGCCACTTGCATGGCCACAAAATAGAATTTTTCCTTCAATTTCTTCTAGAAGGATTGCTCCCCAAAATGCGTCACTAGCATCTGTCTGTAGGATTCTTTTGCCCTCTCCTGGGATTTTTAGTGGATTTGGCTCTTGACACAACTTCTTAAGTTATCTTGTGGCTTCAGTCTGTGTGGGTCCCCATGGAGGACTATTTGTTTTTAATAATAGTGACAGTTGGCTAGTATACTTGGAAACTTGTGGGAGAAAGTCACGAACGTAGTTCACGATTCCTAAGAATTGTTGGATTTCTTTTGTTGACATGTTACTATCTAGGAACTTTTGGATTTCTTGTGCCAGATGTGGACCTGGTCTATATTCTCCATCTTCAAATTTCATACCTAGGAATTCAATCTTATGCTGTCCAATCATACTTTTGCTCTCTGATAACATGATACCAAATTTGTCGACGATGTCTGCAAATTGTTGTAACAACTGGTTGTGTGCGGATTCTTCTTCAGAAAATAGCAATATATCATCAATGTAGATCAATGCGTTGTCTAGTATTGGCTCAAATATTTTTGTCATCGCTTTCTGGAATAGAGATGGTGCAACCTTGAGGCCGAATGGCATGACTGTCCATTGGCACTGGTCATTCGGAATGCAGAAAGCCGTCTTATACCGATCTTGCGGGTTGATTCCTATTTGTCAAAATCCTGCCTTAAGGTCGAACTTTGAGAAGATTTTTGCAGATGCCAAGTGGGAAAATAGCATTTGTGTTTTGGGTAATGGGAATTTGTCATCTTGTAGGAAATGGTTCAACGGTTTGTAGTCAATGACAAGTCTCTTCTTGCCTCTCGTTTGTTCTGATCTTTTATTGACATAGAAGGCTTGGCAAGCCCAATTGGATTTTGTTTCTTCTATTAGGACTAACTATAGCAACTGTTGGCATTCTTTTCTGGCAAGGTTGAGATCTTCTGGTGTCATCCCCGGGTGAGTTGCCTTTGTTGGGTTTGCATCTTCGTTGAGCTTGAAAGGTAGCTCGATGAAGAACTCTGTATTCTTCCATAATGGTGTACTGTGTCTGAATTCTGAATGTGAGTCTGCACATGAGCTTAATAATTGTCTAGAGACTTGCTCATACTCTCATGCGACTGTATTTATTGAGGAAATGTTCTTTATCTTTGTGTAAGGGAGAAAATTCCTTTTGAACTTCAGACCCTCTGGTAGTGTCTGTAGACTCTTTGCTTTTGGTAGACGTCAAACCCTACTAAGAGATCTTTTCCTGGCAGGCTTGACCCTATAACTTTCATCCATATCTTACATCCTGGGAAGAATTGTATCCCGATTGGCTTTTTTGAAATCAGGGTGGTTTTGAATAGTCTTCCTTCTGCTGACCTGAACTTTTCGATGTGCTTGGTCCATGCTTCTAGAGGTAGGATATTTGGGTTTAGCATCGTTACCGTGGCACTTAATCCATAAACCCTATACATTCGATAGGTTTTGAATACTTTTTTTCAAAGATCTGGACTTTGACATGGGGTTGTAAAGCGTTTTGTCCATCGAGATTAGTGGCTTTATGCATGAACATTGGTGGCCCGTCATCTTCATCTGAATCGGTTATGGTATCGTCTTGTAGAACAAAGGCAGATTAGTTGTCTTGTTCATCTTGTTCAGAATATAATGACTGTGAAATTGCCAACTCAACCAAAAGTCCGAACTGTTAGGAGAAGGCCATTATATATATGAGAATTTACATTCCAACACTCCCCCTCACGTGCAAGCTTAGTGTAAGCCTTAGAAGCTTATTAGACACGCCCCCTCACGTGCAAGCTTAGTGTAAGCCTTAGAAGCTTATTAGAGTTAAGTTTTGCACGTGCAAATTTAAAGTGGGTGGCGGTGGAAAGACTCGAACCCAGGACCATAGAGCTCTGATACCATGTGAAATTGCCAACTCAACCAAAAGTCCGAACTGTTAGGATAAGGGCATTATATATATGAGAATTTACATTCCAACAGACTCAATATCGGCTTCTGACGTGTCATCGTTCATCATGATTTGGGAGATAAGCCTGGCTGATCTTTCTTTGTTTTGTTTGCAATCTCTAGCAAAATGTCCTTTTTTCTTGCAAATAAGGCACCTATCAAATTGTTTGTTCCGATAGGTCTTCTTCTTAAAAAAAACTGAAGGGTTTCCTTGATTTAGTAAATCTCCGGGGTTCTTTCTTTTCATAACCTGGTTGCTTGGAGGAGCATGAATAGGTTTTGGAGTTTTTACATTTGATTTCCAAATATGAGCGATCACATGTTTTTGTCCATGATTTTTTCTAGGCGAGGATTCCTGATAGAACTTCTTGTTGCTCACAGATCTTAATTGCTTGTCCTTTCATTTGGTGGATTTCTCCAAGTGTTGTCCCTGGGATATCTTTGCCTAAATATGAGATCATTCGGTGTAATTCTGGTTGGATTTCTATAGGGAGTGAGGCTATATATGTGTGTTTCATTCTAGGATCGTTTGGACCGGACAATGTATAGTAAAGCTGTGACATTATTTTGAAGTGAAAATCAAGATCCTTTTGCTTTAATGAGAAACACTTCATATCATAGTATGCCTGTTTCCTTCCCTATCTGACAGAGCAAGGTCACCTATGAATTCATGATATATGGCTCCCATCGCAGCCATGGCCGTGGGCATCTGGTAACATTGTAGGTGTCTGTATTCAACTAGACTGTCAAACCATTCTCTTAGAGATCCTGTGAGCCTTTTCGCGAATTCGATTAAGACTTCGTTAAGGTTTGTGCCATCTTTATCTAGCTGGCAGTTGATCCATGAGGAGAAAGTAAGTAATCTGTCTTTTCGTTCTTCAAGTGAGCAATCGTCCAGTGTGAAGTATGGTCCATTTGATGGCTTTGGAAATCCTTTTTATTTGTAGGTTGTTGACCCGTCTTGGTTCATGTAATCTACGGTTTCGTCTTGGTCCGAGGTCTCGTCTCCATCTGCCATGAGTATGGTTGTGACGTCTGCAAAAAAAAATTCGGTTGAGGAATTGCTTCCTGTCTCAGATCTGTCATCAGAAGAGTTTGTAGAGTTTGGACTGGTTACTTTGAATTTTGGTTCGTCGTTTGTAATGCGCGATGCCATCTTAGCTTCCTTGAGGTTTATGGGTTCCGTGCTGCTTGATTTTGCTTTTTCTTCTCTAGTGAAATGCCAAGGGGGTTGTTGGTCTTCTTGTCTTAGGTAGAAGGAGGAGGTTGGCCTGGGAAAAACGTGTGGTAATAGTGGTGGTGTTGGGGTATATTTTAGATAGTTCATAATATCGTCGAAAGAAGGTTGGTGGTTTCTGGGAGGATTTGGGTGGTTGAAGGGTTTGTATTGGAAATTGTTAATTTATTTTCAGTTTTCTATCTCTGTGATTTGGGTTTTTAGCCTTTTTATCTCAGCTTCCTTCTGGTAAAAATCTCTGCTGAGTTGATGGTTCTGGATTATGGAGCGGAGTTCTTTATCTAAAGTTCGGATTCTAGATAGCAGATATTTGTATAAGCGTTGTACTTTTGTACTCAAGTCGTCAATCTTTGAATTAGTGTCTCGTGATGTAATTATGATCTGGTCAACTTGAGATTCGACTTTTTTGATGATATGGTTTTGTGCTTTGGCATTTATTGTTTGCCAGTTTAGCACTTCTTCGCCTTGGTTCGAGCATTTTATCTTTTCTTCGTGATCGATAGCGGATTGGACGAAATGTCTTGCTGCCATCTTTTTCTCTATATCTTGACGCCTTTCCATAGGGGGAAACTCTTGATCGTATGGGCCAAACATCATGCATTCTGAGTTTGTCTGTGCTTTTCTGAATGCTGCAAGAGAGTTTGGTGGTGGTTGGTCTACATAATCTTCCTCGTCTCCCCATCCAGTAGGGATGATGGACTCTATTGGTATGCTTTTTGACTTTGGTGGGGTAAAAGTTACCCAGTAGGCCTTTTCGCAATTCCCTCTTTCAATCCATACTCCATGACCTGGTTGTGGATCATTTTTCCAACTTCGTTTTTCATCTGATGTATGTTTGTTCTTCTCTTTGTCATCATGAGAGGTGTTTGGGGTTTCTTCTTTTTTCTCTTCTTCCTTCTCTTTTGACTCGTGGTGCTGATTTTGGATATAGAGGTATATTCAGATTTTTCAGTGTCTTGGTCTAATACTGGAGTTATCATCAAGTGGAAGAGAGGTCGGGATGTACCTTCTTCTTTTTGTATGTTGAATGTTGTTTTGACTGTGCCGTCTGCTAGTGTTTGGAATTTAGGTTTTGAGGCCTGGATGACTTCTTGTTGTTGGTGGAATTATTCATAGTTGGTGATCCATTCTTCAGGTATAAATTTCATTAACTCATCTCTTCCTAGCTATCTTGGGATTTGTACTATCGTAGATGTTTTTTGTCCAGCGTTTAAGAGGACCATTAGTGCATCTCTGATAGTGTGTGATTGTAGATCTAAAGCATGGTCTTTGAGTCTGTAAACGAGTTGGTGGTGTAATGTTGCCATTTTTGCTTCTGCTATTTGTTTCGCACCTGAGATCTGTATTTGTACTTTGAGAGCTTTTGGTAGTGTGGGATCATCTAGGGCTATTGGGAAGTTTGGAAAGAAGCTTAGAACAACACTTCCAGCATTGAGTGTACAGTTCAGATGACTGCATGTTCATACTTCAGGAATCCTGTGTCTAGAAGAGAGACTCGTGCCGTTACTGTTAGTCCTTTTCTTCCACCAAATGTAAGTACTAGACGTACTGCACCAAAATGGAGATGTGAGTATCCTTCATTCTTCCATGTTGTGATGAGCTCAGTTGGTATGCCTAGTGTGACGTGATGTTCATCTTTTGTAGCTGGAAGGCTACACTGGTCCATTTTGGATGATTATACAAATTCTTTTGGAGGGCGACCTTTTGTAGTCATCAAGGAACGGATTCCTCGATAGTAAAAGGTGGTTTTCTTTCTGTAGACATTATAAGGGTTTAGGATGGGTGGAATAGTATTTTCAATTATTGCATCGTCAGGCACGGTGGAATATTCTATCATATGTTCTATTTTATTTGTAGAATGTTTTGGTAGGTTTAAATATGAAGAAAGTGAAAGCAGTTGGTCAATTGAAACAGAAGTTCTAGGGGTTTCCATGGTGGTTAAAGTTCCTCTCTACTATCCTTTTGGATTAGTAATAGTACTATCCTTCCTTCATACGTTATTGACCATAAAGTTTCACAAAAATCTCTTAAATGGTAAGGGGATACATAATGATAACTAACTAAGCGAATGATTCTCATAGATTTACTAACCAAATTTGGTTGAAGTAATAAGACGATAGAGGAACTTTAGATAAGCGAAAACTAAAATGATGAAACAAAAAGTTTTAAATTAGTATTATGTACTCACTCATATGATTATCAAATTTTGTTCTCTATTTTTCTTGTTTCTACTCCACCAACCAACATTGTCATTTTCAATTCTAAGTTCTCAAGACGGAAGACCAGGATGAATTTACTTTTTTAGAGTGGGTTTTAAATTTTTTGAAAGTATAAAGGATAATAAATGTTGTCCAAAGCACTATGTGGCCAGTATTTTCATAGTCTCATGTTGGAACATATGGAAAGACATGATGCAATATGCATTTTTTTTGGACGGATTTGAGGCTATCCTGTCAAATTTC
This sequence comes from Nemophila menziesii, assembly GCA_029959085.1. NCBI lineage: Eukaryota > Viridiplantae > Streptophyta > Magnoliopsida > Boraginales > Hydrophyllaceae > Nemophila > Nemophila menziesii. Next base: position 28,940,994 of record JARWIR010000001.1, on the reverse strand, counting down.
GATCTGATTCCCATCTTCGAAATTCCAAACATGATATTACTAACCTCCGTCCTTAGCAATTTGGCTCCGCACCTAGTATTTTTTGCAAGACTGTCCGCTTGACCATTCAATCTTCTCGGTAAATGTCGATAGGATATCGCGCCATATTCATCCATCATCCTCCGAATCTGTCGAATGATCAGGTGAAACTTCCATCTTGCTGCTGATGCCTGCCTAATACCTTGAATTAATTCAAGGTTATCAGAAACTATCGTCTTTGTCTTCCCTGAAAAAGCTTTACATTTCCGGGTTGCTGATAAAACTGTCAAAGCTTCTCCTTCTAGGATCGTATCACATCTTTGAGTCTCCATACTGTTAATTATAGTGTGAGGAGGGATGTTGTGTCTTTGAATAATTCCAATCCCTGTTGCATCTGCTCTGTTTAAAAACGACGCATCGCAATAATATGTAATGTCTCCCTCTGATAGTTCCTCAATCGGTGCTTCCCTCCTCTCTGTTGGTGGTTTTACCTCCGGCCTTCATGCATCTAATAGAAAGATTTGAGAGAAGGGTAGGATCGATGAGTGTACGAGGTCATGATGAAAGAATTATTTAAAAATACGCCCACAAGTTTCGATAATAAAGGAATCTCAACCTTTTTTGGGATTTGTCCACAAGTGAAGGGAAAAATGAAAAAACCCGCGATCCCGGACCCGTTTGGAAATGCTTATTTTAGAGTAAAAAAGTACCTTTATAATAACATTTAAAATTTGAAAAAATTATTAAAAATAATTTTGAAACCTAAAATCATTTTAAGTGATTTTCTTAAGAAGCATATATTTGGTGCTTCTCATAAAAATGTTTTTCAGGATATAAAACACTTTAAAAGTTATGGAAAGCACTTCCGAACGGGCACCTAATGTGATGCCTCTTTTGTCTTGATTTCTGAACTTTCAAAAATCGTGACAGTCTGCAAATCATTATATAAGGATTGTATTGACGGTGCTTCAATCACAATTTTAACAAGTTCGTCTCTTAAAACATAAATACTCACCTTCTTTAATGCTTGTATTAGACTAATGAAACCAACATTGACTTTGTTATTGTAGAATCTGATTGCCTTGAACTAGTACTAGCATTGATTAGGCTTCTAAGACCCAGTGGTATATTAAGCCCTTGCTGATTAGAGTGATATAGATTGTTCTCAACGGATATACTTTTCATCACATTGTAAAACTTTTCAATGGAAGGGTTGCCAATCTCACCAACATTGTTAGAAAGAGACTGAATAACTGCGATATTACAAATCTTTCTATTATGTCAATATTCTTATTATAGGTAAGGTTTTTCAAGAATTAGTATATGCTAACTTGTTTTTTCTTGGTTTGGTTGTAAAGTTCGGGTGAACACGTTGCTTCTAGTTATTTTATCGTTATACTCCCTCCGTCCATCAATGTTTGTCACAATTTCTAAAATATAGATGTCCACAAAAGGTTGTCCATTTAAGATACCAAAGAACTTTTTTACATTTTCTGTCATTTTTATCGTTATTTCATATTCAAAAGTTTATCATCATTAAATTCATTTACTTAGTTGGTTGAGGATAGTTTAGTAAAAATAGATGGTATTTTTTTTTCTTAATTTGTGTGAAAAAAGAAGTACGATAAACATTTATGCCCGGAAAAAATATATAATTGTTATGAAATATTATTTAGTGGATATTATTATTATAGAGTAGTGGGGTGGTGTAACCTTCACATTTATCCCTTGTAACATCCTACTTATTATGTAATTAGTAGGGTAGTTGGATAGTCTCATATTGCCTATATAAAGGGCTTGTACATTCCCTCAAAAGTAAGATGGAAATCCATATATAATAATATACTCTTCTATCTCCATATAGTCTCTCATCAATTAGTTTCCTTTACATATTGTTTCAACACGTTATCAGCACGACTTTACCAACTGAGCTAATATGATTTGAGACTCTTTATAATTTTTTTTTGTTATATAGAGGTAAGTAATTCTTGAGGTAAGATATATCTTTTTTAATTTTTTATGTTATATTATAATATAATTGATTACTTCATCTCTATTTGAAAATATATTCTAATAGAGAGTAAAGATTAATTGGAATTCATATACCTCTTCAAATATATGATTTTGAAAGAGAAGATTCAACTTGAAATTGTACAAGTTTGCTTCAAGAAAAGAATTACAATCATTGAAAAAAATGACGAGAATAAGCAACTGAATGTTTGCTTCAATTTATAAATTATGATTGCTTAAAAGCAATGTGAAACTCGTCTTGTTTATGAAAAAAAATAACTTTCGAGTTGTTTATAAAGAAAAAGAATATTTCAATGAACTTATCAAGAAAAAATTTGAATGTTGGGAAACAATTGATGAAACCATTAAAAAAATGTCCAACTTGATAATGATTCATGGTGAAATTATTCAAAGCCTAGTTGTTACAAAAGTATGATTCATGAAAATGAGTCTAACGAAATAAATTTTCGTTCATATATTGAGCAATATTTTTATCATATATCTTGAATTTGAAATCAAGTGAGAAAATAAGGCTTATATGAATAAAATTGGACATGTAATCCAAATACACCACAATAAAAAAAATTGTGGATTGAAATTGCAAAAGCATCTATGAAAGATTATGAAATTTATTTATCATAATCTCGTTAATTATAGACTTAAAGTCTCAATATTTTATGAAAAAAAATAATTTTTGAATCATGCAAATAAGTATTGATGACATAAAAAAAACATTCTATTATCAATTCTATGAAATATTGAATGTTAAAATATTCGTATTGACATGACCTTGAAAGTCATATGCATGTCACAAATGATAGTGAAAAATAATCATTTGAGGAGAAAGTTACGCATCTAAGAACGATTGCGTAGAAGAAAAAAAATGATATTTCTTCAACATTATCTCAAACGAGGCTTAAAGCCTAATCCCATGATTTATATAGTTATCACGAATCAAAAATTCGTTTGATATAATGAACAATTATACATTATATTTGTCACCGACTTTGAAAATCATACGGGGTTGGAGAAATAATTACGTATTCCTGAAAAGAACACGTTATCATAAATTAAATCGTGAACTTGAAATTGCGAAAGATTATTTGACATGATTATTGAATCATGAAAACAAAAAGAAAGATAAATTCTGAAATGGATCCTTATAGGATGACATTTTAATAAAAAGATAATTAAATGTTAGAAGTGGGATTTGAACCACCACCCTCTTGCAAAGAGGATATTTGAATATGTTGTTTTAGACCAATCGATCATCATGTCATTTTTGTATTTGAACAAAACAAAAACCATCATGTCATAAGTGAAAAAATTTACTCGACAAAATTATGTGACATAATTATTTCATGATGAATGTAAATTGGATAAATTCAATATTAAATCAATTACGAGAGGATAAACTTATACTTCTATGAAGGATACTAAATCTTTATCGTATCCTCAAAGGATAATATATGAGCGAGTCCAACTCGATTAAATTCAAAAAATAGAGTGACAAAATATCTTGTATTGAGATGTTTCATATGCTCGATATGCACAAAAAAAAGTTGATATTATTCTTTAATAAAAACTCATCAACATGACCAGTCGGTCAAAACCATCACATGAAGTGATATAAGTTTGATGACCTTAATATTTTGCTATGTTAGGATTTTCCGTCATGTTTATTAATATAAATTCATTATCATGAATATAATCATTATTATAACCACAACCACTAATACAATATTTATCAATATTGTTTAAATCCTAAAATAAATATTATTAGGATATCTCCTTTTTGTTTGTACTATTTGAAGTCAATAGCCAAATTCAGGGGGAGAAATATATGATCTAGCAGAATATATATTTTCTTAAAATAGAAAATTGCTAGACAATTGGTTGTGAATTCACCTAATATGACTTATCGACATACAACTTTATACATATATATAGTCATATTGAAAAAAAAGGTCCAACTAAAAATAATGAATACCCTCATTGGTCAAAGACCTAAAGTATCCATCTATATACTATTGATTGTGCAACATAAAATATAAATGTTCCACCATTATGCACAAATATGAGATCACGAACAAATATGAGAATTTATTTCAAACTACAATGATTGATATGCATCTTGATTTTGCCACATGAAAAATATGTATACTGGAATACTATGCATGAAGCAAGATTCTCATGATAAGAGGGGGAGCTGAAAAATATTTTATAAGATGCATCCTCATCCTCGCAAATAAATTATGAGCTCAGTGTAATAATAAGATGCATTCATAAGTGACTAAGTCACGTATTCAGCTTGAAAAGATCATGCTCAGATTAATTTCCTTTGAAAAAAATACATTGCAACGCGTAAAGCGTGGTCGACCTGTCGGTTCCAAAATATCATAAAATTTAGTAGTATGAGAAAGTTGGCACTTCTAAAATTATTATGAGATGATGTAGAAAATATAAATAAAGAATAGTACTCTAAAAAGAGTACCAAGTACCTGAATTTTTTTTTCTGTATTGAGAAACTGAGATAAAAGAATCTCATTCAATTATATTACAAAAGAAATATATGGAATCTAAAAACAAATTGATCATGATCAAATAATATGTGTAAATGATCATGTAAAAGTTACTAAATGAAAACGAGGATCTTGAATCGAAGTCCATTCTATGATGTCATCTAGAAAAAATTAATTGACCAAATATAATAAGACGCAGCCAGGCATAATCATACTCACACAGTCAATAGGAATATATGAAGTACTTTTTTGGTGGAAAATATTTGTCTGAAAGTTTCATGTAGGACTTCATGTGCGTCTTATGATAAAATAAATTTACCAATAAGTATCATTTGATACGAAAATTACATGAAAGTCTTTAGAAGACTAAAAACGCGTATACATAAATCCTGGGATATATTAGAATGATATTTGTATTACTTTTGTTGTCTTTAACAATCTTTAATTGTCTTATATATTGTCATGTAATCTGCCATATATTTGTTATATATTTCATAAGTAGAATATGTGTTTATTTATGATTACGTGCATGAATATTTATTACTCTAAATTGCACATGATTGTGTTTGTGGATCATTCCAGTGTTATGTGACGATGTGACTTTATATATTTTTTAATTTAAAATTATAGTTACTGATATACAAATGTGTAAGATACTGAATATCGAGATTATATTCGAAATTGAAAATCATCACATATACGTTTACATGAGGGGGAGAACAACACGTATTGTACTCTTTATTCCTTTGTCAAGGTTTTTTGCCACAGGGTTTTCCTGACAAAGTTTTTAACGAGGAAAATTGAAAGCGTATTGATGACGATTATGTACTCTTTTTCCTTCACTCGGCTTTTGTCCCATGGGGTTTTCCTAGTATGGTTTTAACGAGGCATATCAATAAAAATTTGGTGGATATTCAACTCGACTTGGTCAAATTTAAGTTCACAAGAAAAGCCCAAGATGTAAAGTTCAAGATGAATATCATGTCAATATATTTTATGGATGCACTTGATAATTTTATGCAAAGATAATTCCATTTCATGAGACAAGTCAATAATACTAATGATCAAGGTACTTTATCCACACATTCAGAGGGAGATTCATACGCGTTGCACTCTTTTTCCCTTGACTGGTTTTTTTCCCATTGAGTTTTACTAGCGAGGTTTTTAACGAGGCAACATCATATGCGTATTAGAAATAATATTCAAGGGGGAGTGTTATGAAATATTATTTAGTGGATATTATTATTATAGAGTAGTGGGGTAGTGTAACATTCATATTTATCCCTTATAACATCCTACTTATTATGTAATTAGTAGGGTAGTTGGATAGTCTCATATTGCCTATATAAAGGGCTTGTACATTCCCTCAAAAGTAAGATGGAAATCCATATATAATAATATATTCTTCTTATTTCTATATAGTCTCATCAATTAATTTCGTGCCCGTTTGGGATTGCTTTTTAAAATAATCACTTAAAGTGATTTTAGATCCATAGCAATATTTTAGAGTCTAAAAATCACTTTTAGAAATAGCACTAGATTAGTGATTATTAAAATAATCACTTAAAGTGATTTTAGATGTCAAAATATTTTTTAATATTTTTTACAAATATTTTAATTTTAATCAAAAAGCGCTTTTAGTTTCAAAATAATCAATCCTAAACGGGCACTTCCTTTACATATTGTTTCAACAATAATAATATATGTGAAATGTTGATTGAAAAAAACAAGTCAAAGTGGGTAGGCAGGCTTATGTATACTTTGTCAATGGTTAAAATCAACAGCAATCTCCTTTTGACTAGTCACTTGCTTTTTTTCTTCTAATTTAATTATTATAAAATAATAAATTGTAAGATACTCTTCTAAAACAAAACCTCAAAGAAAAAAGAAAAAAAACATCGAGTCGAAATTGCTCTTAGATGTATTAAAAGAAAAAAACATGGGTATATATGTATTAATATAATTGGTGTATGATCCTCCAATATAAGAATTTTCCAAACCTTATTACTGTGATCATGTTCCAAAACAGCAAAACAAACACCCCCATCTAATTCTTGCAAGAGAAAAAGGAAATGGAAAATCCAAACCAACTCCGATCCGACAATCTCGTCACATATGATGCCCCATACACAATCTACGCCATGGCCATCTCATCTGCTGCCGCCGTCAATCGCCGTCGCCACATCGCCATTGGAAGTTTCATAGAAGAATTCAACAACAGGGTCGATATCCTCTCTTTTGATGAAGAAACCCTAACCCTAAAACCCAATCCTAACCTCTCCTTCGACCATCCATACCCACCCACTAAGTTAATGTTCAACCCCAATCCTTCCTCCTCCCTCCTCGCCTCATCCGGCGACTATCTCCGCCTTTGGGAAGTCAATTCTGCCACCCCCTCCGTCACACCATTCAGCTCACTCAATAATAGCAAAGCAAGCGAACTATCCGCCCCATTAACATCCTTCGACTGGAACAACTTCGTACCACAACGTATCGGAACATCAAGCATAGACACAACTTGTACAATCTGGGATATCGAAAAGGGTGTAGTAGAAACTCAATTAATTGCTCATGATAAAGAGGTGAACGATATTGCTTGGGGTGAAGCAGGAGTGTTTGCATCTGTTTCAGCTGATGGGTCAGTGCGGATTTTCGACTTAAGAGATAAAGAACACTCAACAATTATCTACGAAAGCCCTCAACCTGATACCCCTTTACTAAGATTGTCGTGGAACAAACAAGATTTAAGGTACATGGCAACTATTTTAATGGATAGTAATAAGGTAGTGATATTAGACATAAGGTCTCCTACTTTGCCAGTGGCAGAGTTAGAGAGGCATCAGGCGAGTGTTAATGCAATCACGTGGGCCCCACAGAGTGCTCGGCATATTTGTTCTGCTGGTGATGATAGTCAAGCTCTCATCTGGGATTTGCCTACAGTGGCTGGGCCTAATGGGATTGATCCAATGTCAATGTACTCAGCTGGAGCTGAGATTAATCAGCTTCAATGGTCTGCTGCACTATCCGATTGGATTGGAATTGCATTCTCTAACAAGTTGCAATTGCTGAAAGTTTGAGGTAAGATTAGATGGTTGTGAAATAATTTATACTTTGCGAGTAATTGTTGATAAGTATGAGGATTTGAAGTAATTGAATTGTATAATTGTAGGGTTGGAATAAATTGTCAAATATTGTGCATTCATGATGGTTAAATTGTGATCAAATTATCAAATAATTCTAATCTTGATGGATTTTATATTATTGTTCGATTACTTGCTGCAAAATCTTCAAATTGGAAATAATTAATAGAACAAAATGTGGATTAAATATTCCCAGATGTCAGCCTTTTTGTTCCTTATAAGTCATATTTTGCTTGATTAGTGTTCTTTTAAGCATACAAGTTTCTCGATAGCAACATCAGAAAGAGAAAAGAGCATTATATTCTAACAATTTGTCAACTAGAGGTTTCTCTTACAGTTTTGGGAAATTACTGGACAGTTAAATAGTCAATATACTGATATTCTATACATGAAAATGCGGTAAGAGGAGGAGCTTGAACGCACCTGTTCTTGATTGTGAAGCTCAGTCAGTATATTCGAAAGCAGGAAAGCAGCTTATAAGTGCAAGGAAATTATTGTTTTGACTCTCCAATTTCACTTCTACAGTATTACATATTAGTAATTACACTTTTTAGTCCCTTATTTTTACAATATTTGACAATATTGTTCCCTATCTTTGAAATCGTTATATATTTAGTCCCATATCTATATCTTTACATTTCATTCTTAGTCTTTTTATGTTTTCGGCTTAAGTTTGGAGGGTAGAATGGACAGTTTTAATCGTTTTTGTGATCATGGTGCCAAATAAATGAGATTTCATTCAAGTGCTTGAAGTTGAAACATGATGAAGATAAGGCAGGCGAACCAGTTTTAAGAAGGCGATCAAGATCCATTAATCTAGCTACCACACCTAATATCAAGATCCAACTTTTGAAATTTTAGCATCCTGTGTGAGCAAAATAATATAAATTAAAAAGAAAATGATTTACCAACACGATGACCCAATGCCACCCAAATTTGATGAAAATGGGTCCAATTTCTTTTATAAAACAGATCAGTCTCTATTATATAAGAAAAATACAATCAAAGGCCTAATATTTGCCAACTTTTTATTTTAAATCCTAACTAAAAAATAATCCTATTAAAGTCCTATTGCAATGTTCTGGTTTTGATTTTACGTTTTTACCCTGGTTCTTGATAGGTACGTCCTATGCCGATTTTAAGGTTTTTCATTAATTCGTTTATTAGTTGTCATTAAGTTAGTTTGTCTATATATACAATTTTACGTCCATGTGGGTACCCCCATTTCGAACAATAGTTAGATGGGTTCGGACCCATCTCGAATATTAGCACAATAACTAACATATTCATGGTTTTGGGTTGTACCAAACAGGAAATAAAAACAAGCTGAAATCTATTAGGGTTGTACCCTTCATCACGCACAAAAACTAGATCTTTTCACATCCTAAAGCATATTAGCACCAAAAATAAAGAACAAAAACAAAAATCAACAACAAAAGAAATCTCTTCAATCTCGATCTGAATTGGAATGCAAAACAACTTTCATATATTAGAGAAAATGAAATCGACGTTTTCCATGTTTTCTGAATATATTGAAAAAGAAAACAAAATCAATTTTTGAAAATATATTTTGAAAACGAAAATAGAAAATATTTTTAAAAACCAAACAAGGCCCTAACTTGTCATTTTGAATTTTAAATTCAAAACGAAAAATAACTTCCAAACGGGCAGACAACAAAATATAAATAAAATAAATAAATTTTATTTATTTATTTCTTTCATTTTGGATAGATGAAAATTACCCGATCAAAAGTATCAAAAACTGTGTGGTATTATTTATTTCAAAAACGTGTTATCGTAAAATAAATTTTGAAAAATTTATCATTGCTGGGAAGAATTTGAGAGACGTTTTTTATTTGTATCGTGGTATATAGTAAAATAGGTTGAAATACATTAGGGTGTGAAGATGAATTTTATCTATATTGAGTATTATAGTAACAACACAAATTCTAAACAAGACACCTTATATTTTTAAACCCTAGACGGTCCACCCCTGATGCCCAGGGGCACCCCTGATAAGGGCTTTAGGTTAGGTGTCATGGTGCTTAATGGTATGGATAAACTGTCAAACGACCCTACTCTGCCAAAACCAAAAAGCCACCTGCCTGCCTACCCTGCATTGTTATACACTGTAGCATAGAAGGAAACACGTATGGAGCTACTGTGTATTGCATATAGAAGGCAAGAAACCATCTTGTTATGGAGGTGAACAAGCCTTTAGGGTAACGGCTATCAAGGAGATAAAGTGGTGTACGTTTTTCATTTTATATTCCTTATTTTTTTTTTCGAATAATAGTGAGAAATTAGCTTATATTAGTATAAGATAGTTATCTTAGTTTCATTGTTATTAACTTAAATTTTCTAGGTAGGTTTTTTCTAGTACATTGTAAAGTTCCTTTTTTATTAATACAACCGTTTACCCAACCAAAAAGAAATAAAATAAATAACTCAACTACTTTATAGTAATTCCTTTTTTTTTTGGTTACATGGGTTCCGGGCTAGCTTGCGCGCACCCGACTAATCCCACGGAGATATACATGCCTCCCCATATATATTCTCATGGTAAATCAGAACTAGGTTGCCCATGTTCAGGGAGGGGTTCGAGCCTTGTACCTCTTACTTTACACCCGTTAGGGAGGGGATTCAAACCATGGACCTCCCTTTTAAGTGCTGAAAAAATAGCAAGGCTCCAGTTGAGCTAACCCAACTGGTTTTTATAGTAATTCTTGTCTTAACACTCACCATGATTCATGGTCATAAGTTGAAAAAGCAAAGTTGAACGCTAACGCATATGGTTTGAATGAGGTGTTCTTTTATACGACATGTGATTAAGAAACGTTAGACGTTAACGAGGAATTCGACGTTCTACAATGATGGAGAGATAAAGAAAAATATATTCTAGATACTCTCCATTATCGCTCGAGTTTGCGATCACTTCCTACTTTTTCAATGGCATCAATATCTGCTTTCAGCGCCAGAAAGAAATAATGAGACAATCAACGATCGGCCATGATTAGCAAGACACGGGAAGCATTAACACTGTATACCGATGGGTTAAATGCACTCTAAAAAGATCAGAACAGATCACAACACCTTGATGATGATGTAAATTTTTACCAACATGTTCACATACACTATGTCGAATATTTCTGGGTTAATTAAGCCGTTGATATCCTATAGTATAGTGCAGAAGAATATAAAGTTGCAAATGGTGATTATATTGTAATATAATCTTTATAATCTTTTTTTGTTAAAATCTTGTCTCGCTAGATTTTTCTTAACAAGGTGAAGAAAAGTACTTTTAAAATGTTGATCTTCTATATACTATAAGAAAAAGTTATTGCACATCCCCTTGCCCTGTCTAGCCACCACCCCTGCACTGCCCCTCCCCACCGTCCTTCGCGTCTTTAATGGTGCGAATCTCAAAGAGCCCCCAACGTCTTTTCAGCGCAAGTCCGTCTAGTTGGGCACCATGACTTGGTGGACAAAGTTTCTATGCTTAAACAGTATTGGTTGTCCTAATAAAGTTAGAATGTTGATCTTTAACTTAAATAACTTACTTTCAGTCCAGATGAGTGATGATATCATTGAGAATGAACGAAAAATTATAGGAGAATTCAGGGATGTTGTTCTTATTGATGAATATGTGACTAGGCGAAAATCTAGAACTTGTTATATCCAGCTTGATGATGGTAATATTAGGTGTTGTAAATACGATGAGTATTTGATTGAGTTTTGAGTAGGTTTAAAACAAGAATTAAAGCTAAACAGAAAAGTAAGAACAAAGGATATTATCGTGGTTCGACAAAAATAGTCTACATCCACGTTGGGCTCAGATTAGAGAGTGCCATTCCACTATCACCACTGTTTAACCACCGATTACAATTTTCACGATTACATAAACCACTTGAATTAATCAACCCTAATGAATAGAACCAGCAAATCTAACCAATACTCAACTACGCTGAATATCTAGCTTTGAATCAGCACGATTCAAAGAACAATCACTAGATTACACTAACTATTACAAGAGATTACAAATTGATCAAGAATATAGAGCAAACCCTAGTTTGTCTCGTAAAAGAGGCGAGAGAGTTTTAACTAAAACGTGAACGAAAGAATCAATAGGGTTGAGAAGAGAAGAGGGTATATATATGAGACATCATTGAGATTTAATCTCAGCCGTCCATATGAAATAAGATCAACGCTCCACAATAGCTCCGCATTCCTTTAAGTAAAACGACACCGTATAGCCAAGTCAGGAGCCAAGTGTAAAAGATCTCTTTATTCAGCTTGTCCACATAAGCATTGACTTGGTCAATGTTCCACATAGGCGTAATACACTTCACATAATCCCACATCTCCACCTTGAAGTGTAATCCATATCAGGATCAGCTACAAGAACATCATCTCCACCTTGTAGTGATAGAGGAGGCACAGTCATAATCTTCACAGCCCAAAGTTCCTGCACAACACTAAACCAATACACAACAAATCCAAACAGAGTTTGAATTTTCTCAAGTCTCACTTCATTATTTAAAATTATATCTCTGATAAAATGATATTTAACATCAATATGCTTAGTCCTCTCATGATAAACTGGATTCTTACTTAAGTGAATAGCACTTTGACTGTCTGAATAGATAATAGAGGTACATTTTACCAATTTCACTTCTTTTAAGAAATTTTGTAACCAGATAGCCTCCTTTATACAATCAGTTATAGCTACATATTCTGATTCAGTTGTTGATAAAGCAACTAAAGGTTGAAGTTGTGATTTCCAAGAGATACAACTTTTACCCAAGGTGAAACAGTAGGCAGTAGTAGATTTCCTAGAATCTCTACAACCTGCAAAGTCTGAATCTACATAGCCAACAAGCTCAAAAGGACAATTATGATTACCATATATCAAACCAACATCAGAAGTGGAATTCACATAAGCCAAAACATTTTTAAGTGCCAACCAATGATCATATCCAGGATTAGACATGAATCTACTAAGCAAGGATATAGAGAAAGATAAATCAGGTCTGGTACTAATCATAGCATACATCAGTGAGCCAAGAACATTAGAATAGGGGACATTTTCCATCTTCAAAATATCAGATTGAGTCTTGGGGCACAATTGCTTAGACAAAACAAAATGACCAGCCAAAGGAATCTGAACATTTTTGCAATTTAAGCTACCATACTTTGAAACTATCTTTTTCAAATAAGGCTCCTGGTGCAGCTTTAATATGCAATTACCTCTATCCCTATCAATTATCATACCTAAGATTTTCCTAGCATGCCCTAAATCAGTCATATCAAACTCAGATTTCAAGGCATTTTTCAACTTATCAATCAAAGATAGAGAGTTACAGATAATCAACATGTCATCCACATATAACAAGATGTAAATACCACATTTTTCCTTCCAAGTAAAGTAAAAACAAGAATCATACTTAGACCTCAGAAAACCAAGAGATAGGACAAATGAATCAACCCTCTTGTACCATTGTCTGGGAGATTGTTTCAGACCATAGAGAGATTTCTTAAGTAAGCATACATGATCAGGTAACTTTGGATCACAATATCCTTCAGGTTGCCTCATGTATATGGTTTCATCCAAATCACCATGCAAGAAGGCAGTCTTAACATCTAACTGCTCAATTTCTAAGTTGAAACAAGCAGCATAAGCCAACATCACCCTTATAGTTTTAAACTTGATAACAGGTGAAAATATCTCAGTAAAGTCAATTCCTTCCCTTTGAGTGTAACCCTTAGCAACTAATCTTGCTTTGAATCTAGGAGGATCAATCTCAGAACTTCCTTCTTTCAATTTATATAGCCATCTACATTCCACCAATTTTGATTCAACAGGTTTAGGAACAAGACTCCAAGTCTTATTAAGCATTAAAGAGTTATATTCCTCATCCATGGCTTTACACCACTGGTTCTTTTCCTTGCAACTAATAGCATCAAGAAATGTGTGAGGTTCAATATCTCTAACCTCAACTGCAGCTGTAAGTGCAGTATATACAAGATCAGCATAGGAATATCTACTAGGGGTTCTGGTTTCTCTTCTTGGCCTGTCTCTTGCCAGCTGGTAACCTTCAAGACCTCCAACTGTAGATTATTCCAAGTGTTGAGCCTCTTCATTTTCAGTAGAGTCAGGTGGATCTTCTTCATCATCCTGAGGCAATGGTTGCTCCACTTGGTGATCTTCAGTTGAAGGGTCAAGAGGCTGCACAGGACTGAGAGGCTCCACCTCAAACTCAACTTCCCTAGTGTTACCAGATGGTTAAGTTGTAGCATCATCACCTGTGTTACTCACAATCTTACAAGGAAAAGTTAATTCATCAAAGATAACATCCCTACTGATAAGAATTTTGAAACCATGAACTGACTTATCCCATAATCGGTAACCTTTAACCCCATGTTGTTGTTGGTAACCAATCATAACACATTTCAAAGATCTGGGGTCAAGTTTACCTTCTTTAGTATGTGCATATGCAGCACACCCAAAGATTCTCAAGTGGGACAAGTCAGGTCTAGTTCCAGTCCAAATTTCCATAGGAGATTTAAACTCAATAGACCTATTGGGACTCCTGTTAATCAAATATGTGGCAGTATATAGAGCTTCTCCCCAAAAACATTTTGGTAAACCAGAAGTAAGTAAAAGACATCTGACTTTTTCTAAAAGAGTTCTATTCATCCTCTCAGCAACACCATTTTGCTGAAGAGTTTTTCTAACAGTTCTATGCCTCAAAATACCATTTTCTTTACAAAAATTATCAAACTGTTCATTGCAAAACTCAAGACCATTGTCAGTTCTAAAAACTTTAACTGATTTACCAGTTTGGTTTTCTTCCAAAACTTTCCAATCTTTTATTTTTGAAAAAGTTTCATCTTTAGTTTTCAAAAGAAAAGTCCAAACCCTCCTACTGTAATCATCAACAATAGAGAGAAAGTACCTGTAATTACCAAGAGAATCATACCTTTCAGGACCCCATAATCAGCATGAACATATTCAAGACATTGAGAAGCTAAATGAGCTCCAGTCTTGAATTGTTGTCTATGTTGTTTGGCCAAGACACAGTTCTCACAGAATGGAAGATCACATAAAGTATCCTTACCAAAACTACAATTTTTACACAGAATGTTAAGCCCTTGTTGACTCATATGACCAAGCCTCAAGTGCCATTTATGAGTAGCTGCAAGCTTAGGCTCAGAAACAACATTAGTCAAACAAGAAATATGAGTACCATTTAACACATATAAGCCAGCACTCTTAGTTCCAGTAAAAAGCAATTTGGAGTTCCTATACACATTTATATTACCCTTAGACACCTCAGAAACACAACCAAGATCATCAAGAGCTCCTAAAGAAATCAAGTTTCTTTTTAAGTCAGGTATATATCTCACATTTGTAAGGGTAATTTGTTTACCATTATACAGTTTCAAGTTCACTTTTCCAACACCCTTTACATCACAGGTTTGATCATTACCCATATAAGCAGTTTCATTACATGTTTCAATCAAATCATGAAATAATTCAGAAGAGGGGCACATATGGAAAGTAAAACCAGAATCAAGAATCCAACTAACATGACTAGCTTTATCAGTGATGTTTAGTACCTCATACACATCATCATCTATCTTAGGCATGCTAACCATATTGGACTCATTCACATTAGCAGATAATTTGTTTTCAATCTAAAACAATTTTTCTTTAAGTGTCCAATTTTACCACAGTGAAAACATTTCCTAGTTTCTTTACCCTTAGGTTTATTGTTAGGACCAGATTTTTTATGTTTATTCACTTCAGGGACCTGTGTAGTATCTGTTCTAGGTTTCATAAACAAATTAGAGCCAGTTCTTCTGCTAATTTTAATCTCATTTTCTCGGGTTTTCAAGGCAGTAACAACTTGTTCAAATGTTGGGACAGTACTAGCATATTGGAACACATCTTTTACCACTTGATAAGAATCAGGTATAGAGTTAAGTATAATCATACACTTACTAGTATCATCTAAGGCCTGAGGAGTATTATTAAGCACAAGGGTCATTTTCAAGAATTCATCAAGATTGTCATCTAAAGACTTACTAGTATCCATCTTATAATTGAACAAAGACCCTTTCAAGAAAGCTAAATTAGGCAAAGATTTAGTAGAATATTGAGAATCTAACTTGTTCCATAGATCAAGAGCTGTATCACAGCCATCTACCTTTCTGATCACCGAGTCAGAGAGGTTTAAGAAGATGATGTTATATGCTTCTTCAAGAATTTCAGCCTTTTTATCCAAAGTACCTTCAGGCCATTCTTTAATGTCCTCAACAAGAGCAGGTGCAACCTTATGATGAGACAGCAGAGCCTTCATCTTTTTCTGCCAAACACCAAAATCAATTTTCCCATCATAGACTGACATCTCAATACGAGTAGCAGCCATTAGTAAGAACAGAGAAAATCACAAAGTAAGAAATACTTTTAAAATCACAAGAAAGTGAAAACTATAGATCGGAAACAAGTTAATGTCTCACACACGATCTAAAAAACCGATTTAAAACCTTTAAACGAATCGGTCAAGAACCAAAACACCAATCAACAATCACTCAACAATTTGAAGAAAAGGATAAACCACAATTTAGGTCAGATCCAAAACCCTAGAGGCGAGTTGTGAATCAATTAACCTAATTCGTGATTTTAAGCAAGCTCTGATACCACTGTTGTAAATACGATGAGTATTTGATTGAGTTTTGAGTAGGTTTAAAACAAGAATTAAAGCTAAACAGAAAAGTAAGAACAAAGGATATTATCGTGGTTCGACAAAAATAGTCTACATCCACGTTGGGCTCGGATTAGAGAGCGCCATTCCACTATCACCACTGTTTAATCACCGATTACAATCTTCACGATTACATAAACCACTTGAATCAATCAACCCTAATGAATAGAACCAGCAAATCTAACCAATACTCAACTACGCTGAATATCTAGCTTTGAATCAGCACGATTCAAAGAACAATCACTAGATTACACTAACTATTACAAGAGATTACAGATTGATCAAGAATATAGAGCAAACCCTAGTTTGTCTCGTAAAAGAGACGAGAGAGTTTTAACTAAAACGTGAACGAAAGAATCAATATGGTTGAGGAGAGAAGAGGGTATATATATGAGACATCATTGAGATTTAATCTCAGCCGTCCATATGAAATAAGATCAACGCTCCACAATAGCTCCGCATTCCTTTAAGTAAAACGACACCGTATAGCCAAGTCAGGAGCCAAGTGTAAAAGATCTCTTTATTCAGCTTGTCCACATAAGCATTGACTTGGTCAATGTTCCACATAGTCGTAATACACTTCACATAATCCCACATTAGGGTTCTCCACAACTTTATGGGAGGGAGGATTGTTAGGAATAATGTGAGATGGTGATGGATTGTGATGAGAATGGATTTGATGATGATAGTTAGTACCATTAAGGATCAATTGGTACTCAGCCTCTTATGGAAGAACCCCCTATTGAGCAGCTAGTAGTATATATCAATTTTTGCATATCTAATTTTGCAGATGAGCAAGCTCATATGGTATATCTATATCCAATTTGGAAGTAAGAGTTCATGATGGGTTTAGTGCTCATTACTTCAAAAAAATTGGCATGTGACAGGAGATGAAATTTGTGTTGATGTTAAGGAAATGGAGGTTGTGAAAGTTCCTTATAACCTATTGTTTGTTGCGTGGTGTCTTAACAGTGTATTTCCAAGGTAATAACTTATAGGTTTAAGCCAACGTAGATCATGTTATCTCACAAGGTCAATTTAGTTTTTGTGCCTGAAATAAGTACTATGATGAACATGATAATTGCATATGAGCTTATAAGGGGGATATGGTAGGTAGGGCATCTCACCCAGATGTGTACTGAAATCGAGT
Source organism: Nemophila menziesii (assembly GCA_029959085.1). Taxonomy (NCBI): domain Eukaryota; kingdom Viridiplantae; phylum Streptophyta; class Magnoliopsida; order Boraginales; family Hydrophyllaceae; genus Nemophila; species Nemophila menziesii. The sequence continues at coordinate 28,923,386 of JARWIR010000001.1, read as the reverse complement.
ATGGAGATGTTGGCTAGTATACGTGACTTTGAAAAAAAAATTATCCGACTTTTGTCATGAATTGAATAATATCCTATCACTACAATGTATCTCTTCTACATATGAACCGAAGGATAAATATATAGAGAAAGCCTACTCAAACAAAGATTCTATCTAGTCTATGTGTTACAGATGATCTAGTGATATTTCCGGTGAGGTTTGTCAGCATCGTTATCCTACCCAAGTTTACTTCCTAAATTGTATTTAAACTCTTCTACAAAAATTAGTAGAAATCTCCAATAGAAACCAGAACAATTCAATTCACCGCATTATGAGCTTCCAGTGGGAGGCTCATCATGCATTTGACGGACAAATTGACCCTTCACGCGTGGCCGTTGCTCTGCAAGTTTCCTCCTGCTTTCATACCTCACCTGTGGGCAAAAATGGAAGATAAATATATTAGTATTGCACCAAATACTTATGCAGCTTAATAAAAGGGTGAAAAGAAAAGACGAACACACCTTTTTCTCAAAGCATCTCTCTTTGCGCTTCAAACGAAATTTGTTCAGAGCTGCTTCTCTTTGTGTAGATCGATGAGAGCTTCCATCGTTAGGAAAACCTTCTTCCATTGCATTACAATAACTACTATTTGCACTCTGATCAGCCGATGAAAAATGACCACGATCCTCTACAGTCTCTGGTTTATTTTGTTGTTTATTATCATTCTGATCAATCGCATAATTATTCATTTGATTTACTAAATGATTGAATTGCTGAGTATTCATTGATTGCTGTGATTGCATACAAAACATAGGTGGAACCATAGTTCCAAATCCCTTGCTTAAATTCTCAAATCTTTTCCCTCGCACTGCAATTGGAATAGCTAAAATTCTCTTTTCAGGGATTTCAGTTTGTTTCGGTAGAGGGATATTATGCCTCGTATGAGCATGAGCATCCGAAGTATAATCAAGTGCGTGATACGAAATTTGTGGCGGAGAATCGTTCGCACACCCCTTTTGCTCATTGCAAGTGCTCGGAGATGTAGATGGTTGTGCCTGAATCGCCTTATTAACGTACCTGAATTTACAATTTTACCCTCATCAGAAAAAACTCATACGAATATATATTATATATATAATCAACGAAGGTCTAGGCAATGAAAACTCACCGAGAAAAGGCAGATGCATCTGAGCGATTTAAAGGGAGACTCTCATCGTTAACCGATTCGCCACAAGGATGTGATCTTCTCAAGGAAAGATCCAACTTAGTTGAAGAATCAACATTGTTTGCATTAATATTTGAAGAAGAGTTTGTGTAATTGCACTTGAGGTAATTATCACAAGCTCCCATTAAATCAATCGCTTCTCTAGAAGAATCAACTTGCATATGATTATTATCCAGTGTTTGAAAATTGAATTCTCCATTCATGTCTTCACTTTGAGTCATGGCTTTATCATCAGTAGCATCAAGCATCTGTAAATCATCATCTACTTCTTTTAATGGTGAAAGATCCTCTACATATACGATATCTTCTTCTTCAGTATCCATCTCAGGCTTGGTGCAAGAGCTTTGAGCATCACTTCCTTTCTCTATGCATTCCTGAATTTTCTCGACACTTGACTGAACACTAATAGCATTATTTTCAGCTGTAGCTTCAAATTTTTGCTTTGGAGACTTTAATCCACCACTCGATTGCCTTCTCCAAACATGTTGCCACAAATTTTTCATCTCATTTTTCCTAATTGGCTTTACTAGAAAGTCAGCAGCGCCTCTCATCATACATTTATATACCGTGTTTACAGAATCTTGAGAAGACATCACTGAATTGTAAGAAATAAAACATTTAGTTATAATGAAAATGAAATAATACCTCAATTTAGATTTTTTTTTTTAAAAAAAAGTAATAGACATACTTATAATGGGTATGTTCTTGCAGATTTTATGGTCCATAATCAATGTAAGAAGAGAAAATCCAGAGATTGATGGCAAGTCTACTTCTGTTAATATGAGATCTATATTGTGTGGTCTTCCTTTTAGCAACTCCCATGCCTTTAAGCCATCGGAAACTGCAGCAACTGCATAAATACAACACAAACGACTAATTTAGTGCCTGAAAAATATGGCAAAGAGTTCTAAAGTCATTTTCTGGGGATGGGTTTGTGAGATTATCAAGAAAACGAAGTACTAACCTTTATAGCTGCATTTCCTGAGAAGGGCGGTAATAATTTGCCTAGTTGAATCATCAGATTCCACTAACAAGACTCTGACCACCATTTTCGGAAGAAATCTTTCCCATTTTACAACTGATGAAGAAGTAGCTCCTGATGCTGAAGCTGAAACACCATTTTCATTGCTCATCACAACTTCACCCATTTTTATTTTCAAGATTTTAGAGGTTTGTGTGAGAATATGAACATATAAGTTTAAGACTTGTAGAGTAATACTAATAATAATGACAATAATAATATAGTCTATTTGTATTGTTGAAGTTAAATAATGTATGGGTTTGTTGTTTAAGTATCAACCATTCTTTACAGAACAAGTGTATCCCACCAACATGTTCAAACCTCTAAATATCTCAAAATATCACGTTAGATATTTTTTAGTTTGTACTAAAGTTAATTATTAAGTATCCCTTATTTTTGCATGTGATGTCACTGAAGGTCCTTTATCTTTATTTTGCAACTTTTCCTTCCCACACTGTTATGCCGGTTATCAAGATAGTATTTTCTTAGAAAGAAAAATATATATAAAGTCAAAAAATACAAGTCTCCTTAGTAAATATGTTATGATGTTTTTTAATTTGGTCATGGTTGCTTTTTAATTGAAGTTTGCAATTGCTGAAATACAATTAGAGTTAGTCTTTGGTTATATTGATTTGGAAAAGGATAAATTTTAATAACATATATAATGATAAAGGATGAAAAGGTTAATAAATTTAACATAAAAAAGTATTGTGAAATTTAGTGCAAAGGTAAAGGACTATTGTGATAATTAATTAATTAATTCAATTCATTTTAAACCCCACGCATTGGATGGCGCTTATTGATTGGAGTAATTGTTTATTAGAAATCAAGTGGGTGGAGATTTAGATAGATATCACTAAAGAAAGTGACAGAAAATATCTAGTAGGATCATTTGAATGGTTCACAATGGAAAATATCTATACAGTAGGATCAATTGTATGGCTCACAATGGCCAAAATGAAAAATCAATAAGTGAAGGCTCATTGGCCTCTCTTGTTGCCGCCTTCCGTTGGTTGGATGGCCCTTACTCTCTAAAAGTCAAAAAACTATTGCCAGAATGAACAACCTAGGAACTTCCTAGTTGGATTTTGTAATTTCGAAAACTTTACTAAAATAACATTAGACACGGTCAAAATACTTTCGAACTTTTAAATAAGAATTAATGCTAAAAAAATACCTTTACTTAGAATTAATTTCTTTTTATCTCAACTATTATTTTTTCTATCCATAAAAAACACATACATTTTATTTTTGAGAATTGCTATATATCACCCCTATTTGCTTCACCTTTATTTCACCTTCTATGTGTCACCTTATGTGGCATTAAACAAAAGAAAGAGAAAATAATTATTTAGGAGAGAGAAACAATCTTATTGGTTTTTAAAACCTCCACATAAGAGGTGATATAAAGGTGAAAACAAAAGGGGTGATATATATCTTTACTCTTTATTTTTTTCTTTTCTTTTCTAAGTGTTTGAGTTATGGAAAGTTTCTCAAAACTCAGATTTAGGAAGCTTCTCATAACTCATTGTTCTTTAAAAAAGACAGTGTCTTTTACGGGATAATTAATAAGGCTGCAAAGGTTTATTGAGTATTAACCCTTTAAATAATAAGATAATGTTATAAACTTTTATATGAATAGTCTACCCATTAATTCATAGTCTAGTTTATGAAAATTAGCAAGTTAGGCCCTGTTTGGTTTGTCAAAATATTTTCTGTTTTTGTTTTTATAATATATTTTCAGAAAATGGTTTTTGTTTTCTTTTCAGAATTTTCAGAAAATATGAAATACATCGATTTCACGTTCTCCAATATAACACTGTTTCATTAAATTTTTCAGAAAACTGTTTTCAATTTCTCTAGCCAAACACGTTTTTATTAGTATTTTAAAAAATATAGAAAATAAAAACAGAAAATACCCATTATTTTCACGAACTAAACGGGGCCTTATATTATGCTTTTCATAGAATTGTATTATTTTTTATTTTCTACTTTTTATAACATATTGTCAGCACGATAATTTTTGTAATTTAATTTTTAGCATGTCAAATTTCACTATACTCGAATTTGTTATTCTTAACCTTTCAAATATAACTATTTATCATGGACTCTACATACTGAAATCTACTTGAATACTAAGAACCTTTAAGGATACTATCAAGGATAGAAATATAACCACCATACATGATCATATTAAAGCAATGATACCATATACCACCATCTCCACGAAGGTTTAAAAGTTGATTAATATTGGAATTAACCATTAGTGAACTTCTTATTGCGAATACACTTGCAAGAATAGACTTTGAAAAGTCCAAAAAACAATTAGATCAATTCCTATATTAGTGAAACATTGGTTAATAATATTATATATTATCTTTTATCTTTGTTGTCCTATCAATTAACACATAACTCTAGAGATAAAAAATACCCCGCATGTGTGCACCACCACCACCACCACCACCTGCCAATGATGCTTATACCGATACTCTAGCTCATAAGGCCTTACCACAACATCCTCAAGAGGGAGTTGTGCCAGAGAAGAAATACATAATTTTATGGATCTAATAACAAGTAATATTCAATCACATAATGAGAAGTTTAGAGAACAAGAGGCCACTATACAGATCTTGGGCGCACAAGTAGATCAATTGAATAAAAATTTAACTAATATTGTGGAAGCACGAGATTTGAAGGATAATGAATGAGGTGATGCCAATGTTGGGTTCGAAGCTTGTAAGGCAATTTTCCTTGAAAAGAAAGAGGAAGTACCACATGTTGCAGAAATTGTCGTGGAAGTTCCAAAAACTGGAAAAAAACCAACCAAGTCTAGCCCCGAAGACTCTAACTTTTTCGAGGATCCTGATTCTTCTGAAGAATCTGACCGTGTAGATCTTCTTAAGGACATGCAAGAAGAGATTAGATCGGTTATTGAGCTTCAAGCTATAAGAGCAAGAGAGAAAGAGGAGGAAGCCTCAAAAGAGAAGAAAGAAGAAGTTGCACCTGTTGTGCAAGAAAAGAAAGAAGAAGGGAAGGTGGGCTCGCCATCAATTATTCAAATAATGTCACCATCCATTCCAAACACAAATACAAAGGTTGACATTGAACTCAAGACATTTGTAGAGGTGTACAGTCCGGAAAATATCAACGCCCAAATGCTTGAGATTGCAAAGAAAGGGCTTACACCGCAACAAGTTTCCATGCAAGTTATTTTAGAGAAAGAAGCGAGTATAGAAGCCAAAGAAAGAGATTGTGTCTCATACGGAGAGAGTTTCAAGAAGAGTAGAGAAGGAGTTATCTCTCAAGCTCAAAGATCCAGGAAGCTTTAATCTTCTTATTCAAATTAGTGGTATGCTCAAGATGAAAACAATGTGTGATGTGGGTTCGAGTGTGAATCTTATACCGAAATCCGTGTTCGATAGGCTTGGACTTAAGAAGGTGGAAAAAGATCATGTGAACTTACAATTTGCGGATAGCTTAGTGACAAAGACATGGGGAACAGTGGAGGACGTTCATGTCCAAACAGGTAATATCACCATCCCTACCGACTTTGTTATTCTTGATTATGATGCAGATAAGCAGGTTCCAGTTATACTTGGAAGACAATTGTTGGCCAGAAGTCAAAGCATAATCAACTTCCAGGAGGGAACAGTTACCCTCCGTGCTAAAAACGTATCTAAGACATTCTATGTCTGGGGAAAGAAACCGAGAAAGTTGGATCCCATAGTTCCTATCATCCACACTCTTTCATATTATCGAGTCGTAGAAGAAATCCATGCAAAACCTGTGGATACTAGACCAATGGGTGGGTTTGGGGTCGGGCATAAAGTTGTATGGAAAACCTGCAAACCAGAGAATAAGCCACGAAGTGACAAAGATTCGTGAATGGGACCATTCATAGTCACGGAAGTTGTTTCAGCTAAAGTGGTAGAGATTAGGCCCAAGAGGGGAATTAGACGGAGATTAGTAGACGTCCATATCTTTGCTCATTGCTGGGGATGCTATATACGGAAATCTTGATAAAGGTAACCCGTCTAACTTTGAAAGATGTTAAACAAAAGAGATGTATGGGAGACAACCCGCAATTTTTTTATGTTTTTAAGTTTTAATTTATGTTTTGATTAGTTGCTTTTAGTAAATATTGTAGTATTGAGAAAGGTATTAGTGTTTTTGATGTGTATGTACTTAAGAAATCGAGTTAGGGAGAAAAATCGCAAAAAAATTGGCGAAAACCAGAACACTCATGCGGTACACCGCATTAGAGCTCCGGTGCACCGCAGTGAAGAAAAACCATGGCACGGTTCAGCAAAACGGTCTAGCGCAAAAGAATCGTATCATTATTCGCGTCAGACCATGGCGACGGTACCCAACAGAAGATCCGTGCGGTACACAGTAGGACTCGTCTGGTGCACCGCACTAACCCAAGACCGTCACAACGGTATGACAAATCAGGGCCTTCGCCGAGACCCATTAGCCCATACCGTCTTGTCAAAACCTTGACACTGGTCCAACAAAATTCTCGTGTGGTACACCACGGGTCAGGTCCGGTGCGCCGCACGGCGCCGCCAGAATGAGTTATAAGAAGGGTTTTCAAGAGAAGGTTAGTCCTATTATGAATATTTAATCCCTGAGCCTTTCTTTTTTCCCGAAAGCTTCCCTCCATTAAAGCTTCAACAAATCTTCACCTAACATCAAAACACTACCGAATCACCATAAATCTACATCCAAATTATTCCCCAGATCATTATAGAGAAGATTCAACAACCCAAAACACCTAGAATCCAAGAACCGAAACCCAATATTTCCAAATTTTATCCAACAATTTCTTAGATCCATACCAATCAAGCAAGAGTTTATCCTACCCACATAGAGAAACATCATCCTTACACCTTTCCTAGCCCAAACAACACTTGTTCAACCTAGAATCAAGGGTTACAAATTTCAAGAGTGTTCAAAACTTTGAGTTGGAGGTCAATTGAGATGACGAAAAGAATAGAAACATTATCTCCTGTGAGGGGGATGAAGAAGAATCAAAATAAGGTATTGGGTTCTATAGAGAAGAAGAAGGTTGAGAAAGGTTCAAGTTCTAGTATGAAGAAAAAGGGTAAAACAGGTCAAAAGAATAGATGAAAGCATGCAGTGGTAAATTCAAAGAGTAAAAAGATTACAACTTTCAAGGAGAAGCCACCACAACCTCTACAAATCGAGATTTCTATACCCGAGATGGATGAAGCTTCAAAGGCTTTGCTAGCTTCAACAAAGAAATATTTACCGGACTTGCCCTTTGCTTAAAAGAGATTATTAAAAAAAGAAGTTGGAGAAGGTGATTACAAGAGATTCTTAGAGAAGGGAGATAGATTGGGTTGGTCTACATTCATGATCAGACGTTCAAATTTGTGTATAAAGTTAGTTTTTGAGTTCTATTAAGGCCTCTTTAGCCAAGATAGTGAAGTTCGCGTTCCAGATAGAGGAAAGTTAGTTCCTATTACAGTTGAAGATATTAGAAACCACTTTCAGTTCAAGAAATTGGTTGGACCATGTAAGTTTAAAGAAGCAGTGGAAAATATCAAGACTTTCGATTGAAATCAACTTTTTGAGCATGTAGTGGATGAAGAGAAAGTGCAATCACGTAAGGGAGAATTGCAGGCACCATGGTCTTACAAATATCTTCAAGCAGATACAAGAGTTTGGCATAATTTTATTACACCAAACGCCTTTGGAAACACGCGAACTTCGGATGTAGCTAAGAGAAACACCATATTTTTTAATTGTGTTTTAAGAGAGAGAGAAGTAGATGTGGCACAGTTGATCTTTGAGGAGGTAACTCGATTTTTGGTCTCTCCCTTTACGTTATTTAATGTGAAATATCATACTAGTATCACGTGCCTTGTAAGAAATTCTGAGTGAAGAAGAGATACTAATGTATAAGATGAGCAAAAATATCGACAATACTTAGATCAAAACAATTTTGAGAGGACCAGAACTTACGAAGCCTCCACAAGATAAATCAAAAGAAGAGGATCGTATTTGGCGAGAAAAGGTTGAGGAGAGATTGAATAAAGTAAAAGCAGCTCAAGCTTTCTTAGCCGATGAGGTGGCACAAATCAAATCTAATCAAGTGCACATCATGACACTCCTTGAGCAATTAAAGCGCGATCTAGCAAAAGATCCAATAAATCCTATCTTGGATGTCGATAAAGCGAGGCAATAGCCTCTAGAGTATGTTCTCTTTCTTCCTTACCATTTATGAATATGCTTTATTTGCTTGTCTTTCTTTTAAAGTATTTTTCGAGTCGTGGGGACACGCCTCATTTTTAGTTGGTGTGAGGATTCGTTGTCTCTCATCTTGGTGGGTCCTGGGGTGTTATAAAATAAAGCAATAAAAATAGAGGAACCACTATACCGCAAGTGCACAGTTGTCCAAGTAATATTCTGGTAAATCGGGTTTTGTTCGCAGGGACGGATAGTTACAACTCTAGTAATAATCAAATAGTAGGAATAATTGCATAACTGAAAAATAAATGATATGATTTTTGTTTTTGTTATTTAAAATTAAAGATGCAATCAAAATAAATACTAAATTAATTAACTGAAAAGAAATTAAAGTAAGTAAATGAGTTGGACGCAAGAAGACAAGGAGTACTTGAGTCACGCAAGGGTTTCACCTAACCTATCTAATTAATGCTTCTGTTTAAGGGCTAAATTGATATTATTGTGCTAGTCGGGATTCTAATCTCTCCTAACCCCCGTCAAGGTGGACTTAGGAGTTATCTTACGGTATTATAAACCCCTTCAGGGAGATTATATCTACTTTCGAACATCTTTAGTCTCTTACCTCATTGGCTGCATGGTTAGTCAAGTCCGTCAGGGTCATTGAAGAATACTACGCGTCTATTATCTATGTCCGTAATTAAACCCCCATCAACGTGACCACTTTGCCACTTAAGTGAATAGCCTAATTACTAATCCCTAAGTTTGATTCATGACTTCAAAAATAGTAAATGAAAATGAAATAAAATATAACACAAAATACCTAATTTAATTTAAATAATTCAATCCCGAATTCAGAAAACATAAATCAAATAGAAGTGGGTTCAACCCATGTAGCGATTCTCAAGTACTAAAGAAATTAGTTCATAACGAAATTAAAAACTGAAATAAAATAAAAGGTGTTCATATTCAATTACATAAATAAATGAAGGAACCTAATTGGGGCGTTGCTTTGGTTGTTGATGGAAGAAAAGAATTCTTCCAGCTCTAGCTTTTGCTTCTGCCTTCTGCTTTGACTCTCTCTTGAAGCGTGTGAAATAATCTGATAAGTGGTCTCTTGAAAAGAAGTCTAAAGTCCTGTTTATAATAAAAAGAAGGAGTGAGCTTTTTACTTAATGAATAAAATTAAAAAAATAAAAAGCCCGGATCCATTCTTTTAATTCGCGTAACTGGTGTACAACCCTTGGTAAAACGACTGTAACTTTTGCATATCAACTCCAAATCGACTCATTCCAGTTGAAAAATCTTCCTAACTCAAATAGTCATTTTCCTTATTTCAATACCCAAAGGCTGAATCAGTGTCTAAGTGGCTCGAAATCAGCAATTAGTAACAGCCTTTTAGATTTGCAGCTTTTCAAGTCAACTCTTCAGGATATCTTTTCTCGTCTTTGAATTCTCCGCTCGATCTAAGACTTTAATTCTCGATTCTTATCCTTTTATTGGTGCTTCCTAGCATCCATGGACCTAGAAACTTTGCACTAAAAACAAACCATTTAACGTACAAAAGCTCTAAAAATGAAATATTATAAATCTAAGGAGAGAAAATGAAATTATAACAAAATAAGCCTAAAAGTCTATCATATAAGTCAAATATTCACCTAAAATGATGTCTCCTAAGGGAATATAATTAGAAAAAAATCGGAGACACCACATCTCCATTCTTTTGTGATTTTACTGTTTTTGGAAAAAATTAAAAATTTTGATACATGTGTTTTTAGATGTAAAGTGTGTTTAATAGCTTGAAAGCATAAGCTTAGTAAGTTAATGATAGAAAGTAATATGTTTATGAGCTGTTTTATTTTGTATGCTTTGAGTATTTAAAGGAAACACACATTGATAGTAAAGAAAAGATTTGTGAGCAATGCGATAGAAGTATGTTTGATCTTAGGGTGCCTTGAGGTGTGTGTGTAGGCTGCGAGATCCAAACTAGTTGATAAACCAATTTGTAGAACATGCTAAAGGTAAGAAAATGACGAAATTGCATCGTTTAGAAAGTGATTAAGACAGTTCTTTGATAAGCCCCTTGTTGCCTTTTAGTTTGTTGTCCATTTATTATATTTTATATCCTTCTCAACCCCTTCTAGCCTTTCTAAAGCCCTTTTATTTAGTCATATTATAAGCCACATCCCTTTAGATTTTAGGACTTTTCCATATGACCCGCACTCGAATCGCGATGCATAGACAATTGTTTTAGAGCTTGAGTTTGGGGTGGTGGCTCCACCATTATGGGAATTATTATTGAGTTGAGATTTTTGAGCTTATGTAATTGTGCTCTATATTTTGATGATGATTCACTATTTTATATGTTGTAACCCTTTGTTGGGGTAAACTAAACAAAAAAAGTTATGAAAAGAAAAGACAAATATGTGAAAAAGAATAGCATGATGTCTCATATAAAAAAGAGAGTCATAGCTATATTACAAAAGAAAGAAAAAATTGATATGAAAAGATTGAATATTTGGACCGGCAAAGTGAAATTTTCATGTGATCATCTTTATGCTTTAATACTGGGTTATTGAGGATTCTAATTAGTGCATCAATTCATTGGGTTGAGTGAGAACGTTTTATGAGAGTAACTCAAGGTCTAGGGTGATTCGTAGATGGCTAGTGAGGAGAGAGCCAAAAACTCACTCTAAATTATCCAAATATACTATCATACCGTCCCTAAGCCAACATTAAAACCTTAAAGACCTTATGATTCTTTGCTATGTAACCTAAAAGTGATTGAGCCATTAGAGAGTAGTTAGGTGGATCTTATACTATTAAAGTTCAATGAACAATCTATATGGTAAGATAAGTGAAAAACCTCTCCTTCGTGCATTGCAAAGCTAATCCGATCTTGAATTTGAGTCGTCTTGATTATGGATATGACAAGTGTACAGGTAATCTAGTTTGTAATTATTATTACATGAAATTTTCTGAGTAGTTGCTTTGATTTTATATTATATATTCTGTTATTTTTGTTCCACTGTGCTTAATTGACTTAGGTGTGTATTTAGAGACATCCCTTTGTTTTTATCTTTATTGTATCGGGACGATACAACTTTGAGTTGGGGGTCTTGATGTCTCCCTATTTTCGATATAATAATCTAGGTTAGAGACATCATTTTAGGAGTTTATGATTAATTAAATATATATTTGTATTCATATTTTGATAAATTCTTATTTCTTGTCTTGATTTGATAATTTGTTATTTTTAGAGCATATTTGGTTTAATTTGTGTGTTAATGTGAAGTTTTAATGATATATGAAATATAATTAGATTCCAAATCAATTCTAAGAAGATAAGGAAAGAAGATATGGAAGTAATTAATAGATAAAGGGAAGTAGAGATAAAATAGGAAAGGAAAAGCTGCCAAGTAAATATGAAATTCTACAGCTACGTCCATAAAAGTGAATATAAATTCAAATCGGCTGGGATTTGAATGAGCATTCAAAAGAGTAAACGTATATATTTTTGCTGCGGTCGTTTCGATATAAAGTAGGCAAAACCATACCAATAACGAAGGAGATACGATCAAAACAGTGAGCAGTGTTTATCCTCTCCTATATCTTTGGAAACGAAATTGAGTTGGACTTGGACTCAAATTACTTACCTTTTACTCACCAATTTCGTCCTAGGGTCTTCTTAGCACCTATAAATACACCATCTTATCATTGTAAACATGTCATTGCTTAATTATTCATCCTTAGTCTCAAGAAGCCATTGAAGAGAAGCAAGTTAACAGTATGTGTCTTTGTTTTAGTTTATTTCTTGTTAGCATGAACTAATTTTCCCATAGCTTGGGTTTTGCATATGTATAATCTTTGAATTCTATTTTCTTCTATCTAAGTTTGTTTGGAAAAACCTTTTAAATTGATTCTAGCTTCTTAACCATTTATTTGTTTTATGTGATTTGATTTATTTCCAGTCTTAATCTTGATCATGTTAGGATTGTCTTAATAGTAGTTAGATGGTCACCCGGAAGGGGTGTCTAATTATTGTAAACACCACATAAACGTCTAGTGTGCGATAGTGATCCGGAAAGGCTTGCCTAACTAGATAGTCATTAGGGTTTGATATTTAACCACCGATCATTGCGCAGAGTCCCTTTACCTAAGTCCCATGATAATTGTTAGGTTGCCACCTAAGTCCACCCAGAAGGGGGTCAGGAGGTATATAGAATCTTGACTACTTATCTAAGAGTTTTAATCACCCTTATTAACTAGTAGAAGAAATGGAAAGATAAGTGCATACTAGCAAACCTAAGCTATATTTCTCATCTTATTCTTACATCTTTATTTTATTGTCTTTATTTTAATTAATCATTATACTCCTCATTCATTACTATTTACTTTTCTCGTGTTTTAATTCATTGATCTATTATTATTATGCTTTCTTGCTAATCCATTTTTATAACACACTAAGTCCCTCAGAACGAAACTTTACTTATCATTAAAACTTGCATACGACCTGTGATACTTGCAGTGAGTAACATGGAAGTTAGAGTGTCTCATGTTCTTACTTATTTTATCACGCTCTAACCACCACCAGTTCCAACAAACATTGGGCACATAAACTTATGATTTTTCTTGAGCAGTTTGGCATCCTGTATGTCTTGTTTGAGGAGCCTCCTTCTGTTGACCGCTCAACTACAACTGGGGAGGAACTGGCAAGGTACCAAACTCTTGAAACCAAATAGGCGAAATACAAGTTGATGCGTAAGGGATAGATTTTAAACAACGTGAAAAAATCCAATATTTGACTTGTTTGGTGAATAAATACACCGTGTTCATCGAGTTGTTGTGAATCCTCCATGATGTACATCTTGCTTTGGTGCGCTGTATAACACCCCTTGTTTGTGACAAGAAAATGCATCTCTCTTTTTGTGTGAAATGTCCATTTAACTTTATAACATAGTATTAATTAAAACCCTTGTTTAAAACATGTTTTAAATTATGAAAATAATATTTCCAAGATAGTCAACAATAATTTTAGTTAAAAATAAATTTGTTGAGTATCAAAACAAGATTAAAAAGAGTGTTAGCCAACAATCTCCCTCTTTTTGATGTTTGACAAACCATAACTAAGATTATAATAAGTATGTTTAGAATATAGTGTAATGTAAAGTTGCGAGAAAAATAATAGTAATGTAAAGGATTTTTGTCTGATTTTTTATTAAGGGACTAAACTACAATTAAAATAAATATTAACTAAAGGTGAAAATAATTAAATACTAAAAAGAGTGTAAAGATATGAATGCAATGCTTGATCCTTGCGAGTAATCCTCCTAACTAGTTTTAGCTAGTTATAGGTATAAGGCGGATTGAGTGAATCTCATTAGTTGGGATTCAATTGCCCTTCTAACTCCTATCCGGTTAGACTTAGAAGGAAGCTCTACAAGCCTAAGGTTTTTGAGTGAATTAAGATCTAGCCCTATTAACTACCTAGCGAACAAGACCAACCGGTTCAATGCCTTACACTAGGCGTTTATGTACTATATCCGAAATCTGACCCCCCCCCATCTAGGTGTTAGCTGAAAGTCTCAAACTACCTATGAGTGATCAAGACATAGATAGGCAACAAGCATAAATACATAAAACAATGGAATAAATAAAAACTTCAATTAATCTCAATAGAATACTATCTCAAATATCCAAAACATAAATAATAATCAACTAGGGTTCCTGGTGTTGCCTAGGGTGTGATAAAATAATAGAATAAAAGATAAGCGATGCACAATTCACCCTAGATAAGCACGGTACTGCAAGTATTACAGGACGTATGCAAGTTTTAATGATAAGAAAGTTCGTTCTCAGGGACTTGGTGTGTTATACGAATGAGCAAATAGTACGAGTATAGAGTAATTAATTAAAAGACATAAACTAAATAGGATTGATTAAGAGATGATTAATTAAACTAATAAAATAAAAGACAATAAATAAATACGAAGAAATATGAGATGAGAGATATAGCTTAAATTTTGCTAGTATGCACTAATCTTCTAATTCTTTCTATCGAATTCTAATTAATAAGGGAGATAATTAGCTCTTAGATACGTAGTCAAGATTCTAAATTTCCATACCATAGACCTTGAGAGCGACAAGGGGGCTACGGCACAACCACGAGGCAGCCTAAACTTAGGGTTGTCAAGCGCCACCAAGGCCCTAAGCAATTCAATTCCAAACATGGTGATAGTGGTTAAAACATACCCTAATGACTATCTAGTTAGAATTGGTGTTGTCAGGACCAATATCGGACACTAGACGTTATGTGGTGTTTCAATAATTAGACACCCCTTCTGGGCGACCATCTAACTACTATCAAGAAAGCCTAAAGTGATCAAGTTTAGGACAGTCAATAAATCAAAACACATAAACAAATATATGGGTAAGCAGCTAATATCAAATTAAAACATATAATTCCCAAAGAAACTTAGTTAGAAAGAAAATAAAATTCATATATTATACATCATGCAAAACCCAAGCTATGGGAAAATTAGTTCATACCTGAAGAAAATAAACTAAAAGATTGAATAAAAGACTTCATCTTGCTCTCTACAATAACTCTGATGATAATAAACCTAAGGACTAATTAATGGGAGGCAAGGATGATTTACAAGTGATATAAGGGTGTATTTATAGGTGTAGATAAGCCCTGTTTCGTTTTCTTGGAGTAGAAGACAAGTAATAGACTTATAGCCCAACTCAAATTCGTAACCCTAAAATATAGGAAAGGTAACAATCAGCCACGTTTTTGTTTTGGTCACAACTGCTTCAATACTTATCCGTTTGACGCGTTCCAATAGTCGAAACTAATCGTCTCGAAAAGCTTTTTAACTTTGCTCTTAACTATTCTTCCAAATTCCTAGCCAATCTTGAGATATAAGCCCATTTGTGGTCGTGGGTGCTGGAATTCAGATTTATTTGACAACTTTATCTTTCCATATCCTAGCTTTTCCTTTCTTTTCTCCAATTTCCATGTATATCTTCTTTCCTTTAATCTCTTAGAATTGACTTGGGATCTAATTAATCTCCATATATATCTTTAAAGCTTCACACTAAATAAATAATTAAACCCAATATGTTCTAAAAATAATAATTCATTAAATCAAGACTAGAAATAGGAAAGTGCACTATATCATATGGAAATCGAGTATTTAGACTTCTAAAACACTAAAAATGATGTCTCCAACTAATATTAAATCATGACAAATGAGGAGACATCAATACCCATTGCAAGTTTCAAGCATAAAATGTTTATATCATATTAAATAAATGAAAATACAAAAAAAAAGTAATACTAGAATCATGTTCAGAAGATAAAATAGACTTAAATTAACCTAAAATACCGAATGATACGGTTGTGGAATCGTAAAGAATGGTAAATTATGGGTGGAAACCCTTCTTCCTTCTTCTCCAGGCGTGTAGCTCCTTTCATTCTGCTGAAAAATTGATAATTGATGATGCATAGTAAAAAAATGAGCTAAGCTTAGCTTATATACTAGGTCCAAAAACGTTTTGGACCTAATGGGTTCACTTAAGTGGCTCAAAATTGGCTCAACCCATTTTTTACCAATCTTGTCCAGGTTCGAGTCACGTCGGCAAAACTGACATAATTTTCTCGTCTCAACTCCGAATTGACTTCCTTCACCTCTCACGCAACACTGACTCTAATATATTTCCGAATCAAAAGGAATCGGGTTAATATATGTTACCAATTAATTGTGGTAACTGAAACAATATGATGTTGCACTTTTACGGTAAATGGTCTAGCTTTCTGAAAGTTACTTTCAGCTCTCTTTACGCCTTGGCTTCAGTTTGGACTTTGATTCTTGACTTCTCCTCATCTTCTTGGACCCTCGTATAAACCATTTACCTAAAAGCTACACACTTAACACACAATTAAAGCATAGAAACACTACAAATAGAATAGTGTCTCAAATAATAAAGATAAGTAAGATATGAAAAATATTAGAGAAAAATCCCTCACTTAGGTCCCATTAACCTTCAAAAGAATGTTTCCTGAGTAGATTAATCGATCACAAAATAGGAGACATCAAGTCCCCTAACTCAAAGTTTTGTCGTCACGACAATATAAAAGAAAAGAAAACTCAAAGGGGCCTAAGTCCAAATAACCAAAGAAGAAAGCGAAAAATAATGAATAAACCTAAAGCAACTATCCTAACAAGTCTCATTTAGTCGTGTCCAAGAAATAATATACAAATGCGCATAATATACAAACAATCAACACATATTAAGTTCAAAATTAGATTAACTTCACAATGCAAGAAGGAGTGATTCTCACTTAGGTTGATATGGCGGCTATAGGGTGTTCATAGGTTCTCCCTAGTGTCTAACAATCCATTTAGTTATTCCCTGATCAATCATTACTTACCCAAATAGCTAGGAATCCTAAGGTCTTTACGGCCATAGTGTAGGCTTAGGGACAGTGTTATACGTATATTTGGATAATATGAAGTGAGTTTGTGGATCTCTCCTCACTAACCATCAACGAATATCCTTTGAGCTTGAGTTATACTCATAGATTTATCTCACTCCACCCAATATTGATGCTCTAATGTTAGCATCCCCATATACCCAATGTCACTACTATGATGATTTACAAAACAAATCACTATGATGATTTACAAAAAACTCCACTTTGTCGGTTCTTTTCTTTTCATAGATTAACCTGTAAACTTTGTAAAAAAAAACAGAAAAATACGTAAAACATAAAAAGCTACTAAACACTAACTACAAATTAAAACTCAAAAACTACAAAGTTGTAGTCTCCGACAGTGGCGCCATTTACTTGTTGCGGTTCCAGGTGTGATGTAAATTGTTACCTATTGAACTAAGACTCCCAACGAGCGTACGAGTTTTTGTCAAGTAAAAATGTGATAAGCTCAAGGCTATCGTTCCTCAGGGACTGCTAAGATTGTAATAATTATGTTTAGAATATAACGTAATGTAGAGTCGCAAGAAAAATAATAGTAATGTAAGGATTTTTGTTTGATTTTTGATTAAAGGATTAAGTTGCAATCAAAATAAATATTAACTAAAAGTGAAAATAATTAAATACTAAAAAGAGTGTAAGGATATGGATTCAATGCTTGATCCTTGCGGCTAATCTTCCTAACTAATTATTATCTTGTTATTGGTGTAAGGGCGAATTGACTGATTCTCATT
The DNA here is from genome assembly GCA_029959085.1 of Nemophila menziesii. Taxonomy (NCBI): domain Eukaryota; kingdom Viridiplantae; phylum Streptophyta; class Magnoliopsida; order Boraginales; family Hydrophyllaceae; genus Nemophila; species Nemophila menziesii. The sequence continues at coordinate 28,905,720 of JARWIR010000001.1, read as the reverse complement.
AGTCGGGATTCAATTGTTCTTCTAACTATCATCCGGGTAGACTTAGAAGGCAATCCTACACGCCTAAGGTTTTCAAGTGGATTAATCTCTAACCTATTAACTACCTAACAGACAAGACCGTCCCGTTTAATGCCTCGCACTAGGCGTTTATGTACTGTATCTGACATTCGACCCTTATCCAGGTGTTAGCCGAAAGTCTCAAACTACCTTTGCGTGATCAAGACATACATATGAAACAAGCATAAATACATAAAATAATGGAATAAATAAAAACTTCAATTCATTTCAAATAGAATACTAGCCCAAATATCCAAAAGATAAATAATAATCAACTAGGTTTCATACCCATTGCAAGTTTCAAACATAAATTTTTTAGCTCATACTAAATAAATGAAAATATAGAGAGAGAAAAATACTATAATCATGTTTCGAAGATAAAATAGACTCAAATTGTCCTAAAATACCAAATGATTCAGTTGTGAAATGGTGGAGAATGGTGAAATTTGGGTGGAAGCCCTTGTTCCTCCTTCTCCAGTCGTGTATCTCCTTTATTTCTGCTGAAAATTTGATAACGAAGGATGCATAACTAGGACCAAAAACAATCTTGACCTAATGGGCTCACTTAATGGCTCAAAATTGGCCCAACCCGTTTTTTTACCAATGTTGTCCAGGTTCGAGTCTCGTTTGAAAATCCAAATTAACTTCTGTCACCTCTCACGCGACACAGACTCCAAGATATTTCTAAATCAAAAGGAATTAGATTCATAGCTTTTACCAATTAATTATGGTGACTGAAATAATATAATGTTACACTTTTCTTGTAAATGCTCTATCTTTCGAAAAGTGACTTTAAGCTATTTTTATGCTTAGGCTTGGGTTTGGACTTCATTTCTTGACTTCTGCTCGTCTTCTTAGACCTTCGTGTTAACCATGAACCTAAAAGCTACACACTTACGCACAATTAAAGCACAATAACACTACAAATAGAATAATGTCCAAAATAATGTAGAGAAGTAAGATAAGAAAACTATTAGGGAAAAATCCCTCACTTAGGTCCCATTAACCCTCAAAATGATATCTCGTGAGTAGATTAATCTATCACCAAATATGGGACATCAAATAGTTACACTGATGATTGGGAAGAAGTGGATGGAGAGATTTAAGTAACAAAAGTAACAATGGTAGATAAATCCATCGATACAAATTTTGATGGCGATAAACCTACTCAAAAATTCATCTTTAGATAAATTCAATAATCACATAGCCTTTGTCCTTGGACAACTTGACCAAATATGCAAGGATGTATAAAGAAAGGCGACTAATCGAGGAGCTCAATCAATTTTCTCAATAATGTGGTTGTCCTTCACCTTCTTAGGGTAACTCCTATATCCCTTATTGTACCTCTTATGTGAGGTTTATAATTGGTTGTGGATGGAATATTTTATTATGATTTATTTTGATAGACTTTATTATTATTTGTAATATAGACGATATTTTTTTTTTGATACTTAGTTGGATGACTTGGCTATTAGTTAGGTAGAAGTAAGTGTAATCCTCCATATTTTATATTGCTTTATGTATGACGATAATTTTGTAATGCTTAACATTAGTTGATTATCTTGTGTTATATTTATCTTCCATGGCAGAAGTGTGTGTTTGTATTATTTTTCTTCTAGGTGCCTATGGTTAACCTAGCCAAAATGTAGAGGTCATGGAGAATTTTCCACATGAAGAGGAAAACACATGCAAGGTATCCCGGTCATCTTCCAAAAGTCTTTTGAGGTATTTATGTATTTCTCCATTTTACTTTTTGCCCCCTTGGCCCTAATTGACTTATTGTGTGGACACTATAAGATTCTAGTGTAGGGGTTGGGTAGTTTTGACACATTTATTTTTCTTGTAAGACCTCTTACAAATATATAAATCGTAGTGAGTACACTACAAATTCTAAGTGTAAAGTACGAAAAGGTATTTTTTAAGACTCTCTAGTTAGGAAAAAATATGAGAAATACGATGACTATATGGTATTGCGTAAAATATAATTTGAAAACAGTTAAGCAAAAAAACGATGTAAAAAGATGAACACAGAAAAGCATTCAGAAAAAAGATGAAAACACTAAAAAAAATTGAAGAATGAAACTAATAACGAGAGATTAAACTGAATTAACAAAGATTAGTGTTATAATACAAAAAAAAAATGATCAAAAACAGCAAAGAGAAATTAAGGAGAAGAAGATAAAGAAATACCTACTTATAGATGACCAATCACGGAGAATCACGTCAGAAACTATAAAAGAATATGAAGAGAAGAAAAAATCCACAAACATGGCAGCAGAGACTGAATTAACAAATAATTTGAGCAGAGAAGGATCAAAAACAACAAAAAATGAATTAAAAATGAGGACAAGAAGATAGGTAAGAAACTACCGTGAAACAAGGCAGAATCATAGCGCGAGAATTTGATGAGAATAATAATCAAGGAAACAAAGAGAAATAATGCAGAGAACTTATAGAGAAGTGATCGAGAAGAGAGAAAACTTGTGTATAGAGTTAAGATTATAATGATGAAAATCTTTAACTAGAAATGCAACAAAAAGAAAAGATTTTTTCTTATAAAATTTAGAACTGAACATGAGAAAAATAAATAAATTTTAAGGGAGTTTATAAAGGAATGTAAAAATTAAAGATAAAGATAAATTAGTGCCCGTTGGGATTGTTTTAAAAAAAACTTGAAGTGATTTTAGATCTTTTAAAATATTTTAGACTCTTAAAATCACTTTTAAGAAAATCACTAGATAAAGTGCCCGTTTGGGATTGATTATTTTGGAGCTAAAAGCGCTTTTTTATTAAAATTAAAATATTTGTAAAAAATATTAAAAAAATATTTTGACATCTAAGTGCCCGTTTGGGATTGCTTTTTAAAATAATCACTTAAAGTGATTTTAGATTCATAGTAATATTTTAGACTCTAAAAATCACTTTTAGAAAAAGCACTAGATTAGTGATTATTAAAATAATCACTTAAAGTGATTTTAGATGTTAAAATATTTTTTAATATTTTTTGCAAATATTTTAATTTTAATCAAAAAGCACTTTTAGCTCCAAAATAATCAATCCCAAACAGGCACTAAAATCACTTTAAGTGATTATTTTAATAATCACTAATCTAGTGCTTTTCCTAAAAGTGATTTTTAGAGTCTAAAATATTGCTATGGATCTAAAATCACTTTAAGTGATTATTTTAAAAAGCAATCCCAAACGGGCAAAGTGATTATTAAAATAATCACTTAAAGTGATTTTAGATGTTAAAAAAAATTCCAAAATTTTTTTACAAATTTTTTATTTTTAATTGAAAAAAGCTTTTATCTCTAAAATAATCAATCTTAAACGGGTTTGTAATATAATATGAAGACTTATAGAATAAATTTTCTTATAATTATTGTATGATAAAAATAAAAAATAAAAAATTAAAATAACATTAAAATAATTGTATGAAATTATCTTTTATTGTTAATTGAAAATCAATATTTTAACTAATAACTAAATAAAAAATCAAAACTTCTTTTAAAATAAAACTATAAATTTATATTGATTAGAGATTATTCTTATTTTAAAAATCTTTTAAAAATTATATCATTGTTAATTATACATCAATTACTCAATCCACGCTATCCATGCTTTCCAACTTATTTTCTGTTATCCATGCTTTTACTACTTACTTCATGTCGCTCTTTGCTATCCCCAAATGTGTTATTAAAAAACTTAACTTGCTCGCAAGCCATTTCCTTGTGGTAATGAAGATGATCAGGGTATTCATTGGGTTAGTTGGAATAGGGTATCTTCTCCTAAATCTAGGGGGGGGGGCCTTGGGATAAAAAATTTAGAGGCTTTTAACATTGCCCTCTTAGCCAGACAAGCGTGATCAATTCTTAACATTTCTGAATCCCTTGTCCACTTAGTCTTAAAAGACATTTACTTTTCTGAGAATGATCTGATTGACACTAAAACTGTTAGAGGAGCCTCTTGGATTTGGAATAGCATTCGTAAAGGTTTCTCTTTCCTCAAAGACTTCTCTGCTAAACAAATAGGAGATGGTCTCTTTACTAAAATTTGGGAGGATAATTGGACTAGATCTTTTATTGAAAAGCCTCCTAACTATAGCGAAGACCCATCTTTCCCTAAGTATGTTGCAGATTTATTTTCCTCTTCTACCAAATCATGGAAAACAAATATTATCCCTCAATTATTCTTAGTGAATATTGCTAGTAAGATTCTTAGTCTTAATATCCCATGGACTGACCAACCCTTTTCTATGATTTGGCCTTTTACGAATAATTGGAATTATTCCAGTAAATCTGGGTACCTATAACCAGTTTCCTGCCTTGTTATTCCCCCTCTCACCCTGGTACTTCTATTTTTTCTGATAGTGATTTACTAAAACTTTCTTGGTCCTCTAATGTTTCCCCAAAGTTTAAATTCTTCTGGCGCGTGCTTTTAAATGCACTCTCTACTAAGAGTAACAGATTTCAAAGAAGATGTTCTTTTACAGATCTTTTTCATATTTGCCATAAAGAAGAAGAAACTATTGAACATCTCTTCTTGAGATGTGAGTGGACAAGAAAATTTTGGTGCATTTCCCCCATTCACTGTCAGATTGGTCCCTTTTATAATTTAGGTGTTAATTCTTAGGTTAATTCTTTAATTGATAGAGGTAGTAATAAAAGAGAAAAAAGTAAATTGTTAAGTACTATTACCTTTTGTTTCTGGGTTATCTGGATTACTAGGAATCAATTTATATTTCAGGATATTCCCATTAACTTTGATTCTTGCCTCACTTTGATTGATATTTTTTACAAGCAACTATTTTTTAAATAAGAGTCCCCCCGTGCTTCTGCTAGTCTCACCAATCCTCTGTCTACTACGTGGCTGTCTACTGATCCCTCTTGGTCTCCCCCTCTAGTGCAGTGTTACAAAATGAATGTGGATGCCTCGTTTAGATTAGAAAAAGCAATTGCTACTGCAGTAATCCGTGATTGGAATGGTAAGATTATCTCTGGTTTTGCTATAGATATTTCTATCTCTTCCAGTTTTGAAGCTGAAGCAAAGTCGTTAAGATCCTTCGTCTCTTTCGCCCAAGAAAAAGCCTCCCTTTGCGTCAGAATTGAATTTGATGCTGAAATCGTTCTTAAAGCCTTATATTCGCTAAGCACGAGTTGTTCTTGAAAAAACATAGTCATCCTTAACGATATCAAAAATATGACTTTTATACTGTTCATGTGAGTGAGTTAGATGATTTTTTTTCCGTGCTTTTTGGTTTTAATATAACTTCCTTTGTTTAAAAAAAAGAAAAACTCCATCCACGAATATCAAACCACCTCTCATATTTTCAAATTTTCCTTTCTTCAAGCAACCTCCCATGTGAAAAAAAAAATAGTACTATTTTATATGAGATATTTTTTAATCCAGCATGCCTTACTAATTGGGTCCTACTTAAAGATATTTTCCTTAGATCTAACAAATGGATGAAGATAAACTCGACACGTGGAGAAGTCACTTAAATTTTTTTTATTTGTGGTTTGGGACTTCGCAAACGTTTATCCAGATTTTCTTCTCAAGCCAGCCTGTAAATACTTTAATCTTGTGGTTATCTTTTAAGTCAGAGCTCCTACAAACCAACGAGACTTTGTTTAATGATTCGATCCGCCGTTAGTGGTGGTTATTTAATCACATGGCAATATTACTAAAACACCACTTCATACGTTTTCTTTGTCGGGCCCCTTTTTTTTTTTCAATCGTAAAGGTGACTTCGTAATCCAGTAAACCAATACTCAATCTACCGTATTGGAAGGCTATATGAAATTGTTGTCCCCTTCAGGTTGTCTGTTGCCTAACTTTCTGCGCCGCTCTATCAGTCCAGCCATTATGTCGTTCGCGGGATATGCCTGAAGGACACGTTTTCATGTTCCTCAGCATCCTTAATGAATGACTTGACATTCTACCAGCTAGTAACGATACAATACCTTAAACTAATTTAAGGTTGTCGGTCGACCCCCATTTCTTTCTTGATAGTATTTTATTGAATATGATACAAAATATATTAATATATGACTTGAGATTTATTGAAAATGTCAAATTGATAAAAATAAACCCTTAAAACAATAATCGCAACTCTACGTTTGTATAGGTATGTTGATGATATAATGAAACAATTAAATTAAAAGTTACTAATACTTAATAAATTTCGGTAGTTTTGTCCACTATTTGATTAAATATATATTATCTTTTTTATTTTTTTAAAATATCTTAAAATCTGAATCCTAGTAATTATATTAACAATTGTTAACTAACCAATTCACACCACGTCATTGGGGGACATTTTTTTTTGCATACATAGGAGGCTTTAAAAGCCGTTAAGTACAAGCATTACAAGATGAAATAAACATAACTTATCAAGAGAAAAACTAATCTAGCACAACTCTAATAGTTGCGCGTTCGCTTCTATCATGTCTAATTAGGTTCCCAAGGTCTTCCGGTGGATGAATAATAGTCACAGGTTGCATGTTCGAAAACACCCCATCTTTTGCTAGTTTGTTTGCACATTGATTTGCTTCACGAAAGATGTGATTCAGCTCAAAATTTGGTGAGTTTTTTAGCATCATGCAGCAATCTTGTATAATTGAAACATAGCGACTTCCTAAGCTCCCACCGCCCTTCACTAGCGCGTGGAGCTTCCCCAAGTCCTTCTCATAGTGAGTAGAGCTCCCACCGCCCTTCACTAGCGCGTGGAGCTCCTCCGAATCTGTTTCAATACACAACATGGTATAACCATTGCTAATAGCCCACTTAAGACCAAAATGTAGAGCAAGCAATTCGGATACAATGGGAGAATCAACACAACAAGCTCCCATAAAACCCAAAATATAAGTACCATGTTTGTCCCTAATCAAGCCACCAATACCTGCTAATTTTTCCGCAGCTAAAAAGCTACCATCAATATTTAATTTAAAACCGGATATAGGCTTTACCCATTTTACCATGATATTGGAGGCGAGCTTAATTATTCCACCATCGAAACATTTTCCCCAAGCAAGAACGAAATCACTAGCTAGAGCAAGGATTCTTCTCTTGAGCTCGAACTTGTGAGGTATCTGTGATAATTCGTTAAAAACAATGCTATTTCTAATATTCCATATGGTCCAAAGAATAGCAATAAATATGTATTGCCACTCAAAACCAGCCCAATTAATCTTAGCTTGAAGATGGGCTCGAATCCAGTCTTTAATAGCTTTTGTATTCACTGTATTGTGTCGATTTGCAGCCTCCAGGTTATGCAAAATATTTTCTGCAGAAATTGCAGTGGTTTGAAATCTGTTTTTATCGCCACCTTTCGTTTAAGATCAATAAATGGTCTTCGTCCTTTGAGTTCATTTCAGACAGCTCATGGACCACTCTTTCCAGCTCCGCATCTCCTCCTCGGTCCAGGCTTCCATCTGCTGCTGCTCCCTCCACTCGGTCATGGCTGCTGCTGGACAGTCCCGTATTTCTCCTTCTTCCTGCAGCAGGTCTCGCGCCCCTAGCATAGGCCGCAACCATCCTATTTTCATTCCCCGCAACAGCACAATTAACACCTATATTAACATCAAGGGAATTCCACGTTAGTACTGCAATTTTACAATCTATAAAAATATGGAACAAATCTTCCCTTCCGGCTCCACAGACAGCGCAAGTCCTAGCTTCAGTGATATTTCTCCTGTATAGATTATCTCCCGTGGCCATCTTATTTAGTGCAATTCTCCAAAGAAAGACCCGGATTTTTTGGGGACACTTCAGCTTCCATATTATATCCCAATTAAAAGAATTTTCCACCTCATTTTCATCCATGCTCATATACAAAGATTTCACCGTAAATACACCATTAGCTTCTAACTTCCAAATTGGCTTCGATCCAACCTCACCACTTCCTTCCATAATCCCTCCTTGGAGGGCCTTGACTCCCGCTAAAATAGCCTTACAAATACCCGATTCATTTCCGCTCTGGACTCTATTTAATAATCCATTCTTGAAATACTTATTCTTGAAGACCTCTACCCATGCTACCATCTGATCATCTTGAAGGATTCTCCACCCAAGCTTAGCTAACAGTGCTAAATTATACCTTTCCGCACTACGTATCCCAAGGCCCCCATTCTTCTTCGGCTTACAGATTTGCTCCCAAGATACCCAATGTAGCTTTCTTTCCAAATCCGACGAGCCCCATATAAAATCGCGCACTATTTTATCGACCTCTTTGCATACGTATTTGGGTAGTTTCAAAACTTGCATTTGATATACCGGAACCGCATTTAATACTGATTGAGCTAAAGTTACACGTCCAGCTAACGAAAGGGTCTTAGATTTCCAAGTAGCTAACTTCCCTCTCATTTTATCGATTATTCCTTTGTAGAAACCTTTTGGTAGCCTACCCGATAGGATCGGGACTCCCAGATAGGTGCCAAAAGAGTTACTGAGGCAGAAGCCACTTACTAGCGCCAAATCCAACTGAATATGATTCGGAACATTCGAAGAGAAATATATTAAAGATTTTTCCGCACTAATTGTTTGTCCAGCCTCTTTGCATAATCTATCCATTGTCTCTAAAATCACCTGTACCTGCAAAAGAGAGGCTTCACCAAATAGAATTAGATCGTCAGCAAAAAATAGATGAGAAATTTTTGGACCACCACGCGCAATACGGATCTCCTTCCATTTCCCCAAAGAGCATAGTCCCTGGATCAGAAGCGACAATCTTTCCATGCACATAACAAATATATAGGGCGAGAGGGGGTCCCCTTGACGGATACCCCTGTGAGGAATAAATGGAGGTAGGGGTTCTCCATTCCAAAGAACGCGCATTTCATTCTCTTTCATGCTAGACATCACGAGCCTTGTCCAGCTTTCCGGAAACCCAAAACATCTGATAGTTTCCTCAATAAATTCCCATCTTATTTTATCGTATGCTTTCGCAAGATCAATTTTGATCGCCATGATACCCTTCCTTCCCTGCATATGACGCATCTTATGATCCATTTCCCGCACCAGCACCACATTATCAATAGTAGAACGACCTGGCAAAAAACTACTTTGGCACGGGCCAACAATGTTAGACAGAAAAGGCCTAAGTCTATTGACCATGGCTTTCATTATAAATTTAACAGGACAATTTATGAGACTAATAGGGCGAAATAAGCGTACCCGGTTCGGGTCTGGAACCTTTGGAATAAGATGAATAAGCGTACCGTTCAGACCCGGAGGTAAGGAACCTGTGAGGATAGCTTCTCGAACCATTTTGCAAACCGAGGGGCCCACCGTTGACCAGCATTTTTGGTAGAATGCAGCGGGTGTTCCATCCGGACCAGGGGCCTTCGAAGGATTAGATTGAAAGACTACAAGTCTTATCTCTTCATCCGTAAAAGGTTGCTCAAGTTCTTCAGTAACTATTTTTTCCACGGGGCCAATATTAGGTAAAATATTTCCTTCAAATTGGTCCCGTGGCTTCTCATAAAGGCCTTCGAAATATTCACGAACCATGTTTTTTAGCTCTTCTTCCTCTTCAACCCACTCATCTAGTTCATTGATTAATCTAGTGCAAACGGCCTTCTTTTTCCTAATAGTTGCAGAAAGGTGATAAAATCTAGTGTTTCTGTCCCCAGATACATTCCACTTTTCTTTTGACTTCTGAAAATACATAACTTCCTCTTGTTCAAGCACGCTTTCATATTCGTTAGTTAATTGCTCACCCAATAATCGAAGAGATGAGTTGTAGGAAATCTGTAAAGATTTTTGAATACCCCTAATTCTAACAATTAAATGTCTCTTCTTTCGATTTAAGTCACCAAAAACCTCTGTTTTCCACTTTCCTATGCGTTTCTGAAATTCAGTTAGTCCTTCACCAATACCCAATGTATCACCCTCTGGTGGTCCTTTGTGTGTTCTAAAATAAATGCAAATGTAAATCGAACCACAACCGCAAGTGTACGGTTGTCCCAAGTAATATAATTGATAATACAGATTCGTTCCAAGGACGGAATGGTTGATCACAATGTCTAGCAAATAGTGATTGATGCACTTATGAATAGCAAATAAAGATAATATGTTTGTTTGGTTTTGTTTTGTATTAATCCTAAGTAATGAAAGACTAATGCGAAAATGTAAATAAATATCTAAGATGCAAGTAAATAAAAGTGATACGCAAGTAAGAGCAGGTAGTACTTGAGAGGCGCAAGGGTTTACCTAACTATCATTCATTTCATACATTGTTTAAGGGACAAATTGGTAAATTTGTATTGGTCGGGATTCTATAATCTCCTTACCCCCGTCAGGGTGGACTAAGGAGCAACTCTCAAATGCTACAAACCCCGTCAGGGTGATTATAGTCCACTCTCAAGTGTTTAAGTTCAAATTACCCAATAGGCCATAGGTTTAATTAAGCTCGTCAGAGTCAATAATTTCTAACCTACATTCATTAACTAGTTCGGTACCTAAACCCCCCGTCAAGGTGATCCAATCGCCACTAATTGGAATAGCTTAGATACTAAGTCCTATCATTGATTGATCAGGTAAAAAATAGTAGATAAAGTGCAAATTAAAGAAAAATACAATTTACCCAATTTGATTTAAATAATAATAATCCCAAATCCAAATGTATAAAACGAAATCAAATTGGGATTAGCCCATTATGCGTTCTCAAGCACTAATTTAGTTTAGCTCATAATAATTGAAAAGATAAAAACTAAAGAAACAAATAGGTTCATCATGTTTTACAGAATAAAATAGAAGAACCTAATTACGGAATTGAATTGGCTGAGAAGTGGAGATATAGACCGTCTCCAGCTCTTGCTTCTTCTCTTCCTGCCTCTAGCTTCTTCTCTGGTGTCTGACTCTTAAGCGTATGTTGTATTATGAAAAAGATATGAAGAGTGTGTGAAAATAGAGGTCTAAAGCCCTTTTATAATGCTAAAAACGGATTAGGGCTTGGACCTAATAATAAAACATTAATTAAATGTCCAAACCCAAATTCTAAGCCCAAAATCCCGTAACTGCTGATACACCTTCACTAAAACGGCTTTTCCCGATGCGTTACAACTCCGATTGACCTCACTCCAGTTGCTAAAGTTCCGTAACTCGATAAGGAATGTTTTCTCTTCAAAGGTCAGCGGCTAAATCGTCTCTTAAGCATCTCGAAATCAGCAATCTATAGCCTGGAAAATGGATTTTCGGCTCTAAAAATAATATCTTCGGGATTTATCTTCAAGTCTTGACTCTATCTTTTGATCTTTGACTTTCTCCTTGGATTCCTCTTCTAGCTAACATCTAAAACCTGTAAAATCTTCACTAAAAATACCAATATTACGCGCAAAAGTTTAATAAATCAAAAATGCTAGAAATAAAAGAGGAAAATCATATTATTGCACATTTAGTCCAAAAGTCTATCTAAATAGTCAAATAAACACCAAAAATGATGTCTCCTAAGGGTCGAAAATAAGAACAATTAAGGAGACATCAAGACCCCCAACTCAAACCTTTGTCGTCCCGACAAAGCAAAACTAAAAACAAGGGGAGAGAAGTAGATGCAAGAGAAAATAGAAGCTAGCAAATAAACCCTAAAGCAATGCTAAAGATAAATCTCGTATAGAAAACATTAAGAACTAACATATACATACACTAATCATGCAACATCAAACATAAATAATCGCAATCATAAAATTAAAGTTGCAATGCTTGAAGGTTACACTTGTACTCATCTCTGTATGATGGCTATAGGGTGGTCATTAATCCTAACTCGCTTTGAACGCTCCACCTAGTGTATTCCCTATCAACAGAATCATAAATTCACTATGCACTTAGGAATCACGAGGTCTTTATGGTTTTAATGATGGCTTAAGGACGGTATGGATGTATATTTGGTAAATTTGAAGTGAGCTTTTGGCTCTCTCCTCACTTACCATCAACAATGTCCTCGAGCTTGAGTTTACGCTCAAAAATGTTCTCACTCACCCATTTGACGCGCTAATGTTGCGTCCCCATGTCAACCCAATTAAAACTAAGATGATTTCCAAAAATATTCCACTTTGCCGGTTTATTTTATTCTTTCTTTTTATTTTCTTTTTTGTACAAGATACCCATGACCATCATTTTGATGTGAAAGGTCATGTCTCTTATAATTTTCTTTTTCTTTTTCTCTTTTTTTTTCTCTATTTTCTTTTCAAATCCCGGCAAAGGGTTACAAATAATAATATCATCTACATTTTTGTGCCTCAATACAAACACATATAATCCCTTCCCAATGTATCTTCCCAAATGTGGTCCCCCCACCCCAAACTCAAGCTCGAGACAAGTCTCAGGGTTGTGATTCAAGTGCGGGTCATTTGGTCATGCCTAATAATCTAAAGGATAATGGGCTTATATCGTGGCTACAAAAGAAAAGGCTTAAGGCTCAAACTTGGGCTAAGACGGATAAAATTATAATATAAGGGATAGCAAGCTAAAAGGCTTCAAATGGCTAACAAAGAACTGCCCCTATCATTTTCCTAAGTACATAGCTTGTCTTTAGTTCATATCTAGGTGGGTTCTCTACTAATTAAGATTTCACGTTCTACACACCAAACATATTCCTTAAGTACAAGCTTACTTCATTTGCATTGTTCATTAATTCTTCCTATCAATTACCTATGTTCGCATGCAATTGTAAGTGCGTTTTATATCAATCCCTAAAGTCCACTATTTACTATCATTGATTCATCAAAAGTATGCTTAAAGGGACATTTAAAATCTTCTATAGTCAAACGCAACTCCGAAAATTATTTTATTGAAAGCAATTTAAAGCAAATAAACACATAAAATTGGGATGAGGCAACGAACCCCACCCCAAACTCAAAAATGAGTCGTGTCCCCACGACTCGAAAAGACTCAAAGCAATTAAATAATCTACACTAAATGAGAAGGGATAGAAAACGTATCTGAACCAGCGCGAGGCTGGTGACGGTGTTGCGTCCAAGTTGAGGTTTTGAATTCTTCTTCATCAATGGTTGCGTTTAAAGTGTTCTTCATTACCTCGAACTTCTTCAAATTTCCCACGTTTTCATTTATTACTTGCCCTCTAAGCATCATCTCTTCTATCAAAATCTTCCTCTAATACCCAATTCTCTTTCTTCACCATGTTCTTCGTACCTTTTCCAACCTTCATGGTCATCTCCGATGACCCCAAACTCAAAGCTTCAAGACCCTCAAAAGGTTTGGATAAAATTGTGATTTTAGTGTTCTTGAAGGTTTGGGTTTGAATTATGGATTGTTTAGAGCTGGGTCATGGATATTTCAAGGTTTGGGAAAGGATTAATGGATAAATTTTAGCTTTGGTGAAAGAAAAATTGGTTTAAAGTGTAAAGATTTGGTATTTTGGAAGTTTAATGGTTTGATTGTGATCTTGGATGATGTTGGAAGGGAAGGATTGATGGTATAATGTTGTTTTGATGATGATTTTAGGAGTAGTTGGAGGCTAGGATTCGTCAGAAGAGATAGGCTTAATGAAAGAAGCTAAAAATATAGGGTTTGAACCCTGAAATCCGCCGATCACAGAAGTTGACCGGCTAGCCGGCGGTTGACCGGCATGCCGGCCAGTGCGTTGGCGAAAAATAAATTTTCGAAAAAATTTGTACTCTTTTTTTTTTTTTTTACCTCTGACGCAACCTCCTTGCGTTATCGCTGACGCAGTGATCAGAAAGTCCAGCTTCTTCGGCCGGCTAGCCTGCGGATACGCCGGCATGCCGGCGAAATGTCGATGGCGCATTTCGAGACGCAGCAACCTTGCGTCGTCGCTGACGCAAGGACCAGAAACTCTTCCTCCAGTTGGCCGGCTAGCCGGCGGATTCGCCGGCATGCCGGTGGATTTCTCGCTGGCGCGAATGGTGACGCAGCAATGCTGCGTCATCGCTGACGCAGTGGTCAGAGAGTTTGGGGGTCTTCAGCGTTTTTGGCCGGTATGCCGGCGTATCCGCCGGCTAGCCGGTCAAAGCTGCTGTTGACTCCATAATTTTCCGTTTTCTCATCGTTTTGACCCCAAACGCATGACCATTATACCCCTGAAATCATCAAAAACAACTACCCTTCCTCATTTCTTAATAATAAACACTAAATTAACGAAAATCAAACTAAACTAAACTACAAAATTGAAATACTTAAACTAATATACAAGAAATGGCTTTTGTTTAACGTCGTTAAGCTCGACGGGTTACCTCATTCTTTAGTCATTGACATAACCTCCCCAGCAGTGAGTGAGGTTGTCAATATTTGCAACTCGAAACTTACATCCCTTAGCTTTTATGCCCACTAGTTTATCTGAGATAACCTTAGCAACCACGAATGGTCCTAGCCATGAGCTTTTTGATTCACATGTCTTTGGAGGCGGTTTAGGCTTTTTCATAGCAACTTCTTCGCCTACTTTAAACTCCTTTTTCTTCCTTTTCTTCTTAGGTTCCCTTGGAACCTTCGTGACACGTGCTTTCTCTTTCTTCTTTGCAAGATTGGGTGGTGGATTTCTCTTAGGATTTGGAGGAACTTTGATCGGTGGTTTCTTTCTTAGTTCTTTTTCCTCCACCCCTAAGGTTTCCACAACATTAATAGGCTCTTTTCTTACCGGTTCCATTACATCTACACGAAAACATTCTTCCTTCGAATCCGGAAACTTCATAGGTCTAAACACATTAAACTTCATCTCCTCGTCTTGGATTCTCATAATCATTTCGCCGTTTTCTACATCAATCAAAGTACGCCCCGTGGCTAGGAATGGTCTTCCCAAAATAATGGGGACATTCCTATCCGCGTCGTAATCAAGTATAACGAAATCAGCGGGAAAAAGTAACGTACCTGCCTTAACGAGGACATCTTCGATTCGGCCTTCTGGATGTGCAAGAGATCGATCCGCCATTTGCAAGACCATATAAGTGGGTCTTGCTTCAATATTAAGCTTATCAAAGATTGATTTGGGCATAAGATTTATGCTTGCACCCAAATCGCATAGTGCCTTACCTCTCCATTCATTACCAATAGATATCGGAATCGTAAAGCTCCCAGGATCAACTAACTTTGGAGGTAATTTACCTTGACAAATAGCACTACATTCCTCAGGGAGACCAATCATCTCATTATCACAATACGGCCTTTTATTAGTGAGGGCTCGTTTCAAGAATTTAGCATACTTGGGCACATCTCTAATAGCTTCTAACAACGGAATATTTATGCTAAGACCTCTTACTTTGTTAAAGAATTTCTGATACTCAGCCATATCACCCTTCTTTTGAACTCTCGATGGAAATGGTGGAGGAGGACGGCTTATTATAGTATCATCTTTCTTCTTCGGAATTTCATTAGGCCTCTCCACTTCTTCCACTTCAACTTCTTTATCTTCATTCACCACCTCTTTTTCTTTTCTAACTTCTTTTTCTTTCATAACCGGAAAAGGAGGTGGAGGAAGGTTCTTACCACTTCTGAGAGTAATAGCTTTACAATCTTCGATTTGGATTGGATTCTCAGTATCGCTAGGAAGTTGTCCTTGTGGACGTTGATTTAGTTGTTTATTAATTTGACTTAGCTGATTCTGGAACAAGTTCATATTTGCTTCGATTGCATTTTGACGCTCCATAGCTTGTGTTTGAAGAGCAATCAAACTTTCAACTGTTTTCTGAAGGGTAACTCCTTCTTGTGAATAGGCAGGTAAGGCTTTTTGATTCATTGTTTCATTGTAACTATCTTGAGGAGCTTGTTTCTGAACATAATTTTGATTCTGTCCTCCTTGATAATTGTTGTGTGGTCTTGGATTATAGTTGTTATCTTGGGGACGTGGCTGATACGCATATGTAGGATTTGCTGCCCCATTAGGATTTGAATACTGAAACCCAGGATGGTTTCTGTTTGGCTGATATCCATTACCACTTGAATTAAAGTTACCTCTATTGGACACAAACATCACGGATTCTTGATTATTTTGACAATTTTCCCAACTATGATCATTGACACCGCAATACTCACATCCATATACCTCTTGTGCAACCTTTACCTCACTTCTTTTATTCGAGAAACCTTCTTTCACGGCTAGAGTAAGTTGTCTCAATTGTTGTTCTAGTGTGGTATGAAGCTTTGTCTCTAGCGTAGCAAACTTTTCTTCCATATCAACATTATTCACTCTTTTAACTGGTGTTCTTACTGAACTCCACCCAACTTCATTCTTGACTGTTCTCTCTAAGATGATCTTTGCATGAGCGGGTTGAACTTGAAGAAAACCTGCACCACATAGCATATCCAATTTCTCTCTTGAAGTCCCATCAAGGCCTCTATAAAATATTTTTAATTGTTGTTGTTCTGAAAAGCCATGATTGGGGACTCTACGTAAGCACATCTGAAATCTTGTCCAACTCCTACCCAAAGTTTCATCATATTCTTGACGGAAATGCGTCAACTCTAATTCAGCATCTAACCTCATGTTACTTGGGTAATACCTGTCAAAGAAAGCAATCTCTAATTGGTCCCAATTAGTAATCTTCGTCGGATCTTGCGTATCGTGCCATTCACTTGCTCCATCAATAACAAAAAATTTAAACACAGCGTAGTACATCTGTTCTTTTGAAACTCCTTGTGTGATGTAAGAATCACATATCTGTTTGAATTTCTGTATCGCTCTAAGAGGATCTTCTCCAACTCTACCACGGAAAATTCCAAAGTTTTGGAATTGAGCTATCATACCCGGATCTGGACGAAACTTCGGAACATTTATATCTGGAGCACCTACTCCTATAGCAGGGGCACGGAATGGGACTTCTGGTGGGCCGTTAGGAAACCAAGGATCTTGATTCATCACGATTTGAGCTTGTCCGTTATTGTTCTGAATATTAACGTTCTCCATTTGGTGAATTAATTCTTCTACTTCTAAGGATTCTTGTTCTTTTCTTCTCTTGTTAGCAAGTCTGATTAATGATTCTGGATTATTAAGGATCGGAGGTGTTGGCTCTAGATCCTTAAAGAGTCTCCTTCGCATACACCAAACCTAAAAACCTGAGAAAACTAAACAAGCAAAAAGCGTAAAACTGATAAAAACAAAAATAAAAATAAATGCAACTATCACTAAAGGATAAACACCGTGGTCACACGCTACCGTCCCCGGCAGCGGCGCCAAAAACTTGGTGGTCCTTTGTGTGTTCTAAAATAAATGCAAATGTAAATCGAACCACAACCGCAAGTGTACGGTTGTCCCAAGTAATATAATTGATAATACAGATTCGTTCCAAGGACGGAATGGTTGATCACAATGTCTAGCAAATAGTGATTGATGCACTTATGAAAGCAAATAAAGATAATATGTTTGTTTGGTTTTGTTTTGTATTAATCATAAGTAATGAAAGACTAATGCGAAAATGTAAATAAATATCTAAGATGCAAGTAAATAAAAGTGATACGCAAGTAAGAGCAGGTAGTACTTGAGAGGCGCAAGGGTTTACCTAACTATCATTCATTTCATACATTGTTTAAGGGACAAATTGGTAAATTTGTATTGGTCGGGATTCTATAATCTCCTTACCCTCGTCAGGGTGGACTAAGGAGCAACTCTCAAATGCTACAAACCCCGTCAGGGTGATTATAGTCCACTCTCAAGTGTTTAAGTTCAAATTACCCAATAGGCCATAGGTTTAATTAAGCTCGTCAGAGTCAATAATTTCTAACCTACATTCATTAACTAGTTCGGTACCTAAACCCCCCGTCAAGGTGATCCAATCGCCACTAATTGGAACAGCTTAGATACTAAGTCCTATCATTGATTGATCAGGTCAAAAATAGTAGATAAAGTGCAAATTAAAGAAAAATACAATTTACCCAATTTGATTTAAATAATAATAATCCCAAATCCAAATGTATAAAACGAAATCAAATTGGGATTAGCCCATTATGCGTTCTCAAGCACTAATTTAGTTTAGCTCATAATAATTGAAAAGATAAAAACTAAAGAAACAAATAGGTTCATCATGTTTTACAGAATAAAATAGAAGAACCTAATTACGGAATTGAATTGGCTGAAAAGTGGAGATATAGACCGTCTCCAGCTCTTGCTTCTTCTCTTCCTGCCTCTAGCTTCTTCTCTGGTGTCTGACTCTTAAGCGTATGTTGTATTATGAAAAAGATATGAAGAGTGTGTGAAAATAGAGGTCTAAAGCCCTTTTATAATGCTAAAAACGGATTAGGGCTTGGACCTAATAATAAAACATTAATTAAATGTCCAAGCCCAAATTCTAAGCCCAAAATCCCGTAACTGCTGATACACCTTCACTAAAACGGCTTTTCCCGATGCGTTACAACTCCGATTGACCTCATTCCAGTTGCTAAAGTTCCGTAACTCGATAAGGAATGTTTTCTCTTCAAAGGTCAGCGGCTAAATCGTCTCTTAAGCATATCGAAATCAGCAATCTATAGCCTGGAAAATGGATTTTCAGCTCTAAAAATAATATCTTCGGGATTTATCTTCAAGTCTTGACTCTATCTTTTGATCTTTGACTTTCTCCTTGGATTCCTCTTCTAGCTAACATCTAAAACCTGTAAAATCTTCACTAAAAATACCAATATTACGCGCAAAAGTTTAATAAATAAAAAATGCTAGAAATAAAAGAGGAAAATCATATTATTGCATATTTAGTCCAAAAGTCTATCTAAATAGTCAAATAAACACAAAAAATGATGTCTCCTAAGGGTCGAAAATAAGAACAATTAAGGAGACATCACCCTCCCAACTGTTTACCACAAATTCTTGAAACCCCTTGTGGAGGCACCAAGCTGTTTCGAACCTGAATCGTCTAGAGTTTTGCTTTGGTCTTGTGTTCGGACAGACTTGTATTAGAATCGGCATATGGTCTGAATGAACTCTAGCCAAATGAATCACTCGCGTATTTGGGAAGAGGGTTTGCCATTCGATGTTACCGTATGCCCTGTCCAGACGTTCCATAATCCTTTGTCCCGAGTTCCATGAATCACACCACGTGTAACGGGGGCCCTCAAAACCAAGATCAATTAAACCACAGCTATGTTTCCATTCTTCAAATTTTTCCATCCTTCTCGAAACACCCGAAACACCACCTTTCTTGTCTATTTCTTTACCAATTTGGTTGAAATCACCAGCTACCATCCAGGGTAATTGTGTATTATGAAAAGCCTGATGAAGCGCCTCCCATAAGAACTCTCTTTGTTTATAGTCCGGACTAGCATATATAGCCGAAAAAACCCAAGAATTACATCCTTTCTGACTTACTTCCACGTTTATTACTTGCCGACCAGCTGATAATACTTTTATTTCCACATCCGACTCGTTCCATAGCAGCCAAATACCACCACTATAACCTTCCGAATCGACTCTCACTGAATTGTCCTTTTGCAAAGAGTTGATGATATTATTAGCTGCTACACCACTTACTCGGGGTTCCACTATTACCGTGAGCCACACATTATTATTAGCCATTATTTCGCGTACAACCCTTCTAAATCTGGGCTTAGCTGCTCCATAACAATTCCAAACTAGTATATTAATGGGAGTTTTAGTCTTTTCCCAAGACATACCTGCAAAATCTGTACTATTCATTAATAATTAAATAAATTGACAAGCGTTACCTAATGGCACTTTAAGCACGAGTAGTCATCTCTACATCTTCCCCGTCGTTACAATTGTCATGAGACCGATTCTCCGAAATTGCTGGTGCCGACTCGGGTACCTGACTCGCTAACTCCATGATGTCTTCAGTTTCCTCACGCGGGTCCGTCTCCCACAACGGTTCAGGCGGTTTATTACTTGGTTCTTCTACTGAATTGTTACCAACAGGGCTCGCAAGGTTCATTGCAGAAGTGATATCAAGTGGTGGGGTCTTGTGTTGAGGTGTATCAGGTCCGAAATCAAAAGGGACATTATTTGCTTTATTTGCAAAAAGTCCCTGGCCCCCATAGTAGCTTCTGTAATATTAACATCAACCAATCCACCCAAGTTGCTCCCCATCACATGCCCCTTTTCCTTTGTCCCTTGTTCGCCCACCACATGATCAATTCCAACAGAATAATTCTCTTCCATGCTACTCCCCATCACAGCTCCATTTTCCTTTGTCCCATTTTCGCCCAAATCAATATTAACTCCAGTAGATTTTTTGCTGGATTGAACATTAATTTTTAGATTCTTTGTTACCTTTTTGCCCCCTCTTTTAATTCCCGAATTTTCTATTACTTGCACCCCTGAGTTTTCAATATTGCAAATTTCTACTACATCATTTAGTACTCTTCTTTGCTCAAAATTAGGGGATGCAATTATACTATGCCCCTTAGCTTCACCAACTCTCTTGTTACTCGTATTAGTCCCTGTGATATTCTTACCTTTATTCGAAGTCGATTTCGTCCCTGAAGTTTGGCCCCTACTAGTCACGCTTTGAGCTTGAAATCTTATTTCACTTACATTTTCTTCCATTCTTAAAGCCTCAAAACGGGACCCCAAATTGCTATTCCATTGTGTCTTTGTTACATTGTTCGCGATATTTTTTCCGCTTCCTCTATTATTACGTCTTACCGTCATCCATTCACCGTACTTTTCTTTCACTACTGGTATCTCTATAATGTCCTCAGCTACCACCTCTTTCCCTTTGGCATTACTTTTTTCTTCTTCCATTCTGTTTAATATAACGGAAGGGCAGCTTTCTCTTTTATGTCCGAATTTGCCCCATTCAAAGCATATAGGATGAAGCCCCTCGTATTCGACCTTACAAACATCTGATCCGATTCTAACCTCGGGTTCCAGCGGCTTACTAAGATCAAGTTCTATGGCGAGTCTCGCATAATTTCCTCTCAATCTCCCCTTAGTCATCGGGTCAATCTTTACTGTTCGACCCAGTTTATTACCAATCTTTCTCAATATTCGCGCGGTATAATTATGCATACCTACATTTGAGATCCTTACCCACGCAGTAGTAGTAGTAATTGAGTTAGAAATCGCATTAAATTCAGGGGTCCATTCCCTAACGATAAGGTAGTGATCCAGGACCATCCATGGTCCACCAGCTAAAGCAAACTCGAAATCATCCCGTTGTTCAAATTTCACCATGTAGTAACCATGGCCAACATCCACAAGCTCAAAGTGCCCTTTCGGAGACCAAATCTGTCTTAATTTTGATGATAAGTAAGTAAATCCTACTTCCCTACCTAACAATCTAATTACTGCCGTATTTCGCCACAAACGAATTCCCTCTTGAATTTCGTCTCTAGTCCTGATTACAGTAGGAATCGAATCATTCGTCTCAATTTCTACATCATCTTCTACAAGATCCTCTATTTCATAAAAATCATCCTCATCTAAAATACGTTTAGTCCTAGTTTCCTCGCTATCTTCAATAATTGGTATTACTAGATTGTTACCCGTTACAGTCCCTTTCCAGCTATTGAATTTTGGCCTAATAACGCTTTGAGAAACATTACCTGTTATCCCTATTGGAGCATTGGCGTTTTGTTTCTGTAGAGTTGGAGCATCAGAAGATTTCCCCCCCACTGCTGCAGCGGCTATTCCCTCTCCATTAGCCCGTTGCCTCTTACCAGCACGGCCACCATTAATGGCCGCGGAGAGCTCTGGAAATTCTGTCATTACATGGTCCTGCTCAATCATTGCAGCAGCGCTTACTCTTGGTTCTGTGTTCGTCTCTTCCAAAGGATTCATAGGGATTTCAGGCGGTTTCTCAGCCCTTTGGGTGTCGCCTCCTCCTGGCGGTGGCGGCGTTGCCATTGGTGGTTCGAAGAAGTTGTTATGTAGAGGGATATTTGTGGAGCGTTTTAAAAAGTTAACGTTTCTTTATTGGGGGACATTTGGGTGGTATGATTTTGGATGGTATATATAATTACTCAAATAATAACTATGATAAAAAAAATTAATTCTAATTTTAAGAGATCTTTTAAGTATTAAAAGCATCTCAATCACATATAAAAGAACGAAAAAGAAAATCCACACTATAATATTCAATTAATTAATAATTCACCATAAATACTACTCAACTTCCACCGCGCCCATTACTCACCATCATTCAAATGCATTCTGAAATCAAGTCGGCTAGCTAATAATAATGGTGGATAAATAAAAATAGATGTTATGTTTTTTTTCTCTCTAGAACGTATTATCTTTCCTAATGAAGTCCAAGTTTATTTCTTTTTTCCTTTTTTGCTTCGTTTTGTTTTCTTTTCAGACTTTTACTTTCCAAATTGGGGCCAACAGTCAAAATGGCCAGCCAAGGGCGGCCGCCACCGCCTGCACCATCGGACTCCAACAAAGGGAAAATGTGGTGAGCTAGCAATTCTACACCAAAAAACTCATCTTCTCTAATCACGCAATGTGAAACAACTGTCAACTAAGTGCCTAAAAATGTTTTCGCATCCGGCAGCCCGCAGGAGAAATTCAGGATGTAGTGACAGTGAGATCGAAAAGAAGGGTGAAATTGGAATGAGAATTCACAAAGCATCCAAGCGAGCACTTGATTATGCAAATAGAGATGACCTTTCACCCGTTGTTGATGGAGGAGATAGGGGAGGCACTCCAATTGGGAGTGTTACTGATCGGAATTCGGAAGTTTCAGTTAAATACAGTGAGGCGAAACTTAGAGTGGTGGACTTAAGAGATGGGATTAAGTAGATCGAAAATCCAGCGTTTGACGTGGTGCACAATTTGGGGATGGACAGCCAACGTGAGAACGAAGGAAGCCCTACTCGTGATTGTGCTCCAGCGGCCATTACCCCCCGCCGAACTCGCCTCAAACAAGTAACCTTACTTCCTTACCTGCTTTATTATTATCTGGTGTTGCTATTTCTGTAGAAATTGCACCAGATGGGGCATCTAAGCAGGGTGATGCAGTGTCGAGGGAGTTAGTAAATAAGGAGGGGAATGATATCGTTCAAGGTCATATAGAGAGGCGATCATAGGCGCGCCACCAGGCTTCCCAAAATACACTGATAATTCTCTGAATTGTCCGAATCAGAGCGAACAAAATAATAGCTCAGAAACACAACCTCCGGGGGATCATAGAAAACCGTGGATATGTTGAATATAGAAGACGATGTCCCGTCTAAAGACACCACGTATCCACAATTAGTACGAACGGCTGCACAAAAGCACCACAATTGCAAGGTATGGCAACAATCTCTCATTATCAAATTACTAGGGCACAGTGTCGGTTTTAAATACATGTTCAATAAGCTCAACCAAATATAGGGCCCCAAAAGCGCACGTGGATTTAGTTAATGTGGGGTTTGGGTATTATACGACACAATTTACAAACTCCGAGGATTACAGTAGAGCGCTTAGCGGGGGTCCATGGATGATTTTAGACCGTTACCTTATTGTTCGCTCTTGGGATCCGTTACTCATGCCAAATGACACACATGTTGTCCGTACCACGGTTTGGGTCCGATTATCACGGCTTCCGTTAATAAATTATACGGAGGAGATACTCTCAGCGATAGGTAACCTTATTGGAAAAATGGTAAGAATAGATCTATTCACTAGATCGCACGCAAGAGGAAACTTTGCTATAATCGCAGTTGAGGTGGATCTCGATAAACCTCTGATGCCGATTATCAAAATTCAAGATCTATTACAAAAAGTGGAATACGAGGGTCTCCACCTCATTTGTTTCAATTGCAAAAAATTTGGACATGTGAAAGGAGATTGTGGGAGATCCAATCGGGATAGGGAAACTACACATGACCCAGTGAATCAGAACAAGACTAGTGAAGATAAGGATAAAGGGACTGAAGTCACTGCACCGCGATATGGAGAGTAGATGACAGTGGATAGAGGGAGGGGACAGGCGCGAAGTAATGGCAGAATGCAACAGAATAAAAGCTCTCAGAATGGGGTAAATTAGGGTGGAAGGAAGGGGATTTCAACCCCGAATAAACTAAGAGACAAGCAAATCAATGAGAGCGATATGGGGTCTCGCTATGGGGACCTTTCATTAGCCGAATTAGGGGAGTACAATGGTAGCGAAGCAAGAGATGTAAACGCTGATGTTCCGGTAGGAAGAATAGCTACCAACGGGAATTCAAATGGCATTGGGGATAGAAGGGATGAAGCGCCGCCTAGCCATGCCGTGATGGAGGGTTCGTCTCATAAACTAATTGGGGGATTTTTCAATATGGGAAAACAGAAAGTGGTCGATGGGGAGCTCTTAGGACCGTCGCCAAAGAGAAAAGATAAAATCAAAGATAAGAATAAAGAAAAGACGGTACTTAGCGGTGGTAAAAATGCATCGAATGAGGTCTTTAGGTGTAATATGGTTAGACTAGTGGGGGAAAAAGAGGGGCGTAAGATGGGCGGTAATGGGTCAAATTTGGGAGGGTCTTATGGTGGGTCAGTAGATGCTGGACAAAGTGCAACTATTGTAAATTCTAAAGAAGGGTCTATACTCGACAATTCTCATCAATTAAGGACAAGATCTAAAAGGGACCTTGATGCAATCTCGGACCTGATGGATTCAAATACAGTAGTGGTGTGAGCTATGTCTGATCCAACAACACCTGTAACATGCGAAGTGTGCACCCCCAACAGGCCCGTGGATCCGCCTGATCCCCCATAAAACAGGTACAATTCCGGTTTGTTCTTTTGCAGGTGATAACCGTGGTACAAAGGTTGTGAGTACAACTTCGTTACATGGAGATATCACACCAGTTGAGGCGAAATTTTTTGGAAATGGGGCATATCAGTAAGGAGGCTTTGAAGGAGTTCTTTAAAGATAAGCTGGATGTGCCGGATTACCATGATTTTCACCTCGAAGACTCCCAAGAAATGCTTGATGACCAGCCGGATGGTGAGCAACAAGAGGTGGCAAGTTCAGTCATTATTTTAATAAACCTTGGGGATGGAGATGCTTCTCTGGGTGTTTAACAGGGAGTTTTTTCTTCTTCCTTTTCTTTCTATATTTTAAATGGTAGATACAACTAATGCAATTTTTTCAGGAGGGTGGATCCTGCCTAAGGATCCGCCTAACATCTTATTCTGGAACTGTCGCGGTGCAAACAACGAAGGCTTCCAGCATGCGTTCAATGATTTGCCTACGCGGCACAAACCCTTTATCGGGATAATATTGGAGACGAAGGCTTCGGGATTAGAAGCTACAAAAATTATCAAGTCCTTGCGAATGGAGAAATCAATCCGCGTAGAGGCTGATGGGTTTTTTGGAGGCATTTGGGTGCTTTGGAGTCCCGCTAGCGTATCGCTCTGAGTTTTACCGGTTTCCAAATAGGTAAATAACCTTTGGGTTTCTAAAGACTCGTGTATTTATTGGATTCTTTCTGCAGTATACGCGAGTCATACGAATTGGATTAGGGACTCCCTATAGGAGGCGCTCGAGGAAGCTTTGCGGCGATTAAGGTACCGTGGTTAGTGGTGGGAGACTTCAATCAGATAGGTAATAAAATGGATCAGTTTGGAGGAACCAAAGGTACTACCAGGTCTCTGGTAAAATTTTAGAAGTGGAGGGATAGTTGTGGACTAGAGGATTTAGGATCTGAGGTCCCGAGGTATACGTGAAGTGACTCTTGGAATACGGGGATGCGGATTTTGAAATGACTGGATAGAGCGTATGGAAATCATTACTGGTGGGAGACTTTTGGGACAACGCAAGTTAAACATTTGACGAGGGTACATTCAAACCACGCTCCCATACTTGTTGTGATAGCTACTCCAGTTTTGCCGAAGGTTTCAAGTGGAAGATTTAGGTTCGAATCATCATGGTGTCATCATGAAAGTTTGCTCCAATTGGTGGAAGAGAAATGGGTTACAGAAGATCGCGGTCTTAGGGAGAACATCAAGGTGTTAAGTACAAAGATGGTAAAGTGGAAACATGAAGTTTTTGGGGACATATTTAAACGTAAACACAAATTTCTTGCACGGATTACGGGGATTCAAAACTCTCTACAATTTTCGTAAAATGCATCACTGGTTGACCTTGAGAAGAGATTGCGAGAGGAATTTGAAAGCGTACTGGCACAAGAGGAATGGTATTGGTTCGAGCGAGCGCGTACGAAATAGGTCAACTCGGGTGAGAGGAATACGAAATTATATCATAGAGTGGCACAGATAAAAAAAGTAAGAATAGGGGCTTTCAAATCAAGGAGAATAGACATGAATGTATAGAGGATATAGAAGAGGAGAAGGTCTGGGTAAGATAGTTTTGTTATGGTATCTTTTCGCTTGAAGAGGCAACTCCGAGTATTTTTGAGCTACCTAGACTTCCACGGTTCAGGCCTTGTGACATTGAATCGATTAGTGGAGACATTTCAGACGAGGAAATCAGGATCGCGGTGTTTCAACTGTCACCGCACAAATGCCCAGGCGTGAACGGAATGAAAACAACTTTCTACCAGCGATGTTGGGTTGTTGTTGGAAAAGAAATGTGCGATATGATCCGTCACGCCCTTGCGGTAGCTCATTTCCCAAAGTAGGTTCTTGGTACTTTAGTTCACCTCATACTAAAAGTTGGGGACCCGGAATATAACCCAGTTTCGGCCTATCAGGTTGATAAACGTAAGCTACAAGATTTGTATGAAGGTGCTAGTGAATCGATTAAGGTCGTTGCTTTAAATTTATATGGGACCGTATCAGGGTAGTTTCCATCCAAAACGTTCCACCATTGATAATGTAGTTCTTGTTAGTGAGGTTGATCATCTGTTGCGTCATTGCAAATGGAAGATAAGTTTTATGGCAATCAAAGTAAATTTAGCTAAATCGTATGATAAGATTAGCTGGGATTTCATAAAGGATTCTTTGGAGTATCTTGGGGTACCTTCTGCTTGGATTGCAGTGTTTTTGGCGGGAATGAAGGACAATGAACTAAGTGTCCTATAGCATGGAGAACCATTGAGTACGATTAAGCCGAAGAGAGGGATTCGACAGGGTGATCCCATATCACCTTATATGTTTGTCATTTGTATGGAGAGGTTATCTCTCCTTATACAGAAGCATGTGGAAGAGGAGAAATGGAAGCCCATCCGACTATCACAGGAGGACTCCTATATCTCATATTTTCTTTGCGGATGACCTTATTTTATTTGCCAAAGAATCTACTCATAATATTGATCTTTTGTAGGATACTTTACTCACTTTTTTTCGAGAAGCGAGCCAAACAGTTAGCAAGGAAAAATCGTGTATTTATTTCTCAAAGAACATTGAACAAGACATGGATCTAGAAATAACAAGACGTAGTGGTTTTCAAAGAAGCGACGACATTGGTAAATACTTGGGTGTCCCCATCCTCTCGGGTAGAAGAACCAAGGCCTTTTATGGAAAATTCATTAATGGTCTCCGAGGCAAGCCAGCTAAATGGATAGGAAATTCTCTTTCGCTCGCAGGTCGTATTTCTCTGACCCAATCAGTTTTGAGTGCCTTTTCGATGTATCTTATGCAAGTAGAAGAACTTCTTAAATATGTGTGTCTTGAGATTGACAAGATTCGACGAGAGTTGATTTGGGGGAATGTGTATGGACAAAAGCATATCAACTAGATAGCTTGGAAGAGTATTTGTCGACCAAAGAGAGTGGGGGGACTTGGTTTTTGCTTCACAGAGGATATGAACAATGCTATACTTGGTAAGTTAGGATGGAAACTGATCCATGATAAGTGTTCCTTGTGGCCGGTTGTGATGCGCCAAAAATATTTTAAATTGGCGGTTTTTCAATACGTGTTAAGACCTAGTGATTCTCGAATGTGGAGAGTCATCGTGGAAGGTATTGTCGTAGTTAGACGGGGATCCCAATGGCTAGTACATAATGGATAATCGATGTCTTTCTGGATGGATGTGTGGGTAGGTGAAACCCCGTTGATAGAACAAGCTAGTGGAGAAGTCAGTCTTGTGGATAAATATATGACGGTTAGTGATTTATCAATAATGAAGGTGTTTGGATGTGGGATAGGTTTCAGCACTTACTCCCTCTTTTGAAGCTTTTGGAGGTTACTAGTGTAACAGTTAAAATGGGTGATCATAAGCGCGATGAGTTATCTTGGCTACTCGAGGTACGAGGTGAATACTCGGTGAAATCGGCTACTTTGTACACTGATGATCCCGGTATCAACTCAGATGTGAATTGGGGGAAAATATGGAAGATTAAATGCAAAGGACTAGGGTGTTGGTTTGGAGAGCAGTTCAGGATAAGTTAACGAAAATAGGTAATTTAGTTAGGAGTGGTGTGGAAGTTTCGGTTGTTTGCCCGTTTTGTGAAATGATAGTGGAAAACGCAGTTCACATTTTCCTGGACTGTTCAAGAGTGAAAGATGTGTGGAACTTGATTCAAATGGATGTCAGCAGTAACTTTAATGGTGATGTGGAGGTGGAGGGTCCATGTGCCAGCAGCTGGATTAGCTTTCTTGTTCCTTCTGTCGAGTTGCATAATTGAGAGGGAATAGACATGCAGAACTCTCGCGTGATGCAGCAGCAGCACTCCGAGGATGGACAGGTGCAAACCGGATTCCTCATGGTGCAGCAGGTACAGCGTTTTCATCCAACATCACCACAACACCCTGTTTTGAACGGAATAGATCACAGCTCCACAGATCAATCTGGGTATAGTAACTTCGCAAGTGCTAATTCTGCAGCAGAAGAGGATTTTGCGGGAGTGGAGCCTTCGAACTCATACTGTCTGTGGTGGTAAAAAAACTTAGCAGCTAACGTTTTTTTGCTGGGGTTGCGTGGAGCAGCTTCTTTGGCGCACTTATTGAGGTAATTTGGAAAACCCGTAATGATATTATATTTGACGAAGAGAGTGTTTCCACGGGCAGATAGATGGTGCGTAGGGCTCAGTTTTTGGCACATACTTATGCGAAGGTTTGGGGAAATATTCTCGGAAAAGTATCGATCAACAAAGGCGTTTCTAGCCTTATTGGTTGGTGCAAACCGGAAAAGGGACGAAGTTTAACAATGATGGCAGCTGTAATATGTGGCGCAAGGAAAGTGGTGGTGGTGGTCTAATTAGGAACAGAGACAGAACATGGATCAAGGGTTTTTCGATGAAGATCCTTCATGACTCTCTGGTAGTTGTTGAGCTTATTGCACTCTATGAAGGTCTCAGAATGGTAGAAGGATTGCAGCTCAAAGAGGTGACTATTGAAGTCGATTCATGAGAGGTAGTTGACGTTATCCGAAACGTGTGGAAAGATAAGGGTCTAGCGCATTTTGGATCGATCACATCCGCGAAGTAATGGCGAGGAATAGCTTTATTCATCCTTAGAAGTATTTATCGAGAAGCTAATTATTTGCGGATTGGCTAGCTCATTCGGGGTTATTACAAATGAATAGTTATCGCTCACTTGATGATCCACCCAAAGGGATTTGGAAATACCTCACACGTGATCGGATGGGGTGGAAAATTTCTAAAGATGTTTGTAGTCCCAAATTGTTAGATAATTTGATAGTCTAGTATTCCACGATTTTTTTTGATCTCTATGTAATAAAAAAAAGCATTTTGAAGCATATAAAATATCTCATAGATTTTTGTGAGGCAAGGTTGGAGTAGGCCCATGCCCTCCTTTTCTCTCTTTTCTTTCTTTCTTTGTTTTTTTTTATTTTTTGGACAAGCTCTCTTTTTTGGTCAAAAGTGTCTTTATTAGTATCTACCGCTTTTCCTTCTTCACTATATGTGGCTAGTTGGCTTTTTTTTTTTTCTTTTTTTGTTCAAAGGGCTAGTTGGCCATTATCTAGTCATCCAATTGAAAAAGTTTGCTCATGAAATATCGGGGTGGAATTAGGACCCAGCTAGAAAATATCGTGTGTGGTTATATTTAAGATTTAAGACCTTAATTTTGCTAATCCATGGCTAGGTTTTGCTAGTCCATGACGAGGTCACGAGGTGCTTGGGCATGGTGTAAACCATTTATTCATGTTTTCAATTTTGAGCCCTATTATAAAAAATAAAAATAAAGTTAGATAAGAGTATAAAATATTTGGTAATTATCTTAATGGTTAAAATATTTTACAGTTTTAATCAATTCTATCCGATCAGGGCCGGTCCTGACATTTCGGGGGCCTAAGGCAAACTTTAAAAAATAGGCCCTAAAAATTTACAAGTTATATAAAATAAAAAATTCAAATATAATAAAAAAATAATCAAATAATTTTAAAGGAAAAAAAAAATCTAAGTCTCTTCTAAGTTAACAAGTAATATTAAAATTAAAAAAAAGGTAACTTAATAAATATTTTTGTAACTAAAAATATAATCTAATATTTTTATTTCAAATGGACTAAAACTGGGTCTTTGTAATAAAAAAAAATTATGCTTCAGAAAGGGACCTAAAATTATATGAGTTGGGGAAAGAACCCAAAGCTATGAATAAAATTGGGCCTTTTTAATAAATAAAAAAAATTATGCTTTAAAGGGGGCCCTAAAAGTATATGAGTTGAGGAGGGGCCCAAGGCCATGGCCTCCTTGGCCTCTCCCCAGAACCGGCTCTGTATTCGATAAATGAATCGAATGTATTAAAACAAAAACCTCAATTAGATTTAAAAAAACTATGTAAGGTTGTTAAGTATATTTTTCATAAATAATGAAAATCTTTTTATCTTATTAGAAAGATTCCACACTCAATAATTTATGATCAAATATTTAACATCAAATAAAATATGGAGCAAGTATAAATATAGGCCTATATGATATACTACTTAACAAAAAAAGTTCTCACCCCTAACTACTCATTATTGTCGAACTAAAAACCCAAAAACCCAAAATAGCCCTCCCTCTACACTCTTATCACAATGGAAACCAAAAACCCAATCCCATTTCCCATTAGGTATGAAACACAAACCCACCCCCACTACCATGTGCTCTCTCTGTAAATACAACCACCCCCCCCCTCTCTCTTCTCTCTCATCCAACCCCACAACCACCCCCTCTCTCTCTCCTTCCTACCGGTGCCGCCTCCCCACCAGAGGTGACAACAGCAGACCCACAGAGTCACCATCCTCACAGATCCACCACCACCGCCTCCATCTCCACCATCAGCGAATCATCATCATCACAGAGCCACCACCACCGTCTCTCTTTTTCACTGTTGCGCACTGCACCACCGCTGCAGCACCACCAACGCACAGCAGCAGCACAAGCAACACAACAGCAGCACCGACAACACAGCAGCAGTAAAACACACCACCTCCACAGCGCGTGAACCTCCACCACCAGAAACACGAACAGATCTACTCCAGCACCAGCACCAGCAACGCGCAACAGCACCTCCGTCACGCATCCTTCTCCGTTCCACTGCTAAATTCCATATCTACTCAGTCTGTTCCGCCTCCATTCGTTAACGAACAACCAGATCTGCTCCGCCTCCATTCTGACCACGGTTGCCATAGCGAAGAAGAAGAAGACTCCGTTCTGCTAGGGCAGATGTTTTTTTTTTTGAACTCGTGTCTGCTGCACTGTCTTTTTTGTTTTTTTTTTAGTTTATTAATTATTTAAATTGTTCCTCTCTTTTTTGCAGGTGCGTGGCTGGGTACAGACCCGATGTGTATAGCCCCACATCAACCAGTTCGGCGTTCACGCAGCAGTAAAGCCGCTCACCAGCGCCAGTTCAGATCGGGGCAATGTGCACGTTCCCATGAGACTGTATTTCTTGAAGGACTTAATGATTTGCTATTGCTTCTGTGCACATACCCGTTACACTATATGTCGCAATGTGCACGTTCCCATTAGACCGTATTTCATATTGTACACGTACCCATCTAGTTGTTGTTCGAGATGGGTCTGTACCCATATAGACTTTTATCTGGACAGCCCATTGAAGGACTTAATAAAATTTAATACACTAAAAAAAATTTAAAAAGATACACATCTGAATGAAAACAAGTGGAGCGTAAAATGGGTCTGTACCCAGTTAAACCCCGTTGTGCGCGTACCCATGACGAAGGTAAATATCCTCAGGGGTAAGAAAGTAATGTTGAGTAACTAAAAAGCCAACTAAAGACTTAATAAGAATATCTAACTAAGTGGGCCTTTGAAAATAAGTTTTGGAGAATTTGGGATTCTATTTGTAATTTCCTCATAAAATATAGACATGTACTAGATAAACCAATAATTGGAATGGTTTTGGTTGAACTAGAGTAATGGTTCAAGAGTATGAGTTTGTACCAATAGTGCAAGCATAATGGTATCTCCTCCCTCTCTCGACAAGGTACAATCTTGTGCGACACATCATTTGAGTATTTTTGAAAAAAATAATAGATCGGGTTATTTAGATCAACAAAGAATTAGATCAGAAAGTTGTTCACGATAAAATGATGAAGTGACAGTTAACAGTAGAATGGGAAGCGTTTACAGATTTTCATGTTACTGACATGTGTCACAACCTACCAGATTTCAACAGAATACTTTTCCAGATTACCTTGAGATCATTCAAGATTTTCAGCAACCGTCAACGTTTAACAGGCGGATTTGACCCATCATTTTTAAAATCAGGGATATGGTAGTACGCCTTTCTCCTTTGTCGTTTCATCATATCCCATGACATTATAATGCTCGGGTCAACTCAATTTCTAGATCTACTATACGGCAGACAAGGACAGAAACATACATATTTGACATAGTTTTTACTTGGGATCGATTGAATGTGCAAGTTTAGGGCCCCGTTTGATAATGCGTATTTTTTGTTTTTATTTTCTATGTTTTTTAAAATACTAATAAAAATATGTTTGGCTAAAGAAAATGAAAACAGTTTTGTAGAAAATTAAATAAAAACAATGCTATATTGGAGAATGTGAAATTAACATTTTCTATATATTTTGGAAATATTAAAAATGGAAACAAAAATTATTTTCTGAAAATATATTTAGAAAACAAAAATAGAAAATGTTTTTTTATTACATCTGAGGTCTAAGAAAAGACCAGTAAATCTAATTTAGACTTACTAAGCTTCCGAAGGAGTTCTCATAATACTACGAGGCGTAGACCGTCCACACCTATCTCTAGTTAAGTGCTTCCAAAGTCCTTCTGGAGGGTCCCTATACGGACTCGAAGGCGCACTTTGTCCCGCTCCCATCTTTGCCATCCAATCAGCACAAAAGTTTGCCTCTCGATACACATGAACAAGCTCGAAATTTTCCTTACGTTCCATGATATTCCTACAATCCACTAGTATTTCATCAAACCAACCCCCCTTGTTCCCACCGCCCTTCACTAGCGCGTGTAACTCGGGCGAATCTGTTTCGATAATGACCGTATTATAATCACGATTAACCGCCATATGGAGCCCGAACGTAGTGCCAATAGTTCATCCTGGAAGGCCGTCTTACCCACACAGGTACCCGCAAAACCACCTACATAGTCCCTGTTAATATCCATGAACAGACCTCCCACTCCCGTGCTATTGGTCACATGTGAAAAGCATCGATCTATATTAAGTTTAAGACCTACCAAAGGTTTAACTCATTTAATTAACGTGCTTTTCGCTGACATAATCACACCACCATCCCGTTCTCTTCCTAAGCTTGGACATACCCACTATCCGTGTATTTAACTAAGTTCTGGAGAATCCCTACCGGTTTAATTGCTCCTTTTTTCTCATAGAGCAGTGTGTTACGCGATATCCATATGATCCAGCAGACTGCAAGGGCTATGATTTTCAGTTTGAGCATGTTACTAACCTCTTTGCAATTCAGGATCAATGACCACCACTTACGGTCAGTAGCTGCTATAGCAAGGTGACGCGCCACTGATGTGTTGTGTTGCTGTACAATAAAGGATTCTCCACCAGGGACCTGTTGTGCAGATACTGGAATTTCGCTAGAACCACCTGCTTAAACATTTGGGCTTCGCAGCCCGTCAATTCGCTGTTGTATATTCATACAATTCGCACCAGGGACCTGCAATGCAATTAATGAAATATCACGGACTCCATCAGCTTGACCATGCCGATTCTGTAGCGAGGAACTTCGTTGTTGCTGTGTATTATTCTGCCATAGGAAACCATCGACAGAAAGATCATCCATGCCCAGTATGCTTGAATTAAAATCCATATCATACATTAAAGTATTCGAAGCATCTCTCAACAGTTTCGCTCTATTTTTTTCAATATTTCGCACTTTTGCTAACTCCGTCCAACCTTCCCACACACTGTCAAATTTCTTACAATCACGAAAGAGGTGGATTGCAGTCTCTCTAGCTTCGGCACAACATTTGCAAGTCTCTGATATTTGCACGCCCTGTTTCTTCAAATTGTGCGCCGTTGGTAAACGCTCCTAAACGGCACGCCAAACTAGAAAGCGCACTTTCTGTGGACACTTTAGAGCCCAGATCTTACCCCCATTGAAAATCCGCGGTAGGTGCAGACTTCTTCAGGGCCCGATAGGCTGATTTAACAGTGAATCCCCCGGATGCTTCTAGTTTCCATTTGAACCGACTATGTATCTCATTTTGTACCACCTCAATCCTATTAGTTATAACATCACGACCCTCAAGGATACTCTTACACACTCTAGAATCTGATTGTTTAACTATACAATTCATGAATCCCTATGCAAAGTATGTATGCCTTAGAGTAACCGCCCAAAGTGCTCTATCATCCTTTAATAATCTCCATCACAATTTCGCTAGAAGTGCTCGATTAAAGCTCTTCGCATCTCGGAAGCCTAATCCACCATCTTTCTTGTTCTTACATAAAATCTCCCACGATAGCCAGTGCATTTTCCGTGTTGTTCCTTCAGTACCCCAAATGAATTCCCATATAATTTTGTCAATATCATTACAGACATAGTTCGGGAGTTTCATTGTCGGCTTCGAATAGGTTGGGATGGATCCCAAAACGGCTTGAACCAGCGTTACTGTTCCAACTAACGTCAAGGTTTGGGCCTTCCAATTCGGAAATTTACTCTTCATGTTCATAGTGATTCTTTTGTGAAACCTTTTGGAAGGCGACTTGCACATATAGGAGTACCTAAGTATACACCCAGAAAATCAGTTAGTTCGAAGCCACTTCTATTAGCCAGTCTCACCTTTTCGTCATTAGGTACATTCTTGGAGAAGAGGATTGTCGATTTTTCATTACTTATTGCTTGTCCAGCTTCGTTACAGAATATTCTCATAACTTCTTTAATCAGATCAACTTGTTTTTCAGAGGAATCTGCAAAAAGGATTAAGTCATCCTCAAAGAAAATATGTGAAATCAAAGGACCTTCTTTCTGAATTTGAATGGGGTCCCACTCTTTACTAACACATAAATTCTGAATCAGAATGGACAACCTCTCCATACACATCACGAACAGATATGGGGAAAGCGGGTCACCCTGTTTAATCCCTCTACTCGGAACAAAAGGATCTAGAGGAGCACCATTCCACAGGATCTGCATTGAGTTAGTTCTCATAGCCAAAATTATTAAACGCACCCAAGGTATCGGAAAACCAAAATTAGATATAGTATCCTCCAAAAACCTCCAACTAATCCTGTCATAAGCTTTCGCCAGATCAATCTTTATCGCCATATAACCCTTTCGTCCTGTTTTCTTATGCATGTAGGAAGCTACTTCTTGGACCATAACAATATTATCTGTAGTTGACCTTCTGGGAAGGAAGCTCGTCTGGTTAGGGCCAATTCGACCCGCTAATAAAGGACGTAATCGGTTGACCATCGCAGTCATAATAAACTTCACCGGAACATTAATTAGACTAATCGGACGAAAGTGACTAACCATTTCCGGATCGGCAATTTTCGAAATAAAATGAACAAGCGTACCGTTAAGGCTTGCTAGAATTGCACCAGTGTTGATACAATCTCTCACCATTTGACGTACTGCTGGACCAACCAAACTCCAACACTTTTGATAAAAGACTATGGACATCCCGCCAGGACCTGGCGCCTTCGTCGGATTAGCGCGGAATACTGCCTATCGAACCTCCTCATCCGATAACTCCTCAGCTAGCACCTCAAATTCATTATTTTCTAACCTCTGAATGTTTGGAAGGGAAAAATGTCCTACAAAATTCTCTTTAATCGAATATAATTGCTGAAAGAAGTTCTGCACCATATTCTTGATTTGCGATTCATCCATAATCCAATTTCCAGTTCCGTCACGCAACCTGTCCACTTTTCGGGATTTCCTCTTCCTAATAGTAGCCAAGTGATAGAACCGTGTATTACGATCACCCAAGTGTATCCATTTTTCTTTCGAACAATCAAGCCAAAGAATTTCTTCCTCCTTAAGAACACTAAGATACTCTTCCCTAAGTCTCTTCCCAGGTTTGAATAAATATGGGTTGTATGACTATTCCAGCTCTCTCGGAATTCCCTTTAATCGCGTGAGTAGGAGGCGTTTCTTCCGATTAATGTCTCCAAATACTTTGTCTTTCCATTCAGTAAGGTCCTTCTTAATTTCACCGATACTTCCACCCAAATCCGAATGATTCATATTCCATTTATTTTGTACGAAGTTCTGGAAATCCTTATGAACGCACCAAGCCGACTCAAATCTGAACCTTCTCATATTAATTATATTTGAACTATTTCCCAAAAGTTGAATGAGGATAGGCGCATGATCCGAATAGGCTCGATCGAGATGGATAACCCTTGCTTGCGGAAAAAAGTGTGAGCAAATTAGGATTTCCATAAGCTCTATCAAGGCGTCTAAGGATGCGTTGACCTGAATTCAAAGAACCGCACCATGTAAACCGTGGACCCACGAACTCCAAGTCAATTAAACCACAATCATGTCTCCATTCTTCAAACTTTTCCATCCTTCTCGCGATTCCAACTACCCCTCCTTTCTTATCTTTTTCTTTACCAACTTGATTGAAATCCCCAGCTATTAAACACGGACTCTCGCTTCCCTGAAAAACCTCTCTAAGAGCATCCTATAATTCCTCGCGTTCCGAAGTGTGAGTGCAAGCATAAACCGTAGAAAAAATCCACGCCTCGCAATTCGGTTTAGAAATTTCAAGGCTAATTACTTGTCGACTCGCGGAAAGGACATTTATTTCGATATCCGTATCGTCCCAAATAACCCAGATTCCACCCTTGTAAGTTTCGGCCTCAACTCTAGTCGAATTCGATTTACCCAAACCGCATATAATATCATTTGCTTTAGAGCCACTCACTCGTGGCTCTACTATTACGGTTAACTAAATTTTATGTACACGCATTAGTTCACGAACCACGCGTCTGAAATTTTTAGCAACAACTCCATGAAAATTCCACAAGAGTATATTGATGGGTCCTTGTGTGTTATAAAATAAATGCTAAGAATAGAGGAACCACTAACTGCAAGTGTACAGTTGTACCAAGTAATATTTGATAATCAAGTTCGTTCGCAGGGACGGAATAGGTTGACTCTAATGTTATCAAATAGTGGAATAATTGCAAATACGAAGAAGTAAAAGATATGATGTTCGTTGGGGTTTTTGATTAATAACTAAAGTGCAAAAATAATTTAAATACAAAATTAATTAAACTAGAATGGAAATAATGCAAGTAAATGAGGTAGACGCAAGATGAAAGTAGTACTTGACTCATGCTTTTACCGCAAACTTTCCTAATTAGTGTTTATTTTAAGGGTTGAGCTGATATTATTACGCTAGTCGGGATTCTAAAATCTCTTAGCCCCCGTTAGGGTGGACCTAAAATCTCTCCTACTGTCTTCTAAACACCGTCAGGGTGATTAAAACCACTTTCGGATGATTAAAACTTACCACTTTGGCTATTGGCTAGTCAAGCCTGTCAAGGTCATTGGCGGATACCAACAGCAAATACCTAGTTCTATACCCAACCCCCCCTCCCCCCCTCCCCCCGTCAAGGCGATCCATACGTCACTATATGGAATAACTTAGGTACTAAAACTTATCCCTAGTTCATGACTCTAAGGATACTAAATAAGCATAAAGTAAAAGCCAACGTAAAATAAAAACTCAAATTAAATTATTCAATCCCAAAGCGGAAAAACACTAATTATTCAAGAAATGGGTTCAACCCATGTTGCGATTCTCAAGTACAATGAAAACTTAGCTCATAATTGAAATTAAAACGAAAGAAATAAAAATAAGGGAAATCATGTTTAACAGAAAGAGAATAAAATAAAAGACCTAATTAGGATGTTGGATTTGGCTATTGATGTCTCCTCATTTGTGATAATATAATATAATTCTGAGACATAATTTTAGGCTTATTTATTAGTTTATAGGTTGAATTTAGCTTAACTTAGTGCACTTTCCTATTTTGAGTCTTGATTTAGTAACATGATATTTTTAGAGCATATTGGGTTTAATTGTTTATTTAGTGTGAAGCTTTAAAGATAATTATAGAGATTAATTAGAGTCCAAGTCAAAGAATACAAGATATGGAAAGAAGATATGCATGGTAATTGGAGATAGAAGGAAACAGAGTTCAATTAGGAAAAGGAAAAACTGTCTAAATATGAATTTCTGCAGCACACGCCTAAAGAAAAGGAAGCCGAATTTGGAAGATTCCTTTCATAGGGACATAGATAATTCTATTATGATTCTTTTAGTATATTATGGAGCACAAACCGACCAATAACGAAGAAGATATGCTCAAAACGGCCCAGCAGTGTTTATCTTTATTTCCTTACGAATTTGAGTTGGGCTTGGAGTCTATTACTTGGCCTTTCCTCCAAGAAACGAATTAGGTCAACCTATACACTATAAATACAGCCTCTTAACACTTTAAAATCATCCTTGGCCAGACCTTAAGGCCAAGAGGAAGCTGCAACACAAGAGAAGAAGTCTGGAAGGAGCAGAACACCATATGTCTTTTTCAACCTCTTATTTTGTAATTCTTTTCTCTTCTCTTCTTAGTATGAATTAATTCTTTTTAGCTTGAGTTTTATCATATATGTATGAACCCTAGTTTTTATTGACATCTATTTAATTTGGGAATTCTATGTTTTAAATTGAATTATAGTTTTTATTAATTGTTTATGTGTTTGGAGTTGTATTCTGTGTTCTTGTGGAACCTAGGCCATATAGAATTACCATCTAGTAGTTAGGTCACCATTGACAACAGTGTTTAATTACATGTTTAGCACATAACGTCTAGTATTCGGTTTAGATCTGACAAATCAACCTAACTAGATAATCACTATGGTTTAGTTCTTGTGACTATTTACCAATTACAGGAAAAGTTTGCTTAGGAAGCCTTTTTGACACAGGTAAACCCTATTTGAAACTACCGATAGCGAATTGTAACCGATTATTGAAATACTACATAATTCACCCTTACATGTTTAGAACGGCAAAACTAGTGGGGATTACATGCTAATTACTCAAGCTAACTTTCATACTATCTTCTTTTCTTTTCTTTTATTTAGTTTCTGTCTTTAGTTTATTAGTTTAGTTTTATTATTTAAAAAAACCAAATAAATATTTGTCTATTTCCTCTTCCTACTAGCGTATTATCTTTTCTATCTTTAATATCTGCACTTGAATAATTTGCATAAGTTCTTCTTAACCTTCGTAGTCCCTGAGGAACGAATCTTACTTATTCATTAAAACTTGCATACGATCTGTATACTTGCAGAACCGTGCTAGCTTAGGGTGTTTATTTGCATCTAAATTATATCATCTTTTTATCACACCTTAGGCCACACCAGCTATTGATTTGGAGATGTTGAATTCTCCAGCTCTTGGCTTCTTCCTTCTTCCTTCTTCCTAGCTCTACTCTTTTCTCTAACGCTATGACTTTTGTAAAAATGAATTGTGTGTAAAAATAAAGTCGAAAAGCCTATTTATACTATTAAATTCGGTCTTGAGCTATTTCAAATTAATTAAATAAATATTGAATGGCCCAAGTCCACATTTCTAGTGCAAATCCCGTAACTGATGTACACCCTCCACTAAAATGGCTGTAACTTTCTCAATTTAACTATGAATTGACTCATTCAACTTGCTAATTCTTCGTAACTCGATAAGGCACAAATATTCTTTACAACTTAGAGGCTGAATTCACGTTCAAGTAGCTAGAAATTAGCAATTACCATCAGCCTTTCAGATATGCAGCTCAAATTTGTCAATTCTTTGGGATATTTCTTCTAAATTTTGACTTCTTTACACGATCTAAGACTTCTATTCTTGATTCCTCTCCTTGCTAGTATAAGAAAGCTATAAAATTTTCACTAAAACAAACAATTTTACGCGCAAAAGCTTAATAAATAAAAAATACTAAAATCTAAGGAGAGAAAATAGAATATAACCTATTATCGCTAAAAGTCTATCGGATTAGTCAAATAATCACCAAATTTGATGTCTCCTAAGGGCATATAAATAGAACAAAAGAGGAGAAATCATATATTCAGCGGATGGTTTGATCGACTCCATCCCTGTATATTAACAGAAAGTGTACACATAAGTAAAACTCAAAGAAAAGTGAAAGAAAATACCATATTCCTTAGGCTTCAACAATCATGTCAGAAGTCTCCGCCTCCGCTGACAATGTTTCTCCTGATATACTGGGTGTTTCAGGTACATAACTACCTTCCAACTCACTGTTTCCCACTTCGAAATCAGGAGATTTCAGATGGCTATGTGTCAGAATAGTAGGTCCCGGGTCCAGTTCCGAGTTGTGTATTAGGTTCACAATCGGTCCCATCTGCTGCTCTTTTAATCATGTCGTTACTATTCAGTGTAGATGGTGTGTGGTTTGGACCCAATCCCTCGTCTTTCGAAAATTTCACTTTTGCCCCTAAGAAAATTTGCCCATCTGCTGTACTAATTATTCCCACTGATGTGTCATGTTCTTCCACTACTTTGCCCCCCTTGGTTCCCAAACTCTTTTCATTTTGCAGAAAAGTCCCTGATTCCCCTTCCTTTGTACCAATGTTGTTCATCAAGTTTTTTGACCCTTTGTCCCCATTTTCACCCGCTCTGAATCGGACAAGTCTAGAATCCGTCTCACACATATCCTCTTTTTCTTTTATACCCGTCGCCTCTAGTTTCCTCTCCTTCTCAAACCCCGTATTCACAATGATCTAATGTCCGGAGCTTTCCCCTCGAGGCATTTTCGTCTTACCTCCTCGGGGTCCACGTACTTTGTCTGCAATCGATTTTTTCTGGCTTTTTTGGACTGAAAAAGATCACCACCTTCCATCGTAGTACCCTCATTCTCGTCGATAAATAACACATCAAATATTGTTCCCATGCCACTATTTGTCCCACTTTTTCTACTATTTGGAAAATATGACCCTTGTTTCCTCGTTTTAAATCTGTTATTGTTTCTTTGTACCGTCATCCATTCCCCAAATTGTTGTTCCTCTATAGTCTGAGTTTGTGTTGGGAGAACCACTAATGCTTGATTTTGTGAAACCATAGCATTCGAAGTCGCATTACTCCCATTTCCTGAACACTTGATTTTCTGAAGACCAAACCTACCGCAATCAAAACATATCACGTGTAGACCTTCGTACTCTACCTTGCAAATCTCACCCCCAATGTGTATTTTCGGAACTAATGGTTTGTCTAAATCAAGATCAACAGCTAGTCGCGCATAGTTTCCTCTTTTTCTAGTCTTTGTTAGATGGCCAATCCTTACAGTCTTTCCAATGATGTTGCCCATTTTCCGTAATATCCTCAAGGTATAATTTTGCATCCCTACATTCGATATCCTCATCCAAACGGTAGTAGTAGTGATCGGCGCCTCATGAGGTCTGAATTCCGGTGTCCATTCCCTTACCACCAAGTAATGATCCAGAATCATCCATGGACCGCCCCTAGTGCAAAGTTCAAATCATTCCGATTAGAAAAATTTACCATGAAATATCCATGTCCAAAGTCTACCAGTTCGAATAAGCCCTTGGGCTCCATATTTGTCTTAATTTTGATGCCAAATATTTATAGCCCACCTTGTAACCCAGTAAACGAATGACTACAGTATTATTCCACGGGTTAGTTCCTTCAATAATCTTGTCCCTAGACCGAACAACTTAAGGGTAATCGCAATTTTCGATAAATTCGTCATCAACAATGTGTGAAGTAAAATCCCTGTCTTCCTCAATTGGTAATTTCTGCTGTTCATTTTTGGTAAAATCAACAAAAGCAGGTATGAAAGCATTGTTACCTGTTAAGGCCATATGCCAGCTAGTAGTCTTCTTTGGGGGGGGGGGGGGGGGGTTTGAATTCATTAACCAACTAACCCACTATCCTAACTAACCTAACTCGGCCCACTGAAATAAAAAATATTATCTACTCGTACGATAAACACATAGTTATAAACGCTAAAAATATACACTAAACTACGATTATTTTTCGATAGTGAAGCATTCTCAAGTTTCATACAAGCACGAGTAATGAAGAAAGTGCATGAAGAAGGAAGAAGTGCCGCTTCAAGGACAACCAAAACAATGTACGATCAAAACATAACTCTGATTCAACAAGTGAACTAGAACCTTCAGTCGAAGTTTTATGGTTATCTGGTAGAAAATGTCTTATAAGTTCGAGAAATCAACCATAATGTTTGTAAAGTCATCAAACTTACTTAGATCTATACATTGATTTCATTAGAATTGTTCATCACCAGCAAGTGGTCATCTCACCCACGCAGACCAACAACAATAAGGCATCAATCCTGAAACCTTGATCTACGGGTATCAACTGAATTAAGAGAATAAAAAAACTTAAGAGACTGATATTAGCTTCTTAATTATCAATTAGTGTTAGATTAGTGGTTAACTCCAAGACTTGTGTTTGAGTAATCACAATATGTCATTTTTTCTGTATTTTGGCTACTATTATTGATCTTTAATTTGTATACTAGATATTCTCAGTGGTGATGGTCTTACTGTATAAATTCATAAATAAGTACTTCCTTTGTCCCAAAAATAATTCCCACTTAGATTTTTACATAAATTAAGAAACACATTTATTACCTCCACCATTACTAAAATACCCTTAATAAAGTGTCTTGATATTTTAAATATTTATTGAAAAGTAAAATTTAATTTTTTTAATAAGGGTAATAGTAGAAAAATGCGAGATAAAGTGTCTTGAGATTTTAAGTAAATATTATTTTTAGGATACTATTTTTAGTAGGTAGGACATTATTTTTGGGATGGAAGGAGTAATCATTATGGTGTATTATTCTAGTTATTTTATCAACATTTATTTTGTCAATCGTAAAAAAAATTGGTTTGAGGTATTCATGTTTTTTTTTTAGGTATACATGTTGTTCAGTTATCCTTTGATAGTGATGTTTCTTGATTGTTGTGCTTGCTTTACAAAAATATTTTAGTATTAGTGCATTACTTATGGGTTAAAATAAATTAGGCCATATTTTTAAAAATTATTATTTTTAGGCTAAATATATTCAAAGATGTTATTTTTAGTCCATTACACATACTCTGTGAGATATTTTATAAATTTTAAGAGTAATTTGATAATTTAAAATAAATTATATTTTATTTGGTCACTGGTGGCTGGTAGGATGTGATAATATAATAGATAAAAATAGGACAACTGATTATCCTAATCAATAACATTACTCACTGCAAGTATCACAGGTTGTATGCAAGTTTTAATGATAAGTTCAGATTCATTCTAAGGGACTTAGTGTGTTATACGAATGGATTACAAGAAAGCGT
Organism: Nemophila menziesii; assembly: GCA_029959085.1. NCBI lineage: Eukaryota > Viridiplantae > Streptophyta > Magnoliopsida > Boraginales > Hydrophyllaceae > Nemophila > Nemophila menziesii. The sequence continues at coordinate 28,862,092 of JARWIR010000001.1, read as the reverse complement.
AGTAAGAATTAGTAGCAATGAATTAAAGACAAGAAAAGTAAATATGAATAATTGTGGAGAAATTAATTAAACTAAAACTAATACAATAAAATAAAAGATGTGAGAATAAGATGAGAAATATAGCTCAGGTTTGCTTGTATGCACTTATCCTTCTATTTATTCTAATAGTTAATAAGGGTGATTAAAGCTCTTAAAGTAAGTAGTCAGGATTCTATATTCTTCCTAACCCCCTTCCGGGTTGACTTAGGTGGCGACCTAACAATTATCAGGGAACTTGGGTAAGGGGACCCTACGCAATGATTGGTGGTTAAATCTCATACCCTTATGACTATCTAGTTAGGCAAGCTCTTCCGGATCACTACCGCACACTAGACGTTTATGTGGTGTTTCAACAATTAGACACCCCTCTCGGGTGACCATCCAACTGCTATTAATGGGGTAGTCTATACTTGTGCATTAGCAAGAACTATGGTCAATATATCAAAGCACATAAAACAAATATAAAGGTTAAGAAGCTAGAATCATTTTAAAAAAGTTTACCCAAACAAACTTAGATAGAAGAAAATAGAATTCAAAGACTATACATATGAAAAGCCCAAGATATGGGAAATTTAGTTCATGTTGGAAAGAAATAAATTAAAAATAAAGATACATACTGTCAACTTGCTTCTCCTGATTGATTTCTTGAAACTAAGGAGTAATAATTGAGCAAGGACAAGTTTACAATGACAAGATGGTGTATTTATAAGTGTTTAGAAGATCCTAGGCCGAAATATTGAGTGGAAGGCAAGTAATTGGAATCCGCTTCCAATTCAAATTCCTTTCCAAAAATTTCATAGAGGATTAACACTACTCACTGTTTTGATCATACCTCCTTCATTATTGGTCCGATTTTCACCTACTTTAATCGAAACAACCGCAGTGAAAAGATCCATCTTTACTCTTTTGAATGCTCACACAAATTCCCAGTCGATTTGAAGTTATCTTCACTTAAGTGGACGTAGCTGCAATATTTCAGATTTACATGACAACTTTTCCTTTCCTATTTTATCTCTCCTTCCTTTTATCTCTTGATTCCTTCCATATCTTCTTTCCTTATCTTCTTAGAATTGATTTGTAATCTAATTATATTCCATAAACCTCAAGAGCTTCACATTAACATACAAATTAAATAAAATATGCTCTAAAAGTAATAAATCATCAAATCAATACAAGAAATAAGAAATTATCAAATGACGGATAAAAATCCCTAATTTATCAATGAAATACAACTAAAATGATTTCTCCAACGTAGATTATTGAATCACAAATAGGGAGACATCAAGACCCCCAACTCAAAGTTGTATCGTTCCGATACAATAAAGATAAGAATAAAGGGAAATCTCTAAATACACACCTAAGTCAATTAAGCACAGTGGGAAGAAGATAGTAGAATATGTATAATAACTCAAAGCAATTACTCAGAAAATTAATATCTACAAATTGAATTACATGTACACTTGTCATACAAACGATCAACACAACTAAATTTCAAGATCAGGTTAGGTTTGAAATGCACGAAGGAGAGGTTCTTCACTTAGCTTACCAAGGAGGCTATAGATTGTTCATGGAGCTTCACTAGTATCCAAAGATATATCTAACTATTCTCTAATGGTTCAATCACTTCTAGGTCACATAGAAAAGAATCAAAAGGTCTTTAAAGTTGTAATGTTGGATTAGGAATGGTATGATAGTATATTTGGATAATTTAGAGTGAGCTTTTCACTCTATTCTCACTAGCCATCAACGAACCACCCTAGAGCTTGAGTTACTCTCATAAAAGGTTCTCACTCAACCCAATGATTTGATGAACTAATTAGCATCCCCAATAAACTGATACTAAAGTATAAAGATGATCACATAAAAATTCCACTTTGCCGGTCCAAATATATTCAATCTTTTCATATCAATTTCTTTCTCTTTTGTATAGCTACGACTCTCTTTTTAATGTGAGATGTCATGCAACTTCTTTTCACATATTTTTCTTTTCTTTTTCATAATTTTTTTCATTTAATTTTACCCAAGGGTTACAATTTAATAACAATGAATCATCATCAATAAGAATATAACACAAATACATAAGCTCAAAATATAAAAAAACATAATGGAAAAACACAAGATAGCAAACAGGTAAAATACAATAAGAAAATTAATTCTAGTGAAATGAGGTTATTCGAGACTTGAATTGGTTCAAATTTCTTTAAGGTATTTGGGTCATGCTTTGGTATCTTACGTTTGATGGTTTCAACCTCCAGAATGCAACGATTAATATTCGATAAAACTTGACAAGTCAACAGATTACAACTAACTTAATAAGGCTTTATCTCTCTTGTTTTCAATATTTGATGAGTGTAGTTTTGTCAAACTGAAATTAAATAGAAATAAATTATTCATGACAAAATAGTTTAACCGAAGTCATTAAAGGGATAGCTAGAATATGGACTAACCGAGAAGGGGGCTTTGTAGCAGTCACCAAACTGATTGCCTTGCAACATCTATTTTGCGACTCAGATAGTTATGACATATTATTTCCTACCAATATGAAAGAAATTAATATTGATATACAAGCAAAAATTATATCATCAATAAATAGTTTACTAAACAACTTGTTTCATTCTCTTTACCCTCCCAATTGTCTCATGTTGTCTTGATTATAATTAATGTTATCCCAAGAGATGTTTTTAATTGGTTGACAATCAATGAGACAAAATTAAGATTCCAAAAACTCCAGCATAGACGATTATGGATGGACCACTGAAAGAAGCATGAAGCGAAATACTGAAGCAGGTTAGTTGAAGATGAAGTAAGGTCGAACAAGGACGAAAATACGTGTGAAGTTTAGGCAAAATTCATAAATCTATTGGAGATTGGATCTAAGAATAACTGAAGACCTTAACTCTAGAATGAAGACTAGTGAGATGCCTAAATCCTTCAATTTCTCTTGCACCCTTGGTTTCTCAACCTAGTCTTCAACCCAACCCTAAAAAATTACATCATCCCAATTCTGCTTGGTTGATTATACCTTCTTCGGAATCTCCACTTCACTAGGTGTAACCGGTTGTGATTCCACAATATTTTCAACTTGAAGGCTAATATCCTTACACGACTAAAATCCAACATTGTTATTAACATTTTGAATGGCCTTTACCTCAGTATTCGTACCTTGGCCAAATTACATAGGTGGACCTTGTTGATGAGTTTAAAGATGGTTGGAAATTTTAGAGACTTGATTCTTCAATATTTTTAACGAAGTGGAATGCTCTTTAAATCTCTTGTTATATTCTCTCTCATGTTCTCTTGCGTCATCGCCATATACTATTTTAAAGTTTGTTAGAACTCATTAGTGAAGCCTCCTTGTGGATGAGTAAGAAGTGATTTTTTAGCAATACTATCAACATATGCAACATAAACGAGTTGTGGTTAAGCTTGCTTGACATAGACTTATCCCGCTTGATACTGATTTTGGGACCTTGGTTGAAAGTTATACTCTTGTGGTTGTGGTTGAAACGAATTACCATGATTCATGACCCCATTTAAATTTGACCATTGAAGACCCGGATGATCGTGATTCCCAAGTTAATACGCATGACTACCTGAATGGAAGTTCCAACGATTTGACACGAAAAACATAGGCTCTAGATTACCTTGGAAACCCTCCCAAATATGATCATGCACTTTACAACGCGGACAACCATGTGCCCCTTGAAGTACTTTAACCTTGGATTGTCTCCCTTAAAGGCCTTCTTTAAACTACTAGTGCAAACTGCTTCAATTGATTTTGTAAAGAGGAAGACTTTGCATCCATAGATATGTCACTATCTAAACTTAACATACCTCGTGTAGAATTAAGAATTGGAGCTTGCGATAGAGTCCAACTCCTCTCATTATCTACTATCTTCTCCATATAAACTGAGGCTTCATTCAGATCCATGGACAAAACCACCTCCTCCAATATTATCTACCCTCAGTTGTGAACACTCGTTGAGTTCCTTGTAAAATATAGCTAACTGAAGCCCGGGGGACTGACCATGAAGTGGACATTTATCTAACCTTTATTGAAATCTTGTCCATATCTCTCCTACACTTTCTCCATTGTCTTGTCAGAAATTTGCAAGTTCCATTAGATCTTTCATTTTCATACTCTATGGGTAGAAACGATCTAGAAATATTGCTTGAAGTTTGTCCTATGACGTAATTGGATCAATCAGCTGATGATCTAACCACTCACTCGCACCTCCTGTCATGAAATTTGGAACATGAAGTAACACGAGTGACACCTTGAGTAAGGTAGGCACCACAAATCTGCATGAACTTCGAAACACCTCAAATCAGATCTTGATATGCGGCCCCGCTATAGTTTCCATAACTCATGAAATGGTTCAACATATCTGAATCAGACCTTATTAACAACTTGAATAACTGGAGGGTGAATCCTTAACAATTGAACTCAAAATTGGCCTTCTTGTCCAAAAATACCTTGCCCTCTAAGCGGGTTGTTTTGAACATTCGATGGGAATCCTACATTACCTCATAATAACGGTTGACCTCCCGAAAGAACTTGATTTGGATTGATTGGTTCCAACGCTGAGGTATAACTTCTACTCTTGGGATTGGATTCCCATCAACATCTAAATTCAGTGGCGCATAAAAATTGGCCATTGCTTCTTGCTTTCTTCTCTATCTTTCTAACTTTATTTGAGATTTGATGTCTCCCTATTTGTGATGATTTAATATTAGTTGGAGACATCATTTTTAGAAATTATTAGGAAGTTATACGCGATTTTTATTAGAATTACTGTATTTTCTTATTTCTTGTCTTGATTTGATGAATTATTATTTTTAGGCATATTTGGTTTAATTGTTTGATAAATGTGAAGCTTTAAAGATATATGGTAATTAATTAGATGCCAAATTAATTCCAAGAGATAAAGGAAATAAGATAATGATGGAAAGGAAAAGATAAAATAGGAAAAGAAAAGTTTCCAAGTAAATATGAGTTTCAACAGCTACGTCCATTAAAGTGATCATAACTCAATATTGGCTGGGAATTTGGAAGAATGGTCTGGAGCAAAAGTGTAAGGATTTCCGAGACGATCGGTTTCGATATAAAGAACGAGTCAATTGGAGCAATATTGAAGAAGTTACGGCCAAAACAAGACAACAACAGTTTATTACCTTTTACTATAATTTAGGGCTACAAATTTGATTTGAAAAAGGAGTCTAGTTGCTTGCCTTCTACTCCAAGAAATCCGAACTAAGGCTTCCTAGACTCCTATAAATACACCCTTTAACTATTGTAAACATTCACTTGCCTCCCACAATTAGTCCTTAAGTTTTATACATCATTAGAGATCATTGAAGAGATCAAGTTGACATTATATATCTTTCTTTTAGTTTATTTCTTTCTAGTATGAATTAATTTTCCGATAGCATGGGGTTTGCATATGTATAATCTATGAATTCTATTTTCTTCTATCTGTGTATCTTTGGGAGAACTATTTTAAATTTATTCTAGCTTCTTAACCATATATTTGTTTTGTGTGCTTTGATTTATTGTATGTCAATTTAAGGCTGTGTTAATAGTAGTTAGATGGTCACCCGGAAGGGGTGTCTAATTATTGAAACACCACATAAACGTCTAGTGTGCGGTAGTGATCCGGAAGGGCTTGCCTAACTAGATAATCATTAGGGTTTAATTTTATCACTGATCATCGTTAGAAGGTCAGTCTCATCTAAGAACCTAGTGGCGTAGGAGCACTTTAGTTAAGTCCCCTCGTGATTGTGAGGTTGCCACCCTAGTCCACCCGGAATGGGGTAGGGAGGAATTTAGAATCCTGACTACTTATTGAATAGTTATTGTCACCCTTATTAACTAGTAAAAGAAATAGAAGGATTAGTGCATACGAGCAAAACCTGAGCTATAATTTCTCATCTTATTCTTACATATTTTATTTTACTTGTCTTTAATTTATTAGTTTAATCATTAATCTTCCAATCCATCATATTTATTGACACGTAATCAACAGCTAGTAGGATTTATTGATTTCCATTGGATGGTACAAAGGGACCCATAGAATCAATACTCCATACATCAAAAATCTCAACTTCAAGAACATTATTACGTGGCATCTCATCTCTCTTAGATATATTACCAGTAAACTGGCATCTATGACAATTCTCAACATATTCATGACAATCCTTATGCAAAGTAGGCCAATAAAAACCAGATTGTAATACCTTAGCAGCTATGCGGTCACCTTTAAAGTGTATTCCATAAGGTGAATCATGATATCCCACTATAACTGCTTCAATTTCACATCGGGGTATGCATCTTCTCACCATTTGGTCACAACATGTTTTGTAGAGGAAAGGATCCTCCCAAAAGAACTGTCTAGCACGGTGAATCAATCTCTTCCTCTCTTGTGAGGTAGCTCCATTAGGGAAGGACCCACTCACAATAAGATTCGCTATGTCTGCATACCAAGGAATTTCATTCGTATATATCGAAAACAAGCTCTCATCCGGAAACTCTTCTCTAACCAACCCAGGACCACTATTGACTTCAGAACCTTCAAGACGAGACAAATGATCTGCAACCTGATTATCACACCCATTTCTATCTCGAATCTCTAAATCAAACTCTTGTAGCAGTAATACCATTGACAATTACCTAGGTCTGCATCTAAACCCCTAGTCAAGATGATCACTAAGCCACTATAGTGAATAGACTAGATACTAACAATTACCCTTAGTTCATGACTCTAAAGATAATAATTCAAGAATAAAATAAAAGCCAACATAAAATAACGAATTCAATTTATATTACGAAATCCCAAATTAGAAAAACATTAAATAATCAAGTTAGGGTTCATCCCAATTCGCGATTCTCAAGTACAAATGAGTTTAGTTCATAACAGAATTAAAAACTAAAGAAATTAAGTTAAAAGAAATCATGTTTGATTACAAAAATAAAAGATAAATGAACCTAATTAAGGATTGGGTTTGTGGTGTCGCCTAGGGTGTGATAAAATAATATAAATAAAAAGTCAGAAAACAACGCACTCTCACCCTAGACATGCATAGTACTGCAAGTATTACAGGACGAATGCAAGTTCTGATGATAAGTTGAGTTCGTTCTCATGGGACTTAGTGTGTTAACCGAATGGGTAGAAATAACGTGTAAGAAGTAATTAATTAATAGACAAAAAAATAAAAGGAATAAATTTGAAATTATGAAATTAAACTAAGGAAAATAAAGACTGTAAATCAAATACAAAGAAATACGAGATGAGAAGTATAGCTTAGGTTTTGCTAGTATGCACTAATCCTTCTAATTCTTTCTATTAAATCTAGTTAATAAGGGAGATAATTAGCTCTTAGATACTTAGTCAGGATTCTAAATTCCCATACCTTAGACCTTGAGAGCGACTAAGGGGGATACGGACACACCACGAGGCTGGTTCAAATAGGGTTTACAAGCGCTACCAAGGCCCTAAGCAATCAATTTTCATACATGGTGATAGTGATTAAATCATACCCTAATGACTATCTAGTTAGAATCAGTGTTGTCAAGACCAATATCGACAATAGACGTTATGTGGTGTTTCAATAATTAGACACCCAGCTAAGGTGATCATCTAATTACTATTAAGAAAGACTAAAGTGATCAGTTCTAGGACAGACGATAATTCAAAACACATAAACAAATATAAAGGTAAGAAGCTAATATCAGATTAAAACATGTAATTCCCAAAGAAACTTAAATAGAAAGAAATTATAATTTATAGATTATACATGATGCAAAACCCAAGCTATGGGAAGTTTAGTTCATACGTGAAGGAAATAAACTAAAAGAAATAATAAAAGACATCATCTTGCTCTCTACAATAACTTGGAAGAATAAAACCTTAAGAACTAATTACTATGAGACAATGATGATTTACAAGTGATATAAGGGTGTATTTATAATTAGATGACCTAATTCGTTTTCTTGAAGGAGAAGGTAAGTAATGGACTCCAAGCCCAACTAAAATACATAACCCTAAAACATGAAATCAGACCCGTTTTTGTTTTGGTTCTAGCAGCTCAATACTCATCCGTTTGACGCGTATGAGTAGTCGAAATTCATCGTCTCCGAAAGATATTAAACTTTGCTCTTGACCGTTTCTCCAAATTCCACACCGATCTTGAGATATAAGCTGATTTGTGGTCGTAGGTGCAGAAATTCATGATTAAGGCAGCTTTTTCTTTTCCATATTTTTAGCTTTTCTTTCCTTATCTCCAATTACCATGCTTATCTATTTCCATATCTTGTAGTCTTTGACTTGGACTCTAATTAATCTACATAATTATCTTTAAAGCTTCACACTAAATAAATAATTAAACCCAATATGCTCTAAAAATATTATTTTACTAAATCATGACTCAAAATAGGAAAGTGCACTATTTCTCAAAAAAATTAATTAAAAAGACTTCTAAATCACTAAAACTGATGTCTCGTCCTAACATAAATCTATCACAAATGAGGAGACATCAGTTTGGTTGTTGGTGGGTCCTGGTGTCATAAAATTAATTCGATAAATAAAAGGAACCACAATACCGCAAGTGCACGGTTGTCCAAGTAATATCCGATAAATTGGGTTTCGTTCTCAGGGACGGATTAGGTTCAACTCTAGTATTAATCGGATAGTAGAAATAATTGCTTAACAGAAAAGTAAAATAATAGATTTTTTTTTTTGCTTTTCCTAATAACTAAAATAAAAATAAATAAAGACTAAAAATAAATAACTGAAAAGAAATAATGCAAGTAAATTGACTAACTTCAGAGATGAGAGATATTTGAGTCTCGCAAGGAACCCACCTATTTAATGTAACCTATGTTTTGTTTAAGGTTAGAATTGGTATTATAATATTAGTCGGGACTCTAATATGTCTTAGCCCCCGTCAGGGTGGACCTAGGACCTATCCTAAAGTACTATAAACCTCTATATGGGTGAATATTCCTCTTCGGATGATATGAATTTACCTTTTTGGCTATGTAATTAGTTAAGCCTGTCAGTCAATAACGGACATTACACGGGTATTACCTAAGTCTGTATTCAAACCCCCCTGTCGGATGATCACTTCGACACTAAAGTGAATAGCCCAAATGCTAAAAGCTAATTCTAGTTGCGTAGAAAAGAATTAGTAAATAAGAACAAAGTAATATCCAATATCTAAGACTCAATTCAATTTAATCATAACAATCCCAAATTCAAAACATAGATTAAATTAATTAAGGTTCATCCCTTTATTGCGATTCTCAAGTATATGAAATTTAGCTTATAATAAAATTAAATACTGAAATTAAATAGATAAAAGACATCATATTCAATTACAGAAAAGAAATTGATAACCTAAGGGTTTGGATGGCTGTTGTTGGAAGAACATAATTCCTCCAAGCTCTAACTTCTCCCCTGCCTTCTTGCTCTGACTTGAAAATATGAAACCTCTGATGTAATTCTCTGAAGTGTGTGTAAAAAGAGGCTAAAGGGTCTATTTATACTTGTAAAAACGTTTTAGGGCTTAGGTTAAGAGGATTAGGTCAAATTATAAAAAGTCCAAGCCCATATTTTCTTTTAATTCCCGTAACTGGTATGCAGCCCTTAGTAAAAAGGCTTTAACTTTTGCATCTCAACTACAAATGGGCTAATTCAACTTGTAGAATCTTCCTAACTCAATAGGCTATCAAACCATGTTACACTGCCCAAGGCTAAATCCGCTCTTAAGTGGCCCAAAAACAGAAATCTTTAACAGCCTTTCAGATCTGCAACTTCTTTAATTAAGTTCTTGGAAATTCTTTTCTTTACTTCAGCTCCTTCACTCGATCTAAAACTTTAATTCGAACTTCTCCTCCTTGTAGTGGTTTCTTCATGAATTCATAAACCTACTAACTTTGCACAAAAACAAACAAATTAACGCACAAAAGCTCTAAAAATGCAAATAGTCTAATTCTAAGGGGAGAAAGTGCAACATGACGAAATAAGCATAAAAGTCTATCAAAGAAGTCAAATATTCACCTAAAATGATGTCTCATAAGGGCTAATATTTTGAACAAATAGGGAGACATCAGCTATGATTTGGAGAAGATGACTTTCTCCAGCTCTTAGCTTTCTCTTTTTCCTTGCTTCTGACTTTCTCTCTGGTGGTTCTGACTTGTGTAAATTGAGTTCTGTCTAAATTAAAAGTCAAAAGGTCTATTTATAAGTTTAAAATCGGACTTGGGCTATTACTTAATTGCATTAGTGAAATTAGGGATGCAAACGAGCCGAGCCGAGCCGAGCCGAGCCGAGCCGAGCCGAGCTCAAAATTAAACGAGTCGGGCCGAGCCGAGCTCAACTTTAAACGAGTCGAGCCCGAGCTTTCAATGATCCAAATCAGAAATGTTATAACTTGTTTATTTAACTTATAGAACCATCGTTTTTAGTTGTTTTTTATGGTTGAAATGAGATTTTCATGAATATTTGGTATTTGATGGAGTGTATAACATGAAAATATGAAACATAACATTAATAAAAAATAAATGTCTAAATAAATTAAAAATATCCAATTTAATATTGAAGGTTAAATAGTATATTTATAAGTAAATAATATATTAATTTATAATTCATAATTTTAAACGAGCTCACGAGCCGAGCTCGAGCAGGCTCGCGTATTTATCGAGCTTAAAATGAAGCTTGAGTTTGAGCTTGTTTATATTCGAGCCGATCTCGAACGAGCTTTTCTCCGAGCCGAGCTCGAGCGGCTTGGTTCGTTTGCAGCCCTAAGTGAAATCCTAAAAAGCCCAAGTCCAATCTTCTAATTAAAATCTCGTAATTGGTGTACGGTCTGTAGTAAAACGGCTGAAACTTTCTCAAATCAACTCCAAATTAACCCATTCTAGTTGCTAAATCTTCCTAACTCGATAAGAAATAAAACCTATTTCACGACCCAAAGGCTGAATCCAAGTGTAAGTAGCTCAAAACCAGCAATCAATATCAGCCTTCCAGATTTGCAGCTTTCCTTGTCAATTCTTCGGGAAATCTTTTCTCGCCTTTGACTTATGTACACGATCTAAGACTTTAATTCTCAATTCCTCTCCTCGTATTGATGCTCCCTAGCATCCATGGACCTACAAACTTTGCACTAAGAACAACCCATTTAACGTGCAAAAGCTTAATAAATGAAAAATAATAAATTCCAATGAGAGAAAATGAAATATAACGAAATAACACTAAAAGTTTATCATATTAGTCAATTATTCACCTAAAATGATGTCTCTTAAGTGAATAAAAGTAGAACAAAAAGGGAGACATCACAAAATTAAGCTACCGATTTAACACCCTTAAAGAGCTAACTAACCGCAAATTTACAAATCATTGACAAGTAATTAAAGTATAATAAGAGTTATCGTCTCCACAAGGACTATTTTTTTTATCGGTATATCAAATTTTATTAAAATAAGCTCAAGATCAAATACCGTAACACACTTTCTTATAGCCCACTACTTTCTAAGGTCCAACATGGACTGAGTATTAAAGCTAAGAAAACTATTAAACAAAAAAGCATTACAAATATTTAAAATGAACAATGGAATAAAGTCGGTCCAAAAGGGATAAGTCTAGCCCAAAGCTGAGGTGGACTCCATCTTCTTCACTAAACCAAACGCTTTTTTCTTCTTAAATTTCTTATTTTCCAGCTTAACATTAACCAAGCTAAAGATTTTATTCCAATTTGATCTTCGCTTAGACCACTATTTCCGTGTTCTCTGTCCTTTCTCTCCCACCAAATACAATAAATATAAGTTGTGAGAAAAACGCCAGCAATATTAATAATTTTATCACAGGAAATCTGAAGCATAATTTCAATAAAATTGTCCAAATCCACTGGACTATTTTTAATACCACAAGCTTCCAGGAGTTTACACATAATTCTATTTGTGAAAGAACAGTTAATAAACAAATGATCAACTTCCTCCGAATTAGCCTTGCAAAGTACACATAGAGGATTTACTTGTAACCCCCAACTAATCATTCTTACTTTAGTAGGCTATCTATCTTGAACAACTAGCCAAGCTACAAAGGAACAGCTCGGGATGCATAATTTAGCCCCTACAACCTTGCTTCCAGGAATTTACACATAATTCTATTTGTGAAAGAACAGTTAATAAACAAATGATCAACTTCCTCTGAATTAGCCTTACAAAATACACATAGAGGATTTACTTGTAACCCCCAACTAATCATTCTTACTTTAGTAGGCAATCTATCCTGAACAACTAGCCAAGCTACAAAGGAACACCTCGGGATGCATACTTTAGCCCATACAACCTTAACTACATCTTTACTTACAGCAATTTTACAAAGAGTTTTTTGGAATGAAAATCCTCTCTTAGTACTTTATGTCCAACTTTTAACATCATTTCCCTGTACCAATTTAATGTTACTAAGATAGGGTAGCAATTTTCCCACACAAGGAGGTAATCTCCATATTTCTCTGCCATAACAACTATTAACAGTTCTATCACAGTTTATGTTATACTTATCAAGCTCAATACCTAGAACTTCCTGCACCCATTTCCATTCTATCCATTTATCCCAAATAATAAAGGGATTCTTACCATTTCTCACCTTATGAAAAATAAAGTCATATTCAATGTACCTTATCTTCATAAGTTGTTTCCAGATCCAGGAATGAGCTTGTTTGATATCTAAGCTCCAAATACACCTACCTTGAATAATGTTTTGATGCACCCACATACTCCACAAGTTGTTTGTTTGCGAGTACATTCTCCAGAAAGTAAACAACATGCACTCTTTTAGATCTTCAATGTTTGGTATTCCCAAACCGCCTTGTTTTTTACTAGAACATATGTTGTGCCATGCAATTTTTGCTCCATAAGCACCTTCTGCATTACCCTTCCAAAGAAAGCTACTCATTTTTTGATTAAGCTTGTAGATTACATGTTTTGGTAATAAAAAAACTCTACACCAAAACTAGATTTTACTAATGAGGACACATTTGATTAGTTCAGCTCTCCCTGCATATGAAAGAAATTTTGAAGACCACTAACTGATACTACTACAAATATTCTCAACCAGTTTATTTCCATCTGAGACAGTTAATTGTTTTAAGATGAGTGGTATTCCAAGATATCTCATAGGCATATTTCCTATCTTAATATTGATAACAGAAGAAATACTCTGCATAACATGCTTTTCTGTACCACCAAAATACAATTCACTCTTACTATAATTTATTCTTAACCCAGATAATCTTGTAAACAAATCAATAGCTTCTTTTATCACACCAGCTAACTGACATTAGCTTTAAGAAATATAAGTAAATCATCAGCAAAGATGATATGATTCAGCTTCAATTCCCTACATTTATGGTGATAACTGAATTTTTTCTTTTTGTCCATGTGATTGAACACTCCAGTGAAAATTTCCATACAAATAGCAACTAGGTAGAAAGAGAGAGGATCTCCTTGTCTAAGACCTCTCTTCACTTTAAATTAGCCATAGACTTGACAATTAATACATATTGAGTATGATGAAGTACATACACACATTTTGATCCATCTTATAAACTTCTCATGGAAATTAAAAGCATATAGTGTAATAATCAAGAAGTTCCAGGTAACACTATCATAGGCCTTCTGCAGGTCAAGATTTATAGTGCATTTGGGATCAGAGTCTTTCTTTTCATACCCCAGAATTATATCCTAGGCAACAAGGATATTATCACTTATGTACCTACCCCCAACATAAGCTGCCTGGTTTAAGGATACAATGGAGCCTAACACTTTTTTAAGTCTATTAGAAATAGCCCTGGATTTGGTTTTATATGTGGTATTAACACATGAAATAGGCCTAAACTTTTTAACACTAGAAGCATTTTTTTTATTTAGGAATTAGAACTAAATTGGTAGCATTTAATTGACCAAGTAATTTACCTATCTCCAGACATTTTTTAATAGCTTTGGTGAAGTCTTCTCCTATTACACTCCATGAATCTTTGTAAAAACAAGATTTCAGGCCATCAGGTCGTGGACTCTTATTCTCATTAATAGAAAATAAGGCATCTTTTATTTCTTTATCTGTAAAAGGAGCAATAAGTTCAGTGAATTGATCCCCAGTTAGTCTTGAGCTAGTAAAATGTTTGATAGTTGAGATTGAACAAACTTCTTCTTCATTGTCTTCTGATCCTAATAAATTTTTATAGAACTTTTTGAATTCCTCTTTGATAAGCTCCGGATCAGTATTAGTATCACCATCTTCAGTAATAAGAGATGATATTTTGTTTCTTGCAGTTCTTCCTTTAATAATTTTATAAAAATATAATGAATTACAATCCATGTCTGTTATGAAGTCAGCTTTAGCCTTCTGTTTTAAGATATTATGCTGAATTATAATAGATTCTTCCAGCTCTTTCTCAAGAATTTTCTCCTCCTTCAAATTATGTGCATCAAATTTACCCTCCATAATTTGTGTTTGCACATTGTTAAGTTGGCTCTTAATTGCTTCAATATTATCAGAGTTCCTCCTGAAATAAGAGTTGTTAAATTTCTTCAAAGCTTATTTAGTAAATTTCTGTTTCATACACAATTTAAACATAAAATTTCCTTGACATTAGTTTTCCAAGGTTGTTGAATAGTTTCAACAAACTTTTCATGAGTGGCCCAGATGTTGAAGAATTTGAAAGAGCTAGGATTTGACTTTTTTTGCTCCCCAATATTAACCTTTAGAGCACAGTGATCCGAGGTGGAAGGTGGTATAATAATAACATTTGATATTTTGGTATCCAACCATTTTGAATTGATAAACGCTCTATCAATTTACTAGCTCTAATTTGACCTGTTGAGCTTTTATTTGTCCATGTATAGTATTGTCCTGCATAACTATGCTAATATAGGCTAGCCTCTTCTAAACAATCTGCAAACTCTAGTGCTCCTTCTTCAAGTGTATCACAGTTTAACCTATCTTGAATTTTAAGTATTTCATTAAAATCCCCCAACACACAAACTTTCTCATTAACATGGTGATCACACCACTAAATAATATCATGCCAAAGTATTCTTCTTTTCTTATCGTCATTATAAGAATATACCATTCCAAAATAGAAAACTTCCTGACTATCTATGATTGTCATCTCCACAAATATAGCTTGAGAAGTTTCCTTCATAAGTTTCACTTCAACTCAGCTTTTATCCCACAAAATCCATATCCTGCATGAATCATCTTTATTATAGTTATGCATCATTTCTAGATGAGAGAAATGAACATTTATTATAGCTAAATAGTTGTTAAACTTGACTTTTGTCTCCAAAAGACCTACTAAATTAACTTTATTACTACCTAAGAATTCCTTCACATCAAGTTGACGTAGGACATTATTAAAACCTCATACATTCCAGGCTGCTAGACTCATAAATTAGGGGGTCTAGTAATTTCCTTTCCTCCATTGTGATTAATAAACTGCAAAACATCTCTATCAATTTTTCCTTCAGCATTCTGCAATTCATTAAACTTGTTACTTATTGGAATTGAGCTAGTACCGTTTTCATTATTTTTGTAGGCTTGTACAGAACTAGACTCTCCTTCATGATAATTTGTATCTTTGCCCCTAACTACTCTCCATTCTTCAACTACATTTTTCTCTTTATCCACCTTTGTTTCCTCTACTTGTATTTTCTTAGGCTTCCAAGCCTTCCGAGAGTTATTACATTTTTCCTCCACATGCCAAAATTTATTACACTTGAGACATATGATGGGTTTCCAGTCATATTCAACTCTAACCTCATGTAAATCTTCTGCTCCTACATCCACATATACATTATTAGGGAGCACTTCTTTTGTATCTACTTCAACACAAACCCTCGCGTATCCTAGCCTTGTTTTTTATTCTGTTACACAGTCCATTTGTAATGGGACTCCTATACCACTAGCAACATAACTCTTTGAGTCCATAAATTCATAGGGACGTTAATCAATTTCACCCAAATTGGAATTTTCGTAACATCAATCATTTCAAATTGCATATCAACGCTCCATGGTCTTAATGATAGTGGCTTACCATTGATATGCCAAAATTGCTCCATCGCCTTGTTGCAGAATTGTTGATTTTCGAATGTAAACACGTACACGCCTTTACCACTTGATTTCACCTCTGTCCTACCCAGATTTTTCTATTGGAACTTTACAAAATTTGTTATAGCGTAGAAAGTGTGCGGGCTATCTAAAAAATTGACCGATGAATCAGTTTTCCCATAGTTCATCGCCTTTTTCAAACATATATCGAGGTGGGATATTACTTTTCTGTCGCCTTGTTTGTTTGGTAAAATGAAAATCAAGTTTAAACGCTTTGTCGACACCCTTTTTAAATAGGCTTGACCACACAACTGGCTTGTTCATAACTATTTCAACCGGAGTTTGGATCGGTGTGTTAATCGGAGTATGAAATTCAACTACTTGCACCGGAGTTGTAGTGACGGCCCATTCCTTACCTTCTGACACTTCTCCTTCAAGATCCATGCTATTTGGGGAGAAGATCATCTTTGTGATAGTCTTTAATCACAAGGACTATGTTCGTTAAGCTTAAACTCTTGTTTTCAAGCAATGTAAATTATTTGGTTGCTATTACTAAAAAATCAAAATCAAAATAAGATACGTTTTTGGTTTTTTTATGATTAAAGACTAAAGTGGAAACAAAATTAAATTAATTAATAAATCAAATAAACCACGAAGAGAGACAAGTATGATATTATAGCTCGAGTTTGCTAGTAATTCCCTATCGTACCGAGTCGATGATTCTAGTTATAAGGGTGACTTGGATAGTTATGCTATTTGGGACTCTATATTCCTTCTCACTCTCGTCATGGTAGCTTAGAAGGTTACCTAACAATTACTAGATTACTCGGGTGTGAGGATTTTATTTAAAAGATCGATGCTAAAAGTAATGAACATATATGATTATCCGGTTATTCAAGTTCGCCAGGATCACTAACACACATAACGTATATGAACTCGTTCTATTGCCAACCCCCCCCCCCCCCCCCCCCCCCCACACACTAGGGTGACAGTTATATTTGATCAGGATATAGAAAGCTAATTAAATCAATTCATAAACACCTACAATCAATTTCCTAATCCAACTAAACATAGAATGGTCCCAAATAGCATAAATAATCATCAAAATAGTATTCATGGTTCATACATAATTGCAAACTCAAGCTAAATGAAATTAGTTCATACTAAAAGCAATAAAATATAAGGATGAAATAATTAGAATCGTATTTAGGACAAGAAACTGATACAATTTACCTTAAGAATAAGGGTGGGATGGTGTAAAAGTGGTGAACTAGGGCTCCAACTTCTATTCTTCCTTCTCTTTGTGTCTTTCGCCTCATCTATGGAACATAAAATTGACATGGAGTGACTAAGGACTCCTTTCTAATGATAAAAAATGATAAATACAGTTCCAATTACGTTTTAGGTATTGTGGGTCCCTTTTAAATGGACCAAGTCAACCTAAAAACGTTTTACTAAAGAAGTGGACTAGTTCGAGGCACGATAATTGCAACTTTAATAACTTCTTCATCTTAACTCTAAATCATGACCCAACAACTCTTGACTTCAAGTACTGTCTAGAAACCAAAGGGTTACTCCATAATATTCATAAATTGCATGTGGTGACTCTATCTTGTTGATTTCAAAAGTTGGTCGGTAAATGCTCTTGCTTTCCAAAAGTGTCTTTTTGGTCCTTTAACGTCTCGACATGGGTTCGACCTTTCTTTCTCAATCTTTTATTCTGGTTTTGGGATCTCCTATTATCTAAGTACCTAAGAGCTGCACACTTAACACATAAATTACGCACAAATAGCTTTAAAAGTAGCAAATAACCAAAATTAAATAAGAAATGATAAACTGTCAAAATATAGGGAACAATCCCTCAAATAAGTACAAATATCCCCTAAAAATTGTTATGTGACTTAGATTAATCTATCACATGAAAGGATATATCACTTGCATTCTAACTTTTGCTAATATTGACACGTTGGAAATCCTCCATGATGAGATGTGTGCGAAGTTAATAGGGAACTACCAGGTTCAAAATCTAAAAAATACGACATTTATTTCGGTGTTGCTACTTTTCTAGTAGATCCATTCCTCATACGCCTTTTATAAATCTAGGGGGATAATTGGTAGCATATGTAGGCACCTCGATCTTTTTCATGGAATGACTTAGGATTGTACCACCCCTAAAGGATTTCGAAAAAAAAAAAATACCACCCCTAAAGCGACTTAAACATACAACATTACCTTGTTTTCCTCCCAACAAAGATCACGTAAGTGGTTAAGGCACTTCACGCAACATTTGTCCACGATAAGAAAGCCCAGGTGTCACTAGCCCACAATGTTAAGCATGAAAAGTAACACACGATCATGCATAAGAGGTCATATCATAGACCATGCAAGATTTCTTTATGAAGCGTCGTGGTTGTGAACAACGACTAAGGTATATATAATGATGACTTAGCTAATGTTAAGATAACTAATTTTATCATAGTCTACACTACAATCTATATATTTTCTTACAACTTATTCTCACAATCTATATATTTGTCACATGATTCTGTTTTTACACCACTACCACATACACGGTCTTTACTCTTTAAATATCAACGTTAGACCCTTATTTTTCTTGAAAATCGCAATCTATGATCTTATTTTTAATATAAAGCACAGACTCTTCTTTTTTCTTGAAAACCGCAATTTAGGATCTAATTTTAACTATAGAGCCCAAAAAATTTGAAGATTGTAGATGCAATAACACCCTTGTTGCATCAAATACAGGTCTTAATACAAATAAAGTTTATATTATTATTATTTTACCATAATAACTAAAGTTTTTATTCATACAAATTATGAAAAATTTCAATCATATCATAAATACACATGTAAGAATTACATCGTTTTGCTGTTAAGTTTACATCGGTAATGAGTGACAATCGAAATCTTATTTTTGGTCAAACAGCTCTTCATTGCTCTGAATAATTTCCCTATAAATAACAAGTTAGCCTAACAGAATCTCCATTAGTTTTCCATCTCTGCACAACTTTGCATATGTTTCTTACTGAATGTGTATCTTCTAATGCATAGTTGGTGCCCCGAATTCCAATAAGTTTGCCTTTATTAGGGCTGACCCAGATAACTATTACCTCTTATATTTGACAAGTAGTATACCACTCCTTGAATATGTGAAAGTTTTCACATGTAAAAAGCCTTATGTCGTTTTGAAATTGGCTTCATGGAACTTCGAGAAGTAGTTGCATCATTTTTTGCACTTGGAGGTATGTTCTTAATGAGAATAATTCCCTTCCCCAACTTCCTGGTGAACAGTAGCCTCGTTAGAAAATTAAATCTAAAAAAATAAACATACACGGAAATTTAGTACAAACAATATGAATGTTTCTTACAAGTCAGAATGTTTATTCTTAGCAAACTCCTTCGCATTATTTACTGTTCTTCTTTGTGCTTCCCCCGATCTTCTTTCATTTTGATGATAGGCCTGCATATTGAAAACAAGCCACGTGGAATTTTTAAAACTAAGATCGTTAAATTTACACATAAAGCTAATGAAGAACAAAAAGAGAGACTAATATATTGGACAATTTTAGTTCAATGCTTGTTGATACTCCCCCAAGTAGAGAGTAGTCTTTGCAAATGTGGCAAGAATTGATGCCAAACTTGGTATTATCGAGTTAAATGCTACTGCATTGAAGCTTATGGTTATATGATTCTACTTCTAGGTGGCTGAAACGAATAATATGTGGTGAGTGTTAACACTTAGGAAAGGAGGGGATTTTTCATACAAAATCAGCAATCATGGATGAGCATCATCAATAAGTTACTTCAAATTAAATTGAACTGAGACATCACCTAAATACATCAGTATTCCTCATACACACTGATTCTACACAGCTTGCATTTGCAATTCGAAGCTACTTCACTGATAATTAGTACATACGATTAAAACTAAAAGGACTAAGTGTTTAAAGTACACTTACTTTCTCGTATACCAATGGCAATTCACACTTTCCTCCATTTCTCTCTTTGGATGAACCACCACACTCCCCATTCGAAACCTTCCGTTTTTTCTTTTTAACAACACCTTCAGACACATCATTTTCTTTCCTCTTTTTCATCTTCTTTGCAATGTTAGTTGTTTTGTCTTTCTTTTCACGAACCTTCCACATGTTTTTCTTCCTATATAACAGCTTCTCAAACTTCCATGATGCAGAGCTTGTATCAATCACTGTGACCTCGGTCATTGAAAACCCTGATAAACTCAAATCTCTCTTCTCCTCTTCCTCCTCACCACGAAAATTATGCTTATCTTCAATTTTTCTCTCCTTCTTCTTCTGATTATTCGATTCTTTTCCTTTCAATTCCACTAGACTAATATCATCACTTAGTGACGCTGTTATTTCTACTCTATTATTATCATTTGTGTAAATTTTTGGTTGGGGTTGTTTGCGGGAACATTTCTTCAATTTATTGTTAGAGGTATCGCCCATGACAAAAAGCTCGGCAAGGACATTGCTCATCACATTAACTGACTGTTTATCTTTGTTTCGGTTTTGAGATTTGGGCACCTGAACCGATTCATTTTCAAGTTGAATCCGACCGGAGTTGAGCCGTGTATCGTCGTCGGAGGTTTTCGTAGGTTCGGTTTGAGAATATTCGGGTGGATTGGGGTTTTGGTGAGTAAGGAATTGTTCGAGGTTTAGGTCGTCGCCGGAGGGGAAGCCTTTGGATGATCGGAGCCGATCGAGCCACTTTGAGCTGGATTTTCCGGCGGAGACTGAACCTAGCATTTCGCCAACTGAAATGTGGCGAGAGGATCGGAGAATCTTGTGCTGTAGAAATGTGACAAAAAAATAAATAATAGTTATAGCGATAAATTCGAGTAAAAAATTCTTCGCGGTGCTTCAAGCAGTTTTTTTTTCTTTAAATCTATACAATCTAGATTGGGCTCCACGACATTAAGCAAAGCCCAACACAATAGGCCTATTCTGGTAGAGAAATGAAGGGTCTCGTTTGGGATTTAGCATTTTAGAATTAAAATTCTTTATTTAATACTATAAGTTAAATATTTATCAATCATATCTAAAAATTTAGGATAAAAAAAAATATGTATGCAAAAAAAAATTTAGGATCAGTTTTTAATATTTGTTTCTATCTAATGTTTCTAAATATACTAAGTGATTTTGAAAAACCAATTAAAGAAACTTGAAATCTAGTTAAAATTCACATGGTTTTTTCTTTTTTAAATTTTTTTTTTTTTCATTTCTATTAGAAAAATATAGATAGAATCAATCAAGGTTTTGCCAAATAAAGTACTAAATAATATAAATCTAAATTGTTAGACTAAGGGCCCGTTTGGAAGTGCTTATTTTAGAGTAAAAAAGCGTTTTTGAAATAAAATTCAAAATTTAAAAAAATTATTATAAATGAAATCTAAAATTATTGAAAGTGCTTTTTTCAAGAAGCATATATTTGGTGCTTCTCAAAAAAGTGATTTTCAAGGTTAAAAAAATTCTTAAAATACTAAAAGCACTTTTAAGTGCTTCTCCAAAAAAGCACTTCCAAACGGGCACTAAAAAAGTTTAAAAAGGTAATAAGTTTTAAAATTAACTTGACAATACTTCTACAATAATTTATCAAAAAATGAAATATAACTAACAGGCCTAAAACTAAAAATGACATATTTTCTTCAAATAAATAACTTAAACGTACCATCGTTACAAATAAGTCTTTAAAGATATATTCTTCCAAAGAGAATACATTTGTAAAGATTGGACATTTTTTTTATGATAAATAGTAACCCCTAAAGTATATCGAGAAAATTATGCTGAAAATTTCCATCTTGATGTCAAACTTGCAAAAAAGTCAAGAATAGTATCATGAGTGATCATATTAAACTTTATAATAGATAAAGCAAGGAGGAATATACCTTTTTAGGCCTAAAATTTAAAAATGAGAATTTTAAGGGCCTAGTTACTTTTTATGTTTTCTAAGGACCTAACTAGGAATTTTCTGGTTAGGTTCACGTTTTTTAGGGGGTACCGACCCAATTTTTTAGGGGGTATATACCCACTATTTTAATTTTTTGGGGGTAAATCCCCCCTATTTTAATTTTTCAAGGGCACAAGCCTATCGTTTTTTAAGTTAAGTCCATATTGTTCAGAATCCATAGTGTCCAAGGCAGTCCAAATAAACAGGTTAGTCCAAAACAGGCGGTTTATACCCCCTAAAATATTTTTTTTACCCCTAAAATATCATTTTTACCCCTTAAATTAAATGGTTACCCCTCAAATAGAAAAACAGAGGGTTTATACCCCCTGAATATCTAAATCTGCAAAAAGCACCCCTGCAAAAAAAAAATTAAAAAACAAAATACAAACTTAGGAAACAAACAGATCTGCGATGGGTGGTGTTGAGTGGTTTGGTGGTGGCTCGAATAGGTGGTGGTGGTGCGTTGGGAACAGATCTGAGTGGTGGTTCGAATAGTTGGTGGTGGTGCGCTGGGTTGGGGTGGTTCGAATAATTGGTGGTGGTGTGTTGGGTTGTAGTGGTTCGAATAGTTGGGGTGGTTCGAATGGTTGGTGGTGGTGCGCTGGGTTGTGGTGGTTCGAATAGGTGGTTATGGTGAGCTCGTGGTGGCCTCGAAATCTTTGCAGCAGCGGGATGGGATGCACTGGGATGCTGCTGCGGTGGTGCTGGTGCGGTTATGGATGCAAATCTGCTGCTACGGTGGTCGTGGTGGCCTTGAAATCACAGCAGAAGCTCGGAGTGACCTCGATCTGGTTTGTGGGTCGATGGTAGTTGTTGGATCTCGTCGTCGCTGCTTGAACGGAGCAGCAGCAGGGCTCGTCGTCGCTGCTTGAACGGAGCAGCAGTAGGGCTCGTCGTGGTGCAGCTGTTGAGAATGAAGGGTAAGGGTGAGGGGGTGGCTTTTTCTGTCGAGAAAGAAGAGGGAGGGGGTGGGTTTTATGTGTTTTTTTTAGTTGGGTTCCAACTAGATTGGTTGGCTTCTAATTTGGGCCCTTCTTTATAAAACAAACGTTGTGTTAGGCCCTAAATCCTCTTTTACCCTAAAGCAGGGTATTTCTTCCATAACCTTTTAGTAACATTATATACGAAAAAGTGATAAATCAAAGTTTCACAATTGTAATGACAAAATTATAGTTATTTTTTGTTTCCATCCTAATCTATTTTTGGCAACCCTACTAAAGTTATAGTCGCAGAATTAACTTTAGCCTATGGAGGAGGGATCAAAAGACATATTTACCTTTAATTTTTTAGTATACCAAGATAAAGCTATTATTAAACCAAAAGTCGTGTAACTACTCTACTATGGAAACAAGATTGAAATTCTATGGGTAAATATTTTATATATAGAGGTTTGACTTAAAAACTATCCTTATACTCGAACTACCATGTTTGACTTAATCATATTTCCCTCTAGTATTCCACTAGTAAACTTATGAGTCTACTTCATGCATAGTTATTAGTTATGTATTCAGATCACCTTTACATGTATTAGTAACTTGATCCCAGGCAACGACTTGCAATAACATCATAATATGCGACACCACATATAACTAGGTCGGGGTTAGGTTACAACCCTACTATGGAGAGGGTATCCTTTAAAATCTATTTTGTGTGTACATGTCGTGATCATTCATGCAGTATACCCAACATACAATAGATATAGAGTTATGATAGACCCACACTCATAGTATACCAAATTATAGTTACTCAACATGATCATTGCATCCATACAGACTCAATATTAAGAGCATTTATTCCCTTAGTAGCTACGACTCACTTATGAGAAAGTGACCCTATACAAGTCTTTCTATACATATCTAGATGTACCGGTGAGTTTGAACACTAAAAAGACTACTCGAACGACCATATGCAGGCCACCTATTATTATGGTCAAACTCTACCAAGACCTTTCCACAATTAAAGTGCCAAACAATGATCATTTGGTCAAGAAGTATTTATGATTTGAGTATCTTGAGAAACTAGGCTACGACATATGCTTCGCCATCTTGACAACTCGTCGTGTCCTTACACTCAAAACATCAATTGACTTTATACTATAACATCACTTATGACTAGCATTATATTTGGTTTTAGACATAATGACTTCATTACCTACTTGTATTTGTACCTGCAAGTGAAAAGTCATTGTCTTGGACGCATAATCCCAATAGGGGGGTACTGTGGAACATGCTTTTCGGGCCCTTAATATGGACATTATGGCCTTTTAGAAATAGATGTGTTTATTCAGAATAAGTCGAAGACGAGGGGTTATATCACAATTAAGAAAAAATATTCACCGCGGTCAAAGTTTGGGTAAGCATAAGGAAGTTCATTAAGAGGCTTTACGAGTCGACGTGAAAAATTGAACTACTTGGGTGGTGTAAACCTCATTAGGGTTGGAAACTTAATACTGACGGGAGTGTGACCCCTCTATGTATGTGTGTGGATGTAGGTAGTCTGGTATGAGACATAGAAGGAACATGTGTAGGTGGAATCTCGATGAGTATTGTTATGGATGTGTCGTTAGTTGCATAATCGAGTGCTTTACATGAGAGCATGTTACTAGCCGAGGAGTTTGGAGTGACGATTCTTTGTGCAGAACTGGACCCACTTAATGTCATTACAACATTGAAAAAATTGGTATGAAGTAGAGGACCCGGGACAACAGGGATTGAGGCCATTCGGGATATCCAAGACAAGAACACACATTTCATAGTCACAGGTATCTTTCGTGAAACAAATACATATGTTGATTTGTTGGTGCTATATTATGGCTTTTCCATGTAGGTTATATAGTATCACATGTTGACCTGCTGACGGATTATGGAGATTCTTTTTTTTTTTGTCCAAATTATGGAGATTCTCAACTCATAATAAATATGATTGAAAAATATCGAGAATTGTATATAACACCTGCCCCCTTTCCGAGAAGTTTAGCGGTCAAGTATAATACGGTTTTCATGGTCTGAGAACCTTTTTCGTATAAAAATACTAATTCAGGGATCACTATGATATCTCAAGGTTAATTCAGGGAGCATTTAGTCAATTTTTTCCTAATTTTATTTATTTTTTAAATTAGTATTTAGTCTACATGTTTTCTATTCGTTAATAGTATGTAATCCTTGAACCGGTCTAGTCAATGGCCAATAGTGAGCGTCCGTCAAAGATCAAACCAGGAACGTGGAAAATGAGATAGATAACTTACAAGACTTTCCAACTACGAGTAAGAAAAGGATATTTCTGTATAAGACGACCAAAAATCAAAACAAAAAAATACCTACAAACAAAACACCGACCTTGTAATCGCAGGCCGTCCTAGTATTCATTAACATCAACATTAACGTTAACAAAAATTAGCTCTTCCCACCACAAACTCCATTTCTCATTACCACCAACCAACAATAGCAAGTCAAAAAAACATCATTTCTCCGGCTGACCCTTATCCAATATTGAAAAAAAACCCTTATTTTTTCATCACTTGATTACTTATTTCGTTTTTCCAAATCCTTATTACAAAAATCCCATCCAAGTTCCATTAGCTTACATAAATCACCCATTTCGAAATCTTTCATAATCTTCAGAAAATCTCATCTGTTTTATTAAAAATGATTTTGATGGAAGCTTTTATGGAGATATTAAGGATGCCCACAATTGGAGATGTTATTATAGAGATGCTAATGTTTTTAGGTCCGGTTTGGATAGCTTTTTTTGCGGGTATAATTCTTGGATGGGCATGGAAACCAAGATGGGTTAGTTTTGGTAATTCTAAATTTGTTGTTTCAACACCTTCTTCACCCTCTGCTTCGGTTGCTTTTCCTGTCAAGAATTTGGATTCCACCATTACAAGTACCTCAGGTTTTGGGTCTTCTGCACAAAATATTACTTTCGATAAGGAACAGATTTTAATGCCTTTGCCTGACGATTCTAGCTACAGGTACTGTTTTACATACTTCAATTACGAATGTTATTCCTTTTGTTCAATTCAATAATATGTTTGTGTTACAAGTTTCGAGCTCGTGTAAGAAGGAAAACTTGGTGTAACGGTAGATATTAGTTTCTGCAATTTTTCAATAGACTAGGTAGCTAAAGAAATGCGTAATAATAGGCTTTGTTTAGGCTAGTTAAGGTGTAGGGAAAAAGCTACTACGTTCCACAAGTCAGTGTCCTGAACTTGGGATTGGTATCGTTTAGAAGTTAGACAGTATTCTAATTATAGGGATGTATTTAGAGGTCTTAGTTTCTTTAAAGATATAGAAAACCATTTTTCATATGGCTTTGAGATACTATGTTAAATAAGTTAAAGATGATATTAAAACTCACCAAGTATTGATTAATTGTTTAGGTCTTCATGTTCAAGGGTAGATGAGAATGTGATTGTGACAGATGAAGATGTACAACATTTACGTCATCTTGTTGAGAGAAAAGATGGAGGTCCTCCATGGAAGCATATAATGGATCGTTCTACCCCAAGTATGACCTATCAAGCATGGCAAAGAGATATTGAGGTACTAAACTCACATTCTTTCAATATAAGAACAAGTATATATATCTATGTTCAGATTTACATAACAATTTCTCATTTTCATATTTATTAGAACGGTCCTCCTCAATACTGTAGCAAAACAGTGTATGAGGATGCAACACCTGAATTATTACGAGACTTCTTTTGGGACGATGATTTTCGAAAGAAATGGGATGACATGCTTCTAGATGCTTCCACTATAGACGAATGCCCCACTACAGGAACAATGATAGTTCATTGGATACGAAAGGTAAGGGATATTTTAGTATTTTAGTATTTTAGCTTAAACTCATTTAATTTCAACTGCTGTTCTTATACTTTTCTTGTTCTTCGCAGTTCCCTTTTTTCTGTAGTGACAGAGAATACACGATTGGTCGGCGTATATGGGAATCAGGAAGTTCATATTACTGCGTCACTAAAGCTACTCCATGCTCTTCTATTCCAAGGAAACATAAACCAAAGCGAGTTGATACATATTACTCAAGTTGGTATATTCAACCAGTTGAATCAAGAAAAGGAGATGGTCATGTACCCGCATGTGAAGTAATTCTATTCCATCATGAGGACATGGGAATCCCATGGGAGATCGCTAAATTTGGAGTAAGACAAGGTATGTGGGGTGCTGCTAAGAAAGTTGAGCGTGGTTATAGGACATATCAAAGGGAAAGAGCATCTGGATCACCGTTATCTCGTCCTGCATTTTTGGCACAAATAAACACTATATTTGACCCCGATTACTTAGAAGAGGATGAGGGATCTAAAGAAACTGAGATGCTTGATTTGATAGAGAAACCGAGGGGTTTAAATATACCGAAGCTGTTTATTATTGGTGGGGCAGTGATGTTTGCTTGTAGTCTTGATCGAGGACTTTTGGCGAAGGGACTTATATTTGGTGCGGCTAGAAGATTTGCAAACATAGGAAGGCGTGTAACTCCAACAACGTGATATGTTATGATTAGGTTTTTGTATGACGAAATGGAATTATAGTTTTTTTGTAATACTAGTTTTTAGTATTTTTCCTCTCCCCTAGATGATTAGGAAGGAAGGCATAGATGAAATCGAATTATTTCATGTATTGAACTAGAGCTAAAGTTATATATTCATATCATATGGAAGAAATGGTGTAAGTTGAATGTACTATTATGATTGGGTTTCATATGCAAGATGCTTATTTCCATTGAGACCATATGTATGCTTTGAAGTTGTGGTTTCAATTTCATTTATTAAACGTGCACCTGACATAGGTCTGCACATTCAAGTATTCACCATGGGTGGTTGGATTCTGCCTGTTCTCCATAGTAGTTAGTTCCGTCAATTGACATCCATTTAGTTATCGAAGTACGGAATTTTATGCTTCACCGTTAATTTGGATGAAACATTTTATTTGTTGTGCTTCGATCTTAAAACCTTTTGGCCATTGCAAAGTATTTTTTTTTTCCTTAAAAGGTTAATGGTGTCAAATTCTGCATCTATATTATATATAGGGTTAATGCTCAATAAAACCATGTAGTCTTGTGCACTATCTCGTAAAAGGTTATGTCATTTTTTACCCTCTTAAGATATTTTGAGTGCGTTTCTAGTTGACGATAACAAAATAATTTAAATAGATACATCAAAGTTGTATAAAAATATCATAAAAAACGATTAATTAATTATTTTAAAGATAAAATCCTGAAATGATATGCATCAGACAAAGAATTTAAAAAGTTGTAATCGTTTTAGGTGTACTTGACAAAAAAAAAAAGACAAAGAATTTTAAAAAAAAGGAAAAAGATAGTTTAAGTTAAAAGAAAATCCCAAAACTCAAAATGCTTTTTTTTTATTTCACTTTTTATTTTGTAATCCAAAAACATATGGTGTATATATATTATTTTTTTATGATATATATTTATTGTTTGTTATTCATAAACACTAAAAAATAACTAAAATAAGTATCAAGAATGCAAAGATGAAGCAACAAAAAAAATTTGAGTTTTAAAAAAAAAATTAAAATTTAAAATATTAAGTTTTTAAAATTTCTCAGAATTCAAATTATTATTTTTTTGCTGCATTTTTGTTTGGTAATTCACAAACATATAATATTATCATATTTTATGATATAGATGTACTTATTGTTTGTTATTCACAAACATTTAAAAAAAATTAAAATATATCAAGAATGCAAAAATTAAGCTAAAAAGAAGAACAATATGAATTCAAACTGTTCTTTTTTTGCTACATTTTTGTTCTGTAAGTCACAAACATATGATATATAACATATTTTATTATATATATATATATAATTATTGTTTGTTATTCACAAACACTAGAAAAAACTAAAATATATCAAAAATGCAAAAATAAAGTCAAAATGAAGAACAATTTGAGTTTTATAAAAATTTCCAAAAACTCAGAAGACTCAAATTGCTCTTTTTTTGTTGTATTTTTGTTCTGTAATCCAGTTAACGGGGCAGATTTGTCAATGTTAGTTTATAACTTTGCATGATTTTAAGTATAAAAATATATTTGGCTATGTCAATATTTAACATGGACCAATAGTGCAATTTTACCCTAATCTTTATATGAAGCTAATCCTCCGGATACACTTAACAGACTCTTGCAGGAGATCCATTGATACAAACTCGTAATTTTTTTTGTGAGCATAAAAATAGTTTTGGCTAAGTCAGAATTTAATCCAGGTAAAAGGTTCATCTTCTATTTACACGTTACATTATAAGTTATTTGATCTTGAAATCTCTCAATTTTTGATTTTTCAGACTTTTACGATTAGAATAAGATCAAGGTTAGATATTGTGATGGATCATAATTTACTGATGATGTTTGCAATTACAGCGGTGCCAAATGATTAAGAAGTAGAGAAGATCGACGACGGTTGTGGTAAAAAAACCGAATGTATAGTGCATTTTATGGAGGAGTAAATGACAGATGTGATATGAAATAAAAATTAGCGCGAGAGGTTTCTTTAACATTAATCCTATTATATATGAGAATACAACTATTTATTTCCAACTTTCCTAAAAAAATTCCAATTCTAAAAAAAAAAATTGAAACCTTTAAAAACTCTTGAATTGCTCATCAAGAAAAAAAAATTATTTTTTTCTTCAACAATTTAAATAATTTTTTTTTAAACTATATAATAGATCTCACTTAATAAAAGTATTCTTTTGTATATGCAGTAGAAGACTATATATTCCTCTTTTTACCCTCGAATCTATCATTATCTATTTACCAATTTCAATTTAAAAAGCAAAAATCTTAAAATCTCTCAAAGTTTCACAACTCCTCACGTTATTTAAATTGAAAAAAGACCTTAAATCTCTCAACCCCTTTCATTCTTATCTCGGTCTCCCTTTTTTCTTTTTTACTTGCTTTAGAAATCAATTTTCACATAGCGGAGAGGTGAATCCCGTGATGGAATTGGGAGGTTGTGTTGGACAAGTTGTATGGGCTCCTCCTTCAACTAATGATTTGTAATAACACCTGGTTTTTGTTGAGTTAGAGTTATAAAAAAATGATTTCTTAGATTACATAAAAGCCGATACATTCAATTGCTTTATATGGGATTGTGAGTGAAATTGTTTACGTTTTGTGTGGATATTTATGGTTGTCTTGCAAGAGATATTGCACATCAACCACTGTTCTACTCCCTCCGTCCACAAATGTTTGTCATATTTTTTTCTTGCACACAAACTAAGAAAAGTAATTATTAAATGCCATGTTTACTAACATGCCCCTCATAAAGTGTCTTGAAATCTTGAATTTTTATTGGAAACATAAATTTTAATATTTTAATAAGGGTAAATATGGTATAAAGAGTGAAAAAGTGTCTTGGTCTTTTAAATGGACAACCTTTTGTGGACAACTAATTTTAGAAATTGTGACAAACTTTTGTGGACGGAGGGAGTATATTCAATGTCGATCTTGCTTATTAGATATTTCCACAAATATCTACTCTTATTATTCTTAACCTCAATGTGTTGATTGCATATAGTATTGGACTAAATACTTCAACTAAGGCCTCATTTTGTTGACTGCATTATACCTAAGGTATTAAATCAAAGTGAGTTTGAGAATGCTTATAAGGATTCAATTGTGTGCATCAATGACCATATTTTTTACTTTTTAACTTTAACTAATAGTATCACATGTCATCGAATTCTCGAAACAGGGCTTGACTGTAAAAGAAATTGAAAAACTCCAAACAAGACATAAAAAGGCATCTTAATCTGAACTCGACCATACCTACACACCTACATTGCTGGAAGGTATTTTAAGTTTGTTTTATTATAGAAAAATTATATAAACATTTTCTAAAGTAGACAAAATCAAATTGGATAGTTGAACAAGAATTATTGGTGGGTTGTGATTGGGGATTTAGCCAAAGCTAGAAAATAGATGAGCTCGATCGATGAGTGAAGCTGGATTGAGCGCATCTTCAACCCAAGTTAATTGATGAAAATAGTAGTTTGATGATGAAACCGGAGTGAGCCGCAATGTTGATGGGATATGAGAAATCAGTCGATATCAATGAAGCAACAATTGAGTATGATACAAAACCCATTAAGCTAGGTTATGACACTTCATAAGATAATATTGCAATATCGATCAGGTGGGATTCTAATAGAAGCCGCTCGAATTCAGTTAATTTTGAGTTTGATTAGGGGAGAATTAATAAGTTGGTTTAGTCAACATTTTGGGTACCTAATGCGCTTGAAGTTGACGCTACTAATGAAAATTTAATTCTACAGTTGAATTTGAATGAGATTGAATTCTCAAAGATGCGTCTAATAAGTTCAAATATGGAAAGTGAATTAAGCTCTAATTAGTAGTTTATATTTGATAATTGTGTTAAGAGTGATATTATGGATATATGCAAATATGGGTGCTCTTACTGTATCTGTGGTGAAGGATAATGCAAAAAACCAACTATATTTCATTTTTTGCATAATATAATTCAATTATAATGACTTATAGGGCAATGAATTTGTTTTGGACATGCATATATTGAATCTGAAATATCGCAAGATACATTTGCAAGATTCATGGTTCTTTATGAGAAACTCTGAAGCATACTAAATACTTGAAAGTCTGAGAAAGCTATCCTAAGTTTGAGGTATATGTCCTAGAATAAGGGGATGATGCATGAGAAAAAGAAGAAATATTTTAAGCGAGCAAGAGGTTAAAAAAATTAAATAATGAACTCTTAATAATTTTCTTTGAATATTTTAGTATCATCGACATCATCAACTCATAATTTGTATATTATAGAAATATCTCAACAATTTTTTAGAGAGTTGTGAGCTATTTGCGCACTTATGCAACAGAGTTAAAAGAGAATTGATATGAGTATAATTTGTTGTTATTATTGTACTGAAGTCTGACGTGGCGTACTATATTTGTTTACAGATCAGCAACCTAGGGATTGTTCTTTGCCAAAGTATATCTAATTTTCTTTATCATTCTTGGTAGATTTTGATATATTGTTTTGCAATTTTAAAGAGTTTGGAGTAACAATAGATGGTCTTATAGATTTGTGAAAAGGTTTGATCTTATGTACGAATAATTTTTGCAGGATATATAAACTAAGGGGAGCATGGACGCTAGACATAGGTTCAACAAGAAGTGGCTTCCACCTTCAACCCTCAATTTGGTTAAACAAGTTCTTGGCCCTATTAACTACCTAAAGTGCTAAAACCATCTGATTAAAGGCACTTGGTGCTTATATATTGTGTCTGAAATCTCAACCTTAGCCCAGGTGTCAGTCGAAAAGTCTCAAACTCCCTACACTTGATTAGTGTACAAATAGGAAACAGGCACAAATATATAAACAATGGAAAAATAAAATTCAATACATTTAAATACTTTAAATTATCCCAAATCACCAAAACATAGATAAAATTTGATTAGGGTTCATACCCATTGCATGTCTCAAGCATAAAATGTTTAGCTCATACTAAATAAAGGAAAATACAATGAGAGTAATACTAAGATCATGTTTAAACGATAAAATGGACTTGTATTAAACTAAAATACTGGATTGATAGGTTGTGGAATGCTGGAGAATGATGAAATTGGGTGTTAAACCCTTCTTCCTTCTTCTCTAGGCGCTTGAGCTCTTCTCTAGATGATATATTTGACAACAATTGAAGCGTACTGAACTATGGAGCTCAAATAACCTAAAATACCTTGTCTAAAAACGGTTTGGACCTAATGGGCTCACTTAAGTGGCTTTAAAAGTGGCTCAACCCGTTTTTGACCATGTTGTTTAGGTTTGAGTCACGTTGGTAAAACTGCCATAATTTTTTTGTTCGACTCTGAATCGACTTCCGTCACCTCTCACGCGACAGTGACTCCAAGATATTTCGAAATCAAAAGTAACTAGATTTGTAGCTATTACCAATACATTATGGTGATAAAAATAATATGACGATGCATTTTTCCGGTAAATGCTCTAACTTCTAGCTTTCTTTGCACCTTGGCTTGGGTTTGGACTTCAAATCTAGAGTGTTTCTCAATCTCTTGAACCCTTGTGTCAATCATGTACATAAAATCTACACACTTAACACACAATTAAGACACAAAAACACTATACATGAAATATTGTCCAAAATAATGTAAAAAAATACAATATGGCAATTATTAAGGAAAAATCCTTCACTTAGGTCCCGTAATCCCTAAAAAAATGTCTCATGAGTAGATTAATCTATCACAAAAGAGAAGACATCAAACACACACTCCAAATATACACATATATCATCATATGTACATAGATATCTCCTTATTCGGCATCCTCATTGATACACATGTCCTTTTCGTAGATGCACACGTTATTGCACACCACCACAACTCAATTAACGCTAATTCGAACCACCGACTATCTTCATAGACCACTTTTTGCAATTCTATATTACCACTACAAAACGCATAACAATACACACTCCAAATATAGACATATATCATCTCCATATGCGACCACCATTACAGATCATTTTTTGTAACTCTATGTTACCGCTATAGAACACATAATTATACACACTCCAAATATACACATATCATATTTATTGATATCTTGTCTTATTCGGCATCCTCATCGATACACATATCCTTTTTTCATAGATGCACACGCAAATCATCACAATTCAATTAACGCCAATTCGCACCGCTAACCACCATCATAGATAACTTTCTATCTCTACCATCATAACATACCACTTATGACATCATTACTGCTCCATAAAATCCTTTCTCACGACGCTTCTACTACTATTCCGTAAAGTCCATTCTCATTGTGGTCTCTACTTCTCTTACGAATTTTTGGATAAATAATTTTTCGATGAGAAAAACAAAATGATCTTGTTTATTAAATTCAAATCTAGTTTTCTGGTTTTGACTTTAATGTGTAAATCTAGATTAATAGTATAAATAAACAATAAAATGTTAAGTATCAGTAGAATTTAAGATGATATTCATCATTAGTTCATTATTCATATATTAATCTCTTTAAAAGAAGTTTAGCTTTTAGAAGAAATTTAGATCCTTTGAATGATTAAAGATAGTTTCTAAATAATCCATTTGGATCAAAATCCTAGTATTCAATGACCTCAACTAGCCCTTACCATTCTAAGATAAGTTCGAATAGAAGTCATTTACTCTCTCTGTCCACTTATATTTGTCCTATTTTTTGTGGTACAAATCTTCTTATGTTTGTCCTATTTTTTGTGGTATAAATCTTAAAAAAGACATTAATTATATACTCTCTTTACTATATTACCTTTATTCATTAAGTTTAAGGCCATTTATTGCACCATTAGATTTAACTAATTAGTTAAGGTAATATTAGAAAAATTAGAAAAAAAAATTTTAAAATATAAAAGAGTAAATATTGTTAGATACCTTTTTTTAAAAAGAAAGACAAACATAAATGGACAGAAGAAATACCATGTATTTTTTTTTTAAAAAAAATCCTATTCAATAGTATAATAGAATATTGCATTAATTTTTAGCATTCAATTAAGTGCATCAGAAATCAAGAAGACTATATCATATCGTCAAATTTAATTATACATAACATGAAATTTACAACCATATACTATATAAATATATGATGATAATAGAAATATAAAATAATCAAATAATACAAACAAGGACTAATCTAATAAGCTACTAAAAGTCTCGAAAATATCAATAAGGAATAATAGTTTCAAAGCAATGAACACCGTCCAACTCTGGCGCAAATCTCTGCCGTCTTGGTTGCCGCCGACTAATCGGCTTCTGACCCGACGAAGATGAAGTTGAAGATGAAATTCTCTCTTTACCCTTATTCAAACCGTCCCCTGAAGAAAAAGAAGAAGTGTCGCCTTTGTGATCAGACACAACAGGCGTAGACCCTCCTTGATGTTTCTCTTGTTTATTAGCAGATGGCCATTTAAAGATAACCTTTTGCCCTGAAGCGTACTCAGCAGAAAGAGCATCAAATGAACTAAACAAAGACATCATTGACATGGTTAATTTGATTTGTTTCTATCTAACGATTGTGTTGTATTTTTCTTTACTCTATTTGTGCAGGCTTTTCTTGGTTGCTTATGGAAATTGTTGGTGAAGAGTGTATGTGTATTTATAGGTGGTCCTAAATTGATGGAAGAATTATATGGAAATATCTAGAAGTATAGGATTATAGAATTATATGGAAGAACTAAAACTTTTAATAGAAAAGGAAGAACTAGAAGTTACTGTTACCTAAAAGTAACAAGAAGATTTGAAACGTGTTGTGTTGCCTTTAGTGCATATACGAGTACGTGTCTTTTTCTGTCCATGGAAAAATCTTTGGTTGGCATTGGTTGGGCATTTGATATAAGAAAACTACCTAAAATAATAGGGGAGATTTTTTTTTTTTTTTTTTACATGGATGATCTGGGATTGATTGCGCGCACCACACTATTCTCACGGAGATTTACATGTCTCTCCATGTATATTTTCAGGTAAATCAGAACTAGGTTACTTATTGTTGGCATATAGCCTCCCTTAATAGGTTGTTTTAATGTGACAAATCCTCTTGTGTTTAGTGTGCTAATTACTCTTGTTATATATATTCCTTCTTGCACTTTTTTTCATCCAAAAGCACTTCTTTATCTTTTAGATCAAAGCCTTATTGTTATATGCTATGAAACTAATTCTCATATAAATACTTTTAACCTTATCTTTGTGTACTTTGAGAATTAGCTTTAGTGATCAACTTCAAAGGTTCTTAAAATGATGTTTCCAACAACTTTCATGAAGAAGATTTATTGATCCAAGTCATTATCTTTCAAAGTTACTTGGCGCGGTACACCAGACGAATGGCACGGTACACCAGACCAAGAATGCGGACCAGGGCGCGGTGCAGAGGCTAGCCCGTCAGTAAGTTAGAAAATCAAACCATTGAAGTGCGGTACACCGCACGAAATCTTGCGGTACACCGCAAGAAAGGTTTTTCTGCACAAAAGACAAGTCATAAGCAATATATCCGTTGGGAGATTAATAGATCCGTTGGACCCAAGTCTTATGACCGTTGGAAGCCATTTTCTACTATAAATTGAAGCTCTTTGAAGGCTACAACTACACCAACTAATTACAAACACTAAGGGGCTTAATTGCTATCATTCAAGAAGGTGTCAAGTGCTATACATAGTCAAAATCAATCTTAGTGAGCTTATTAATCCTTTCAAGGAGTTAATCAATTAAGCCACAAGGTTCTATCCACTCAAGAGGAGTAATCAAGCTTAGAGTCATATCCACTCTTTTAGGAGTTTAGTTACAAGCTTTTATAAGCAACCCTTTAAACACTTTGTTGCTATCCTCTTAAGTCTAGGTCTTGTAATAGATAGATTAAGAGAGAATTCAAGTATAGGGAGTATACTTGGTGTCCTTGTGTTGTGACTACACAAGTGTTTTGTCCTTCGTGTTATCGAAGAGTTTGTAAAGGTTATTGTGTTCTCGACCCGGTTAAGAGAGACACGGAAGCTTAGTGAAAAGCTTGAAATCCTAAGGAGGCTTCCTTAGGTAGTGGATGTAGGGAAACCGAACCACTATAAATCGTGTGTATCTTTCTATCCCTACTCTATTTACTTTCCGCACTTTATATGTTTGATAATATGCTAGCATGAGTATTGTGATATTGTTTATCTAGGTTATCTAACATATAGTCTTCTAGAGTAGTTTAAGTTATTGGATTGACGATTTACTTGTTATACTTTTATATCAAACCTCTAACTTACCTTTGCATGATCCTATAAGAGTTTGATTTAATTAGTTGACTTATAAGTTTTCTCCTAAACTTATAATTGTCCAAAAGATTTTTTAATTAGGCATTAATCTTATTAGTAATCCTATTCACCCCCCTCTAGGACTATCACTTATGTTCAAGGAGGGGTTCGAGCTTTGTACCTCTTACTTTACACCCGCTAGGGAGGAAATTCGAACTCTAAACCTCCCCTTTTTAAGTGTTGAAAAAATATCAAGGCTCTGACCAGTTGATATTAGGGGAGATTTTATTTCTTTATAATCATTGGAAATAATATTTAATCACTAATAATTAAAAAAAACATTCGAAATATTTTTAATATATACTCTATCAATAGAGAGAAATGTCTTGACCTAACCAGTTAGGGTTAGCTCAACTGGCCAGAGCCTTGGTAATCCTTATAGGCGGTGCAGGTTCGAACTGTGTCAATGACACTGAGTCCAAAAAATGGCTCTCCCACGTAACAAAAAAAATGTCTTGACCTCATATTTTTGAAGAACTCATATTTGTAAAGAAATGACGTACCAATTTAGCGAAACTTTACAGACAAAGCGATAATGTCAACAGTGGTGACCTCAAACACCATTGCAAAGCCACGAGGTAATGAAAATTTCCTCCCTTTATGTTCATGATTACTAAGAACGATATATCTTTACGGTTCACCGCGCAGTTGATCCTTAAATACGCTCGATTTGAATAAAGACTCGTCGAAAATTTATTTATTATGCGACCGAGCTCGAAGTGAGAAGACAATATTAACGATAGAATGTCTTGGCCAAGATAGGATGGCACTAAGTCACACGTTCGACCGCCAAGCAAAGGCGAAACAACCAAATCTCCAGAAATTACAATCTTTTCCCCCAAATTATCAATACCCGATTCCATATCCAACTATTTAAATCATTCTTTCCCATTTTCAATTATTTACGACTCGTGAAATTAGAGTAATATAGGTTATTAGGGGTGCTCACGGGTTAGTTAATCGCCCCGTAGGGGGTGAACCCTATACCCAACCCTAATCCTCGGTTTTTAGTTTGTTAAACCCAATACCCTAATTTTTTATTAAAACCTTACGGGTTGGGTCGGTTTTTTGTCGGTTTCGGTTATGGTCAACATATAGTCAAAAGTACTAAAATAGTTAAAAAAATCCAACATTAAAAAAAACGTTCCATAAACAGAAAATTCCCCAAAATAGAAAAGTTACTAAATATATTAACTCTCTGAAAATAGTAAGTTTTTCACCTAACATCAGTTTTTCCCAACAGATTACATAAATTACAATACATTACTTTTACAAAAACTGAATCACTTATAAAATTACAACTTGCAACCTATATTGTGCAAAATTAAGATCTTGTACAACTTAGGGTGCAAATTCTTTAGTGATTCCAAAAAACAACTTCCAATGCTTGATATTTCCTACAAATTTGCAACAACAAAAGAGAAGAAATTGATAAGTTGTTAGCCTCAAATTTTGTTTCATCATTGGCTTCACATATAGCCTCAGATTTGATATCTTCATTGGCTTTATAAACTTAGGGACCTGTTAAGGGACAAGGGACAAAT
Source organism: Nemophila menziesii (assembly GCA_029959085.1). Lineage (NCBI taxonomy): Eukaryota > Viridiplantae > Streptophyta > Magnoliopsida > Boraginales > Hydrophyllaceae > Nemophila > Nemophila menziesii. The sequence continues at coordinate 28,823,547 of JARWIR010000001.1, read as the reverse complement.
GATATAACTTACAAGAAACATGTTTCGACTCAATTGTTGCCAACCCAACCATTTTCAACCTCTTATAACTCATTCATTATAATATAACTTCATACAATCAATGTATAGTTTTGGGACAAGTGAAAATAGGAGATGCAAACAGTTTTTGGTTGTTTAAAATTGGTAACTTGTAAGTTATAAGAATAGGCTTATACCTTAGGTTATTGGCTACACGCTTGATATAGTGGACTCTTGTGAAGTCTGACTTAACTCATCCAATCCATAATATCCTGTACAATATCACAAATTCCACTATTTCAGTTCATAAGAATAAAAACAGAGTCAAATCAAAATCAGAATTGAAGTAAAAGTGATTATTTTACCTAGCTTAGTCTCCAAGTGTTCAACCAACTTCTTAGATGTTGTAAGATTTATAAGAAAAAATGATTTTAACCAATTTTGAGTGTAGTTCAGTGCCTCAACTGTACTAGGTGAAAGAGAACTTCTAAATTGATCAAGTACCCTTCCACTTGTACTAAAGACGGATTCAAAGGCAACAGTTGAAACATGGACAACTAATACATGTTTTGCCATTTCATATAAGTGTTTGAACCTAGAAGCATTATTTTTCCACCAACTCAAAATATCAAAATCAGAAGTCATTTCCTCAACTTCTTCATTGAGATATCTTTGAAGTTCATTACCTTTAGCAACTTGTTTTTCATTCATGAAATATTGAAATCTACCACCCAAAATAGATGGTGATTTAAGGGGAGCCACTACACCACTAGAAGTAGAAGCAGCTGGTTTTGAATAGTGGGCAAACATTATATCCAATGCATCAGTAACTTTAGCAAGCAAATCAGTAGCTTGAGAAGGAGTATACATAAATTTAAAGTAACATGATAGGTATTGCATATTTTTAATAGGATCTAAAGCAATTTCAACATACAAAAGTATGTTAATACCTTGAATGCCCCAATATTTCTGAAACTTAGCTTTCATTTTTCCCGCTATTTCTTTCAAAACCTCCTCATCTGATTTACACAACTCCTCAATCTTCTCCCTAATTATCACAATTTCATCAAAGAACAAATTTGTAGTAACAAATAGTGTACCAGAAAACTTTTTTGTAGAGCTATAAAACAATCTCAGATATTCTACAAAAGAAAAAGCATTTTTTCAATCAACAAAGTTAGGTGGTGGTCTTAATGTTTCATCAACAAAGAAAGCTTTAAAGTTGTCATCATCTTCAGCCATCAAAGAAAATACAATTTCAAACTTCATTGCAGATTCAAGCATTTTATAAGTCAAGTTCCATCTCATGGGCACATCAAGGCATAAAAGGGCCTTAGACTCAATAAAACAAGTGGAAATTGCCTCTTTAAATGTAGTAGCACGAGCTGGAGAAGACCTAACATACCTGACAACCTTTCTTATGTTTTAATTGAAGCATCTAACTCTGTCATGCCTTTTTTTACAATGAGATTCAATATGTGCGCACAACATATCACATGGAAAAACTCATGATTCAATATAGTCTTGGGCTTAAAACTTGATTATTTCACCAAGTATTTAATAGTAACCGTATTATAAGATGCATTATCAACAGTTAAACACAAATAAGAATCCAACTCCCAATCCTTAAGTATTGATTCAACAAATTTACCAATTGTTTCACCCTTATGATCCTCAATCATACAAAAACCGATTATTCTTTTTTGTAATTTCCAATCATCATCAATAAAATGGGCAGTTAAAAACATGTAATTCAAATTTTGATTTGAAGTCCATGTATCAGTGGTCATACTAATCCTCATTCCCTACATTAATTTCTTCAACTTACTCTTTTCTTCAGCATAAATTGACATATATTTCCTCATAATGGTCATCCTAGCTGGTATTTTAATAAATTTGGGTTGCATTACATTACAAAAACTTTTAAATCCAATGCCCTCCACAAATCTGAATAATAACTCATCAATAATTATCATCTCATCTAAAGCTTTAGTACAAGACTCAACTAAAAAGATGTATGGCACCAAACCACCACCCTCTTCTTCTCTTTTAAACATTAACTCAGTTTGACCCTCTTCTACAGGGGGTAGAAAGGATAATTCTTACACCTCCTATGATTTATATGATGTAGCATGTTTGTAGTACCATGTCTTTTAGAATCAGTAGCATAAGTAATGTCACAATACTTACATTTGCCTCTCCTAGCATTTCTTTCATCAAATATAGGGTAAAAAACTGTCCAACAGTTGGCTATGATTTTCTTAGGCTTCTTAGCTAAAGGGGGTTTGTTACTTGATGGGGGTGGATGTTTGGATGCTGTTAAATTACCCTTGGGAGTTGGAGTTTGTTTTGTAAGAGCACTATCATTCACATTCTCAGTGTCCATGTCAAAGAAATTTTCTGCAAACAATACTAAAAAATAATGTTAGTATTCGAAATAGAAAAAATAAATTTATCTAACCAACTAATATATGGTTAGTTAAGTGTTAATCAATGAAATATTGAATGAAATCACTACTGATTTCACACAAGATGTCAATGATTTACACTTAACTGACCATATATTAGTTGGTTACTTATGAACACTTAAACAAAGAAGAATTCACTTCAGTTTTGTATCATTTCTAAATGTAAAACACTATAACAATCACACAAAACTGAAGTGAATACAATTTTTTGCTTAAGTGTTCATATGTATTAAAGTCAGTTTCATATGATATGTGAAGTGTTTTACACTTTGAAGTTTGACGTGTTAAAAAAACACTTCAAGTTCAAAGTGTAAAACATTTCACACAACACACAAAACTGAATATAATACACTATTAAATAGTAAAGAATATTGAAATGTTTAAGTCTAAAAAATTCAAGACTTTGTGAAATCACCGCTGATTTCACTCAAGTCTTGAATGTTTAAAACTTAGTCACTTCAATATTCTTTAATCCTTACTCTATACAAAATAAACAACTACTTTCTGATTTGATTAAATGTTAATCAATTGAAACTTGTGTGAAATCACAACTGATTTCACACAAGTTTCTAGTGATTAACATTTAAGATTAAACTAAGTTTTTTGTTTACTTGTTTTGGTTTGAAATTTATTGTTAACGTGTAAAGGAAATAAGCAAATCAGTGAATTCAAGTAAGAATTCAGTGAATTCTTACTTGACTTTACTGATTTACTTAAGTCTTTTACACATAAACAACTTGAAAGCTTTAAATCAAATGAAAACTAACTGAAACCATTAATCACTAAAGAATTAAGCTAAGTAATTACCTGTAAATGGAGTAACAAGGCAAGATTTAAGCAACCAAAACCAGAACATGTCCAATAAAACAATCGCGAGACCATGCAAGTAAACAAGGGAAACAATCTTGATGTATCCCTATTTGTGATGATTTAATCTTAGTTGGGGACATCATTTTTAGGAATTATTAGGAAGTTATAATCGATTTTATTAGAATTATTGTATTTTCTTATTTCTTGTCTTGTTTTGATGATTTATTATTTTAGAGCATATTTGGTTTAATTGTTTATTAATTGTGAAGCTTTAAAGATATATGGTAATTAATTAGATGCCAAATCAATTCCAAAAGATAAAGGAAAGAAGATAATGATGGAAATTGGAGATAAAGGAAGTAAAAGATAAAATAGGAAAAGAAAAGTTGTCAAGTAAATTTTAATTTCAGCAGCTACGTCCATTAACGTGTTTATAACTCAAGATTGGCTAGGAATTTCAAATAATATCTGAAGAAAAAGTGTATATCTTTCCGAGACGATCAGTTTCGATATAAAGAACGTGTCAATCAGATAAATATTGAAGAAGTTACGACCAAAACAAGACAGCAACAGTTTATTACATTTTTTATATTTTAGGGCTACAAATTTGAGTTCGACTAGAAGTCCAATTACTTGTCTTCCACTCCAAGAAAATGAATTAGGGCTTCCTAGACTCCTATAAATACACCATTTAACTATTGTAAACATGTCCTTGCTCAGTTCTAAACCTTAGTTCAATCCTTAGTCATTGAAGAGAAGCAAGTTGACAGTATGTATCTTTGTTTTAGTTTATTTCTATCTAGTATGAACTAATTTTCCCATTGCTTGGGTTTTGCATATGTATAATCTATGAATTCTATTTTCTTCTATATATGTTTCTTTGGGAGAACTATTTTAAATTGATTCTAGTGCTTAACCATATATTTGTTTTATGTGCTTTGATTCATTGTATGTCTTAAGCCTGATCAATTTAGGGTTGTGCTAATAGTAGTTAGATGGTCACCCAAAAGGGGTGTCTAACTATTGAAACACCACATAAAATTCTAGTGTGTGGTAGTGATCCGGAAGGGCTTGCCTAACTAGATAGTTGATGTCTCCTCATTTGTGATAATAAAATATACTTCTGAGACATCATTTTAGGCTTATTTATTAGTTTATAGGTTGATTTTAGCTTAGTTTAGTGCACTTTCCTATTTTGGGTCTTGATTTAGTAACATAATATTATTAGAGCATATTGGGTTTAATTGTTTATTTAGTGTGAAGCTTTAAAGATAATTATGGAGATTAATTCGAGTCCAAGTCAAAGACTACAACTTATGGAAAGAGATTTACATGGTAATTGGAGATAAAGGAAACAAAGGCTAAAAATATGGAGAAGGAAAAGCTGCCTAATCTGAATTTCTGTAGCACACGCCTAAAGAAGTGGTAATTACTCCTACAAGGAAGCCGATTTTGGAAGATTCCTTTCATAGGGATAGAGATAATTCTGTTACGATTCTTTTGGTATCTTATGGAGCTCAAACCGACCAATCACGAAGAAGATATGCTCAAAACGGTCCAGCAGTGTTTATCTTTATTTCCATACGAATTTGAATTGGGCTAGGAGTCCATTACTTAGCCTTTCCTCCAAGAAACGAATTAGGTCAACCTATACACTATAAATACAGCCTCTTAACACTCTTAAATCATCCTTGGTGAAACCTTAAACCAAGAGGAAGCTTACAACACAAGAGAGAAGTCTGGAAGGAGCTATTCATCACAATGTCTTCTTCTACCTTTAGATTTGTAATTTCTTTCTTTTCTTGCATGAACTAAATTTCTTTAGCTTGAGTTTTAGCATATATGTATGAACCCTAGTTTTGATTGACATCTATCTAATTTGGGAATTTAATGTTTTAAATAGAATTATAGTTTTTATTCTCTGTTTATGTGTTTGGATTTATATTCTGTGTTCTTGTGGACTGCAGCCATTAGAATTACCATCTAGTAATTAGGTCACCATTGACAATGGTGTTTAATTGCATGTTTAGCACATAATGTCTAGTATTAGGTCTGATCTGACAACCCAACCTAGCTAGATAATCACTATGGTTTAGTTCTTGTGACTATTTACCAATTACAGGAAAAGTTTGCTTAGGAAGCCATATTGACACATGTAAATCATATTTGAAACTACCGATAGCAAATTGGGACCGATTAGGGAAATACTACATAATTCACCCTTACATGTTTAGAACCGCAAAACTAGTGGGGATTACATGCTAATAACTTGAGCTATATTCTCATATCACTTCTCTTTCGTATTTTATTTTCTGTCTTTTAATTCCTAGTTTTAATTTAGTTTAATTAGAAAATAAAACAAACATCTATTTTGTCTTTACTTTTATTTGCGTTTAGTTGTTCTAGCTTTAATTTATCTTCACTTGATACTTGCATAAGATTCCACTAACCTTCGTAGTCTCTGCGGAACGAATCTTAATCATTAATTAAAACTTACATACGATCTGTATACTTGCAGAACCGTGTAGCTTTAGGGTGTTATTTTGCACGTTAATTATATCTTATTTTATCACACCCCAGGCCCCACCAATAGTCATTAGGGTTTAGTTTAATCACCGGTCATGATTAGAAGGTCAGTCTCATATAAGAACCTAGTGGCGTAGGAGCACCTTAATTAAGTCCCCTCGTGATTGTGAGGTCGCCACCCTAGTCACCCTGACGGGGGTAGGGAGGAATTTAGAAGACTGACTACTTATCTAAGAGCTTTAATCACCCTTATTAACTAGTAGAAGGAATAGAAGGATTAGTGCATACTTGCAAAACCTGAGCTATATTTTCTCATCTCATTTTTTTCATATTTAATTTTATTGTCTTTAATTTATTTTAGTTGTTAATCTCATCTCTCAATCAATCATATTCATTTGCTTCCTATTTTAAATTATTAATTGCTTCTCTAAATTTGTCCACCCATTCGTATAACACACTAAGTCCCTGAGAACGAATTTGACTTATCATTTAAAACTTGCATAGGTCTTGTAATACTTGCAGTACCGTGTTTAGTCTAAGGTGATTGTGCATCGTTTATCCATCTTTTATTATCATATTTTATCATACCTTAGGCGACACCAAATCTAACAGCCAAACTCAAATGAAAGTTTACTTAAAAGTTAAATCTCAATCTCAAATCCCAAAGTCAAAGAATAACCTAACTTCAAAATACATACAGGTTTTCAAAACTCAGTTACTAAACTCAAACCACAACTCATATTAAAACAAATACCACAACTAATACAACTTAGAATCCCAAATCAGTTTCGAATTAAGAATTGAGAAATTAGGGTTTATAATAAAAAACCATAAAATCCTTTAATAAACCAAAAAATTGTTACAAATCCATAAGTTTTACACATTCAATTGATTAAAACTCAATCGGAAATTAAGAAAATCAAAAAACACACCTTAGGGTTTCGGAAATCAAAATACCTTTCGAAAAGGACTTTTAATTGACAATAAGCAACCGTCGTGCAATATATAGGCTTCATCTTCCTCCAACCCATGAACTAACACTCTAACCATGGTCAGATGATTAAACCAATAGCCCAAAGGACAAGCTTTATGATAGTCTATATGCGTCCTAGAAGGGGGGTTGAATAGGACAATAGAAATTAATCGGCTAATTTTATTTCAAGTAAATAAAATTAAAAGCTAATTTGAATCCTATTGTTTTAGCAAACTAAATAGTAATGAACTAGATAATCCTAAAAGACAATATTATCAAACTATTCATGTAGGCATTTTATCAAGCATATAGAGAGCGGAAATGTAAAGAGTGTAGAGATAGAATACGATACACAACGATGTATAGTGGTTCGGTTTCCCTACATCCACTACCTAAGGAAGCCTCCTTAGGATTTGCAAGATTCTCCACTAATCTTCGTAACTCTTAACCGGGTGAGATTACAAACCCTTACAACCACTTCAAAAACCTTTGAAGGAAAATACACTTGTGTTATTACCAACACAAGGAACCAAGCATAAAACCTATGCTCACACTACTCTCTTAATCTATTACAAGAACTAAGAGGAAAGGGAAAAGTGTTTAGGGGTGCTTATAAAAGCTTTGTAACTAAACTCCTAAATGAGTGGATATGAACTAAGTAGCTTCACAATGAATATGACTTGAATGCTCCTTTGAAACCTCCTTGAATGATAATATTAATTGCTCTTAAGATTGGTAGATGGAAGGCTTGAGTTGTGTCTTGAATGAACTCCATTTTATAGCTGAAAATATGGTCCAACGGTCATAAGGAACCTCTCTAACGGATCTATTTTATCTCCAACGGATATAAGCTTTGTCCTCTTGTAATAGTGCAGAAAACCCTCTTGTGCGGTGTACCGCGGATATGGTCCGGTGCACCGCGAAAACATTCGTCCAGATTTCAAGCTTACTGACGGACTACTCGATGTACCGCGCCCCTGGTCCGTGCATCGGTCCGGTGTACCGATCCTTTGATCCGGTGTACCGTGCAATTTTACTAGCTTACTGACGGGCGATCCTGTGCACCGCTCCTCTGGTCCGTGACTCTGCGGTGTACCGCAAGATTGGTTCGGTGTACCGCGGAGCTGTTCATTTGAATATAAGCTAAAGTTCAAGGATAAAAACACAACTAATCTAATGAGGGGTTTTGGAAAACATTTAAAGAGATACCAAAAATGAATTTTAGTTTAAAAGATGATTTGTCGAATATTAAAACGGGAATAAAACAAGGTGAGGCTAACACTTTATTAGAGCAATAAATGCAACCCATCAAAATAGGTGAGGTGTGTTTAATGTAGTGTACAATACCACTCTTTTTAGCCGACAAAATTAGACGGGGATGGAAAAGATGCAGGGCTAGAAGCTTAGGGTTATCGAGAGACATGGATGGAGACAGAGAGAAGAGGGTATGAGAGAGAGTGGTGGGGCCTAGGGTGTGATAAAATAAGATATAAATAAAGTGCAAAAACACCCTAGAACTACACGGTTCTGCAAGTATACAGATCGTATGCAAGTTTTAGATTGAGATTCGTTCCGCAGAGACTACGAAAGTTAGAAGAATCTTATGCAAATATCAAGTGTAAATAATTAAAGCTAGACAACTAAACGCAAATAAAAGTAAAGACAAATAAAGATGGATTGAGAAAATAATTAACTAAACTAAAACTAAGAATTAAAAGACAGAAATTAAATACGAAAGAGAGGTGATATGAGAATATAGCTTAAGTTATTAGCATGTAATCCCCACTAGTTTTGCCGTTCTAAACATGTAAGGGTGAATTATGTAGTACTTCCCTAATCAGTCCCAATTCTCTATCGGTAGTTTAAAATTACCTGTGTCAATAAGGCTTCCTAAGCAAACTTTTCCTAAATTGGTAAATAGTCACAAGAACTAAACCATAGTGATTATCTAGCTAGGTTGGTTGTCAGATCAGACCTAATACTAGACGTTATGTGCTAAACATGCAATTAAACACCGTTGTCAATGGTGACCTAATTACTAGATGGTAATTCTAATGGCTGCAATCCACAAGAACACAGAATATAAATCCAAACACATAAACAGAGAATAAAAACTATAATTCTATTTAAAACATTAAATTCCCAAATTAGATAGATGTCAATCAAAACTAGGGTTCATACATTAATGCTAAAACTCAAGCTAAAGAAATTTAGTTCATAAAAGAAAAGAAAGAAATTACAAATCTAAAGGTAGAAGATGACATAATGATGAACAGCTCCTTCCAGACTTCTCTCTTGTGTTGCAAGCTTCCTCTTGGTTTAAGGTTTCACCAAGGATGATTTAAGAGTGTTAAGAGGCTGTATTTATAGTGTATAGGTTGACCTAAATCGTTTCTTTAGAGATAAGTTAAGTAATAGACTCCTAGCCCAACACAAATTCGTAAGGAAATAAAGATAAACACTGCTGGACCGTTTTGAGCGTATCTTCTTCGTTATTGGTCGGATTGAGCTCCATAAGATACCAAAAGAATCGTAACAGAATTATCTTTGCACTACTAAAGGAATCTTCCGAAATCGGCCTATTTCTTAGGTAAAATAACACTTCTTTAGGCGTGTGTTCCAGAAATTCAGATTAGGCAGCTTTTCCTTTTCCATGTTTTTAGCCTTTGTTTCCTTATCTCCAATTTCCATGCAAATCTCCTTCCATAAGTTGTTGTTTTGATTTGGACTCTAATTAATCTCCATAATTATCTTTAGAGCTTCACACTAAATAAACAATTAAACCCAATATGCTCTAAAAATATTATGTTACTAAATCAAGACCCAAAATCCGAAAGTGCACTAAATTAAGCTAAAATCAACCTATAAACTAATAAATAAGCCTAAAATGATGTCTCAGAAGTATAGTTTATTATCACAAATGAGGAGACATCAGAGAGAGAGAGAGAGAGAGAGAGAGAGAGAGAGAGAGAGAGAGGCGTGAGAGAGATGAGATATGGGTCAAATGACCCTTCGTGTAATGAAAAGTGAAAAGCAAAGGATACGAAAGAGTAGCGTATGGACAACGCGTTCTACTTTTATCAAATATTATATATATTAAAAAACTGGGCTTCGGGTCGGGTACGGGTAACCGCGGGTTTGGCAAAGCCAAACCCACAGTCCGGCCCAATACCCAAAAAAAAATATTTTCGGCCTTATAGGGTCGGATGGTTAACGGGTTCGGTTTTTTTTTGGGTCGGTTTCCGCGGGTCTTCGGGTTTTCGGATCCGTGTGAGCACCCCTATTGGCTATCACATTAAATCAATCATCTTTTTATCACTTCTTAGGTGGACTTTAAGTGAACTGGTGATGTAATATATCTCTTCCAGTTCATCTTTTTCTATCTTTTATGATTGGTTTACCTAAGGGGTAACAGAAGGGTGATGTGATAAGCCTTATATCCATCATGATTACGGATGGTCACGGTTTTGTTAACCACAAAAAAATGCATAACCCATAACCATACCCCATTTATTTTATTAAAATTTATAATCTAATGGTTTTAACCATTAATTACACTTTTCAAAACTATAATTGAATCATTAGGTTTCGTTTATTTAAACAGGTTTTCGATTTTTTAACCATAACCAAATTATGGTTCTATAAAAATATTAAAAAGTATCCTAAAACAAGATCTCACATACATGAAAATTCTACAAAATATATTTAAATATGTGTTGATCATTAAATAAATTGAGTATTTGTTACTTGTTAGCTTGAATTTAGTGTTTAAATTTTGATTTTAGAATTTAAATATATGTTTTCATAATGTTTGAACAATTGCAAATAGGTCCATATAGTTCTAAGAAAAAGAACTTAGGCCCATGTTAATAAATAATTTGCAATGTTTATCAATCTACAAATAGGTCCCCTAAAGTCTTAAAAAACTAAATTAAGGTCCTTGAACTTGTATTTAGGTGTTCTAAATCTATCAAAAAAAGAAAAAAAACACATTATACTAAGCCAAAAGATTACCATTTGATAATAATGCCATACCAAACAAAAAGTACATCCAATTACATGACTACTTAACCAAAATACATAAAATTGACCAAATTATCCACAAAAAACACCAAATAGACTAAACTATCAACAAAATAAATCAAATGGACCAAATTATCCACAAAATATATCAAATCCATCAAAGCAGTCATTAGTAGCTAGTTCATTTCCTTTTCAACTAGCACAAGGTCTAAATTTTCTCTTACTTGGATTTGGGAATGATTGGATGTCTTTTAATTACTTTTCTACTCATGTTAATACCAGGTGAAATGAATTGAGTTCTTTCACTTGTTGGTCTAGTAGCCTCCTCAATTTTCTTCTATGAAACAAAAATAAATATAACTCAAATTAGTGTGTCATTACATTACTATTTCAATAGGTGATTGTATAGATTATACCTTATAACAATTAACATGCATTTATGCACATCATTCCCTACCTTGTGACATATACTACATCTTACTTTACCAACTTATTTTACACTAGGTATGATGGATTCCTTGTTCGAAACATCTTCCGTGTTAGTAGTTGCATCATTTTCATTTTCAGAAACTTATAGTTGAGAAAAATTAACAAGTGAGCTCTCATAGTTGGACATATGATTATCGAGGAGTGATTTAAAGTCTTTATTATTCCAACCACCTAGCAAATCACTCATGCCCCCTGAGTTATCAAAGTCAGCCATGGATTATTGTGTTGGAACATAGTAGCCTATGTTTTCCTCATATCTAGTAGCTTGTGTCAGAGCTAATTTACTTATATTTACAATCCTACACTCGAATAACTCATCATGAACACTTTCATCGTTACCCAAACTTTTCTTATGAACCACCTCCTTACAAGTCCTCTTATTATGCCCTGGTTTTTTTTCACTTTGAACACATAACTATAAGTATTATATTTGTACACCTGAGAGAGCCTACACGCAGTTGAGATGGTGCTCCAACGCAGCCTTCACCAGACTTTCTTTTTCTTTGTGTCTTAGGTCTTCCAGGAAATTTAAGCGACTTGAGTGCTTTCAATGGTTTATGCTCAAAACAAGGCTATCATATATGAATTTTTCGTGTAGCCTTTATCCACATAAATACCCTACATATTCTCACAATTACGTGATTGTGACTATTGCATGTGTACACGGTATGCCCGACAACTCCCAACGGTGACAACTACAAAAACTCTTCTCCAAATCAACCACGTATTGCAAATCTTAGCCACTTGAATCTCGAAAACCTTATCACCTACATAAGATGTCGTCCACATAGAAGTGTAATCCTTGTTCCTATTAATCAAGTTACAAATCTTTAGACAAATATTTCTGTTCCAACTCTTTATTCAGTTTTGTTTCTTCTTGAATCTATTTATCAAGTAGTCCCTAATCATCTCTAGCATAGGGATTAAAGATTTTACATGCAGATCAAGGAGAACCGAGTTAAAACTCCCAAAGATATTATTCAAAACCATATCACTCTTTGTCGTGGTTTGAAAGTGAGAACGAGAAAAGAATTTAGGGTTTTCGTGTACCAACCAACGAAAGGTTGACTCATCTACCGATTTCAATTGCTCCATGTATTTTGTAAACACATGTACCCAAGTTCCTTTAGCCGCCCACCACATCTTCTCCTTTAAATTGAAACCTGGGTGTAGCTTCTTGAATTTGTTATATAAATGACGTACACAATGGCGACCTTCAATTTTAAATAGAAGTTCTCCTCTCTTCCGGAAAAAACCCCTAGAACAAAATAAATAAACAAGTTGATTAGTCTATAGTAATACGCAATAGGAATACCAAATTACGATTTACCTTTTATTTATCGGACATTAGTGTACACTCCTCATGATATGACTCGATCCCCAAATATGCAATTAATTAGCGTAAGAAAAATGCCCATATACTCTTATTCTCACTCTAGGCAACACAATACGCAATCGAATATATGCAATAATTTGCGTCAATCCAACCCCGATCAACAATATGCCCGGATGTGGACCCATCAAATAGCATCCATCCAAACCAATCACACGTCTACACCTCATCAAGAAACCAAACTTACATACCTCAAGACACACATACAACCTCTGAAACACCTCATCCTCCGTCTCTTCTTATTTGATAGATTCAATAGCTACGGTTGACACCGGGTTACTTTTCCTTAACTCATATATATACTTCCACAATTTCTTATATTGATCTTTGTACTCTCCAATTATCAAAACCTCCCTTGTATACCTATTTTCTCAATAAACTTGTTTCATCACAACATTCACCGATAAGTCACTCCTAATCTTGAGTCGAAGAGATTTAGGCTTCTTGTAAATGTCATTACGACTATCGTCAAGATATAAGCGACCAATTTGTTTATACGATAGCAATTTGTGACTCAAAAGCTTAACACACGTCTGATTAGGAAGGAAAGTCCATGCTTGGAAGATATATAAGCATTGAATCTTTTTGGTATATTGTAACAAATTACAAGATGGATTTTAGCATACGACCCTTAATTTCTCCTTTAGTTTGCATTTATATTTAAAACCTTTTATATTTTGATGGAGTATGCAACAATCTCCTTGCGTAATACTTTATCATTTCTAGAAATCATTCAAACTTTAAAATTATGCTTTGAGCATGTCGTGACATTCATTAAACTTTTTGAACTTAGGACTTTTACTAACTTTTTCACCTTCCGATTCACTGACACCACTATCTAACTCCTCTGAATCACTAACGAATTCGTTGGAGTCTTTATCACTATACACCTTATCACGTTGATCAAATTTGTGCTTCTTGCACTTATGACAACAAAGCACAACAGCTAACAAGACTTCCTTAACATAAAAAACATCTCCCACATCTGAATCTCTCGCTATCAACATAGTAAGTGACTTTGCTCGTACCCCCATTCTCGCTAGAATTGGCTTTCTTATACTTCTTCTTTCTTTCATGATCAACAAGACCATCGTTAACCACAATTTTACTCAAAATAGTCCCCTCCATATATAATTCGACATGAACATCCTCTTCGAAAACCAAGTCTATCTTCCTTACATCCTCATCACTTGATAGATACTCAAGCTTTACTTCCAAAGACCTGAACGGTCTGTTGTAAATTTCAGCGTTTTCACTAAATCTTATACTCTTATCCATCCTCCGTAGGTTAGCCATGATCATTTTTTTTGCTAGTAGTTGTAGAAGTAATTGACCTGCCACCTTAATAGCGATCATTCTCAAAACTCCCACCAAAGTACACATCCAATGTTAAAATCTTTTGTGTAACTAAAATTCTAGTTAGGGGTGAAATATTGTAAGACACTAGGGAGTATTTTGCAATGTTTTGCAAACTATTAAGCATTAACCCACAAGTGGTTTTTTCCAAAATATAACACATTAAACTACTGGAATTTAAAAAAATCATGGGCAATTAGCAAACTAATACGCATTAAGTTCATTCTATATGCTCCCTAGACTTATTAAGCAAACTAATAATCTTTACACTCATACATTGAACACAACATGACATTTTGAGGGAAATATTAATCATTACATGTTTGTTACTTCAATTCTAGGATTTTTAACATATGTACTAATAAGAATTTAACTAAACTACCAAAAGTGCATATGCTAATTAATAATAATATAACACACACATGCACAACTCATCTGTTTCACCAATACGCTCCATCAACAAAAAAAATCAACTATAAAAGTTATAAAACAACGATAAACACAACTCAGTTACAATTTTCAATTATGATATTTAGCCAAAATACCCTTAAGGATTGATTTTTTAACCATTTTACACCCTATTCAAGCTAAAAAACCATGATTACTTACTCCGGTAATCTGCATAATCTTCCTCAATAATGGCTTGAGAAGAAACACCATTTTGTTATCCTTGTTAAGACCCGTTTAATACTCTCCCTGGAGTAAACCAGGAACCCATTTTTTAGATATTATATAACAAAGACTTCTAAAAAAACACTATATTCTAACTTAATATGTAAATAAAACACTAAACGTTTTTGTCGAGGCTCAGAGGTAGCGACAGCAGCTATTCACATTCTTTCGGGGAGATAAACACCACGATTTTGCTCTTGATCAAAGTCATTATCAAACGAACCACTATCACCCATTTTGAATGGATTAGTGATGTCTCCCTTTTTGTTCTATTTTTATACCCTTAGGAGACATCATTTTAGGTGATTAATTTACTAATATGATAGACTTTTAGGATTTATTCATTATAATTTAATTTCTCTCCTTGGAAATTATTATATTTCATTTTTAAAGCTTTTGCACGTTAAATGGTTTAATTTTTAGTGCAAAGTTTGTAGGTCCATGGATGCTAGGGAGCACCAATACAAGGAGAGGAATCAAGAATTAAAGTCTTAGATCGAGTAAAGAAGTCAAAGGCGAGAAAAGATTTCCTGAAGAGTTTACTAGGAAAGCTGCAAATCTGGAAGGCTGATAGTAATTGCTGATTTTGAGCGACTTAAACATGGATTTAGCCTTTGGGTCGTGAAATAGAGATTATTCCTTATTTAGTTAGGAATAATTAGAATTTGGAATGGGTCATTTTGGAGTTGATTTGAGGAAGATACAGCCGTTTTATTACGGGTTGTACATCAGTTACAGGATTTAATATAAAATATTGGATTTGGGCTTTTTAATCTTTCATTTAAGTAATAACCCAAGTCCGATTTGTTTCATATAAATAGGCCTTTAGACTCTTATTTTACATACAACTCATATTACACAAGTAAAAAACGCAAGAGAGAAAGTCAGAAGCAAGGAGGAGAGAAGAAGCTGAAGCTGGAGAAGCAATTCTTCCAACAACAGTCAATTTAACCCTTTAATTAGGTTCTATATTTCATTTCTGTAATTGACTATGAGTTCCTTTAATTTTATTTCTTTCGTTTTTATTTCTATTATGAACTAATTCCCTTTGTACTTGAGAATCGCATATTGGGTGGAACCCTAACTTGATTAATTAATGTTTTTCTAATTTGAGATTTAGTAATTTAAATTGAATTTTTTATTTTGTGTTGGCTTTTACTTTATTCTTCATTATTGCCTTTGAAGTCATGAACCAAGGGTAGTTTCCAGTATTTAGACTATTCATTATAGTGGCGTAATGATCACCTTGACGGTGGGTTTAAATACAGACCTAGGTAATAGCCGTTGGTATTCGAAAATGACCTTGATAGGCTTGACTAACCAATAGATAATGAGGTAAGAAACTTAACCATTCAAAATTAGTTGTAATCACCCTGACAGGGTTTATAATACCGTAGAAGAACTCCTAAGTCCACCCTGACGGGGTTAGGAGACTTTAGAATCCTGACTAGCACAAATACAGCAATTCATCCCTTAACAGAAAGCATTAATTAAGAAGGTTTAGGTGAAACTCTTGTGTGACTCAAGTACTACTTCTTATCTTGCGTCTAGCTTATTTATTCACTTTATTTTCATTTCAGTTAAATTAATTTAATCTTAATTTCATTTGCATCGTAGTTCGTAAACAAAAAAAAAAAAACTTTATATCTTTTACTTTTCCGTACTTGCAATTATCCTACTATATGATTCACACTTGAGTTGTACCTATTCCGTCCCTGAGAACGAATCTGATTTATCGGTTTATTACTTGGACAACCGTACACTTGCGGTCAGTGAGTCCTCAACTTTATCGCATTATTTTATAACACTCGGAGCCACCAATTAGATATGAAAAACTTGAAAATCTTTGATGATATGGTACGTTTTAACACTAAAACATGATTCAAAGAGGTTTTGATCTTCAAGAAAAAATATGTACGCTAACTTTTGTTGTCTTTTTTTATTTGTTTCAAAATGTTTGAACTCCTCTAATGGAATGGAATAATTTTTGAAAACCATGTGTAGTGTTAGGGCTTGCTTGAAAAGAAAACCAGGTACAAGAAGTGACGGCATTACCTTTCATTTTGACATGTCAATGCACATGATATATAACTTCCAAACCAACCGGAGATGAAAAACAAAAAATTTGGTATCTTAAAGCGTTTTATAAAAAAACTAAGTTTGTATTTGACAAAATTCAAAATAATAAATATTTAGGAGGTAAGACTTCCTTCCAATATTGGATGGTCCAATATATAATCATGATTATTGGATATAATAAAAAGATACATGTCTATAAATTAGTTCATGTGATTCTATAAACATGGGTCATGTGTTATAATATAAATGGATAATCTTAGTATTTGCCCATCTAATATTGGATTGAAGAATTTTCTACATTTAGGTCTTTTTCTTTTATTGGTTCAAACGGTTTGTTTATCCATTGATTTTAGTTTAAAACTAACAGTCGTTGCCCCAAAACATTACTCATGAAATTATTAGCGGAGTTGAGTAATATACTTGGTAGGTTCCGTATTTTTTTTTTACACTTAATGAATGGTCAATACATATGGCTATGGAAGGCACCAGGCACGTATGAGCAGTGGCGGAGAAATATGGTAATGGGCTTGACTAAATATGGTGACTTCTTGGTACTGCTATGATGAAAGAACATTTAAAATATAAGTAATTTAAGATTGAAGACCAACCGGTTTCTATTGGGTCAAAGAAGAAGATATGTTTAAAGTTTATCGCGTTTGTCAACTCGGTTTAGGTTCAATGTTTGATTAGTAGAATATCGTGTTTTTCGTCATCTAGTTCCAATTGGTGGTAGCCTACATGAACCAACCAGGTCAACAACGTGTCGTGTTCCCTTTGGTGTCAACATGAGTACGTGCCCTTTTACCTTTATCAATAACATCGTTTGGCGTCGGTCAGTTATGAAAAGAAACACAAACAGTAATGGTACCTCAAGACAAGATCATGTCTATCCACAAATTTAGAACAAAAATTATACAAAGAAGTGTTTAGTCAGTTAACTCAAACTATAAGTAAATTATTCAGTAAATAGAGAAAGGAAGGACCCTTAACACGTTAATACTATAAAAAAAGAAAAGGGGAATACCATTTTATTTTATTTTTTTTAGTTAGGTAAACGGTTGTATTAATAAAAAAACTGTACACTATACAAGAGAATTACTCCTTCCGTTCCATTAAATTTGTCCACTTAACTTTTCATATATAATAAGAAACATATAAATGCATTCATCATTACAAAAATACCCCTAATAAAGTATTTTGATATCTTAAATGTGTATTGGAAATATAAATTTCAATATTTTAATAAGGGTAATAGTGGAAAAAGTAGAAAAAAAGTGTCTCGAACTCCTAAGTAGACAATATATTTGGAACATTATTTTTAGTAAGTGGACAATTTCAGTGGAACGGAGGGAGATAGTAACTAAGAAACTAAAAACGACTAACTCATACTAATACTAATACAAGCTAATCGTCCACCATCATTTAAAAATGAATGATGAAGGAACAAAGAAAATAAAATGAAAAAGATGCACCACTTAATTTCCTTGATAACTATTCATCTAAATGAAGAATCACCTCTTATAGTTAGGCAATTTCTCGCTTTCCAAATACAATACACGATAGCTCCAAAACCAACTCTCCATGCTTTTCTCCTCCAATTTTCTCTAGCTTAAAGTTTTTTGAGCCATTTCAAAGCACTTAGTAGCGTGTTCAAATCATTTTCCAATCTTAGCCAAGACTTTATTTCCAACCAAATAGCCCCGAATAAGCAAAATAAAAAAAAGAGATGTTTGTTTGACTCAAAATCTTTTCCACATAAATTTCAAAGAGGATCCAACTCCAAATAAGTAATACGATCCTTAGTTTTAAGCCTCTCTCGCATAGCCATCCATACAATAATTGCATGTTTAGAAAATACACACGAATACCAAATAATATTCACACAAGGTTTAATATAATATTTTCGACGGAATAAATCATAAGGTTCATTATGTAAAGAATAAAATTCCTTACTTGATATATCAAGTGTAATTTGACTCTCATTTCTCGAGAAAAACCACAAAGCCAAAATACTCTCCCGGTCTTCCACTCCTAAGGACCCACAAATAACATCCTTTAACTCCCAAACATTTTACAATAAAGGAGAATCACTCTTTCTCGGTATCTGATCCCAAAATCCACGAGTTTGAAAATATTCTTCATGTATCCATTTAATCCAAAGTGAATCCTTATTTTCCACAATTTTCCAAAGCATTCTTAATAGTAATGCTTTGTTCCATGCTTCTAAATTTTTTAACCCAAGTCCACCTTCATCTTTTGGTATACAAATCTTACTCCAACTAACTTGAGGAGGTTTATTTTCCTAATAAAAAATCTGGCATATGCTAATCACACGATCTCGAACACCAATCGGAACTGGAAACATACAAACCAAAAACAAATGACTCCTTGGAGAACCAATCTAATTAATTCCAATCTCCCCGGAAAAGAAAGAGATGAATCTCTCCAAGACCTCAGATAACCTTCCAACTTATCAGAAAGAGGTTTATAATCTCTTGAAAGCAGAACGAAGGAGCCAAGTGGGACCCCAAGATAACGAAAAGGCATGACACCTCTTTCCAAGAGTGTAGGTGTCACACCATTTTCAATATCATCATTCGATACCCCCAATATAATAAATATTAGACTTTTCAACATTTAATCGAAGTCCCGAACGATCCTCAAAAGTATTTAAGCTATCCATAAGAATTTTTATCAACTCCTTGTCTCCTTTTTAAAGTAGCATTAAATCATCCGCAAAGGCTAGATGTGTGATCTTTTGTTTCACACATTTAGGATGATACTTAAAATCAATACTCGTATTTTTCTTTAAAAGCCTAGAGAAGTATTCAATACAAAAGATACAAAGGGGAAATAGGGTCACCTTGTCTTAATCCTTTTTCGCCTTTAAAAAATCCATGATATTCTCCATTTATCGCCACCGAATAGAAAGGAGATGAAACACAAGTCATTATCCAATTCACAAATTTTTCCGGAAAATTTAATCCCTTTAATACCTCATGAAGGAATTCCCAAGAGATCGAATCATACGCCTTTCGAAAATCGATTTTAATAGTGCATCTCGAGGAGCTACTTTGATTGTTGTACCCCCTTAAAAGCTCTTGCATGAGGTGTATATTATCAATCATAGATCTTCCCTACACAAATGCATTTTGAGATTTATCAGTTAAATTCTTAAGCATTGGTTTAAGCAGATCCGCCATTATCATGGTAACGCCTTATACACCACGTTACAACAAGAAAAAGGTCGAAAATCATCTACACACGTCGGATCATCTATCTTGGGAATTAAAGCAATTATCATAGTATTTAATTGATGAAGTAAAAATTCGGAAGTGAAGAATTCACGTACCGCTAATAAAACATCTTCTCCAATAGTATCCCACGAACGCTTAAAGAAAAGAGACGAAAATACATCGGGCCCGAGAGCTTTATCATTTGCTATCCTAAAAGCCTCATTTATCTCACTATCGGTAATATCTCTACACAACGCAACACCTTGCTCTTTTGAAAGTACACTCCCCCAATTAAAAACATCGGATTCAATTTGAAATATTGTATCCTTTGTTCCCAATATAGCTTGAAAATGATTAATGAATTCTTCATACACTTGGGTACTTGAATTTGATAATTCCCCATTAGCACAAATAATATTAGAAATAAATCTCCTCCTTTGTTTACTTTTCATAAGCCCATGAAATAATTTTGAACATCTATCACTTTTAATAGTATAGCCAAGCTTCGTTTTTTGTTGAATAAGGCTAATCTCGGCTTTCTCAAGAAGTCTCGCACTATTTCTAAGTCCAACTAAAACATCAAAGCTACAATCATTATTTAAATTTTGTTGGAAAGTTACCTCGGCCTTTTCAAGATCCTCCTTAGCTTTCTTGGCTCTTGCAGAAATATGAGAAAAGTGTTTTTTATTAAGCTTCCGCAAATCAAATTTTAAAGCCTTAAGTTTTTGGCAAAGGATGTATTGTTTAGCATTATCTGTTGGCATATTGCCCCCATCGATTAGGTGTTTTAATGTGACAAATCCTCTATTGTTTAGTGTGCTAATTTCACTTTATTATCTTGCACTCTAATTCATCAAAAAGCACAATTAACATCATTTAGATCAAATCTTTATTGTTATATCTTAAGAAACTAATTCTCTTACAAATGCTATTAACTTTATCTTTGTGTACATTGAGAATTAGCTTTAGTGATCAACTACAAAGTTTATAAGAATGATGTTCTCTACAACTCTCGTGAAGAAGGTTTTCCAATCCGAGCATCATAGTAAAAAATATACTCACTAGAAGGTGTCTTAAACCTTTGGTGCGGTACACCGGAGTACACCTGCGGTACACCGCAGAGCCACGGACCAGAGACGCGGTGCATAGGCTAGTCCGACCAGTAAGCTAAGAAAGTGTGCGGTACACCGGACTGAAGCGCGGTACACCGGAGTGAGGCACGGACCAGGAGCACGGTGCATGGGGTAGCCCGTCAGTATGCTATGAACTCAACACGTTGAGTTGTGCGGTACACCGCACCATATCCGCGGTACACCGCGAGTAAGGTTTTCCTGCAGCAAAATGAAGACAAAAGGAATAGATCCGTTGGGGATATTAATATATCCGTTGGAGACAAATCATATGACCGTTGGGAGCATTTTGCAGCTATAAATTGAAGGTCTTTCAAGGCTACAATCACACCTTCAACCCATATACACTTAGGGGCTTAATTGTTATCATCCAAGAAGGTGTCAAGAGCTTCATAGTTCATATCCACTCAATTAAGGAGTTAATCCAAGGAGCTATCAAAGTTATTATCTACTCAAAGAGGAGTTTACAAGCTTATAGTCATATCTACTCTTTAGGAGATTATCTAGCAAAGTTGTTTGCACCCCTTTAAACACTTTGTATCTATCCTCTTAAGTCTAGGTCTTGTAATAGATAGATTAAGAGAGAATTCAAGTATAGGGAGTATACTTGGTATCCTTGTGTTGAGATAGCATAAGTGTTTGAGTATCGGGAGTATACTTGGTGTCCTTGTGTTGCGATAGCACAAGTGTTTGTCCTTCGTGTTATCGAAGAGGTTGTAAGGGTTATTGTGTTCTCGACCCGGTTAAGAGAGACACGGGAGCTTAGTGAAAAGCTTGAAATCCTAAGGAGGCTTCCTTAGGTAGTGGATGTAGGGAAACCGAACCACTATAAATCGTGTGTATCTTTCTATCCATACTCTATTTACTTTCCGCATTTTATATGTTTGATAATATGCTAGTATGAATATTGTGATATTGATTATCTAGTTTATCTAACATATTGCCATCTAGAGTAGTTAGAGATTAGAAACTCGTTTTACTTGTATCAATTAAATATCGAACCTCTTAGCTTATCCATTGCATGATCCCTTAAGAGTTTGATATATTAGTTGACTTAGAAGTTTCTTTCTTAAACTTATAATTGTCCAAAAGATTTTTAATTAGGCATTAATCGTATTAGTAATCCTATTCACCCCCCCTCTAGGACTTTCATTATCATCATGGAATAAGACCGTTGTCTCGGAAACTGAACAATACATTCTTTGCCAAAAACTCAAGGCTTTGAAATTTGGTTTTGCGGAAGCTGAACAAAGAACACTTTTCTCATATTTCCGCAAGAGCCAAGAAAGCTAAGGAGGATCATGAAAAGGCCAAGGTAACTTTCCAACAAAACTTAACTAACAATTGTAGCTTTGATGTTTTAGTTGGGCTTCGTAATAGTGCGAGACTTCTTGAAAAAGCCGAGATTAGCCTTCTTAAACAAAAAGCTAAAGTTTGCTATACTCTTAAAAGTGATCATGTTTGAAATTATTTCATGGGTTAATGAAAAGTAAGGCGGAGATTTATTCCTAATATTATGTGTGTTAATGGAGAATAATATAATTCAAGTAACCAAGTGTATGATGAGTTTATTAATCGTTTTTAAGCTTTATTGGGAACAAAGGATATAACATCTCATATTGAATATGATGTTTTTAATTGGGAGAGTGTACTTTCACAAGAACAATGTGTTGAGTTGTGTAGAGATATTACCGATAGTGAGATAAAGGATGCTATTTTTAGAATAGCAAAGGATAAAGCTCTCGGACCCGATGGATTTTCGTCTCTTTTCTTTAAGCGTTCATGAGATATTATTAAAGAAGATGTTTTATTAGCGGTACGTGAATTCTTTAATTCCAGATTTTTACTTCGTCAATTAAATACCACGATTATTTCTTTAATTCCCAAGATAGATGATCTGACGTGTGTAGATCATTTTCGACCCATTTCTTGTTGTAACGTGGTGTATAAGGCGATTACCATGATAATGGCAGATCGGCTTAAACCGATGCTTAATAATTTAATTGGTAAAACTCAAAATGCATTTGTGGAGGGAAGATCTATAATTGAGAATACACACCTCATGCAAGAGATTTTAAGGGGGTATAACAATAATAGTTGCTCCTCAAGATGCACTATTAAGATCGGTTTTTGAAAGGCGTATGATTCAATCTCTTGGGAATTCCTTCATGAGGTATTAAAGGGATTAAGTTTTCTGGAAAAATTTGTGAATTGGATTATGGCTTGAGTTTCATCTCCTTTCTTTTTGGTGGATATAAAAATGGAGAAATTCATGGATTCTTTAAAGGTGAAAAAGGATTAAGACAAGGTGACCCTATTTCCCCTTATCTGTTATCCTTTGTCTGAGTACTTCTATAGGCTTTTAAAGAGAAATACGAGTATTGATTTCAAATATCATCCTAAATATGGGTAAAGAAAGATCACACATTTAGCCTTTGCGGATGATTTAATGCTACTTTCAAAAGGAGACAAGAAGTCGATAAAATTCTTATGGATAGTTTAAATACCTTTGGAAATTGTTCGGTACTTCAATTAAATGTTGAAAAGTCTAATATTTATTATATTGGGGTATCAAATGATGACACTGAAAATGGTGTGACACCTAAACTCTTGGAAAGAGGTGTCATATCTTTTTGTTATCTTGGGGTCCCACTTGGCTCATCCGTTTTGCTTTCAGGAGATTATAAACCTCTTTTTAATACGTTGGAAGGTTATGTGAGGTCTTGGAGAGCTTCTTCTCTTTCTTTTGAGGGGAGATTGGAATTAATTAGATCGGTTCTCCAAAGATTTATTTGTGTTTGGTTTTGTATTTTTTTGGTTCCGATTGGTGTTCGAGATCGATTGATTAGCATATGCTGGAATTTTTGTTTGGAAAATAAACCACCTCAAGTTAGTTAAAGTAAGATTTGTATACCAAAAGAGGAAGGTGGACTTGAGTTAAAAGTTTAGAAGCATGGAACAAAGCATTACTATTAAAAATGCTTTGGTAAATTATGGAAAAAAAGATTCACTTTGGATCAAATGGATACATGGAGAATATTTTCAAACTTGTGGATTTTGGGATGGAAACCGAGAAAATGTGATTCTCCTTTTTTGAAAAATGTTTGGGAGCTTAAGGATATTATTGTGGGTCCTTAGGAGTGGAAGGCCGGGAGAGTATTTTGACTTTGTAGTTTTCCTTGAGAAATGCGAGTCACATTACACTTGGGATATCAAGTAAGGAATTTTATTCTTTACATAAAAAACCTTATGATTTATTTCGTCGGAAAAATATTATTAAACCTTGGGAGAATATTATTTAGGACTCGTGTGTATTTCCTAAACATGCAATTATTGTGTGGACGGCTTTGCGAGAGAGGCTTAAACGAAGTATCGTATTACTTATTTGGAGTTGGATCCTCTTTGTAATGTGGAGAAGAATTTAAGTCAAACAAGCACCCTTTTTTTATTGTGCTTATTCGAGTGCTATTTGGGTTGAGATGAAGTCTTGGCTAGGATTGGATAAGGAGATGAACACGGTCCTAAGTGTTTTGAAATGACTTAAAAAGTTTAAAGCTAGAGAAAATTGGAGGAGAAAAGCATGGAGGATTGGATCTGGAGCTACCGTATATTGTATTTGGAAAGCGAGAAATCACAGAGTTATGAGAGGTGAATCTTCATCTAGAGAAACGGTTATCAAGGAAATTAAGTGGTACATTTTTTCCATTTTATTTCCCTTGTTCCCTCATCATTCGTTTATAGATGATGGTGGGCGATTAGCTTGTATTTGTATTTGTGTTAGTATGAGATAGTCGTTTTTAGTTTCTTAGTTGCTATCTTTAGCCTTTTGGCTTAGGTAGATAACTTTCTTGAATAGTGTACAATTATTCTTGATTAATACAACCGTTTACCTAACCCAAAAAAAGAAAATACACAAAAAAAGCGGACCAAAAAAAGAAAATACACAAAAAAAACGAGCCAAAATAACTAGTGATTATTTGACAACCCATCAATTTGAATTACAATCACAATATTTAACCTTTTTGGAATCAAACTTGGTACCAAGATCACTCAAAACTGGTGTTGAAATATTTCCAATTACAAATTGAATTCAATGAACCAGTTGTTGAAAAATAAAAGTTGAAAAAAAAAACCAGTTAAAAGATTTAATTAGTTATACGCTAAGACTAGTATTTTCTTACCCACGGGTAAAAGAAACAGTTTATACAACTAAATTTTCAAATATTTTAACGATAAAATATCAAAATAATGTGCATAAGATTAATCCATTTGTTTTGGTTTTTTAATGCAACAATATCCTAAAAGAACAACAAAATCAATCACACAGAAATAATTTGCGTTGTTAACTTATTATAGGCATAGCCAGGTATGGTTGAGGTACAATTACATTAGTACATATAACAAGAAAAATACAAATTAAGGCATAAAAGTCATGATCTTTATATTATAAGTCCAAGTTAGTAAAAGTTATTTTTAAATGTCACTTTCTAATATTCAGGTTTGGGTTTTGACTTTTTTACCCTTATTCGTGATGGGTGCGGACCCATCCCGTTTTGTATTCATTCCCTTTTCATCGATGGGTACGGATCCGCGAACAATTTGCAGCTATTTTCTTAAATAATATTGTGATGGGTCCGGCCCCATGCTGTTTATCAAAATAACGGGTTGTAACCATAACCCATTAATATCAAGTTACAATGTTAAGTGGGTTGTACCCAACATGAACAAAAACAGAAACAATTCTTTTCAAAGTCCAAAAGTAAACAATCTGATTAAGCAATCGATTTTGGAACAAACAAATTCACAAGAAAGTTTTCACACTCAGTATTGGATCAAACAAACCAAAATAGAAAGATTTCAATCAAAAAGACAATAATCATAACATAAGATAAAACAAATGAATCGATGTTGGATCAAAAACAAACTTCTTCACACTCAACATTAACAAAACAAAACTGATTCTCTCATCAATCAAAACAAACCAATTCACACTCACTCACTAAAATGGATCAAGCGGAAATGAAAAAAAAAACAAAAAAAAATCAAAATTGATCTTCACGTGTTTGTACCCACGACGACGCTTTGTTGTCTGTACCCACGACATTGCCTTGCTTGGGCTGGCCCCACAGTGTGGCTGGACTTCAAGGGGTCGTACCCATGGTGTGATTTACTTGGTGTTGGTGCGAATCTGGCCCAACAAATCTTAACGGTTTTCTTGTGAAGCAACGCGGTTTGTTGATGATGGAGAATGGACACGAAAGTTTGTTGGTGGTGGAGTATTGCCACGTAGGGCTTGGCCTTGGAGAAGGACCACGACAGAGCTGCAGTTTATGTGGAGGAGAGGGGCTTGCCGTCGGTTATCTTCTCCGTGATAGTGTCGACGGGAAGGTAAGATATCTGGTGGGGCTGGTTTCCATGGGTTCCAGGCGAAGATCCAGCAGGAGAGCGGCGAGATGAAGGTGAGCCCTGGATGTCAGATCCAGTAGCGCAAATGATCTTGGAGGTGTAGCCTTGTACTGCTTCATCACGACGACAGAGTGGTGATTGTGGTCAAGGTGTTGGTAGATCCCAGGCGGCGGTGTGGTTTTCTCGAGCGAATAGGGTGGGGATGATGGTAAGAGAGGGGAGGGGAGGGGAGGCGGTGGGAAAGGTAAAAGATGGTGAAGGTGATGATATTAGAGATGTTGGTTAATGGTGGGAACGGTGGTGGGATGGTGCGGGATGGGAGGTGGGTTGGGTATGATAGTGATGATGGTGGGGATAGTGGTAATGGTGAGAGACTATGGATAGTGATGATGGTAGTTGATGGTCCACGACGAGGCGGTCTTGTTCAAAGAGAGAAGAGGATTGTGGGTGGGGTTCGTAAGAGAGAAGACAGGTGCAAGAGAGGGGAGTGATTCCCAGCTTCTTAATAGGGTTAGGGTTTGAGGTTTGTTGGTTTCACGCTATGTTGTAGATCTCGGTTTTGAGGCCTAGGCGCTCGACCCGGGCCTAGCGCCTAGGCGGGATTACACGGGGCCTAGGCGGAATTATACGGTTTTGAATCCCGCTGTGTAATTTGTATATTTAGTAATATATATGTAGTAATTATAAAAATTTCAACTATATAAGTCATAAAATTCATCTAAAAACACTATAGTATGTATAAAAAATACTAAAAATTGAGTTATAATGTCAATTAAAAAATTCTCGAGAATAAGAAAAATAACAAGAAGGCCTATACGGGAGTGTTATGCCATTAATCGGCGCCTAGACGGCCATTTTTTGTCATTAATCGGTGCCTAGACGGCCTAGGCGCCTATTCCACGACAACTAAGGGGCTAGGCAAAAAACGCCTAGAGTTTTCGCTAGGCGTAAGCGCCTAAGGGGGGAGTTGACGCCTAGACGGCGCCTAGGCGGGGAGATCTACAGCATAGGTTTCACGGTGGATATAGGGGAATGGAGGTGTTTTGCTATTTTACCTTTCTTTGGTTAGGCTAGTAAGATTGTAGTTACATTGAGACTTTGTAATATAAACACAAAGGACTATAGGCCTCAAAAACTAAATGCCCCAATACTAACCCCTCATCGCCAATTTCAATTTAGGCAAACCGGGGAAAGAGGGGACCTAGAGAGTAATCGATCCCCTCGGCAAAGTTGCCTCATATAACACTATGCACAATTAACTGTTTAAAAGGAAAATTTTGACTATAAATTAAATTATAATTGATGATTCAATAAATCACAAAAAAATTCTGATACATGATCGGACAAAAGTCTAAGAAACCAAAATTCAAAACTGATTTTTTTCCAGAACCAAAAAGCTAAACAAAAAACATACTCAAAACTCATTTGATTTCCTAATCAAACAAGCCAAATCCCAAATCATCATCGCTCTCTTCCTTTTCTTCCTCCTGAAAAAAACATTCAAACATATGATTATTAAATCAAATATGATTCAATGAAAAAGACATTATTAACACAGTATCTTTCTTTACCTTCTTCTTCTCCTCCTTGGCGGCAGCTGGAGCAGCACCACCAGCAGCGGGAGCAGCAGCAGCCACGGGAGCAGCGGCACCGCCACCAGCACCAACATTCATTACTAGATCTTCAACATTTCTCTTGTCACACATCTTTGCGAAAAGACTTGGCCAGTATGATTCTACGCTCACATTAGCTGCCTTTACCAAAGTAGCAATCTTCTCCGACTGAAAATTCACCATCATATGCATAAATTCAAGTGTATATTTAAGTTAAATTGCAAAATTGGTCCATGTAAAACAAAAAATAGCCAAAATTTTACTTTTGATAAAGTACATATAAAACCGTGCAAATCTTCCTCATAGCAACTAATTGTTCAACATTTTGGAACAATATATCTGTCTACTTTTAGAATCACATTCAATATTTGGTTGTTCAAACTACGCAACAACACATATACATACAAACAAATATTGAATATTCAGATTTTTGTATATAAACAACAGATGTTAAATATGTACATAATCTCCATTACAAGCAATTCTGAGAAAACACAGAGTATATCTATAGAGTAACAACATAAAGTCACATAAATGTATATAATTATATACAGATTAAATTAACATAAATTACAAATACACTAATCGGAAAAAAATGGTACCGTGATAGGGATGCCATCATCGTGGAGGATCAAACAAGCGTAGGTGCAAGCGAGCTCACTGACTGACATTTTCAACTATCCTTTTGCAATTAGTCTACAAAAAATTTGATAGATTAATGAATTGTACTTAAGCATCAATATAAGCTAATTACGTTTTAAAGCTCTAAAATGTTTAGATTTTGAAAGAAACCTGATGGAGATATGTGTGTACTCTGCGGCTCCTACGGCGTCTGACCTCTCAAACAATTGTAGAAGCTCAGGTGATAACGAGTTTATATCGGCGAGATTAGGGTAAACATTTGTGATACTCCTTTAGTGGACTGGGCTTTCTATCTCTCGTAATTCTATTGGGCCTTTTCATTGTTCTACGTTATTGGGCTCTATATGTTTCTTCGTCCAAATGGGCCATATATGTACTTAAGAAATAACCTAACAAATCTTATTAATTATTTGATTTTAAAACACATTTAGACATTTTGGAAACCAAATTAGATTATGGACAGGTATGCACTAAACCTAGAGTACACTATTGTATGTTAAAAAATTGGGTTGATTTATTAATCTACAAAGAAATTGGGTTAAAAAATAAAATTATGATTTCTTATTCTAATATTCACCAAATAAAAAATAAATAAATAAAAGTGAATCTGCCCTAGCTAACTTAAACATAAGAGTGGATTTTTATTGAAATATAATCTCGATTCATTAGCCTCTACCAAAAATAAAAGTAATCTGTATTCCATTCCATAAATTCGTAAACAAAAATAATTAAGAATCTTAAAAAATGCAAAACTCATAGTCCATTGCAATAAAACATAGTCCTTTAAAAACACAAAAGCAACAATATAATTGGGCTTGCATCTCTAATCAAACAAGCTGAACATATTATCGTCATCACTGTCCTCCTTTTCTTCCTGAATTTAAAAAAAAAAAAACTTGATTTAATTGTTTATTTAAAAAAGTTACAACAATTGATAGTTTTCTATTTGTACCGAACATATTTAAATTTTAAATTTATTTTAATAAGTAAAAATACCTTTTTCTCCTCAGCTGCAGGAGCAGCCGTAGCTCCGTCTGACTCAGCAGAGACAGCAGCAGGAGCACCAACGGCACCACCACTAGCCACACCGACGTTCATGATAAGATCTCCAATATCCCTCTTCTCGCATAGCTTTGAGAATAGACTCGCCCAGTAAGACTCAATATTCACGTTCGCAGCTTTAACTAGTGTACCAATTTTCTCCGACTACACATACAAAAATAAATAACAAAATTCTTATTAATATAAGAGAACAAATACATTAAATTAAGAGAAAAATTGTAAATATAGCTCAATGGGTTTGCATGTCAGTGTTTAGGTAAAATTCGATCTAGAATATTGTGATTATGGTAAGATAAACGAAGATTAAAAACTCTCACAGCAACCAAAAATTAGATGTATTGGCTTTGAAATTTATTTATGAATAGAAAGAAATAAAAATAAAAGTGACAGAGACGTTACAGTAACGGCGATGGCGTCATCATGGAGAATCAAACAAGCGTAAGTGCATGCAAGTTCACCGGTAGACATCTTTTCTGAACTTAGAGAAACCCTAATCTTGTTTGCTGCGTAAAGGAGTTGTAGGTTTAAGCGTTTGATAGTATTTATAATATATAGGGTCATAAACTACGGAAGAGATCTTGAGGGATAAGTTTCCTTTGTGAATCAGGCTCTTTGAGTCTAATAAAATAATATTAAAAAAGAAAATTCCTTTTTTATCGTTTAATTTGGGAATATTTGTTAAAATGATTGACCATTAATAATTGATTAGTTTTCCAATTTTAATGGGTAAAACCTATCAAGATTAGACCAAAAAGGTTTAAATTAAATTTGATATCATTAGAATATATTCATAAAGAGAGTGGATTTGACCATCGTCAATTTAAATTGATATATTATGGTCAAATCTGAATCGTTAAATTTAATATTTCAACTCTTTTTGATAATAATTCCTATTTGTTGTTATTGTATATAGAGGCTTTTTTTTTCTTTTGATATATGGTTGTTCATGCCAACTTTCGAGCACCACGACTATTCTTATAGGATATATAGAGTGGTCTTCATTATATTGATGATCTAAATACATTTAACATTAGGAATAATTATTAATTAGATTTTAATCATGTAAACTATCATAACTTAATTGTTCAATATTTTGGATATGTATATTAAATTAGGTTTTACTTGCCGTCGAAGGTTATTATAAAAGTTACAAAAAAATACTATAAATTACACGGTCACGATTACAATAACAAGGGAGTGGAGTGATATCGGTTACCTATGCCCAAGTGCGTTACGAAAAATCAAAAAATACCAAATTAAGTTAAAGAATATATAAAATATTACACAAATGACATATATGTATAATTACTAAAAACGTAAAAGACACTTGGAAGTTTTTAACTTTTAACAAAAAAATATATCAACTAAAAAAAGGTGTTGTTTGATTTTTTTTAAGTGATAAGTACTTGATTCTGAATAACAGCTGAATAACTTATTCTGTTAAGGGGTTGTGTCTGAATGTTTCAAACTTGGTTTGAAATCTTAATGAAACAAAAGGTTTCAGATCTGAATTGGTCAGTGAAAGCAAACAATCTTATTAATCCAATGACTTAATTAATGAACCAGATAAGATAACAAACACCCCTAAAGTCTTTTTGTTACAAAGGAGGTCTAATACGACTAGAAAGTTAAACTTCCAATACTTATTGCCTAACTATTTGTACACGTGGTAGGGTCTAACCATACCTATCTCTAGTTAGCAACTGCCATAACCCATTGGGCAGGTCTCCGTACGTGATTGGATCTGCTGCACTTTTTGCCCTCAATTTAGCCAGCCAATCTGCATACGTATTTGCTTCCCGGAATGCCTAAACAAAGTCAAAATATTTGTTTTGAAGCAAAATATCCTGGCAAGATTTTGAGTATAGCGTGTGTAACTCACTCAAGTCTGTTTCAATGATAAGAAAGTGTAACCTCGAGCTAC
Source organism: Nemophila menziesii (assembly GCA_029959085.1). Taxonomy (NCBI): domain Eukaryota; kingdom Viridiplantae; phylum Streptophyta; class Magnoliopsida; order Boraginales; family Hydrophyllaceae; genus Nemophila; species Nemophila menziesii. The sequence goes on along the minus strand of JARWIR010000001.1, from coordinate 28,791,748 downwards.
CGTCATGTGCAACCCGAAGTGTAGTGCTATAAGCTCTGCTTCAAACAGTGTACTCGCCACGCAATGCCCTACAAAATTCCTAGGTAGTCCCCATTTTTATTGCGAAAAAACACTCTAATTCTGCTTAATGACTTTTCCTCGTCAAAGGATCCGTCAATATATAACTTTACTCTGATCTCCGGTTTGACCCACTTTACAAGTACGTTACTAGCCGATGTAGTCAAACCTCCATCCATTTTAATCCCCCATGTTCGGACATAATCTCTTGTCGTGTTACGAATAATATCTATTAATTCGCTATCCTTTTTCTTCCTGGCGGATTGATCAAAAGCTCTTATTTATTTCTGACCATACTTGCCAGATAAATTTTGCAATAACAGAACGCCTCTCAATAACGTTAACTAACTCCTTGCTAGACAGGAGCCTAGCCCACCACCCATTCGTATCCCACATTAGCAGTTGTCTCGAAATTCCAGGAGCTGTTGTTGCTCCATTTCTAGGTACCTGTTGTTGCGGCAGTTCATTCCCTCGCTGGTTTCCAAGCTGATTCGACGTGCAGCGCTGTTGCCATCCTCCACGCATCTCAATCAGAGTTCCTACCTACAACAACTGTTGTCCATACCTTTTAGCCGATGTACAGACCTGGTGAGTTCTCCCCTTGTCCGCTGCCATTTCCCCTGAGTAAGCACTATTCGAACATGTCCCTTCAATTGTTGCATCAGTCCTCCCTCCTAACACACTATATACCTCTCTCAACACACTTGACCCTATAATACAATCCTTAAATACCCGTTCATACCATTACACGTTTAACATAAATTATATGCGTTTTCTATTTCCTAACCACACCTCTAACACATTGGGTCTTATTCCACTCCTCTCGTGGCAAGATTTTGATGTTTCCCTTTTTGTTCTAATTATATGCCCTTAGGAGACATCATTCTAGGAAAATATTTGACTTATATGATAGACTTTTAGGCTTATTTCGTTATAATTTCATTTTCGCTCCTTAGATTGATAATATTTCATTTTTAGAGCTTTTGTACGTTAAATGGTGATGTCTCCTTAATTGTTCTTATTTTCGACCTTAGGAGACATCATTTTTGATGTTTAATTGAATATTTTGATAGACTTTTGAGTTAAAAATGCAATAATCCGGAATTCCTATTTTATTTCTAGTATTTTTGATTTATTAAACTTTTGCGCGTAATCTTGTGTATTTTAGTGAAAAGTTTGTAGGTTTTGAATATTAGCTAGGAATGGAATCCGAGAGAAGAGTCAAAGATCATGATATGGAGTCAAGACTTGAAGATAAATCCCGAAAGAATTGTTTTTAGAGATGCAAATCTGTTTTCCAGGCCAAATATTGCTGATTTCAAGGCGCTTAAGAGATGATTTAGCCGCTGACCTTTGAAGAGAAAACATTCCTTATCGAGTTAAGGAACTTTAGCAACTGGAATCAAGTCAATCGAAGTCATAACGAAGCGGGAAAAGCCGTTTTAGTGAAGGTGTATCAGCAGTTACGGGATTTTGGGCTTAGAATTTGGGCTTGGACATTTAATTAGTGTTTTATTATTAGGTCCAAGCCCTAATCCGTTTTTCTACTTATAAAAGGAGGCCTTGACTTCTATTTTTCATACAATTCATTCTTTACAATTAAAAACATCAGAGAGAAGCAACAGAAGGAAGAAAGAAGAAGCTGCAAGAGCTGGAGAGGGTCTATATCTCCGTTCTCAGTCATTCCTATTCCGGAAATTAGGTTTCTTTTATCTTTTATTTGTAAGACAATATGAATTCCTTTACTTTTAATTTAGTTTTTGTTTTAATTAGTATGAGCTAAACATTTATTAGTGCTTGAGAATGCTTTATGGGTGAATCCCAATTTCATTGAATTTCATGTCCTGAATTTGGGTTTCTGTTAATTAAATCGAATTGGGTATTTTACATTTTTCTTTAATTTGTGCTTATTTACTATTATTGACCTGATCAATTAATAATAGGGTTTAGTATCTAGGCCATTCCAATTAGTGGCGATTGGATCACCTTGACGGGGGTTTAGGTACAGAAATAATTACATAATATAAAATATAAACTATTTGACTTTGACGAGCGTAGTTAATTTTATGGCCAATGAGGTAATTTAGCTTAATCATTCGAAAGTGGATCATATTTACCCTGACGGGATTAGTGACACTCTAGAATAGCCTTGTAGTCCACCCTGACGGGGGTACAAGGATTATTGAATCCCGACCAATGTCAATTGACCAATTTGACCCTTAAACAGATAGGTTATGAAATAGAATTCGGAGAATCCCTTGCGTTCTCAATTGCTATCTTCTCATACTTGCGTTTTACATCATTTTACTTGCGTCTTAGTTTTTAATAGCATTTTCCATTTAGTCTTTTATCACTTAGAATTAATAAAAACAATCAATCAAACATTATATCTTTATTTACTTTCATAAGTGCAATCATTCATTAGTGGATAAGCATTGTGATTAACCAAACCGTCCCTGCGAACGATCCTAGATCATTATTACTACTTGGGACAACCGTACACTTGCGGTTGTGGTTCGATTATATTTGCATTTATTTTAGAACACACAAACGACCACCAAATGGTTTGTTTTTAGTGCAAAGTTTCTAGGTCGAAGGATGCTAGGAATCACCAAGACAAGGAGAAGAATCAAGAATTAAAGTCTTAGATCGAGAGGATAAGTCAAAGGCGAGAAAAGATATCCCGAAAAGTTGACTAAAAAAGTTGCAAATCTAGAAGGTTGTTACTAATTGCTGATTTCGAGCCAATTAGACACTGATTTCCAGCCTTTGGGTCGTGAAACAAGGAAAATGCCTCTTTGAGTTAGGAAGATTTTGCAACTGAAATGAGTCGATTTGGAGTAGATATGCAAAAGTTACAGCCGTCTTACTAAGGGTTGCACACCAGTTCTGGGAATCAAAAGAATGGCTTTAGGATTTTTATTATATTTATTAAGTAAAAAGCCCACTCCTTATTTTTATTATAAATAGGCCTTTAGACTCATTTTCTGAATACCTCTTATCAGATTATTTCATACGCTTCAAGAGGGAGTCAAAGCAGAAGGCAGAAGTAAAAGCTAGAGCTGGAAGAATTCCTTTCTTCCATCAACAGCCAAACTAACACCTCAATTAGGTTCCTTCATTTATTTATGTAATTAAATATTAACACCATTTATTTTATTTTAGTTTTTAATTACATTATGAGCTAAATACATTAGTGCTTGAGAATCGCAATAAAAGGGATGAACATGTTGTAAACGGTAGAGAAAAAAAGAGGCGTTCTGTTTATTATCATAGAGTGTGTAGAATTACATAGTATAGACTCCTATATATAGAGAATAGTAAACCCTAAACCCTAGTCTTCATGGGCTTGACTACAAGGTAATGGGTTGGACTGACTATCCACATATCGGTTTATAACACCCCCCCCCCCTTGGATATTCAGTCCTTAAGAATATGCCTCGTTAAAACCTTCCTAGAAAAACCTAATAGGAAAAAATCTAGTGAAGGAAAAAGAGTACATTTCTTTATACACTAACTAAAACTACCTCATTAAAAATCTTTATCAGGAGAACAGGACAAAACATTGATGAAGGAAAAGAGTGTAGTGTGAATTTTTCTCCCCCTCTTGTCAGCCTCTGATGAAAGATCTTGAAGTCGTTGCATGCCAATCTTGTGTATTAATTTCTTGAATGTAGATGTAGGTATACCTTTGTAAATAAATCGTCCAAATTGTCACTTGAGCGAATTTGATGAACATCTATTTACATTTCTTCAATATTTCATGTCTAAAGGATAACTTTGGAGAGATATGTTTGGTTCGATCACCTTTGAGTAGCCTCCTTAGTCTTCGGTGATACAAGTAGCATGGTGTTGGACTCTGTTTACTAGTTGAAAGATTTTATGTCCCTTAAATATTTAATTTTGATAATATGCCTCATTAAAACCTTTCTAGGAAAAACCCGATGGGACAAAATCTTAGTAAAGGAAAAAGAGTACAATATTCTTCAATAAGCTTATATAAATTGCCTCATTGAAAACCTTGCAAGGAAAACCCAGTGGGAAAAAACCTATGCTAAGGGAAAAAGAGTGTATTGCGTAAATGTCTCCCCTGATGTAAGTATAACACAATGGTGTATAACGTGAGACATTTAATAGGAGTAATAAATAATACAACATACATATATAATAATTTAAAGTGCTCGACATACGACTTATATGAAGTCTTCTATAAGAAATAATAGCAAATGAAAGTGCATCCACCACCGGAGACTATATCTCTTTAATCAAATATTACGTGTGCTACAACATACTATCTTATATAGTGACTCCCCCTTGTAGCACATTCGTTTCATAATTGTGAAAATTTCACGTCGTACAAGTGAAATTAAAAAAAATTGCTTTATTTATGTCTTTCTACTGATGGCCAGTCAGTTTATTTTGACGTTTTAATAAAAGTAATCCTCGATTTCATTCATAAATTTATAGTTATTACGCGTATATATAAATATTCGATCATGATCAATTTTTAGTTAGGTTCCAATAAATTAAAGTAGTAAAATAACGGATTGAGATCTCAATATATAATCAGGTATCTGATACTCAGTATGAGTATTTTAATTCTCAGTTATATACACTACTTGACATTTTTAAGATGTCAAAAGTCTCATAATTAACAACTTTCTCATGTTGTTGCTCCTTAATGCTATTTCTGGAACCAAATAGATCTATTGCTCTTTAAGTATATAATAGTCTAATTTTATTAGATAGCTCTTCTGAGACATAAACTTAGTTAGGAGCATTGATAACTGGTTCTTTCGTCTTAGTCACTACACCTTTACAATATTTTCAGTCATTGTGATTGAGTGTACGAGGATCAATATAAATGGTGTATTCTTACATTCCAATTTTTTTTCTTCCCCTATTCTTGAGAGTATCATATATATAACGTGTTCTCAAAATCCATCTATGTGCACGGTGGTGGAGCAGTTGTAATAGAAATTGCACAATCAAATTATCTTGATGGATATCATTTTTGGTCTTTTACCATTGGGGAGTATGATAATGAGCAACTTTATAGCAATTCGTCTTAAATGATCCAGAAATAAATGTGCTAGACTTGTATTTGTCCCTTGACTTTGTCTTGAAAAAATAGACGATTCAATATCAAAATGATTTAGGATAAATCTTTTTTGTGCATAGCTAATTTGCTAATTTCCATTTGATAATCTCGATCTTTAATATTATCACTTTTGAAAATTCTAGTAGAATTTACATTGCCAAATATACATATGATAATATTTGCAAAATATAATATACATTGATATTTTCCAATTATAAGGGATAGATTCACAAAATAATTCACTTTTCAAATTTAGTAGTTTTAATTTCTTATAATCAAAATATCTTTTATTGAACTCAATGTTCTTAGAATGTAACTTTAATTTTTCGGGAATTTCATATATAATTCACATCATCATACATTTATTCATAGAATGTCATTTGAGTTTTGGATAAATGTAAATCTTAGAAGCACAATACGAGATTTTCCAAATCCTTTTATTATGTTGGATGTACCAAATCTGGTATTAACAATTGCTTTAAAAGCATAGAAATATATTTTATTTCTTAGGTTATGCGAATGAAAATCGAATTAATTGATAGATTATGCGATATATGCGCATAAAATATATCTTAAGTTATCCTATATTTTGTTTAATTTGTTAACCGAAATACGGTCTCAAATTGACATCTATGCGTTCGCATAAGTTACATAAAGTCATGTCTAATATCTTTTTCGTTATAGGTTATGCTATATCAGCGGATATGCATAAAAAAGTATTGCCACTTGTGTATACGCCCTATTTTTCTTATAGGTTATATTATATCAGAGGATATGTAAAAAAATATATATGTACATCTTGTGTATACGTCCGATATTTTTCATTAATTATGTTATATCAAAAGATACATATAAAATAATATATATGCCCTATTTATTTGATATATATACTTTTGATTAGGTAAAAAAACTTATATTATTTACTATTTTATTTATATCAATAAATAAATATAATAAAAATTACAACTACAAAGAAAAAAATCAATTGAAGAAAGAAAGAATTTTTTCTTTTGGTTTTCTTTTTGGATCAAAAGGAAATTGTCGTCTTATTTTTTTCCTCTGGTTGTCGTGCTCCATAATACAGCATGCATGGATCCTTTTTTGTTTGTTTTTTAATAACAAGATAAGTGCCATGTTTATTTTTCTTTTCTTTCATCGCGGTAGTAAATGAACAGAAGTATATTTACATGGCCGAAAAGACTAGATGGAGTACAATAGTAATATATCTAAGGTAGTGATTGGTATGCTGTAATGGATTTAGGCAGGAATGTAATGAGTTCGGTAACGTAATGAGATTGGAAATGTAATGGACTTTGTAATCATTATACAGTGTTTGGTATGCTAGATGAATGGGGATGTAATGGTATGGTTGATTTCAACCTTGTGCTAATAACTAGTTTAAAGATATAAGGTAATCATTTTATTATCATAAAATATAAATAATTTTAATAAAATAGAATATGTAAAAAAATTATTTTGATACTTATAAATGATATGTATATATAGTTCGAAAATCTTAAATTTATACATTTTTCAATTTTATCTTTTATTGAGACGATAGTAGTACGATTGATGTAATTTAGAATTCAATTAGTTAATTATTGATTAGATAACTTGTTTAATTGTTATAGAGAAATAAAATTTTAATAATAAAATTATAATTTCATTTTAAAATTTTAATAAATAGATTGATTCATGATTTATGGGTATGTGAGAAATAATAAAAAAGTTATTATAATTTTCTGTATATTATAGTCAAATACATCACCGACTTATAAAGATCTTATTATATACAATTTACGTATTTACGTAGTTTTTTAAATATATTATAAAAAAATTGAGTTTCTTATAAACTTTCACATATATGATTTAATGAAAAAAAATATGATAAGAAATATGTAATATATTAAGTTTAATATAATAATTTTAGTTTGTTAAAGAAATATCCATTACGATTATGATTGTAATGGCTCATTCATGGGTAGTTGCTATGTAATAAATAACCTCATTTTCGTTGTAATGGGATTATGGAAGGAATGATATTACGGAGTTGATTACGACGTACCAATCACAATAATTATGTTTAAGTACATGAGTGGATTCGCATCACTTTTTTGTTTCTAATCTTTTTATTTCAGTGAATGAATTGCTTCATAATGATGAAGTTCTTTGAATTTTATTTTCTACAAAAATCCGTTTGATTTTTCTTTTTCTTAACATTTCACAGTCAGAAATTTGATAAATTGTATATTATTATTATGAATAAAAATCAATTTGGAAAATAAATAAATAAATTACCTATAGTATTTGGAGGGTTGAAAGGATCGTGCTGATAACGTGTTGTAAACGGTAGAGAAAAAAGAGTTGTGTCCTGTTTATTATCACAGAGTGTGTAGAATTACATAGTATAGACTCCTATATATAAAGAATAGGAAACCCTAAACCCTAGTTTTCATGGGATTGACTACAAGATAATGGGCTGAACTGACTATCCACATATGGGTTTATAACAGAACCCTAATTAATTTCTTTATGTTTCTAAGTTTGGGAATTCTTTAATTTAAATTGAATTGGGTATTATATTAGATTTTATTTTATGCTTATAAACTATTTCATTTAGGAACAACTAGAAATAGGTGTTAGTAATCAGGCTATTCATTTAGTGGCAAAGTGATCATCCGACAGGGAGGTTTGATTACGGACTTAGATAAATATCCGTGTAATGTTTGTTATTGACCGACAGGCTTGACTAGTTATATATCCAACGAGGTAAGAACTTCACATCCGAAGAGGCATATTCGCCCGTATATAGGTTTATAGTACTTTAGGATAGCTCCTAGGTCCACCCGACAGGGGGCTAGGAGATATTCGAATCCCGACTAGTATTAAAATACCGGTCCTATTATTAAACATAAACATTAATGATATTGATTAGGTGGAACCCTTTCGAGACTCAAGTACACCTTCTCACTCTTGCATCTACTCATTTTTCCTTTACTTGCATTTATTTTACTTGCGTTAATTTAGTATTTTAATTACTTGCATCTTAGTTTCATAAACAAAACCAAAACAAATATTTATCATTTATTTTCTTGTCATATAATAATTATCCTCACTTATTTCATAACATCTTAAGTCATATCCGTCCGTCCCTGAGATCGATTCTCGTTTATCGGATTATAACTTGGACGACTCGTACACTTGCGGTTCGTGTCCCTCCATTTTAAGGGTGTGAATTTATCACACACCAGGAGACACCACATTTCCACATGTAGCCTGTAGGCAACCTGTCCCAGATTGCCCTCCATAATAAAACCTTGATTTTTTGTACGATTCAAATCCTCCTTCTGTTAAAATATTATACGCCAATTTCACGAAAAAAACACCCGATAATTCACGGCTCTATTTGTATGTTCTCTCATTTCCATTCGTTAATTCGATAACTCCTTCTCTTAAGACCTCTTTACCCACTAGTATAGCTTTACATATCCTAGAATCTGACGGTTTCACAACTCGGCTATGTTGTAGATCTCGGTTTCGACACCTAGGCGGTCGACCTGGGCCTAGCACCTAGGCGGGATTACACGGGGCCTAGGCGGAATTATACGGTTTTGAATCCCGCTGTGTAATTTCTTATATTTAGTAATATATACGCAGTAATTATAGAAATTTTAACTATTTAAAAAATAAAATTCATCTAACAACACTATAGTATATAGAGTTATACTAAAAGTTTAGTTAAAATATCAATTAAAAGATTCTCGAGAGTAAGAAAAATGACAAGAAGGCCTATGTGGGCATGTTTTTCCATTAAACGGCGCCTAGGCGACCATTTTTTGTCATTAATCGGTGCCTAAACGGGTTAGACGCCTATTGCACAACGACTAAGGCGCTAGGCAAAAACGCCTAGAGTTTTAACTAGGCGTAAGCGCCTGAGGGGGGAGTTGACGCCTAGGCGGCGCCTAGACGCGCCTAGGCGGGGAGATCTACAACATAGCAACTCGGTCCAAGAAGCCATCTCTAAAATAATTCTGTTTAAGCGTTGTTACCCACAAGGCTGGGTCATTCTGTAAAACTTTCCACCCTAACTTGTCCAAGAGCGACTTATTATAATTTAATGCGCACTCCTAAGCCCCAATCCCCCATACTTCTTAGGCCGACAAAGAACCTCCCATGAGAGCCGGTGTATTTTCCTCTTCTCCACTACAGACCCCTATATAAAATCTCGAATAATCATGTCAATTTTCTCACACACATAGACCAGAAGTTTCATCGCCTGCATTATATACGTAGAATAGCCGCTAGAACTGATTGTGCAACATAATCCTCCGTGTAAGTGACAACTATCGACTCCTCCAATTCTGAAGCTTACTTTGCATACTCGATATAACTCGTCGAAAGAGATACCGCGTCAAGCGTTTAGATCTTATCGGTGTACCTAGATACACTCCAAGCGAATCACTTAGTGTAAAACCATTCCTACCAGTTAACTCCCATGCCTTCTCATTGTTACATTCCTTAAAAAATATATCAACGAATTTTCCCGCGCTCACTATCTGTCCAGCCTCGTCGAAAAAAACTCTTAGGACATCCTTGATTAGATCCACTTGAGCTTATGTTGCCTCCGCAAATAGAAATAAATCATCTGCAAATAACATTTGTAAAATTGGGGGACCTTGACGATGGAGACGAATGTGTAACCACTCCCCTCCATCGCATAGTCCCTAAATAAGTACAACCAAAAGTTCCATACATAAAACATATAGATAGGGAAAAAGAGGATCCCCTTGTCAAATGCCTATTTGAGGAGTGAATTCTTCCAGTGGCTCCCGTTCTATAGTACTTCCATCATATTCGTGTACATTTCTGACATAATAAACCTTATCCAAGAGTCTGAAAAACAAAAGAACGCAATAGCGTCTTCAATAAATATCCAACTCAACTTATCATACGCTTTTGCTAAATCGATCTTCACCGCATATAACCCTTTTTTACGTGAGCTTTTGCATTCTATGATCAATCTCCTGTACCAATACCACGTTATTAGTAGTTGACCTCCTCGTAAGAAAGCTACTCTAATTTAGTTCGATTCTTTCCGCCAATAACGGTCGAATACGTTTCACCATGGCCTTCATAATGAACTTGACTGGTACATTAATAAGGCTAATTGGTCAAAGCTGTCCAACCAACTCTTGATCCAAGACTTTCGGGATTAGATGAATTAGCGTCCCATTAAGACTTAGAACACCACCCCAGCCCGAATTAAACTCGTAACCATCCCGCAAATTTCTGTACCTACAGTTTCCCAACATTTTTTTATATAAAGACGTCGATATTCCATCTAGCCTTGGAGCTATGTTCGGATTAGATTGGAAATCTGTGATACGAATTTTTCATCTGTAAACTCTTCCTCCAATATATTCCTCTCAATATCCCCCAATTTTTGTCCATGTGGTAGAGAAAACGGGCCCACGATCTAATCGAATTGGAGTAAATATCCACGAGAATCCCCAAACCAACGCCTCTAGCTTTGCTTCATCTTCAACCCAATTCCCATCGAGTCCTTAAGCCGCAAAATCTTAGTCATCTTTCTTTTCGTATTCGTGGCTAATTGATAAAACCTCGTATTACGTTCACCCTAATGAATCCATTTCTATTTTGAGCGTTGGAACCAGAATATCTCTTCCTCCTCCAACGTACTAAATATTTTTCTCTGAGTCTCTTACCTAGTCGGAACAAGGACTATTTGTAGGATCTTTGTAACAAAGTTTGTATTCCCTTGAGTCTAGCCAATAAAACTCTATTTTTCTTATATATATCCCCAAATGTCTCATTTTTCCAAACCAAAAGTTGTTCCTTCATATTAGTTATGTTGTTACCTATATCCGAATAGATGCTTTCTAGTTGTCTTGAAAGAAATTTTCGAAATCCTTATGTAATAACCAAGCAAACTCAAACCAAAATCTCCTAGATGGCTAAAGTTGATCCATCGGGGTTAACTGGGTCAATATGGGTGCATGGTGATTGCCTGCAATCTAAGTGTAAAACTTTTACCGAAGAGAAAAGGGACAAAAGTTCCTGATTAGCATACGCCCTGTCCAATCTCCTAAGGATACGCTATCCCGTGTTCCACGAATCACACCAAGTGAACCTCGGCCATTCGAATCCTAAGTCAGTGAAATCACAACTGTGACGGCACTCCTCAAACTTTATCATTCTACGAATACCCCCTGCTTCTGCACCTCTCCTGTCTTCTTCCTTACCAACCTGATTAAAATCACCCGCGATCAACCATGGTCTTCCAATATTACTAAACGCCTGATTAAGAGCTTCTCACAAAGGCTCCTTGTTTGGTGATTTTTGACGCGCATAAAAACTGATAAAATCCATGATTTGCAATTGGTTTTTGAAACTTCAATATTGATCACTTGGTTCCCAGCCGAAAGTACTCGCACCCCTATATCTTAATTTTCCAAAAGAAGCCTAATACCTCCTTTGAAATTAGAAGCTTCCACCCTTTCCGAATTCATATTTCCCAAGCCTCTAACTATATCGCTTGCTTTATTACCACTAACCCTCGGTTTGACTATAACTGTCACCCAGAACCGATGAAGCCGCGTCATCTCACGAACCACTCGTTGAAATTTTGTCGCCACCGTGCTAGACAATTCCACACAAGTATGTTAAGCGGTTGGGAAAGACCTCCCCGCCCTCCTATGATCCTCATTTGTGTACACATACAAAAATTAGCGTAAAAGGACAAGATAGTTTAGATGGGTACCTGACACTCCTTCGTGTCCTCTTGTATGCATTCCATAAGCACATCTCTGTCTAACACATCTAATTGTGTTTCTGAAACTAAAGATAAATCCGCCCCATTCGGATCCACTGGTCCAGGATCGACTAGAATTGGACTCCCAACCACGACCCTACTATTTAATTCGCCAGGCTCGCACCTGTCAAATTCAATGGGATTTTCGAAGCCTTCCCCTGCATTAGCGCTACCAATTGCGCCCATGGGCACGTTTACCCACCATACTTCCATTTTACTAAAAACTCCATTTATTGCCCTTTCGGTCCCTGCCACCAAGTCTGCTGCCCTTTTATTTTATTTTATTTGCTTATGTTTTTTTCCTCCTCGACGCGATTAAGCTCTACTACGGGTAGGACCTGCATAAAACCTCATGTCCGTTTCTCATTATTGTATCTCCCTTTGCCCCCACGTGCCATTCCACTCATATTTGGACCCTTCGAAATTCCTGCTTTGTTCAACAATGCCACATCAGCTCCCTTTTGTTTCCCATTTTGTTCACCTAAGTTATTAGCTACCACGATACTCCCAGCAGCCCATTTAGCCGTAAAAATTTCTACTTCCGGAATTGACATAAGTTGTTTCCTACTTTCGATGTTCGGTGCTATCAAGATCTTATGCCCCACCAAACGCACCTCACTCATATTCACCGCCCATCCATTATTCACTCTCTTAGATTTTCCATTCACACTACTAATTTTCTTTCCTATCTCGGAAGGACCTATATTTAAATCAGGAACGTAGTCTCTCGCCTCCTCAATAAACAAATTTTTGAATCTTGATCCTAAGTCCTTGCTTAATCCACCTCGGTACCCACTGGATCGAGAAGCACTTCCATCTCTAGCGTTCACACGTCCACCCCTATTAACCGTCATCCATTTCCTATATGTAGCTTCCACCACTGACTCTGTATTTGAACCACGAGGCTGAGCAATTCCACTAATGTCACCATTTGTCTCTGAGTTATTTAACGATTGTCTTGGCGTACTTTTTCCACATTTATCTTTTTGGTGCCCAAATTTTCCGCATTCAAAACAAACAAGACGAAGACCCTCATATTCTACCAAACACACCTCGCCTCCGATATATATTTTGGGTATGAGCTCCCTATTCAGATCTAACTCCACCGCGAGCCTCGCGTAATTACCCTTTTTTTTAGCTTTAGTAAGCGGGTCAATCCTCATCGTTCTTCCATTTAAGTCTCCCATTTTTCTAAGGATACGTGTTGTATAGTTTTGTATTCCAACATTCGAAATCCGAACCAAGACCGTGATTGTCACACTTGAATCCATACGCGGATTAAAATTTAGGAGTTTACTCCCTCACTACAACATAATGATCATAGATCATCCACGGCCCCCCAGCCAATGCAAAATTATAGTCTACCTTAATAGCAAACTTAACCATGAAATAATCGTACCCCGCATCTACCAATTCAATCATTCCTTTCGGGTTTCACACTTGTTGTAATTTAGACGCTAAATAATTGAAGCCTACCTAATAACCCAAAAGTCTACAAACTACATTAATACTCCATAATTTTATACCTTCTATTATTTCATCCCTGGACCTTAAGACTTGAGGAAATTCACAATTTGCTAATATCACATCATCCTTAATTGAAGCAAAGAATTCATTATCATAATCACTAATTATATTAGTTTTAATTTCTAAATTGTCTTCAATTACCTGAATAGTTAAATTCTCACATGTTAAAGCATTGTGCCATCCGGTGTTTTCCTTTGGCGGATTAAATGGTGTAACGCCACTTGAGCTGGTAAAAACACGCAAATTCCTCTTTGTTACATCCGCCGACTCTTGCTTGTTTAGTCCACGCGGATGTCCTATCAAACGGCGGAAAAACTTCGCCACCGCCATCCCCTTCGGCAACCTCCGTCACCATAAGATCTGGCGTGTCTCCATTTTCCCGCGACGGAGGCGTGTTCGCCCTCACCTTGTCCGACGGGGCTTCAAGCATTGAGTTGATATGAGAAGCAATTTTGTCTGTAACAGCTAGTTTTTCTTTTTCTAGAGAGAGATGTAATATTTTTAAGATACAATTAAAATTATTCTACTAAAAAAATAAGTCTTTTAACACTATAGGGTGCAATAAAATAATTAATGAAAACTTTATGAAACTTTAATAGAAGATATAAGAGAAGTTAGTTGATAAATTAGATTAGATATATGACCGTGATCTTCAAGTCTTTTGAATAAATCTGTATTTTTAATCTTTTTTTCTCTTTTTATATGATCTCCGTTATATTTACGCCTTGTACACTTGTTCACCTAATAAAAAAGTGGAGAGTGAATGACAATCCAATACATCATATCCAACATTATACACACATGAATTTATGCATTAGAATTAGAAAGATCCCTAATAGGCATTTGGGAAAATGTTATTCCATCAACAACAAAAAATTGAAAGTGTTCATCAAGTGCATACTTTTGCAGCACGCTACGACATGTTGCTAATCTATGCCTTGCTATATCAACACCAGTTACGAACCCAAACTCCCAAGAATGTCCCCGGTCATACATAGTTTAGAACCTAAAACATATATAACCAAAAGAGCTTGAAAAATCAAAAAAAAATCGTTGGTTTTCAAAAAAGATAAGCTACATCATTATAAGATTCGCCGAAAGGAAACATGTCGTAAAGGATTGCAGCTTTGCGAGATTTTATGACAGCTATATAAGAATCTAACCATCTTTGTTTATATCGAACCTGCAAGTGAAAAGAATATGAATAACCACATCATTATAAGACTGTTTGTTAGGTTATTTTATCATATTTTGGGAGACAATAGGTGTACAATTGAATCATGATTAGCAACAACGGCTATGTTGTCCTTAGAATTACAATTAAGTCCTTGTCTAGACTAGTGGTCGGTATGAGTATCTCAAGCTACGTCTCCCCCCCCCCCCCCACCCCCTCTCCCAATTCATAACCTTAGTTTAAATTCCTCAGTAATGTATTCATTAAGTATTAGCTGAGTAGCAATCTTAATTAAAACCCAAATAACAAACTTTTCTTTAATCCTTTTATCAACAGCGAATTGCTAATTCTAAATTAGTGTCCTTGATTAATTCGTAAATCCACATGGAGACGATAATTTACTTATTTTTTATATTATTTAGTGTCCGCTAAACTTGCGGGACTCAACTCCATTAGTGTGGATCTATAATCATGCTTCGAGAGACACAGGAGAGAGTTTGGAAAGTATTAGCTGAGTAGCAATCTTAACAATACCAAAATAAGTAATTTGGAAAGTAACTTCCTTTAAAAGCTCTATACAGGAGAGAGTTTAGGTTGTTAATAAGTCTCCAAGTCGTAGCCACAAGCAAAGCAAGATCCATTGCCTCAAAATCTCTCAAACCCAAACTTCCGTGTTCTTTGGCCTTATCAATTTTTTCTCAACCTTTCCAATGAATTTGTTTCCGAGCTCCTAATTCTCACCAAGACCGTCCAACCATTCGCAGAATGATTTTGTAAAATATTTTCGTGAATTTAAGGATTGGCATATACTAGTTTGGGATGGACTGGAATAACGATTCGATAAGAACTTACTTACCTCCATCTAAAAGAAGTTTTCATCCCATCTTGTAGTTTTGTTGGATAATATATCTTTGATCCATTATAGTGTCTAAATTTTACTTCTATTATGACTCATAGGAATGCACAAATATATTCCAACCAAATTTGATCTCTGAATCCTTTAAAAAATTAACAATATAAATAATCAATTCTAATAAGGTACTTTTGTTGAAACAGATACTAGATTTATTCAAATTTTCTCTTTTAACTAAAGTCCAAACATTAGGATATATATTTTTGGACTAAAAGTGTTATATATAAAAATATGCTTAAGGGAGCAAAAAATAATTAGATTTTGATAGGCCCAAAATAATTACTTTCTTAGCTTCCTTAAGAACCGTCCTTGAGTAAAATGCTTAAAATATATTATGCTACTGTTCATCTAAAAGAAAAACAATAACTTAATTAATGCATTAGCATTAATTTATTTAACCATAGAGATGTTTTCTATATACTCTCAAACAATTAATTACTAACTTCAGGTAATAAGTACATATTTTTTATCCAAGATTATAGTAAAAGAAAAAAGATTACATGGCGAGTTAGGAAGGGGGTTTGTTTCCAACTACATTACAAGATATTGACACAAATCATTACAAAAGATAAAAAATAAACTCCTAACCTCATAACATCATGATATAAAACTTCTACTATGACAACTTGAGTAAAGTACTACATTAGTATCAAGTGAGGAAAAAAATCTGTGTAGGAGATAAAGGACCACCCATATAGACAAACACCATTCATAACGACATTATAATTTTCGGTGATGATGTAGATCACCTACCTTCTGATTGTATCATTGAAAATAATGGTAAAGACAGAGTTCTTAGAGTAGTCAAGAGAATTTTTAATATAGTAATCTCAGAATGAAAAAATATTATCTCTATATTAATACACTTGACGTCTTTTATTCGACACCTTTGTTTCCTAGTTCTTTTGTCAAGGTCCATCCTCTTTGGATGAATATACCCTTGAATCTTGATATTTCTTTTAATTCAAGATCCTAATATTTTCGTGGTAAAGGTCCTCCACCATGAACAAATTTCAATATAATTAAGGTAGTAACTCCGAAATATATTCTCAAACATTTCACCGTTTGAATGTCTATGGAGGGGCACGAATTCCAAAGTTAAGCCTCAAATCAAGCATTACGGGACTCTCGTGATTGAGCCAATAATAATACGCAGATATTCTTTATAAACAAGGATCAGAAGTGTCTAATAATTTGATCTATGTGAACTCCAACGATCTGCACTACTTGAATTTCCAACAACATGAACTCATTTCCAACAACATGAACTCCAAATATCTAAACTCCAGAGTGATCTGTCCTCTAACCAACGATATGAAATAGATATCTTCTTCTCATATTCATTCTTGTCAAGTTGTAGAGATTGAGGGTCAAACGATATTTTGTATTTAATCTTAACCCATCTCCATGAGTAACAACTCATTACCATCAAATCCAGAATACATGTGATTTTGAAACTGGAGAGTAAGGAAACTTACTTTGATGTCCGGACCAGTTTTCGCGCACCACGAATAATCCTATAGAAAATTTACACGTCTCCCCATGAACTAGGTTACTCATGTCTTCCTCTAATGAGTTGTAGGCCTCGATCAAAATTGACAAAAACCAACACCTCATATTCATTGCATGGATTGTTCAAAGAGACAAAAATCCTAATTCTTAAAACATGTCCATCTACCAAACAAGGGTTAAGGTATATCCCATAGGTGAAGAGCTTGTATGCATTTGTTTCAAATGCTACTTTATATCTTTGTGAAACTTAATCCTAGAAACAAATGCCGACTTTATATCTTTGTGAAACTCTAATCTAGGAAACGAATGCCAACTTCATATTTTTGTGAAACTTAATCTTAGGAGACATGGCAGTAAGCCTAACTCAAGCGAGTTTTACTACCGATGTAGATCAAGGCCCATACTAACACTAAATCCGGTATAGCCATATACACCCAAAACCCACAAACACGGGTATATATGGACCGGCATTTAGCCGATCAAGCTGTATGGGCCATTTACTCAGCCCCCTCCCCTCACCCCTAGTGATAGCCCAACTAGACTCTAATGTTACTTTCATATGGTTGCTTATCATTAACTTTACATTCATCAACACAGAATTGGCCTGTCATTCAACTTCTATTGCATTTTAATTTGGGGTTATTGTTGAAAACATCCTGCTTAAACTCTCTAATTGTTTTTTTATGCCTTCAATAATCTTATTTATAAAAAAATGCCTAATGAAATAATTATTTATAGAAAACATCCCCTTTATATTTTCTATACCTTTATTAATTCCATCACATGCGCGCGTCCGTGAAATTTTTTTAAAATCGTCATAACTAATTCAAAAAAAATCAGAAAATTAAAAAAAAAAAATTGAATAAATCTAATTAATATTTACGTCTATGAATTTTTTTGATTTTTTTTGAATTTTTTTAATTTTTTCGAATTTTTTTAATTTTTTTTTCGCAGACACGGAATTCCATGTTTTAAACATGGAATTCCATGTTTTAAACCGTGAAATAAACATGAAATTCCATGTTTCAAACATGTCTGCGAAAAAAAAATATTAAAAAAATCAAAAAAAATCAAAAAATTCAGAAAATTCCGAAAAAAATCATAGACGTAAATATTAATTTGATTTATCCAAATATAATTTTTTTTTAATTAGTTATGACGATTTTAAAAAAATTTCACGGACGCGCGCGTGTTTATTAGTTTTTTTCTTATAATTGTTAATTATAAAAGGGGCTGTTTTCAATAAATATTTTTTTCTAGGCACCTTTTTCTAAATAAGTTTTTTAATAGACATCAATCAACAATTGGCTCTTTTAATTTTATTATATATTTTTTTAAACACAGTATATAAACGAGTTTAATGGGATGAAAGGAAAACAGTAATATTGGAACAAAAGTGCAATAGCTTGTCACGCTTGGGATCCCCTATCCTAGATTCCATGTGCCTTTCATATACGTAGAGTACAAGATTACAAGCTACAGAAGATTTGAAGTCAAAAAATGCCTAAACCCTTTATCACGTGATTTTAAACCACATGAGAACCAAGGCTAAAGGGTTCGGGGGTCTTGGCACCACACCCCTAAAGAAACTCGAGTCTCCAATATAGATAAAAAAGTAGATATCTTATTATATCTCACAGATATAACTCCCAATTTATGTTGCTAATGATCCCTGGACTGATTGGCCCCCAAATCTAAGACTTATTTAGGCAAAGGTAGTCTAGACTGAAGTTTATTAAACAAGCTCTCAGCTACAAACAACTAATAAAATCCAAAATATGGTTTCATAAGCAAACAACAATAACTTCATACATACAAATCCCAGAGACATAATATGATAGAATCCAGTCTCATCAAAACACATAAGCTGCAGATTAAGTAAATACTGAAATTACTCCAACAATAATAATAATATAGCTAAAACATCTGCTTTAATAACATGTTCAACTAATTATCCCATTACTCTAAAACTCTCTTACTTAACCATGCTACATCTGAAACCTCATCAGCCACTTCCTGAGCGTGCCTGAAAATTCAGGGGGAAAAAAACATCAATCTCAGATTCCATATGTATCATACATATACCAGAGCCACAGAAGAGTACCGTACCTTAGCAGGAGATAAAGATGGCGAGAGTGATCTAGGTCTGAAGAGCAAAGAAAGATATTATCATCATTCATAGATACAAAATACAAATAAAGCATTGGAGAAAGAGTTTAGATACTAAATATATATACCTGGAGGATTTGACAGGAGAAGCAGACCTAGACTTTGATGGAGATCTAGAAACAGATCGCTCCAATGATTTGCTGCAGAAAATAAAGAAATATATATTGTATCAGATCAAAATGGTGTGTTAATAAAAAAAATAAAAAAAAAGTAATCTGTAAAAGTAAATAGAAGACCTCCTGTTCCTTCTTGGAGTTCTGCTTCGGCTGCGACTTCTGCTAGGGCTTCTGCTTCTGCTTCGGCTTCTGCTTCGGCTTCTTGATGGGCTCCCTTTGTATTCCCTTACCTATCACAACCAAAATACGTTAATATCTCAACCTCTCTCATAGAGCATTATATAATACGGAATATACCCGGATACGAGTTCTTGTCCAAGGATTCTTAAATTCAGTATCATCTAGTTTCCGAATCTGGACAAACAAACAACCAACAATATTAGTTACTACATTTCATGAATCACCAAATTATGGCACTTACAGCATATTTCATGTCGTCATAGTCAGTGTAATCCACCAGCCCATAGGTTCCTATATATAGAGAGAGTATTTAGTTTGATAATAATTCAACAAGAATTTTCATAAGATAAAAGTGACATACCCTCGCTGTCACGCAGAACTTCAGCAAAACAAACATCTCCAGCTTTTCTCATGTGATCCTGAAACAATTTAAAATCAATGAATAATGTCTATACAAAACCTTTTAATTTTTGTAAAATCTCTTTCTTTCTTACCTTCAAATCTTGCCAAGATGCAGAAGATGGAAGCCCACGAATAATAACTACATAAAAGATATTATTAACATAAGAAAACCTGAATACAAAGAAAAGAGATAAACAATGAACTATCAAAATCACCTCGATAATCAGAATGTCGAGATACTCCGTAACGGCTCCCACCACCTCCACCTCCACCACCACCTCCCCCACCACCACCACCATAACCACCACGACGATCACCAGAAGATGATGATCCTCTACCACCATGAGCAAGCTCAACCTACATTATTAGCGAGCTGTCAGATAATTCCATAACAGAAAATTAAAAAAATTAAAATAGGAAAACAAACATAATTACCCTTAAACGACAGCCATCAAAGTTGTACCCATCTCGACCCCTAATTGCATCTTCAGCATCTCGAGAGCTCTCAAACTATATAAAAATGTTACCATTAATGTCTTAAAAAGCTTATAACAAAAACAATTATTACAAAGTGAAACGTAATGTGGGCCATACATACCTCAACGAAACAAAAGCAAGGAGGACGAGGCGGAACTTTCAATTCAATGTCCAAAATGCGCCCATACTGCAAGATTGTATTATACCAACGTGCTTTTAATATCAAATGAAAATCAAATTCTATTTGATTTAAAGTATTTCCTTAAAAGAACAAACCTTGTAAAAAATATCTTCGATTTCATGCTCACGTATGTCTCCGGGAAGGTTTCCAACGTAAATTGTGCGCGAAAACCGGCCACTCATGTTCAGTTTCAGGCAATGCTTCACTGAAATATAGCACACATATTAAATGGAGTAATCAATAATATAATAAACATGGTGAAAAGTGTTTCAACTTTAATTCCCATATAAACAATTTTTGTCATGAATGTGCTTTATTTGATAATAGAACCAAAGCAAGAAAAAACTATGATTGCAAACCAAGAGAGCAATCCTTGAGTTGAGCTGTGCTCCACAAGCTCCATAGATGCTCCAAAGCTATAACAACTTATTTGAAATTAAAATTTGGTCTCCTCATCCTCATTAGTAAGAGCACTTGAGAGTAAGCAAAGCAAAGCAAAGCAAACCAAAGAACCTCCAAATATATATAAAAACCCATTCCCCAATTTACATTCCTATGTATGATTCCAAAGCTCAGATTTGTCCAAGCGCCTCATATCTATCATGAATAAAGCATCAGTATCATAGACTCCCATATATTTGTGCATTTACCTTACTCAATTTTTCTTTGAAACCCTGGAAAAATACGGAAAATCCCTACTATTTTAAGTTTCAAGTGATACAAACTCAACTTCATTTCTAGGACTCTGATAGTATCTCTTACTAACGGAGAAAAAAAAGATAAAAGAAAAACGCAAGTGGTAGAATGTGTCATTTTGGTCAATTTACCTATATGTGCATTTTTGTCACTTAATAAATTTGAAGAGAACAATCTAACATGCAACCTATACTGATTGGAGAGTGTAGCCGAATCATAAATGTAGTGACACAGTAAAAATGACAAGCAATAGAAATAGGTAGCATAATGACTAATTTCCAGTACAAATCATGATATAGTGAACTTTGATGATGAAGTAAAATTGTGAGGTATCCCCCCAAAATGTAACGTTTTCCTTTTACCAAAAAATTTAAAATGATCTTAAAAGACAGGAGATACAAATAAAGTACATAGATTTGAAGGAAAGCACAGGATGTCTTTGATAACATTTGTAAAATGAGCATCAAACTGAAGCTAGGAAGTCTGAAAGATCAAAATATGTGGGAAAGGAGTAAATGTAAATCCCTTATGCTTATGCACTGACATTAAGAAATGAGAAACTCACTTCAAATTGATAACCAAAATTAAGGACAGAATCTTCACACTGCTAACCCTATAGCAGAAGATACTCAAAAATATGGTATATCTGAATCAAAAACATTTACTAAATACGCATATTACCTTACCTTTCCTCTCTTCCCAAATACCCTAACAAGAACTGTTACTTAAGAATAACAAACAACAATTTTTGTAATGTGGATCCAATCTAATACAAAAAATTTGCAAGGAGATACTAAATTATCTGCACCTAATCTTGCACCCAAGGGGTTGCTCCAGCGTTTGATAGGATGGGGCTGAAATGCTAAACTTCGTGAGTTAATGAATGACCTATTAGCCTGTTTGGCCTGTATTAATTTTATCTATGTATTTTGAGTTGAATTACGAAAGATATCTCAAGGTTATCCAAAACAAATGATAACATATTTGTGGGTCACGTGGAACTTTTTAAGACTATTTTTTCAAAATAACACTAAAATGTAGTTTGATTTGATTTCCAATTTAGTACTTATTGTCTAAATCACACCATCATTAATATAAAATGTGGATGGGAGTCATGTATCATTAATTAGCAATTTTTCAACATTTGAACATAAAAGGCAAACATAAATTTACATGTTAATTAACACCGTACCAGGGGTGAGAGCCAGCTGGAATAGCAAAAATTTCTGAAAAATGAAACTAATTTCAAATCGTAGGCGATTGCCCGTCGAGCTAGGGTTTTTTCCTATCTCGCTACCTTTTAAGCGTTACAATTTTACAAGCAAAGTGTGATTGAGAATGTTTTTGAGGGTTTAATAGAAGAATCTGAGATGCATATGAGGGCGTAGATTTTCGAATGTACCTGTTGTGCGGAAGATGATTGAGTGAGAGGTCCTTCTCGATCTTTCCTCCGCTTCGCTTTGGACTCGCCTCGTGTGGGATGAATACGGAGTTTGGGTTGCGGTTTTATAGAAAAATCTTTACTTTGCACTTAGGACCTTAACTTTTGCGTTTCTAGTTTTAGCCCCTCCGTTTGTGAAGTTTTTTTTTTTTTTTTTTGTCATATATGAAGTTTGGGAATCAAGCTTAGTGGCCTATAGGGATAGATTTTTTTTTAGACAAAGAACTAATATATAAAAAAAGCTACAAGAGTATTAACCAACTCCTGAAGCTTCAAAAGAGTTACAATCGTTTAACGCTAAGCTACGCAATTCAAGAGGAATATTACAAAGCCAAGAAGGCGATAATAAAGAGCTAGAAAAGGTCTTCGCAAGCCAATCAGCAACCTTGTTCGCCGTTCTTCTAATACCACAGATACGAATATGGTTGTGGTCTCTAACCATGTTTCTAATATCACCAAGGATAGCCCTGTCCTTCCAATGACAGTTCGGGCTTGATGAATACACGGCTTTAAGAACGGCTTCTGCGTCAGTTTCAATACTTTCGCAAAGAGGAGCGTGGGCTAAAGCAAATTGGATGCCCAATCTAAGTGCTTTAGCTTCTGCTTCAAAGCTGGAGGAGGCTTCAATATTCATGGCGAAACCATTAATGAAAACCCCTCTCCAGTTACGGATTGCTGCAGCAGCAGTGACTTTACTATTCTTGAAGGAAGCATCAACGTTCATTTTCAGCGTAGACTGAGGTGGAGGTGACCAGTAGGGAATAGTGGAAATACTAATCTCAGGATTACTGTGGTTAGAGGAAATATCAGCTGGATTATTAGGGATAGAATCATTCAAGAAGAATACTTGATTTTGGAATAAGTCTAATAAGGACATGCAGGTATTCAAGTCAACAGGAATCTTATTAAAAATCACCTTATTCCTGGTCAACCAAATGACCCACAGGCACAGGATAATGTTCAGAAGAAGGTGAGATTTAACTTTAACATTGTTCCCTTGATCCAGAATTGATCCAACCCAGGATCCGACTTTCAAATCACTACTCTGGGGAATGTGACAGTGGAGGGGAGATAAAAACCAGAATTTCTTAGTCCACTCACATTTTAAGAAAAGGTGTTCAGTAGATTCTTCTTCTTTAAGACAAATGTGGCAAAGATCAGTAGATGAACAATGACGGGAAAACCTGTTTTGTTCAGTAGAGAGAGCATTCATCATCACTTGCCAGAAGAAAAACTTAAACTTAGGAGGAGCACTGGAATTCCAACAAAGTAGGATAATGTCAGAGAAAGGAAAGGTAGAAGTAGAGGGATGGATTGAGGGGATGACAGTAGGATGGAAAGCTGAGAGATAACCAGATTTACAAGAGTAAGTACCATCCTTTGTATGGGGCCAAATCCAATCATCCTTTTGATTAGTCCACGGAATGTTAAGCTTTGAAATAACAGAGACTACATCAGAAGGAAAGAGTTGATTTAGCATGTCCATCTTCCAAGTTCGTGTAGGGTTATGTATCAGATCAGCCACAAACTTGGGGAAATGAGGATCTTCAGAATACGAATCAGGTTTATCGATTAGCTGACCAGTCCAATTGTCATCCCAAATCAAAGTATGATGCCCATCTCCAATAGGTTTAATTAACCTAGGTTTGAGAAAGGCACAGCCTCTACGAATACTATTCCAAATCCAAGAACCTTTCTTAATATCCCTAGTATCCAACAAATCATTATCAGGGAAATAAACACCTTTGAGCACACGATGGACCAGTGATAAGGGACGGATAAGGATAGACCAGGCCTGTTTAGCCAATAGAGCAAGGTTAAAGATTTCCAGATTTTTAATACCAAGGCCTCCAGCTTCTTTGGGAGAAGAGATTTTCTTCCAGTTAATCCAGTGGATTCCACGATCCTCTTCATTACCCCATAAAAATGACAAGTGAGGGAGTTAATCTTTTTAATAACTCCCTTAGGTATAGCCAGCAGGGACATGAAATATGTTGGGAAAGCGTGAATGATAGAGGAAATGAGGACAGCTTTCCCAGGCATAGACAAAAGGGATTTCTTCCACCCACTCAACTTAGAGGCCATTTTTTCAATCAGAGAATCCATGGCTTTGGTCTTAGAGTTTCCCCAATTAGTGGGGAGCCCTAAATAAAGGCCAAGGTCTTCAGACAAGGGCATTCGAAAGGCTTCAGAAAGCTGGACTCTCATTGAATCAGGGCAATTAGGACTTAGGAATATGGAGGATTTATTAAGATTGATGGATAATCCAGATGCAAAACAGAATTTGTATAGAATTTCCTTAAATGCGTAAATCTCCATAGTTGAGTTCCTGAGGAAGAAAATGGAATCATCAGCGAATAACAGATGGTGGACATGAGGTCCATTCTTCCCAAGCTGAATCCCTTTTATATCTCCAGTCAAAAAATCAGCTTCAATCAGGGAGGATAGAACATTAGAGACCATAGTGAACAAGTAGGGTGAGAGAGGATCTCCCTGACGAAGCCCTCGTGAAGGTTTGAAAGACCCTACTTTGCTCCCATTAACCAAGACATTGAAGGAGACAGAAGTAACACACTCTTTGATACAAGAAATCCAATGGAGATTGAATCCCATCTTATGCAGGACAGCAAAAAGGAAAGGCCAACTTACTCGATCATAAGCTTTGTGGAGATCAGCTTTAATGACGGAGTAGCTGTCTTTAGAGTTCTTCCTTAAGTGCTTGAGCTTGTGTAAAACTTCATGGACTATGATGATATTATCTTGAATAAGTCTCCCCTTAATGAAGGCAGATTGAGCTGGCGAAATCACATCAGGGATGATACTGGAGAGTCTAAGCACCATGACTTTAGAAAATATTTTATAAAGGAAGTTCGTACATGATATAGGACGGTATTGACCTATTTTTTGCGGGTGTTTACATTTGGGAATAAGAACGATATTCGTATCACTTATCGAACCTAGGGATATTGTACCAGCAAGAACCCCATTACAGATGGCTAGGATATCATCCTTGATGAGATCCCAATATTTTTTAAAAAACAAACCTGGAAAGCCATCAGGACCGGGAGCTTTAGAAGCCCCTAATTGCCAAGTGGCTTTCTTCAGCTCATCAGGGGTAATTGTAGATGTGAGCATCTCATTATGTACTGGAGAGATAGAGGGGATGATCTTTTGTATGATGGGATCTATGAGTCTAGGACCCGAGTCCTCGTATAGATCCTTGAAAAAATTAGTCACCAGATCATGAAGTTCAGTGGGATTAGATGTCCAAGTATCATCTTCCTTCAAAAGGGACACCATTTTGTTAGATATTCTTCTGATACGAGTTGAGAGATGAAAGAACTTAGAATTTCTATCGCCCAGTTTAAGCCAAAGCACTCTGGATCTAGTGGCCCAAAATTTCTCTTCAAGGGACCAGAAAAAATCAATTTCTTTCGAAATAGAAGAAAACAGGTCCTGAGAAGAGGGCGGAAGACCATCAGGATTAGATTGCATAAGGGATTCTAATTGCTTAGATAGGAGATTAATAATAAGGGCATTGTTCTTGAGGTTAACTTTCTTCCATCTAAGAATTGTTCTTCTGCATCTATTAATTCTTTTAGGAAATCTAACAGCAGGGGGACCCGAGAAAGAGCGTGTTGAAGAGAGACAATCTTTAATGGCCAAAGAGCAGGATTCAATATCAAGCCAAGAAGGATCCAGTTTGAAGGCTGGTCTTGGGTTGGGAATAGGGGGATCATCCCAATGAAGGATCATTGGGGAATGGTCAGAGCCAATAGGGGGCAGATTATGAATCCAGGAATCAGGGAACAGGTCAGACCATGCCGCTGAACCCAAACCTCTATCTAATTTTTGTAGGATTAGTTTATTTTCAGATCGGTTATTCCTCCAAGTAAATGAGCAACCTTTAGAGGGGATTTCAGATAGTTCGTTGAGGATAATATTATTGTTAAAAAGGCGCATTTCAGCAGGGTTCTTCCCTAACCCCCCCACTTTTTCTTGGGCATTACGAATATCATTAAAGTCGCCAATAAACAAGTTAGGGCAAAGGGGGTTTTTGTTAGAAACATCAATAATATAATCCCACAAAAGTTTTTTACTATTCAGATCAGGAAGGGAATAAACAAAATGGATAAACCATACAATGCCCGAGTCATTAACACAAGAAATAGAAATATGATTAACGGAAAAAGAAAAAACATCAGCCAGCCAACCTTCCATAGTAAGCACCGCTAGACCACCAGATAGCCCCACAGGATCCACACACCACAGCGGGTTCATTTTCAATTTCTTCGCGAGAATCAGCATCTTCTTTCTTTTGGTCTTCGTCTCTGAAAGCCCGATGACCCGGGGTTTTTCCTTAGAGATGATTTCCCTAAGGTTCTGGACCGTCAAGGGGGACCCCGTCCCTTGACAGTTCCAAAATACCCCGATCATTGGTCAAGTGGGGGTTGCTGGGAGCAACCACCCACATCTTCAGGGACCACCGTAGCAATAGGGACTACATCAACAGCCATATCTAACAGGGGAACTTCAACCAACGAACCATCACTTTCCTTAAAACCAACCATCTCAGAGTGGGTTAACTTGCGCTTCTTCGCACTGGGACCTCCCATTTCCTCCACCGGACGCTCCATATAAATAGGTATTTCGGTAAAGGAGAAGGAGGATTCATGGATAGGAGTATCGGTAACCAAATAGGTACTTGGAGACACCATTGGGGTAGAAGACCCAGAAGAGGGAGAAATCGGGGTAGGCCCCACAGCTTCAGGCTCGGTTCTAATAGAAGAGACCACTTCATCTGTATTATGTGACGGTGAGGATGAGATTGGGATGGGATTAGTGTCTGGGGGGATCGGAGAGTTGGGTGGGGTATACGGTAAAGGGGTATTATACGCGGTGGGAGGAGATGAAGGGTTACTTGAAGACTTAACCTTGGGAGAAAGGGAAGGAGTAGCATTGATATTGGGGTTAACCCATTGGAGATTAGTTTTGCCTTTAGTAGGGTTAGCCCGTGACCAAGTACGGTTCGATCCACGACTACCTGAAGAAGGGTTGGGCTTAACTGGACCATCAATCTTTTTGGGCCAGGCTGGCCATTTTGTAGAAGAAGTGTTTTCCTCGAGTTTCCTCTTCGACCCAGACCAAGAGGGAGGATTATTGGGCTTGTTATACTTAGGAATGGGTTTAGAGGCAGATTTACGAGCATGGGCCTTCACACGTGTCGCAACAGTACTACCCACAATATTATTACCAGAAGACTTAAATAAATGCTCAACTCCGGTCGGATCTGAGCCAACATCTTTTAACAATTCTTTAACTACTAGCGCATACCCTTGTACCGGATCATTAGGACAACCTCGTAAGAACTCAGGGACATTCTCCTCTTTAATGACTCCACCCTTATCATTGGACACGGTATTAATGGAGGAGGGACCACCACTGTTTCGAGTTTTTGAGGAAACATCCTCTGAAGAAGGTAAGAAAGAATCTTCACTCCCCGAAATGATATGGGAGGGGTCATCTAAGTCATCTACAACCACTACCTTACGACCTCTACCTTTGACAGGGGTGATACTCATCCAATCACCAAAGGGAAATTTAACATAACCTCTGCTTCGGATTTGTTCTTCTTTATAAAGGGTGCATTCAGAGGCTGTATGGGTAAGTAGACCACAAAAATAACAGAACTTGCTTAATTTCTCGAATCTGACTTGAACCTCCAGATTCGGGAGAGAGGGACGATCAATATTGAAAGTTTTGACCAAAGGTTTCTCGAGTTTCCACAGAGCTCTAACACGGAGGAGTTTAACCGTTGCACTAACTTGATTGATATCATAGGCTAAAAGGGTACAACCGAGATTTTTGCATATATCTTTCGCATTATCAGGGTTAGCAAAAGCTGGGGGAAGATTCTGGAAGTGGATCCAAAAAGGCACCATAGAGAAATCGGCTTCACTCATGGACATCTCAGGATGCCATGCTTGAAGAAGGAGTAAGTGTCCATTAATGGACCATGGACGGAAGTTCCATGTATTAAGAAGGTCCTCCCTAGAATCAAACATCAGAAAGAAGGTATTAAAGCCAGCTGTAACCACATGCATTTTGGATCTCAGACCCCAAGATCTATTGGCGGCATATTCAACAGTTTCAGGAGTGACTTCAGAAGAGGAGAGGGTTTTCGACAGCAGCATAAATCTTTTAGCGAAGATTTCGTCTGGTTTGTAGTAGGGAGTTAATTTCATGGTAATAACTGAGTCGGAAGCCATGGAAAGCTAAGAATGAAGATAAAGATTTCACAGTGAGAGAAGAGAGTGAGAGAGATGAGGGAAAGAAGAAGATAATGGGACGGTAATATAGAGGAATATTAAGCGTACAAAGGAAGCTTTAAGGTTGTTCTTGGGAACACAAAGGAGAAAGTAAAACGAAACCTCGGGAATGAATAGGAAGGGATTAGATAACCGTGTAGCGTGTGTAAAGTTCCAAAAGGGGAATGATTATGAACTAGGGAATAGTAGAAGACCACCATTGATGAGAGGAGAGAGAAAGCTCATTCTAGAGAGAAGGAGGAGAGCCTATTTAGTCCATACTGTTGGTTTGTGGTTCCATATAGCATTGATCCACCAAAAATATAGGGATAGAGGATTCTACAAAATAAAGCCTAAAGTGTAACTAAAGGTGTTTTTAAAGCCTAGTTAGTAGTTACTAAAACCTTCATTATAAGGCCTAGTTACATTTTTTGCTTGGATTTTTTCCAGCTATACCCTTTTCAATTTTATTTTTTTCATAAATTCGTTTTTATTCTTTTATCATCTTTTCTTTAAACGAATGGATCCGTACCCATGGGTACGGACCTATATTAGGTTTCAGTTTTTTAAGTTAAGTAAAAAGATTTTTTTATATATTTGCAATTATTTTTGTCCATCTTTATCGGGTATTTCGTCTATATAATTTTCCAAATACCCATAGGGTTGTACCACGTCCATGTCCTATAAAGTCAAAAAGATGTCTAGGTTAAAGTACAGGTACAATGAAGACAAAAATTGTCCTAGTCCACACCTATAGGGTTGTACCCCAAGCTCGTTTGTCCAAATACATGTCCAATGAAAGCAAAAAGTTGTCCAAGTCTGTGCCTTTAGGGCTGTACCAAGCCCAAACTCTCACACACTCAAGTCCAACTACACATAACACTAACAAAATAGGCTAGACCCTTTACCCAAATAACCCTCACACATCCAAGGAAAACAAAATGGGCTGAACCCCTTACCCAATCACATTAACTACATAACAAAATTTGCTTGACCCCTATTACCACACTCACCCCCATGGCTGGACCTCTCCTACTCACATGGCAAAACAAAAAAAAGACTCTTACTCACGGCAAAAAAAAAAGAGAAAGAAAGGACTCTAACGAATGGGCTTTAGCCGTGGCTGGAACTAGGGTTGGGCCCATGGGATAGACATAGGGCTGGACCTAGGATAGACATAGGGCTGGACCTATCTGGTTCGATTGCTGTCTGGCGGGAGGGTGGAAGAGTGGCGGAGATCTGAGGAGTGGCGGAGTGCGAACGGTGGGATTTGGATGGTGGTCTTCGTGGCAGATTCGCTGGTGGTCTTCGTGGTGGTGGCTCTCGATGGTGGTCTTCGTGACAGATTCGCTGGTGGTCTTCCTGGTGGTGGCTCTCGATGGTGGTCTTCACAACAGATCGGAGTGATGGTGGTCTTCGTGGTGTTGGCTCTTCGTGGCTCTTCGTGGTGGTGGCTCTTTGTGGCTCTTCGTGGTGGTTGCTCTTCGTGGCTCTTCACAGCAGATCAAAGTGATGATGGTCTTCAGATCTGCAGCGCAGCTTCGGAGGAGAAGAAATGAGCGCGGCTTCGTGGTGGTGGAGATCTGGTCTTCGTGATGGCTTCGTCATAGCAGCAACAGGCTTCATCTGCAGGAGTGGCGTGGTGCTGAACGTCAGATCGGCTTCTGCACGAAGGGTGGTGGAGGGATTCGGCGGTGGTGTGGCTTGCTCCCGCGTCGTCACAGCAGAAGAGATGAGGACGGTGGTTATGGATGGAGGGTGGTTCATGGTGGGGTCGTTGTGTGCAGCAGAGAGGGTGGTTATGGATGGCACAGAGAAGGTTTAGAAAACTGTGGATCGAAACCTATATTGGGTTTGTGTTTTGGTAAAACGATTTTCACAGTATAAGAGGGGTTTGGGGGGGGGGGGGGGGGTTGTCTTTTCCTCCTCTTTAGTTGTATTCTGACAGGTAGTTAGTGTTTAGTTGGGGTTGGGCCTTACTATGGTGTACCAATGTTTGGGAGGCCTTATAAATTAATTTACCCATAGGGATATATGGCTAGGTTCTTTATAAAAAGGGTCACGGTCCAATTGGTGATAAAAACTAAAATATGGGTAAAAGAGGTTTTAGGGCCTAAGACCACCTCTATCTTATAAAATAGGGCTCCAATTGGAAACCAACTAATCCAATTGGAACCCAACTTAAAAAAAACACATAAAACCCACCCCCTCCCCTTCTTTCTCGACAGAAAAACCCACCCCCTTGCCACTCACCCTTCTTTCTCGACAGCTGCACCAGATCTGCTTCCCACCATCGCCTTCGTCATCCCAGCAACACCACCACCACGCGTCACCTTGCTGCACCAGGCATTCGTCATCACAGCAACACCACCACCACGCGTCACCTTGCTGCACCAGATCCATTGCTGTCGTCGAGATCCACCACCAGCACGACCTCCGATGTCGCTGGGATTTCGAGGCCACCACGATGAGCCACCACTGCATCAACCCTGCTGCGCCGGAGCACCACCCAGCCGTCGAGATCCACTGTTGCCGTCGAGATCCACCACCACCACGACCTCCGCTGCTGCTGTGACGTCGAGCACCACCACGACGAGGCACCACCACCAAGCTGCTACTGTTATTTCGTGCACCACCACGACGAGCCACCATCAGCAAGCCATCGCCGCGAGCTCGAGGTCCACCAACACCACCACTAAGCCCTCGCCGCGAGCTCGAGGTCCACCACCACCCACCACACGTCAACTGCACCCACCCCACCACCACCATGACGAACCAACCCACCAAGCACCAGCAGCGACCTTCCCAACAGCACCAGCTACCTTCCCAACCCCACCAGCAACAACACACTAAACCACTCAACACCACATCGACATCAGATCTGATTTTTTCCTTAGGTTTAATTTTTTTTTTCAGGGAGCTTTTGGCAGATTTGGATATTTAGGGGGTATATACCCCCTGTTTTGCTAATTTAGGGGGTAACCATTTAATTTAGGGGGTAAACAGGAGGTAAAACAGGATTTTTATGGGATAAAATAGGATTTTTAGGGGTATATACCTCCCGTTTTGTACGAACGTGTTGTGTTTATTTGGACTGCCTTGGACAATATGAACTGAACTTAAAAAATGGTACCCCCACAAAAATTAAAATAGAGGGTGTGTACCCCCTAAAATAGGGGGGATCTACCCCCGAAAAAATAAAAAAAGGGGGTCTGTACCCCTTAAAATCGTAAACCTAATCAGAAATTTTCTAGTTAGGCCCTTAAAAAACATAAAAAAAACTGGGCCCTTAAAATTCTCTTTTTTGAATTTTAGGCCTCAAAAGGTATATTCCTCCTAAAATATCCTTAAATAATATAAAAACCCCCTAAAGATAAAAAACAAGTGATATTTTGTATGAATCACCGAATCAAGTATCTAGCTCCGACCATCACCGGTACCATCAGGGTTTTTACTGAATGCGCAGAGATATTACTTAATGTTCGAAAAAATTACTGAGAGTTCAGAGAATTTTCTAAGTATTCAAGCAAATTCGTTGAGTCTAAAAAAAGTATGAAGTATATTCAGTAAATTCTCGGTATGTACTAAGAATTTCACTGAGTATACTTAATGATTTCTTTTAGCGTGATACAAAAATTATTAAATACTTATAAAAAACTGAGTATTTAGCAAAAAAAAGTGACTAAAAAATTAATAAGGCATAAAAAATCATTACATTAATAAAAAATAATAAGATATTTAAATCTCAGTCCATGCCATGATAACAAAACTTTGTCATATAAAATCAATTTTCTTATACACATGAAAACCAAAATTCATTAAATATTAGCAAGTAAGGATAAGATTGGAACTAGTCTTATTGTTGGTTTTTCCTATACAATAAAAGATCATCTGTCCTTTTATATAAATAAAAAAGACCATATATCCTACTATGAACAATCTTATGAAAAACTTCCCTAACTTGTCTTTCCAAATGATCCAAATCAACCCTTTATGGCTTCATAAACCATTCTTGGCTCCTTCCGATAAACTCAACGGTATCCAAGACCACTTTCATCATCTGACTTATTTCTCTAAAAACAATCAAAATACAGCAAAACAAAGCTCGAACCTGGAGAGCTCTGGTAGTTAGCCATGAAGTCGGTGGCTATGCTGTAGATCTCGCCGCCTAGGCGTCAACTCCCCCATCACCCGCTTACGCCTAGTTAAAATTCTGGACGGTTTAGCCTAGTACCTTAGTCTCCATGGAATAGTCGCCTAGCCCGTTTAGGCACCGATTAATGACAAAAAATAGCCGCCTAGGCGTCGATTAATGGAAAAACATGCCCTTGAGAATTCTTTAATTAATATTACAACTCAATTTTTAGTATTTTTATATTTACTATAGTGTTGTTAGATGAATTTTTGACTTAAATATTAAAAATTGCTATAATTACTACATATATTACTAATATACAAAACTACACATCGGAATTAAAAATCGTATAATTCTGCCTAGGCCTTGGTCGACCGCCTAGCGCCCAAAACCGAGATCTACAACATAGGTCGGTGGAGAGCTTTGGTGGTTTGCCATGAAAAATTAAACGAAGCTTTCCCATGAAGGTTGTCCTTCTTTCTTGGCGAGTTTTTATGGAGAGTTATGGTGGTTCGTCAGCAAATCTCGACGAGATTCTACGGAGAACTTTGTCAGCAGATCTAGAGCTCAGATCTTTAAGTTTCAATTGATAAAATTGATAATTATTACGGTTATCGTCTCCACGGTTACTATCAAAGTTACAATTGACGTGTTCCGAAAGTATGATAGTATGATAATGTATGGTTGCTAAGAAAATGAGACTAAAGTAAAGATAATATTTCTTCTTCTTTTGTTTGTTTAACAAGCTAATTGCAATAAAATAACTAGTCAAATAGATGAAGATAATTAAAGTGCTAAATGAAAAGAAAGGGGATGAGATATATGCTTGATTCTTGCAGGAGTTCCCTTGATAAAATATTTAAACGTTATTTGACATAAAGGCGAATTTAGTTTTTCTCATTAGCCACGGTTCAAAAGTCTCTCTAACTCTTGCCAAGGCAGCTTAGGAAGCAACCACAACACCAATAGGGGGCTTCCAGGATGGGCCCTATACAATGATTGGTGTATTAATTCTAGCCCTATTGACTATATAGATAGGAAAGACCTCTTAGTTTACTACCGCACACTAGACGCCTATATCCTATATCCGCATTTAAACCCCCGTCAGGGTGACAGCTTAACTACTTTGGCTACCCACTACTTAGCTACGGTATGGATAGTATTGTTGCAAACGTATAGTCATAGAAATAACAATTACCAACTTCAGTTAAATACTGTAATCCCGAATTCAATTTAAACATAAAAATAATCAATTAGGGTTCATACCCATTACAATCCTCAAGCACAATATGTTTAATTCATAAATAAAAAGTAAAATCTACTAAAAACTAATGCAAGAATCATATCTAAAATCAAAATCAAAATAAAACTACTCTTTGTAATGAAGAGAAACAGATATAGGATGGAGGAGAACGGTGGAATTGGGTTATTCAGACGTTTTTGCTCCTCCCTTGGCTGGAATATTTCTTCTCTAATGTTTCATAAGGAATTAGGAGATGCTAATAGGCTTATATAATAACCGGAAAACGTTTTGAGGTCAAATGGGCTCACTCAAATGAGTTACAAATGGCCCAACCCGTTTTTAGGTAATGATGTCCATGTTTGAGTACGATGGAAGAAAATGGAATAACTTCTTCATCTCGACTCCCAAATGACGTTTGTAACTTCTCACACATCACTGAATTCAATCTTTATCTGAATCAAAAGATATTAAGTCCAAAGCTCTAACCAATTAATCATATTGGTTGAAACAATATGACGTTAAGATTTCTCTGGTAAACACTCTAACTTCCCAAAGTGACTTTAAGCTCACGCCTTGGATTGGGGTTTATCTTGAATTTTTGACTTCTTGTCTTTATCTTTGCATCTTGTATTAATCATATACCGAAAAGATACACACTTGACACACAATTAAGGCATAAGAGCTCTATAAATAGCAACATGTCCAAAACAAGAGACAAAAGTACAATATGACGAATATTAAGGAAAAATCTCTCAGTTAGGCCCAAAAAAATACCAAAATAATGTCCCAGGAGTGGATTAATCAATCACAAAAAGAGAGACATCACACCCATACAATGACAGTATGTTTGAGGATGACACAAGAATCCCACACAATATTTGCACAAGTTTTAACAAAATATAGACGGTAAAAATATATAAGTGTTTAATATAAGCAGAAATACTCACCACAAGGAAGATCATTAGCGATAGATATATCATTTCTGAAGGAAACCCATCTAGTCAAAATCGATTCACATCCCTTAACACCAAGCAAAATTCCAATCTCATCCTTAACCTCCCATAACTGTTTCAAAAGAGGCGAGTTCATTTTCCTCACTTGCCACAAATAAACACTCTTGTTTTAAAATATTTTCCATGTACCCATCTAATCCAAAGTGAGTATGTCTTTTCCACATTCTTCCATGACAATTTCATGAGAAACACTTTCTTCTAAGCTTCTAAGTCCTTGAGCACAAGTCCTTCTTTACCTTTTAGAGTACATATTATCTTCCATCTAATTTGTGGAGATTTTCCATCGCAGTAAAAATTCCTATTAAATGCTCATAATACTCTCCGGCAAACAAACCAGAATCGAAAAGACGGATAATTAAAAACAACTACCCCTTGAAGCACCGATCTAATGAGTTCCAAATGTCCCGCATATGAAAGCAAAGGTGAATTCCAATATATAATATAACTATCCAATTTTTCAATAAGATGTTTGTAATCTCTTGAAATCAAAACCGAAGCACCAAGAGGTACACCCAAGCTATGCTGTAGATCTCGGTTTTGGGTGCTAGGCGGTCGACCAGGGCCTAGCGCCTAGGCGGGATTACACGGGGCCTAGGAGGAATTATACGGTTTTGAATCCCGCTATGTAATTTTGTATATTTAGTAATATATATGTAGTAATTATAGCAATTTTAACTATATAAGTCATAAAATTCATCTAACAACACTATAGTAAATATAAAAATACTAAAAATTGAGTTATAATATCAATTAAAGAATTCTCAAGAATAAGAAAAATAACAAGAAGGCCTATGCGGGCATGTTTTGTCATTAATCGGCGCCTAGGCGGCCATTTTTTTACCATTAATCGGTGCCAAGACGGGCTAGGCGCCTATTTCACGGTGACTAAGGCGCTAGGCAAAAACGCCTAGAACTTTAACTAGGCGTAAGCGGCTGAGGGGGGAGTTGACGCCTAGGCGGGGAGATCTACAGCATAGCACCCAAGTAACAAAATGACATATCCCCTTTCTCAAGATGTGATATTTCTAAAATATCTTTGAGCCCTTCATTTTAAACCTCCACATTATAATTTTTTTATCATATTCAAATGAAGTCCCAAGCGCTCCCCAAAAGTTTTCAAACTATCCATTAATATCTTTGCTGAATTATGATCTCTTTTAGCTAAAAGCATAGGGTCATCGACGAAGGCAATATGTGTGATCTTATATTTCCCATATTTTGGATGGTATTTACAACCATGACTTGTATTTTTCTTCGAAATATACTCAAGGCACAAGACAAAAATATAGGGTAAGAGGGGATCATCTTGTCTCAATCCTTTCTCCCCTTTGAAGAATCCATGAGCTTCTCTATTAAGTCCCACCAGATAATAGTAGTATAAATACATACCATAATCCAATCAATATATTTTTTTAGAAAGTTGAGACCTTTCAGCACCCCATGAAGAAACTCCCAAGAGATTGAGCCATAAGCGTTGCATAAATCAATTTTAATCGTGCATATTAAAAAACTACTATTATTATTATATCAATGAAACAATTCTTTCATAAGGTGGATATTTTTTGTACCACCAATCTTCTAGAGACAAAATCATTTTGAGCTTTATCGACAATATCATCTAAACTATGTTACATACGATCCACTATGATCATGGTGATAGCCTTATATATGACATTACAACAATATATGGGTCTATAACCTTCTACCTTAATTGGATTGTCTTTTTCGTATCGGCAAATCAAATTTTATATATATATAAGGTCAAATACCCATTATATTTTACAAATACTAACGCATGAAAGGTAGTAAAATAAGAACTTTAGGGACCTTTACAATCTGTGCTTAAAACTCTAAAGACTTGAATGCAAAATTACAAACTTTGTTAGTAAGTTTTTTACTCTTCAATCCATTTTGCAACCAAAATAGAGCTTGTTTTTTTCTTTTAAGGTTATTTGTTTCAGCTTGATCGAAATTAGAGAGTTTATGCGATTACTAATTTGATCTTCATTCATTAAACCTTTTTGATGAACTCTTTTATTTTGCTCAGTCCAAATGCAATAAATATAGTTCGTGATACATAAACCAATAATCAAAGTCAACTCTTTACTCAGGGATCCATTGATTACACCATCAATGATATCATCCCAGTCCCAAGATTTATTTTGAAATCATATCTATTAAGCAAATTCTTTAGAATTCTATTTGAAAAAGATCAACTAATCATTAATTGATTAAGATCTTCATCTTGTACAGAACATAATTCATAAATTGGGGTAACAATTAATCCTCACTCAACCATCCTCTACTTAGTTGATATCATATTATGACACGCAAGCGAAGAATGAAAAATCACTTAGGAATACAGCTCTTTGCCCAAACAAATTTACTCCAATAGATTTCATTTTGAAGGAGAAATTCTGAAGGATACTTGTAGTTTTTAGTTGCTTGAGTAAAATGACAGACACGGAGAACTTGTGTATCGCTTGTATTATTTCAACCAATAAGATCCCAAGATTTCTTGAAATTGAGGGGAGAATATCAATCGTGTATGGGAGTTTTATCATTTGCTATCTGGAAAATCACCTCTTTAATTTCTTCATTGAAAGCCTGTTTGCACATATCTAAACCTTGCTCTCTAATAAAGATCGTAACCCATAAAATACCTCAACATCAACTATTTTTTAACCCAACAAACCCTTGAAATACTCAATAAAAACTTCATTTACTTGGACACTTGAAGTAGTATCTTCACCATTTAGGAGTTGAATTTTGGCAATGAATCTTTTTCTTTGTTTACTCTTCATAATCCCATGGAATAGTTTAGTACATCGGTCACTTTGAAGAGTGTATCCAGGCTTAGATTTTTGTTGAATAAAACTAATTTTGGCATTCTCTAGTAACCTAGCATTGTTACGAAGATCAACTAGTTCCTCAAAATTTACATTATTATCCAAATTTTGTTGGAAATAATCTCGTCTACCTTAAGCTTCACTTTCCCTTTTGAATCTTTTGAAAATCTGAGAATAATTCTCTCTATTCAATCTTCTCAATTCTGCTTTCAAGGAGCGAAGTTTCTAGCAAATGATACATTGCTTAATGCCAAAGGAATGGTTATTGATCCACCCATTCTTCACCACTTCACTGTATTCCTTATGTACAACTCACATGTTTAAGAATCGGAAAAAAAAGTAATTATATTCACATACTGCAAGAGTTATGAGACAATGCACGATCTGAGACACTAGATTTTAGCAAAAATTCCACATGAATATAATGATATGATGCTTCTAGCCTCCAATTACCCAAAGCTCTATCGGTCATACTCAGTATATGACTGTTGTCCTGAGTGAAGAATTGACCTGAATATTGTGTATCTTCCAATCCAATAACAATACGACAATTTTCAAACTCATTAAAATCTCCCATAGTTACTACCCTACCATTTTTCCTCTCATAGTGTGCCAGAATATTGTTGAAGTCGCCCAAGGAAGCCAAGGTGCACCAAAGGTAGTAGCATACTTCACTAATTCTTTCCACATTTCTCTTCTTTTGATCTTATTATTAATTCCGTGTATAATCAAAGTATAAATACTAATAGAGTTTACCTTACATACATCTTTGCAATGGATAACTTGTGGTGAAGTCGAAAGTATCTCCACATCAACTTTATTAGGGTCCCAAACTAACAATATCCTCCCGTGCTCCACTATATCAAAATTGTCAACATGCTTCCAACCACGTAACATAGAGGTCACGAACTTATTAACACCAACACAATTACTCCCTGTTTCTAAGATCCCAAAAAAATTAACACTCTTACGCTTAATGAGCCTAACCACACCCCGTCTCTTATGGGGTGAGCCGAAGCCCTTTGTTGATAATCATTAAATGTTTTTAGGGTTTCTCCTTATTTTCGCTTCTAATCCTCCAATAATTTCTCCTTAAACGTGTTTTTTTATTGACAAAACAGGTTTTAGAGACCAATTTAATAGCTAATAAGGATGGTGAGGAAAAAATTCTTAATAAGTGTTATTAGAAATCTTATGGGTGTATAAATACTAAAATACCCTCGAATAAAATAAAAACCACATAAAGATAAAAAACAAGTGGATAATGATCATTAACCTATCACTTAGAGAGTCGCTGAGTATCGATATTGTTCACCGCCAACCACCGCCACTGGGGCGTACTTAGAGATTCCTTGAGTACGAGTCTTTGAGTATACTAAAAAAAATCTTGAGTATATACTCAAAATGGTCTATGAGTATGCTCAGTATTCTCAAAGTATGCTTGTAAATTCTCTAAGTAGGCTCGAAAATCTCTAAGGGTCTGTTTGGATTGAGGGTTTTGGAAGGAAATGAAAAGAAGGAAGGTGATTTTTAATTTTTTCTAACGTTTGTATTAGAAGATTTCTTAAAGGAAAGTAATTGAGATGATTATGAAAATCACCTATCTATCTCATTTTATAATCACTTCAAATCGGAGTCAAATAAAATGAAAATATATTGATAAATCATAAAAAACAAAAATAATACTAATCTTCTTTTATCTTTTTTTTTAATTAAATTGATAATTTATTTTAAAATCTCAACTTTAATACCAATTAAACGTATACAATTCTAAGAACTTGCAAAATTGATCATCTTTTAAAATAACTTAATTTTAAAATCAATTAAAAATTTATAAAACATGAAGATAAAATATTTTTTGAACTCGTTTCATTGCCTTCAAAAGATATTCTAGATGTCATGACACATTCGTATCTCGTCAACTAAAATATTTTCCATGAAGGGTCCCCTATTATTTAACGCTGATTAACATACAAAGTCTTAAAATAATTTACAACGGTCTTACAGTGACATAATTAGTCAAATACAAATTTATAAATTATATATGGTTGCTGATTTATTTTTTAAAAATTGAATTA
Organism: Nemophila menziesii; assembly: GCA_029959085.1. Taxonomy (NCBI): domain Eukaryota; kingdom Viridiplantae; phylum Streptophyta; class Magnoliopsida; order Boraginales; family Hydrophyllaceae; genus Nemophila; species Nemophila menziesii. The sequence goes on along the minus strand of JARWIR010000001.1, from coordinate 28,751,344 downwards.
CTAGAAAAATGAATTGTTATTATCAAGTGGTTGACAATAAAATCGTAAAAGTTAAAATTGACAATAACCTGTTATAACTCTTTACGTATTCACACATACAACCAAAATATCAATTAATTCGAGGTTTTAGCACCAACAAGGAGTTTGCTTTTATTATTCATGATATATAGACTTTCATCGAACCACAAAAAAAATTCAAGATACGAGAATTCCCAAATCATATCCGACTTTTTGTTTAATGAAAGATGTGAAAATATACCACTGGTTAAAATCACTGAACTTTGTTCAGTTAAAGGTGTGAAAAATTTCTTTAAATTATATCTCATGAGATCTTATGTCAACAAGGGTAAAAAAACGTTTATAATTTTTTTTCCTTATTACTTTTTCTAAATCCGAATAAAAAATACAAAAAATCCTTTGTGAGTTTTTTTAGCACAAAAATTCTCAATCCAAACAAGATATTTCCTTCCTTTTCTTTTCCTTTATAATTTTTCTATTCTTTTCCTTTGTTACTTTTTTCCCTTCTAAATACAAACGGACCCTAAGTATATTGAAAAACACTAGTTAGTTGTAAAAAAAAAAAAAAGAATAATAAATCTTTATTAATAAACAACAATTAAATTATAAAAATTACACTAAATTTATATAAAAAAATAGAAACCTAAAAATAAATATTACATATCCCTAATGAAAAAAACACTAAATTTTTTTCTTTTTAATCGAAAAGTGACGATGACGTGATCGTCTTCCAAAATGCGATTTGCATGTTTTTTCTGAACAAAAACACCATGGCCCCATAGATTTGGGTCAAAGAAAGTGCGATGAGATTTCATAAAAAAGCTCGAACCATGCCTATGGATTCTCAAGGTTTTATTATGCCATGGAAGCTCAATCTACAACTTGATTAAGGTCTTATCCTACTCATCTACTGTCGAGATCTCTTTGTCATAGACGATGTTGTGAACTTCGTTGATGTTGCTACCTTACTCAGCCATCAGAGTTTAGAGAAGGGAGGGATGGTTTGAGAAAATATTTAAGAGTGGGTAAGTATTGTGTGAGAATAGATGGTATTTTGGGTTATAAGTATATATAGATGTAGTTAGGGGATAAAATTTAATAGCTTTTTTAATTTTTATTAGTTTTTATTCTATTTTGGCCTCTTTGAAAAAAATGTCATGGGGAGGTGTTTGGATCTTGAAGGAGGGTTCTCAAGACCAATTAGGTAAAAAAACTCTTTTTTGGGGGGGGGGGGGGGGGGGGGGTTAAGGGGTGGGGGGTTGAAAATGCTATCCTTTGGGGGATTTTTACCACTAGGTGTGAAAAAATCAATATTAACTACTACTACTACTAGGGTTTATATTTTTTTGTTAATTAAAAAGGTTCTTCTATTAATAGAAAAATAAGACAAGGGCTTATCCAATTCATCTAAAAACATCATACAAGATACATAATGCAAGAGTAAATTCCGAATTTAGAAGGAAAATTATTACACCATTTCAACCAAAAAATAGACTTAGGAAAAAACTTTTGGAACCCAACCTTACCACTGTACTTGTTGATCTTCTGATTTCTTGAATTTCCACTAGAGAAAAATCCAATATTATTTTTTGAACATCTTTAAGGATATGTCTGTTTTTCAAAGCAAACAAGGCTTGAGGAATAAATATCAAGTACAACAGTTTTTTTTACCAATCTATAAGGAGATATTGGTGAGAGCTTGGTCTAGATTAGAAGGAGAGCACTTATAGCTGCCACTGATTAACTTCAAAACTGGAAGTGGTAGAAACAAATTTGGCAAAACCTCTTATAAGATCACTTGTCTAGTTGTGAATGACGACGACATTAGTAGCTTTTCCTAATGTATGTGTAGAATCAACATTGAATTTAATGCTGTCTTATGTTGGGGTGTCCAAAGCGAGGGAAAACTTTAAGAGTTTCAACATGTACTTTAGGATAGATGCCAGTATTGACACATCCTCAGCTTCAAAAACATCTCTACATAAAGATGAAGGATGTACCAAGTATTTATTAAAACAAATAGGGATATTATCACATATCATCATATTTCTAAATTTCCATATGATCCACATACATGTAATTAATCATGCCAAAAAATGAGGATTGTTCTAAGGGAAAAGGGATGACATATAACGCAACCCAAGTATCCATTCTAGATGATTGTCTAGAGATAACACAACAATACAAAATGCGACATACACTAATACCTCTTAGTCTACTAACACCTTTTGATACATTTCTATAATGTTCTATTTCGAAGAAATATTCTACAAAAATCAAGAGAAGAGAGCTTTATAATATATATATTTTTCTCAGTTGAAAGAGAGTCCAAGAAGACCCTCTATGAGAATAATTTATATTTACGTAGCACATGGGAGGACAATACAATTTAGTGCACCTCCGTGAAGCCGTCCCACATCTGACGGAGAAGAAGAAAACTCCGTTCGAGTGAATCTTCGTGAGGAAGTTTCTGCTCATGAGCGATAAACAAGCTTTTATTCTGAAGACTCCAAGCGATGAACAAGCTTCGCTGTTCGCGAGCCATCTCCCCGGCGCCATTGTGAAGATTCTCACCAGATCTTTCGGTTTTCTGGAGAAGACGTCCGGAGTGAAGAACAACTCGAAGGCTGACTTCTCCATGGAGCTTCTCAACTGATGCTCGTCAGATTTGCTAGTGCTCGTCGGATTTTTGAGATCTCAATTGGATTTTTTTGTCAAATACGTGAAACTTCTAAGTTACGTGAAGCTTGCTTAGATATTTTTTGATTTTTTCTTTTTCCTTGTCAAACGGCTAATATAGTTTATGTTAGCCTTTTATATTTCTTATTCTTTTTTTTGGTACATGGGTGATCCGGGATTGCTTGCGCGTACCACGACTAATCCCACAGGGATATACACGTCTCCCCATGTATATTCCCAAGTAAATCAGAACTAGGTTACCCATGTTCCCGTTATCTTTTTCTTATTCTTAGCTTGCCACGTTGTAATGTTTGAAAATTTAATAAAATATAAGCGTTTGGATATTACTCTGCATTTTTTATTGAGTACTTTGTATTTTTATTGAGTACTTCATATTTTTTGAACATTACTATGTGTTTTCAACTGAGTACTCAATAAATTTCCAGACACTCATTGTTTTTATTCCGATACTCTATATTTTTTTCCGATACTCTGTGGTTTTTTACGATACTTTGTGTTTTTTACGATACTTTGTGTTTTTTACGATACTTTGTGTTTTTTTACGATACTCTATGTTTTTATTCTCTGAGTGCTCTATAAAATAACTGAGTACACCACTGGTGGCGCCGATGGTCGGTGGGTGGTGGCCGGAGATGAACAACACCAGCACTCAATTTTTTGTTGTCCTTTAGTATTTTAGTATTTGGTCATTGATAAAAAAAAAATAATAAGATTTTGTGCCCGTTTGGGATTGCTTTTCAAAATAATCACTTAAAGTGATTTTAGATCCATAACAATATTTTAGACTCTTAAAATCACCTTTCGGAAAAGCGCCCGTTTGTGATTGATTATTTTGGAGTTAAAGTGCTTTTTGATTAAAATTAAAATGTTTGTAAAAATTATTAAAAAATATTTTGACATCTAAAATCACTTTAAGTGATTATTTTAATAATCACTAATCTTTGGGATTGATTATTTTGAAGCTAAAAGTGCTTTTTGATTAAAATCAAATTATTAGTAAAAAATATTAAAAAATATTTTGACATCTAAAATCACTTTAAGTGATTATTTTAATAATCACTAATCTAGTGCTTTTCCTAAAAGTGTTTTTAAGAGTCTACAATATTGCTATAGATATAAAATCACTTTAAGTGATTATTTTGAAAAGCAATCCCAAACAGGCATAGCTTTTATTAAAAGTGATTTTAAGAGTCTAAAATATTGTTATGGATCTAAAATCACTTTAATGATTATTTTGAAAAGCAATCCCAAACGGACACTAGATTAGTGATTATTAAAATAATCATTTAAAGTGATTTTAGATGTCAAAATATATTTTTAAATTTTTTACAAATATTTTAATTTTAATCAAAAAGTCTTTTACCTCCAAAACAATCAATCGCAAACGGGCTCTTTCACCATTTCCTAGTACATAATTTTTTTTTATCATTGATAAAAAAAGAGCCAATTGTTGATTGATGCCTATTAAAAAACTTATTTAGAAAAAGGTGCCTAGAAAAAAATATTTATTGAAAACAGCCCCCTTATAATTAACAATTAAAAAATAAGAAAAAAACTAATAAACACGCGCGCGTCCGTGAATTTTTTTTAAAATCGTCATAACTAATTCAAAAAAAATCAAAAAAATCAAAAAAAATTATATTTGGATAAATTAAATTAATATTTACGTCTATGATTTTTTTCGGAATTTTCTGAATTTTTTGATTTTTTTTGATTTTTTTAATTTTTTTTTTCGCAGACACGAAATTCCATGTTTTAAACATGAAATTCCATGTTTCAAACATGGAATTTCATGTTTAAAACATGGAATTTCATGTTTATTTCACGGTTTAAAACATGGAATTCCATGTTTAAAACATGGAATTCCGTGTCTGCGAAAAAAAAATTAAAAAAATTCGAAAAAATTAAAAAAAATCAAAAAAAATCAAAAAAATTCATAGACGTAAATATTAATTAGATTTATTCAAAAATATTTTTTTTTTAATTTTCTGATTTTTTTTGAATTAGTTATGACGATTTTAAAAAAATTTCACGGACGCGCGCATGTGATGGAATTAATAAAGGTATAGAAAATATAAAGGGGATGTTTTCTATAAATAATTATTTCATTAGGCATTTTTTTATAAATAAGATTATTGAAGGCATAAAAAAACAATTAGAGAGTTTAAGGAGGATGTTTTCAACAATAACCCCATAAAAAAACTATAAAATAATTGATAAAGAATTTAAAAATAAAAAAACTCCTACACGTAAAAGGGATTTTACTTCCGACCAAGAGAAAAATAAAAGAAATAAAAAAAGAAACCTTACTAAAAGGTCCACATAGACCAAAAGAAGATTTGATAGCCAATGATTGGGACACGTTACGCATCATAGTATTGAACAAATAACGTTTTGTTCCCCTCCGTACACACACTCCTTACACTGATATAAAAGAGGAGGGAAGGGCTTCCCATTCACCATTTCAAAGCGCCTCCCTCTTTCTCTCTCTAGACTAGACTTGTCCCTCTGTGAAACTGTCTTTCTCTCTACAATTTCCTAATTCTCTCTATCTCAATGGCGGCCGAGAAGCTTAGAGATTTGAGTCAGCCAATTGATGTTGCTTTGCTTGACGCAACTGTATCGGCTTTCTATGTCACTGGATCTAATGAGGAGGTATCACATTTGATCTTTGCTTCTGAAATTATTTTGAATAATTGTGAACTGTGATATACTTTTTTTTTATGAATTGAATTGTGATATACGTCATGCTTTAAAGTGACTATTATGTTATAATTTTTAGCAATTACTATGTGAAGTTAGAAAAATGAAATTCTATTAACACTGAAAATGTAGTCATTTTAGATAATTGAATTGACTGTACTCGAAACAGAAGATACTATTATTTTTTTTAGAAACTTGTGATAAATATGAATACTACGAGCTCAACTTCATATGTGTTTATACATGTTTATGGAGATTAATTAAGCCAATTAATGTACATGTGTCATTTTTGAATAAATAATGTAGTCAAAACCCTAGGTGGAACTCTCAAGGCATAATTGTTTCGCGTAAATAGTAAGTGTTAGATGTTAACAAAGTGGATCTGGCAGATCCAGAGAAGTGTTGTTAAAGTTGTGTGCGCGTGGCTAACAAGCGCGCTTTAAGTGTGTGACTAGGGTAATTGCTGGGGCGTGCGCCTTATGCACCAAGGGTATTAATTGCATAATTAGTTTTGTTTAACATGTTTAACTTCTTCTTAATGCTTTTACCCAGCCCATGGTTTACTGTTATTATTACCCTATCCAACGTTTTAGATATATGAAGTTTCTTTTAGGAAGTTAAAGTCTTTATCATTGATTACATGTTCTTGCTTAGGTTCTATAGTTGTATCTTATAATTAATAGATGTTTTAATTTTATTAGTCTATATATATTTTATGTTTTATTTCTATTATATGTAGTGCGCCTCAAATACTCGGGCTAGCGCCTTGTGCCTCCTGCTATTTGGAGTTTTGTCGTATTTTGTGCCTTTCCGCTTTAACAACATTGTTTTCCCTAGTATAATATTTCATGACTGGTCATTTAATAACAAATTTGCATACCAATATTGAAACTAAGGAATTGATGATTTGGTGCTAATTAACAAGTTTGCTAATGTAATAACTTTTATTGCGTTATTTATTTAAGTATTTCGACAAAAAAAAAACAATAATGAATTGTTTGAGCATATTTTGTAGTATATAAGAAGTGCTACTAGAGCTCTGGCTTTTACATTTCTTGTTGGGGCAAGGGGTCTATTTTCTCAATAAATTATCTGTACTGTATGATTTTTTTTTCTAGCTTACTGATTTTTGTGCTTCTTTATCTGTTTTTCAGAGGGCTTCTGCAGAACGTGTTTTGCAGGATTTGCAAAGTAATCCGGACACGTGGCTGCAAGTGGTCCATATTCTATCGAACACACATAGCTCAGACACCAAATTCTTTGCGTTACAGGTTAATTTAAATATCACACACAAGAAGTTACGTGTTCAATTGCACATTTGGTTGTTTTATGTTTCTTTACAAGTGTTACACAGTTTATATGTTAGAGGATTGTATTCACTGCTTTTAGCAAGTTTTGCGGTGTTAATTATTATGGCATTTTTGGAGTTGATTAATGATATATGAGATGTTGTGAACCTTCCATGTATAGATTTTAGAAGGGGTCATAAAGTATAGATGGAACACATTACCAATTGAGCAGCGTGAAGGAATGAAAAACTACATCTCTGAGATAATTGTCAAGGTAATACTTAAATGTTATCTTTTACTGAATATTTTAGTATAAAATCTTCATATTGTATTTAACTTGAATGTTTATTTCATGTTCTGACCAGCTTTCGAGGGACGAGATTTCATTTCGTCAAGAAAGACTTTATGTCAACAAGTTGAATATCATATTAGTTCAGGTACTCATTTGTTTTTATTACTACTTTTCTTATTTGCAAATGGTTGTGGTGGAATATTTCATTCACTTGCAAGTTGTAATTAACATGCAGATATTAAAGCATGAGTGGCCAGGCAGGTGGAGTAGTTTTATTCCAGATTTAGTGGCTGCAGCTAAGAGTAGTGAAAGTTTATGCGAGAATTGCATGAATATATTGAAAGTAAGTTGAATATTCTCTCATACACTTGTTTTTTTGGTAATGTCATTAGTTATTTAACATGATAGTCTTTTATCAGCTTTTAAGTGAAGAGATTTTTGATTTCTCACGAGGAGAAATGACCCAACAGAAGATAGGTGAGCTGAAGAAGTCATTGCACAGGTAAATTACCTGAATAACTTACATACATGATACAACCTTGTGAATTATTCTGGTTTGGTTTCCAAACATGGATGATTAAGAGATGATTTTCACTTGCAGTGAGTTTGAACTAGTTCATGAGCTGTGTCTATTTGTGTTATCTGCATCACAGAAGAGTGAGCTGATCAAGGCTACATTAGCTGCACTACATGGTTTCCTTTCATGGATTCCTGTGGTCTATATTTTTGAATCAACACTGGTATGTTTGTATGCTTATGGTTGTTTCATTTATATGTCTTGAAAGTTTCAGAACCCTCATGCTTCTCTTTTATATTATGACAGATAGACATTCTTATTGAGTTTTTCCCAGTTCCAGCTTATAGAAATCTTTCCCTGAAATGCTTGACGGAGGTACAATATTATTTGTTCTGGTATATGTATGATACATGTAATTCACACTAGTTGATGTTTACAGGTTGCTTCACTTAGTTTTGGGGATTTTTACAACATGCAGTATATTAATATGTACCAAAAATTCATGGTGCACTTACAGGTTTGTTAAGATGATTGTTTTTTCTTTCTTTCCTTTTGTACTGAGATGATAATTTGTTGTGCTTTTCAGACAATCCTTCCACTCAGAACCCCTTTTATACCCCACGTTTATCCCAAATATTCAAGTGATGAGCAGGTAAGGATCAAATGAAAATCAATTTGCATTTCATTAAACACAAACTTACACCTGTTTCTTTTTTTCTTCAGACGTTTATCCTGAATTTAGCCTTGTTTTTTACATCATTTTTCAAGGTATTTTTTTTAATGATAAATTTTGTAAGCAAATTGTCTTGTTCTGGTTGAGTTAATTGATGGTGATTGTTTGTTGCAGGCTCATATACGGATTCTTGAAACCACGCAAGAAGACGTAAATGCTTTGTTTATGGGTCTTGACTATCTCGTGAACATTTCTTATGTGGATGAACCCGTGGTTTATAAAGTATGTATTGCACCCTTCAAAACCTTTGTATCATAACTCTTTGTGTGACCTCTTATGGCCGTTGGTGTTGTGTAGGTTTGTTTGGATTACTGGCACATGTTGGTTCTCGATCTATCTGGAGCAAATGATAATAATCTGGATGATTCTGCAGAAACCTTAAATACGATGGTATTTAATTTATTTTGCAACTTATGTATAGTTAATTAGTATATTTGCAAAAAAATTCTCATCTCTCTCATTGGGGAAAATTCAGATGGAGATGCTTCCAGGTTCAGAGCTTATGGAGAGGCAACGTAACTATTCTTATACAATGTCACAGTTAAGGCATCTTATGAACACTTGCATGCCCAAACCTGAAGAGGTTCTGATTGTTGAAGATGAAAATGGGAACATTGTCCGAGAAAGTTTTAAGGATAATGATGCTCTTGCCGAGTATAAGGTATATATTATAATCGATTATATTAGGGTTATTTCTTCTGACTCTCTAATATTTTGCAGACTATGAGGGAGACACTTATATACTTGTCGCATATGGATCTTGAGGATACCGAGATCCAGGTATATATTGCTATTAGTTTTGAAATGGTTTTGTGTTATGTTAACAAAGCTAATATTCATGTGTGGAATGGTTATAGATGCTGAATAATTTAGATAGCCAATCGAGTGGTGGGGATTGGTCATGGAACAGCCTTAATTCAGTATGCTGGGCAATCGGATCTATATCTGGCTCAATGGATGAGGTCCAGGTATTATGCTTCTTCTTAATATGGGAACACTTTTTTATATGTGCTTTCTCGTATATATATTTACATGTCCCTTGTTTCAATTTTTGCCAGGAAAAAAGGTTTCTTGCCGCGGTGCTAGGTGATTTATTTAATCTTGTTCAAATTACTAATGGCAATGACAATAGAGCTGTTGTCATTTGTAATTTGATGTGAGTATCTCTGATTGACAAGTTTTTATGTAATACAAATATGCTGCTTTTCTAATACTTTTAGTATTGTGTATCCAGGTATGTGGTTGGTCAGTATCCAAGATATCTGAGAGCCAATTGGGGCTTCTTAAAAGCTATTGCCAACAAATTGGTAGAATTTATGCATGAAAAAACCCCTGGAGTTCAGGTTAGCTATCTCTTTTCCTTTTTCATCTATCCTGTTATTCTTTGTTACACCATTATCAATTAAGTAAGTGCCTCTTCTACACATGTTTCAGGACATGGCCTGTGAAACATTCTTGAAAATTGTTCTCAAGTGCAAGCGTGAATTTGTTATCGTACATGTAAGATATGGTTGATTTTAGTTAAATTCTCTTTGCTGTTTATTAGGTCATAATTGTTACTTTGTTTACAGGCTGAAGAAAATGAATTTGAAGCATATATCTCCCAACTCTTGACAATTCTTGAGGAGACCATTGTAGATCTTGAACCTCATCAAATTCTTACCTTTTATGAAGCTGTAAGCCTCTTTATGCTCCTTTTGATAATGATTAGAGATTTTATTTAAGATGGTGCTAACTAGGAGCATGTCCTTTCTCAGGTTGGTCATATGATACAAGCAGAATCTGATACGCAGAAGAGAGAAAAGTATTTGCAAAGATTGATGGAACTTACTAATCAGGTTAGAGATGTTTTTCTATAATTTATCTCTCTTATGGAAAATAACATCTCTATCAAATGCAGAAATGGGCTGAGATCATTGGACAGGCTTGTCAAAGTGTGGATTTCTTGAAGGATGAAAATGTAGTTAGGGCAGTTCTTAATATATTGCAGGTTTGACATATATAATTAAAGTTATGTATGTGCAATACAGAAACATTTAAATCTTATATGTGGTTCGGTAATGAGTGTTGATTTGTCTTGGCAGACGAATACTAGTGTCGCCACTTCGCTGGGAACTCATTTTTTGTCACAGATCACCTTCATTTTTCTTGACATGCTTAATGTGTACAGGTTTGCCACTGAAAACATCTCATTATTTGATTAGATCTAGATATTATTGACTGAAGCTTATTATTATTATGTTGTGTGTGTACTACAGAATGTACAGTGAGATTATATCGACTAGCATTGTCCAAGGAGGCCCATTTGCTTCGCGGACATCTATTGTGAAATTGCTGCGGTTAGTGTGATTTGATATTTGTTAATTATATCATCTACCTTGTACACTTATTTAATCCTTTTGATGCATCATCGTACAGGTCTGTTAAGAAGGAAACACTCAACCTGATTGAGACTTTTTTGGACAAGACTGAAGATCAACCACAAATTGGGAAAGAATTTTTGCCACCCATGATGGATCCTGTACTTGGTGACTATGCTCGTAACGTACCTGATGCTAGAGAATCTCAAGTTCTTTCCCTTTATGCCACCATCATTAACAAGTATGTTATTTCTTTTCTCATACACTGCTAACATTTATTGTCTATTTGTTTTGGTATTCAATCACAAGTTTCGTAAACACGTTTATTTGGTCTGAATACTTTTAAATTCTTGTTTTGAGGTAATGAACATGTAAGCATATGTTTAATAATGTGCTATTATTTATTTAATTTGTGTAATGCCCTTGTGACCTAGTATTTTATTTGATTTGTCTAATATGTGTTTTTTAGGTATAGGGGTGCAATGATAGAAGATGTTCCACGCATCTTTGAAGCTATTTTCCAGTGTACCTTAGAGGTATGCTTAAGCTGATCTTTTGAATCTTTGTGAATCGATCACTTGAATGTTCTTTGCTGACATGTTTAGTTATTGCAGATGATCACAAAGAACTTTGAGGATTATCCTGAACATCGCCTCAAATTCTTCTCTTTACTTCGTGCAATTGCCACACATGCATTTCCTGCTCTGATCAGCTTGTCAAGCGAGGTTTGTATTCTCTTCTTCTATACGATTAATTATTTACATTTGCAACAGTTTTGTTATTCTTTCTCTCTATTTTGTAACAGCAACTAAATCTTGTGATGGATTCAATCATCTGGGCTTTTCGACACACTGAGCGTAACATTGCTGAAACTGGTCTTAACCTTTTACTTGAGATGCTCAAGAACTTTCAGGTACCTTATTAAAGATCACTCATCGGTGATCATGCTGTTTTAACAAGTTTTGAGGGATCTAATAATAATATTAATAATCATGCGTGCAATTGCAGTGCTCTGAGTTCTCCAATCAATTCTACCGGACTTACTTTTTGAGAATTGAGCAAGAAATTTTTGCTGTTTTGACCGACACATTCCATAAACCTGGGTTCAAATTGCATGTACTAGTGTTACAGCATTTATTTTGTGTGGTAAGCTATCTCTATTTTCTTCTTATTTGTATCATTTGCCCAAAGAGTTGTTTATAATAAATAATATTTCAAAATTACAGGTTGAGGTGGGTATGTTGACCGAGCCTTTATGGGATGTTTCTACAGTAACGTATCAATACGCTAATAATGAGTTGTTTGTTCACGAATACACTGTTAATTTACTGACTACATCTTTCCCCAACATGACAGCTACTGAGGTATCCTACTAAGACTAATAATATCTCTATATCTAGGTGATTTATATTAAAGTTGTTGTTGTTTCTTTTAAGGTTGTGCAATTTGTAGATGGACTTTTTAAGTTAAGAGGTGACCTCACAGCACTCAAGAACCACATAAGAGATTTTCTTGTGCAGTCCAAAGAATTCTCAGCTCAGGTAAGAATTGCCACTCATTTGTTTAATTTAACCATTTTGGTATTTGATTCCTGAAAACATTTTCATGGCATTTGTGTGAACAGGATAATAAAGATCTTTTTGCTGAAGAAACTGCTGCTAAGATGCAAAAGGAGCGGCAAAGGATGCTGTCTGTTCCCGGTCTTATTGCCCCTAATGAATTACCAGATGAGATGCTGGATATGTAGTGCTATGTTTTACTGAAAAGGTTATCAAAATTTGAACTGCTCAGTTTTAGGTGATTTAATATTCACCATATATATGATATATTACATATATACAAACGTTAGTGGGTATATATAAATATATACAATTTTATTGAAAAGGTTATCAAAATTTGAACTACTCAGTTTTAGGTGATTTAAGAGTCACCATATATATGAGATATTACATATATACAAACGTTACTGGGTATATTTACATATATACAATTTCTTTTTAGATTTTTTCTTGTACGCAATATGAAACCCGATTATTTTAAACACACGTAAGCACGAGTCCCACTAACTACACACTACCCCGATTATCACACATTATTATATGTGTGCTTTTTGGTTATATTATTGCATGAGTTTATAGGACTTATCTATGATTGTTGGAGAAATAATGTTTATAGTGTTTTTTTTTTCACCCCCAATTTCAAGGTCTCTTGAAAATCCTATCAGTTTCATCAGCTTAAATTTTAGAAAATTCTTTCTAAGAAAGCTCCTCCTACTCCGGGTGTTTTTGCATTTATTTTTTAAACCAACTCTTCAAGTCTCCTAAGTTTGTAGGCGCTCTTGTGTTTTTAGATTTGGATCCGGGTCGGTTTTGCATTTGCTATTTCTTCTAGTTTCTTGGGTTAAATTCGGGTGGGCTGTTCTACTGTTTTCCGAATTAGGTCCATCTTCCAGTTATTTGGGCCGGTTCGGGATTCTTATGATGTTTGGATCCTTTTGCAGTTGTTTGAGTTATTTTTGTTAAGGGCTAGAGTCACAAAAAGATGACGGGACCCCCAAATAGCCCGAGGTGCTTGGCACAATTTATATACAAAAAATATATACTAAAACCACGTATATTAGTTAATAAAGAAGTAAAGCATGGTATATATAATCTAAAGTGAAAATGCTCCAAGAAATACAAACATATTATGAGTTTATGGCTTGTCTATTGAATTTCTAGAATTATGTTTCAATTATATCTTTGGTCTCCATTTGGCTAGGTACCACTTTGTGGGTGAAAATTTAGCTCTTCACAAGGCCATCAATGGAGTTTGTGGCAGGGTCCCTTCATGTGTGTTTTTATTGAAAAGGTTAACACACCCATGTAACCCCCATTTTTTCAGATATTTCTCATTAAATTTTCTCTACTTCTTAGATCACGACATAGGACCCTGGTCTATCTAATTAATTAAGAGAGCCTTTTTCTTATTTTAGCACTCACTTTTAGGTCATTCAAATTTACCATATATCATATATACATACATATATACAAACGTAAGTGGTTATATACAAATTTTAGCTTTTTTTTGTTTTTTTTACAAAATATGACTACCGATTATTTTAAACCCATGTAAACATGGTTTTTGTCCTCTAAGAGTCTCACTAACTACCCACTATCCATTATCACACGTTGTTGTACACATGTATCACCTTCTTCGTCTAAACTTTTCATAAGAACACCATACACACACTGAAACTCTTTTCTTCAATACTTAACAAAATCCAAGATTTTTTGCATACCCGGATACCTATTGACTTCCATTACATTTCAAGGTAGATTTTCTTCAATTTGCATTGTACCAGGTAAACATGTATATTACTTTTATTTAGTTGTTATAATCCATTATGTGATGAAAAGCGAATTTTGTGTTATGATAACACATGATTAAGATAGAACTTTCCAACTTGAATATTGGAATATTCATGTAAAAGTAAAGAAGATTGTTACAAATTAATTGAATGGATTAAATATTTTATGTTAAGTTAGTATTAGGATAAATAGTTATCTTTATAGTTGGGGGATTGCACGGGCTCAAACCCCTCGGGTTTTGACATAGTTTAGTTTGGGTCCGTCTAATAGCGAGCTCTATTTTTAAGATCCGATCCAGCGGGCCTTATTTAGTAATATATCTCCTACTAGTTAAATCTGGAGATAAAACATAAATTTTGAGCATTAACTGTTATCTTTTTTCCAATATAAACCTTTTAAATAAAGTATTATATTTATAACTTGGCTCAAATAAATTATTACTACACATTAACTTATTTAAATAAAGTACTTGTATTATTCTCTGGCATAATAACTAATTTTTTAATTAATATCTTATAATCCTTATTAAAATATTTCTAAATTCAAGCTGAACTAATGCACGAGTTTTCCTTGAATATTTGTGCAGTTGTTATTAATTGTTACATAGATGGAGCATCCAAAAGTGGTGATTCCTTTGAGACATATGAAGAAAAAAAAGGTTACATTATCGAGCTCCTCCAGAAGTATCAACTATGATTGGCTGAAGATCAAGCACAAACTGAGAATATTATCCAACTATTTTAGCAGTGGGGCCACCTGGCTCCAGGGTAATCATTTCTATCCTTTTCCGTACGTACCTCTTGTCTTTGTCTTGTGTGAGGATGATAGTTACATTATGATACTTTGCTTTACATGACATTATTTCTATCGCTCTACTAGTTACATGGCGGCTTTGGCTTGAACAGTTCGAGTCATTTTCCATATGCACTTTAATTATTAGGTAGAAAGGATTGGATTCCTTCATACATATTTTCCCTTACTAGTCAGAAGTGAGTGCGCTTTAATGCTTTTACCAGATTAGTCGTTACACTTAGTTATACTAATATGTAAAAGTCATGGCATATTCTTCATTGGCTCAATTTGAAAGCGACATCCCAGGTAATATTTCTTTTCTTTTCTTTTCTTTCTCACCCCTTGATCATATTTAGAATATAGTAGTTACACATTAAATTTAAGTTTGGAATGGGAATTACAAACTTGAGGACCTTTTCATCACCCTTTACGAATGAATATATAGACTAGTAAGGACGTGAAAAAAAGTCTAATTTAGAAAAAAAACTACTTAATGAATTAGATATAGATGCCTCAGCCTATTTAGAAATGTTTTTCTTGAGTTAAAAGTGTTATTAAATATACAAAAGCACTTTTTAAAAAAGTATAGGAAAAAATAATTAAAATGCTTGTAATGACCTAAAATTAAATGCGGCAGTGATTAATTTTTTATAACACGGGAAGCATTTGTAATTGGCCTTATAACATAACTTGATTCATCGTGTGTTATCTCCTCAAGAAAATAAGTCTCATCAAGTAGGTAACCCATATAACCATGTTTTATTAATAATAGGTGTGTTCTATGAAAAAGAAGTATCTCATATAAGGATTAAGGTCAGATAACAGAAGTATTATTAAATACAAATTAACATGTATAAAATTTTGTTTAATATGATTATAATGTACTACAATTGTTTTGATTATTAAAGTAGAGCTTTGAACAAAAAAAGAAAGTAGACAAAATGCCATGAAGTATTACACTGATATCTTCTTGAACAAGGTTTACGAGTATGTTGAGAAAGTTAAGTCAGGGGATGCGAAAATATGTACTGGGTCATTGCTTCCACATGAAATAATCCAAAGCTTGACTAAGAGATGTGGCAAAAGTGTAATGGAAATCAATGGTGGATGATTTGTTAACAAATTGTGTTGAGATTAGTGATGTATTGGGAAGCATGAGTGGTTCTCGGAACTTAGCAAAGAACTATGTAAAGAGAAGTTAACTATTTTCATTACGGATCCTCAAGTTAATGTAATTATTTATTAGGCAGGCGGATATCTTTTGTAATGCATTTGATCACGACTTATAGTTCCAATATTTATCTTGATCCATTTCTCAGAGTACAGACCTGTATGTTTTTAGCTCCCCCCATTGAGTTGGATCCTCTCAATAGGCATGCTATAGTTTTTGCAGGGTTCTTTAATTTATCATGAATTCTTCTTTGCAAACTTCTTTTGGATGACCAATATAATTGTACTTTATGCAAAAAACACCTAAAACAACCTCAAGACATTTCGATTCAATTGAGTAATGAATGTCCTAAGAAATTCCCATGTGCATCTTCAGAATTTTTCCAAAGTCTTCATCTTCCCGAATCAGTTGTGCTTATTAAAAATTGAAGCTGCTGCCTTCATAAACTCAAATCATTAGATAACTTTTTGTACTTGACTCTGGAATTTTTATACCGAGGCTGCTTTACATTCAATCAAATTTACTTTCTCTAATTTCATCAACCCATGGCCTTAGCAGACAGAATTTTATTGACTTTTCACTATTTTTGTTTGAATCTGATATCCATTTGTAAAACATCGTAGCTTTCAAAATGTATGCCTGGCAAAGTCCATCACTGAGTGCAATCAACTTTCACAAGAGTACTTGTTGTCACACCCTACGTCTCTCTCACCACCCCGTGTTAATATATTGGTAGTATGTAATTAGCTCTGATATAATTAACATTGTTGACGAATTCTTATTAAATTTTTTTCCTATGATAAAAGAAATCTTATCTGTTCGAGTATATGTTGTTTATCTTTCTGCATTCACAAAGTTGCAAGTAAAAAAAGCTGGAGGTGCTCTTTGAACTGCAAAGTATTTATGTTTTTTTTTTTTTTTTTGGAAAGATGAGATATATAAATAAGATGAAGTCCATCAAATTACAAAGCTATCAAATCCCTGTATTGTCAAACAAAATGATGGTTGCTAAAGGCAAAAGATCGTCAATTACCAAATAAAATGCCATGTACCACATACCTCTCGTTTAGGAACCTAACCAACTGCAAGGTTTCTATTTTTCTTACTAATGGGAGTAAACATTGGCTTATGTAGTTCAACTAAGCCATAAAGGCATTTAAAAAGATTACAATTTTTGGAATTTTATTTGAAAATATACAAATAAATGGTTGCATTATTGAGACAGAATCATTTTCGTTAATAATTTGATCAACTATGAATCTTTTTGCCATTTCTACTGTTTTGAGTATGTACTGTTTATAGTTTTCAGGACTGTATCTGTGCTCAATTTCCATTACTTGTCTATAGGGATGGCAACAGATCGGATTATTGCAAAAAATTACAACCATATCAAGGGCGGATCCAGGAGACAAAATGAGGGGAGGGGGGGGGGGGGGGGGGGGGGGGGGGGGGCTTATAATATATATAGGAAGTTTGAGGATTATCGTTTCTAATTTTTTTAAGGTAAATATAAAAAACATAAATTTGTAATTTCCAATGTCAAAATATAGATAGGGAAATGCAACACTATTGTGATTCTCGTTCGTTCAACAAAATGAGCTTACAAAGTAGCATTTACCTAAAAATAATGCAAAATAACACTATTAACGTTACATTTTGAGAATAAAACATCACACCTATTTTACATAGTATCACTAAAATTATATTAATATTTTAAAATGTTATATTCATATTCTAATTATCTAAAAGGATAAATATTATAATTTTATTAAATAATAAATAATAGCAATGCTAGCCTAAAATTTAAAATAAAGACCAGTATAATGAATTACAATATTCTTATAAGTCGGTAAAATTTGACAAAGTTATGACTTAAATTTAGTATATTAAATAAGAAAAAAGAAATTAAAACAAAAAATAAAAGAAAGTCATAATAAATAGTTATGAAATTTTATTAAGTTATGCAAAATATAAGATTTTCAATTTTAAGTCTATTGAACTAAAATTGATTTTATATTCTATGTGCGGTTAAGAAAAAAATAAGGTAATTGCTATGTTTTGAACACACAACCTACATTCTAACCCTTATAAACCAAGCATAAATATCCACTAAGCTACAACATCTTATATAAGCTTTAGTGCAAGAATGAATAATATAAACATCGACAGGGGGCTAATTTTTTTTTTCGGGCGAAAATTATACTTGCATATCAAAATATTTACGGGTTCAGGGGGGGCTTGAGCCCCCTCTGGGCCCTAGCTAGATCCGCCATTGTCCATATCCATTTAATTTATCAAAAACTAAGCCCTAACGGATTTAACCATCAGACTTACTTTTCAAAACCATATCCGAATAATTCGGATTCGGTTTTTTAGACGGTTTTTCGGATTTTAACCATAACCCGGCTCGCGAGGCGTCCCTCTCGCAGTAGGATTCCTAACCTCGCCTCGCTCTTGTGACATGCCAAACTATAACTCTCTAAATATATTGAAAATATTGAAACAAGATCAGAAATACATGACAAATATCCAATACAGTGTTCTAAAAGGCGCTAGGCGCTAGGCGGGCGGTCGACCACCTTCGAGCGCCCAGGGTACTTGGCGGGCGCCTAGGCGGAGTCTATGCGTTTTCTTGCTAAGCGGTTTTGATATTTATTTAAATATTTTTTAAAATTTATATAATTTTTAAAATAAATTTATATAATTTTTTGTGTTAAAAAATAATTTTTTAAATTTTTTTGTATTAAAAATAGATTTTTTTAATTTTTTTTAGCTTCAGACCACCTAGGCGCCGCCTGGGTCCGCCTAGGCGCCGCCTAAACCCGCCTAGGACCTTCTAGGACCGCCTAGCGGCCGCCTGGGCCATTTCTGGAAGTTCAGCTACCTTCTAGCGCCTAGGCGGCCGCCTAGACCGATTTTTAGAACACTGATCCAATATATAAAATATTATGTTGATCTTTAGTTAAATAATATTTTTGTTACTTCTTTTGTTAATTCTAATATTTAGATTTTAGTTTTGAGATAT
This sequence comes from Nemophila menziesii, assembly GCA_029959085.1. Lineage (NCBI taxonomy): Eukaryota > Viridiplantae > Streptophyta > Magnoliopsida > Boraginales > Hydrophyllaceae > Nemophila > Nemophila menziesii. The sequence continues at coordinate 28,732,394 of JARWIR010000001.1, read as the reverse complement.
GAAAATACTTTTTTATCTATATTACTATAAAATATACAAAAATAGATGATAATAAACGGGTTTTTGGTTATTTAGTTTTATTTTTATCTAAAGGGTTTAACCATCGGTTACATTTTTCAGATCCATAACCTAACGGTTTTATCCATGGTTGCATATATCGATTTTTAATCGGTTCAAATTTTCATCGATCTTGATTTTAAACCATAACCATTTTCATCCTTATTAATAGTTGGGTTGAGACTTTTGCCCTTTTGGTAATTTAAATTAAAAAAGATATAAGAAATATAGACTTCAAAACATAAAAATACATGGATTTTCGGATTTTTTTTTAATCTAAAACCATAACCTAACGGTTTTAACCATCGGTTTCACTTTTTAAAACCAAACCCTAACGGATTTAACCACGGTTACATAATCGGGTTTTATTCGGTTCGGTAATCCGTCGGTTTCGGATTAAAATCGTAACCATTGCCATCCCTACTTATCTAAGACTAATGTTCCATTAGAATACCACGGCTCCATTTCTGGATAATCAGAGTCCATTCATATATAAAAAACTAGAAGAAATATTCGAAGAAGAAAAGTACCTTAAGACAGAAGAGTGATACTCTAAAGAAATGGAAAACTCTTTTTACCTTTGGAGACAGTAAGGATTCAATAGCAGTTGATATTATGAATAGAGAGAGGAATACCATTTTATATAGAAAAAAGAAATTAATTAATTAATCCTATGAATCTCTCACGTGAATTAGGGCACGTTTGGAAATGTTTATTTTTGAGTAAAAAACGTTTTTAGAATAAAATTAAAATTTTGAAAAAATTATTAATTTTTTTATTAGAAATCTAGAATCACTTAAGGTGTCTATTTTAAGAAGCACATATTTGGTTCTTTTCCTAAAAGTGTTTTTCAGGGTAAAAAACACTTTCAAACATCTAAAAGTACGTTTAAGTATTTTTTCGTTCATTCAAGATGTCAATTCATTTAAGTAGGAACACCCCCTTCCCCTGATATTTAATGTTTTAAATTTTGACAAATGAATACCTAGTTTTTCAAAAATAGACATTAAGGTACCCGATGTTTTCATTTTTTCCTTCCGTTAGTACCCTATAAAATACACATTAGATACTGTCGTGGCATAACATTTTTTATTTTATTATAAAGTGCTTTTAATTGTGAGATACCATCATCTATTGTTTAGGATTGATATATTTTCTGGTATTAGCTATCATTACTCAATTTGTCGTGTGAATAATGATGTATATACAACAGTTGGACGATCCGATTTGCATTTTATTATAAAGTGCTTTTAATTGTGAGATATCATCATCTATTGTTTAGGATTGATATATTTTCTGGTATTAGCTATCATTACTCAATTCGTCGTGTGAATTATGATGTATATACAACAGCTGGACGATCCGATTTGCTAACTACTCTCTAATCTCAAAAACTTTTTTGAGTTAGAGAGTGGGGGTCAAAGTGTAGTGGGAAAAATACGGCTAGGACCAAGAATCCCACGTGGGATTGGCGTGAACCTAGTGAAAGAGGTTTTCGAATCCTAAGAAGGGTAGCGATAATGAACTTAGACAAGCCCATAAAGGAGTTTGGTCCGGTAAGAACATGATATCATCTTTCTATATGGGCTAGTGGCCCGTTACTTGGATCCTAGAAAGTCTATTCAAATACCTTATGTCTTACGCCTCTAAAAAGAGTCCATTAGGGTTACTAGATAATGACTTGGATGACAAGTAAGTCGCGCCTATATATATCCTTTGACATCAAAGATATAGAGCATTCAGATATACAAAATCATAAGCCTTCTACTCTCACAAGATTCTCAAGCCATTCAGATGACGTCCCCTCGATTCTTCACCCTCGCTAGGTGAAGAAGTCGTTACTCAGATCGCTGAATTCATATTTGTCGCAAGTACCCGGTCGAAAGGATTAGGGATCCCAACCCCAGTATTTAATAATATTTGTATCATACTCAGTGAAATTCTTAGTACACAAGGTGTTTTTCTAAAGAAATACCTACTTGGTGCTTTTCTTAAAAATACATTTTAAGATTTAAAACATTGTTAAAGTTTTAGAAGCACTTTTAAGTGTTTTAAAAAAAGAAAATTTCAAACAAACATTTAATGTCACTTATTTTTTATTTTTTTATGTGTTTTATATTTTATTTGAGAGTATTTTAATATTTTATCACCAATTTTTATGGGTGGGAGTAACCTCTTTTATAAAGAATTTAGCCACATATATTCAAAACTTCATAGGTCAATAAAAAAAATACGAACGAAGAACATACGAAGGGGCTAAATATAGAAACGCAAAGTTAAGGGTTCTAAGTGCAAAATAAAGACTTTTCTGTAAAACAGCAATCCAAACTCCGGATTCATCCCACACGAGGCGAGTCCAAAGCGAATCGGAGGAAAGATCGAGAAGGACCTCTCACTCAATCAGCTTCCGCACAACAGGTACATTCGAAAATCCACGCCCTCAAATGCATCTCAGATTCTTCTATTAAACCCTCATTTCAGGCTAATAGGTCCTTCTTTAACTCACGAAGTTTAGCATTTCAGCCCCCTCCTATCAAATGCCGGAGCAACCCCTTGGGTGCAAGATTAGGTGCAGATAATTTGATATCGCCTTGTAAAATTTTTGTATTCGAATTGGATCCACATTACAAAAATTGTTATTTGTTATAATTAAGTCACAGTTCTTGCTAGGGTATTTGGGAAGAGAGGAAAGGTAAGGTAATATGCATATTTAGACAATGTTTTTGATTCAGATATACCATATTTTGAGTTTCTTGCTTTCCTTCAAATCTATGTAGTTTATTTGTATCTCCTATATTTTAAGATCATTTAAACTTGTTGGTAAAAGTAAAACGGTGCAAATTTGGGGGAAAACCTCACAAATTTTACCTCATCATCAAAGTTCACTATAACATGATTAGTACTGGAAATTAGTCATAACACCACCTAGTTCTATTGCTTGTCACTATAACATTTATAATCCGGCTACACTCTCCAAGTATAGGTTGCATGTTAGATTGTTCTCTCTACATTTGTTAAGTGACAAAAATGCACATATAGGTAAATTGACCAAAATGACACATTATACCACTTGCTTTTCTTTTATCATTTTTTTTCTTCGTTAGTAAGAGATACTATGACAGTGCTAGAAATGAAGTTGAGTTTGTATCAGTTAAAACTTAAAATAGTAAGGATTTTCCGTATTTTTCCAGGGTTTGAAAGGAAAATTGAGTTAAGATAAATGCAGAAATATATGGGAGTCTTCATGATAGATATGAAGCGCTTGGAGTAATCCGGATTTCAATCGGAAATAATCAGTAAAGTAGGGATTTACTCAATAGGAAAGAATGGAGGAGGTGAGCGAGGAGGGGATAATGGCAATGGAAATGGTATCGGCAACAAATCAACAAGCCCAAAAAGATGATGAAATAGACAAGAATAGCGATAAAGATTTAAAAAAGAAAAAGAGTAATAATGATAATGATAAGGATAAGGATAAAAGTTCTTCGTTATTGAAATCAATTTCAGAGTTGTTCACTTCCCCAAAAAAGCGCTCCATCAACAACACTTTTAGTGGAGGAGGAGCCTCGACAGCTTCTCCTCCATCTTTGCCCATTTCAGAACTCTCTTGCTTCGCTAATTCCGTTGTCTCACGCTGTGCCCTGTAAGTAATTTTCCCTATCCCTATATCATATCATTATTTATTCATTTATGCTCTTAAATTTTAATTTCATTTCCTATTAACATATTGTAATTGCAGGATCCTAGGGACATCTCCACAAGAGTTACAAAATCGTTTTAATGTAGAGCTACCTGACAATGTTAGACAACCTTTGATCTATGCCAGGAATTTATTGGAATTTTGCTGTTACCAAGCACTCTATGTTGATACTAATCGCTCTGATTACTTAAGGGATGCAAGTTTTCGTCGCTTAACATTTGACATGATGATTGCTTGGGAATCCCCTGGATTCGAGACTGATAAATTGGATGATGTATATATATATTTTCTTTTATCTCCCTTTTTTCTTTTATTTTTTGCTGATTTTACAGTTGTAACAGGAAGCCCCTTCTCCCAGTAAGAAGGAAACCGAGGATGAAGATGGGTGGTCATTGTTTTACTCTAGCTCTACAAAAATGGCTGTTGAGGTCATATTACTTTTCTTCTATCAATTCATTCTTTCTCTATAAATCGCATTCTTTTTCTTACCTATTCATTGATCTATAAATTTCAGGTTGATAACAAGAAACCTGTAGGTCCAGAGGCATTTGCTCGAATAGCTCCAGCTTGTTCTATCATTGCAGATATAACAACTGTTCACAATCTATTTGATGTATTAACAAGTTCATCAGATCATCGACTCCATTTCCTTATATACGATAAGTATCTTCGCAGTCTTGAAAAGTAAGTATGCTATGCTATGCTATGCTTTACGTACTTACTTTTAGCTACTAGTTCTTTAGTTAATTAATTCATGGGGGGTTCCTTTCCTTTGCTTTTACAGGGTTATAAAATCTGTAATCAATGGTGTTGGGCCTCAATCTGGGTCCAATCTTTCACTTACAGAGAATGAAATCATATTAGATGTAGATGGTACTGTTCCAACTCAACCTGTTCTACAACATGTTGGTATTTCTGGATGGCCTGGTGAGTGAGTCATAGTATGAATATCATCCTTCTTTAATACACACACTCACCTACATTACATTATTTGTTTCTCTTTCAGGAAGGTTAACATTGACCAATTTAGCCCTCTACTTTGAATCTGGAGTTGGTTTTTTAGATAAAGCTGTGAGGTATGATTTGGCCACAGATATGAAGCAGGTCATAAAGCCAGAGTTAACCGGACCATTAGGTGCTCGCCTCTTTGATAAAGGTGTAATGTACAAATCTATAACAACGTGAGTGTGTATTAAATACAAGTCCCCTTTTCTTTTTTAATTTTGTAGAAATATTGATTTTAATTATAAATTTACTGATGACAGAGCAGAACCTGTGTTTTTCGAATTTCCGGAATTTAAAGGAAGTTCTAGACGTGATTATTGGTTGGATATTTCTCTTGAGATTTTACGAGCTCACAAGTTTATTAGAAGGTATAACTTAAAAGACAATCAACAATCGGAAGCACTTGGTAGGGCTATTTTAGGAATATTCAGATACCGAGCAGTGAGAGAGGCTTTTCATATCTCACCAACCAGTTACAAAACCCTTCTATGTTTCAACTTATCTGAAAGTCTTCCAAGAGGAGATTTAATCTTAGAAAATATATCACGGCGATTGTCTGTCATGAGTCCTAGAGCAGTTCAACGTGATATAAGTGGGTCCCCCAAGAACTCGAAAAAACAAGTTTTATCTCCAGTTGCACTTTTAACGCTTTATAGACTTGGAATAGTTGTATCTAAAGAGTCAGTTGTTGGTGATGGAGAATTAACATTTCAAGTAGGAGATGTTAGTGTTGGTGAAATAAATCCTTTAGAAGTTGCTGTTAGAGAGTCTAAATTAGATACTGGAAGAGCTGAAGCTGCACAAGCAAGCGTTGACCAAGTCAAAGTTGAAGGAATCGACACTAATTTAGCTGTATTAAAGGTCTGTCTGTCTGTTTCCTTTTTTCTTCTTCCAATCCAAATATAATTCTGTTTGATTTTCCTTGTTTATAGGAGTTACTTTTCCCTCTTGTTGGTCTGTATAAATGGAGTCAAATGTTGGTTTCATGGAAAAATCCTTCTTTATCTATGGTGTTTATGTTGTTAATCAGCTACTTGATAGTTAGGTAAACGCTTTATTTTGTGTTTATGATATAGACTCTTGTTAAAAATTGATTGGATTGTGTGGCAGGGGATGGATAAAGTATATATTGCCGTGTATATTTGTATGTGTTGCGTTTATACTGATGTGGCGTAGGCATGTAAAAAGTTGGAAGCCATTAGAAGCGTTAAAAATAAAAGCTCCCACAAGTAAAAATGCTGTAGAGCAACTTCTTACATTACAAGATGCTATAACACAAGGTGAAGCTTTAATACAAACTTGCAACATTGTTTTGCTTAAAGTACGTGCTCTCTTATACGCTGTTGTTCCTCAGGTATATATATTTTTATTTATTCATTCATTCAACTGAGGTATATGACATTTAATTTAATTGTTTGTTTGTGTTCATCAGGCAACAGATAAGGTGGTTGTGTCATTGATTATCTTAGCAGGTGTATTTGCTTTTGTACCGATTAAGTATTTGATTTTGTTAGTGTTTTTGGAATATTATACAAGGAGTATGCCTGTGAGAGAAGATAGTAGTGATAAATGGTTAAGGCGTATTAGAGAATGGTGGATTAGGATTCCAGCTGCTCCTGTACTCCTTATTAGGGATGATGACAAGAAGAAGAAATAATTTTCCAACTTTTTTAAATCTGTAATCATGTCTTTTCTTCTTTCTTCCTGGATTGTAACGTGTCAGATATTGAAACACGTTAATATTCTTTGTATAAATATATGCACTTGAAATAAGTAATCTGGAGATGAGTCAAAGAGCTTCAAACATAATTAAAAGAGGAAATAGCATTTTTGTCTCCTTTTCACTATTAGCAAATTGACACTCCCCCAGATCTTTAAACTTGACAATTCAACTCTTGTAGTTATATGAGTCCTCGTTTTCTCTCTTTTTCTATATCGGGATAATAAATATATATGTACATCGTTTTCGGAACTATCTCTCTGAAAGGTGAGATGAGGATAAACATGAACTTTTATACTTTTGATTTTACCCTCCATATTAAACTTATTACGAACTTGTGAAATCATATATAATAAGAGTAATGCTAGCATAAAATCCACATAGTAGGCGATGAAAAGGTGATACGATTTGAGGTGGTATCCAGCATTACTCATATAATAACTGTCACGGATGCAAATTTTCATAGTTTAGATTTTCCAACTATTTCTTTTTTTGTTTTTTCTCAACCACTTGAGTGCACTTTGTATAGTGGATAGAACTCTACTTATTACCCAACTTCGTATAGTTGACCATCTCATCAATGAACTTACACTCAAAGGAAAACTATTTTGCCGTCTTTATTTTTTCGTTGCAAAACACACACATGAGATCAGTTTCATGTAGGTGATTTGATCATTTGTGTTGATTCTCTCTCTAAGAGCAACCCATAAGATGAATGCATGTTTCGGGGTGATACAAGGGTTCCAAAATAACGTGGCCCAAGACCTCTTAGTACCCTTTTTTTTTTCTAAAGATCTTGTATCCATATTTCATGTTTTTTAGGTTCAAAATCAGGTCACATGATCGTGGTGAAATCGGGTTTCCATATGTGAGGATCCTATTGTGCAAATCGCAACCCACAAACTCGGGTACCCGTTATATGATTACGAATCTTGTTTTGCATGACAGAGACATCCCCAAATTTAGATGTTGAAATCAGGTCCCAAGTTTGCGGGAAGATCCAAAATCAATTTCCAAACATTTTTTCCGCTAGCTCCCTAGTACCATACACATTAAGAAGTCGTATTTTCATACGATATAATGCCTAACAATTACAAATCACCATCTCTCTTATCTCAATCCCAAATATTACATATGCCTAAAAATTTGCTATCTATCCATTTTTTCCACAACGATTCTTTATGCCTACATATTCTCATCGTATTTTCATGATAATGGTATCGTGCCACTCCATGAGATCTATGAGTCCGATCCCTCCCTCGTTTTTGGTCATACACATAATATCCCACACAACCTTGACCGATTTAGAGTTCCAAAGCAAGCCATGACAAATTTTGATAATATTAATCGTCTTTAAGTCCTCATTCCCCCTTATATGCATGCAAAATGTCAATTTTTTTATGTAACTCGTTATTAATCATTTTAATTTATTTTGAATCAATTAAAAATTTAAAAAAACAATCTAATAATTAGTGATCCATTCCTATGTGGTCAAGGGAAAATTCTACCCAAGGGAAGACAAGCTATAAATGGGTTAACCCTAACCTGAAAAGCCTAAATCTTAGTGAAGGAGAGATCCATAAATATCCTACCCAAGCTAGGATCCCTAGTGACGCAAACTATAATTCCCTCTTGCAAAGTCTCCAACCTTATCCCGAACACCATCTAATCATTAACATCCCTTTTTAGGCTCCTAGTTCTGATAGACCATCAACAACTTCTTATCACCCAGATTCTACAATTCCTATAGACTCTACAAATGAATTTATCCCCTCTTTTCCTCACTTCAACTGACATTAAGTCTCCCCTTACAAAGGTTTCAATTATGATGAAGCGTCCTTTAAAGGAGAAGCTCAAACCTAATGGAAAGAAACAAAAAATTACTCATGCTGAAATGGTTGCGTTTGAAAAAGTGGATAACAAAATGGTGGAGGTGGCCGTTCTTGATATTCTATATTTTGAATACTCCCTTGAAGATAATTAGTCTAAATTAAGTGGGTGGTTGATTAGCGCATCCCTCACAACAATCATGATAGGTGTTTTTCTGAATTTGTTAGGGTCAAGGTCACCCTTAATAGTCCAAAACTTTAGAGAGATAATCTTTTGGGAGAAACCTTGGGTTTTCGGCTATCCAAAACCAAGATAAAAAATAATAATTTACTAATAAGTGCAAAGAAACTAAAAATAAAGTTGTTGTGCAGTGTGAATCCCGTTGAAATTTCTGATGGTCTGGCCTTTTTTGTTGTTGACAACTGAGACTATGAGGTACTTTCATCCTCTTTGAACCATATTTATCTATCTATTTGTCTTGATAATCTTAATACGTGGTTTCTTCATTTTATATATGCTCCCTGATAAAGATAATAAGTTTAAACTTTAGGAATTAAATTGCACTACTTAGACCAATCCTGGTGCCCATAATATCTTCTTAGGATATTTTAATGATAATAGGATCCCCAATAAAAACCAGGAGGTAATCGTAAACCTTAATTTATAGTAAGTTCGTTTAACAATAACATTATCCTTAATAATCTTGAAATCCTTTCTAAAGATGTTACTTTACGTGGAAAATTAACAGAACTGATGAGGATCTTATCCTCCAGAAGTTAGATTAGGTATAGGTTGTCCTTTTTGGTTCCTTGTTTCGAGATGCTTGGATTCATAATTCCTTTGCAAAATATTGTTGATAACATGTCGCCTACCTATTGTCTACCATATGAGTCATCAACGATAATTGATGCAATATTATCCAAGTCGTATAAAAGGATAACGGGTGAGTGAATTTGCCGAGTTCCAATTAAAAACTTGCAACTTGAATAACATATTTTTTTATATATTTTTAAATCGTAAATCGTATGATAAATATCAGCTCCTTCAATTTCAAATTAATCTTGGCACCATTTGTATTCATTACTTCCAAAACTAATCAATTTTGTTTAATTCCTTTTTTTTCATACATATGAGACTTAAAAGCCGGTATCACCAAATTACAAAACATTTAATGTAACATCTAAATAGAATCTAGGACTACCCTGAAAATTGCACATTCACTCCTAGCAGCGCTTTGGTTGGCTTCGCGAAACACATGATTTATCATAAAGTTTGGATGATCTTGCACTATACTCTAACACTCACGTCATATATGAAAAAGACGACTGCTTCCATCGTCCTTCACTAGTGCATGGAGCTCCGTCTCAAATTAAATTGTTTAGTTCCTTTTAGAATATGAGTAGCTACTCAAATTGAGAAAAGTAAATTAATATTTCCGCAAAGCCTAAAATATGTAGTTATTAATACCCATTTAGTTTATTAGAAATAAAATTAGAGCCAATTGTTGAGAAATGCCCATTAAAAAACTTATTTAGAAAAAGGTGCCTAGAATAAGACACTTTATAGAAAACAGCCTCATCCCAAAATACCCTTCCAAACAATAATAAAAAAAAAAAAAAAAAAAAGAAAATCAACTATTGGCTGCTGATTCTAAAATCGATTATTAAAAAAAAAAAAAAAAAAAAACAAACTACAAACTTCACTTCACTCACGCAACACACACACACAATACAATACAGAATCTGAAACGTCAGAGAGGAGAGAGAGATTATCGGCGACGACAAGAACGGCGAAGGCGAAGGCGGAACAGTGAGCGACGGCGAACGGCGGACGGCGAGCAAGCTACGCAACAACTCAGTCGATCAACGAAGAGATTCGACTAAAAAACACAGCAAAACCTATACGTAAGTGAAAACTCAAAAATAGTGCTATTTCTATGTTTATTTCTAGGTTTTTGATAGTATTTCACAAGTTAGAAACTGTTTTCGTCTGATTATTGAACAAAAACACAACACAAATATAGTGCATGTGGATTTTGTTTAATTTCTACCGATTTCTTAATAAGTTATAAACAAATTCTTACTGATTTATATATAAAAACAGAATTTAGATATTTCTAGGGTTTAAAATATGATTATTTGATGAATGTGCTCTATAAAGTTTAATCGATATGATCGAATGATGGAATAGAGTCGTAAAACGTGATTACTGTGTTAAACAAAGACCTATAGTGCAATTATTTGAATTTTTTTGAGGAATAACTGTAAAATATATATAAACAGGGTCCTTGCACTGAAATTTTGGTATATATTGTGCATATTATATACAGAATGGATAGTTTAGGGACTTTATAGTGTAATTAGTACAAATATATAGATAATTAGAAGGCAAAACATGTGTGTTCTGCATAAATGTAGTAGTAACTGTTTAAAACATGGAATTCCATGTTTTTTAACTGTATAAAACATGGAATTCCATGTTTTCTACAGTCACAAAACATGGAATTAACTCAAATTCAGACTACTAAATATATTTTCTTGTGCTTGGATATTGTGTAAAAACAGGTAAAAATGGCACCAAGAAGGAAAGAGAAAGATCAAGAAGAAGATGAAGAAGAAGGAGGAAAGAGGACATACAAGGAAACATACAAGTCAACTCTAGCTCCAATTGTAAAGTTAATGAATGATAACCCATTTGCTGAGCAACACCTAGAATGGTGTAAGGAAACACCATTCTATGAGCTATTGAAAGGATTATACAATCTGAAAAAAAGAAAAGGGAAGATTATACTAAGAAAGGGTGACATTATTACTCAAGAAATTATAAGGTGCTACTCAAATGAGAAAAAAGGATTTAAATTAGGACAAAGAGTAATAACTCTCAGAAGAGAAGATGTAGCAGTAATAATGGGAATTAAAGGTGGAGTAGAAGAATTCCCTAGTCTAACAAATGAAGAAGTTGGTGAATTTACAGAGTGGCATATGAAATACTTCGGAGAGGAAAAGAAGGTGACTGTACAAATGATAAAGGATGTGTTGAAAATTATGTTTGAAGACATTCAAGATGTGGACGGAGAAAGTGAAGAAGAAAAGAAGGAAAGAAGAGAAAGAATCGAGAAAGAAAGGAAGGCAGATTTCCCGCTATTAATGACGCTTTATGTAATGGGCAATGTAATGTACCCAACTTCAGGAAGTGTAGTTAAGAAAAGAGATGTCAGGACAATAGAAATGATAAGAGAAAAATTGACTGATTATGACTGGACGGGGAGACTGATTGATTTGTTAGAGGAGTCCTTGGAAGCTTATAGTAGTAGAAATCCGAAGAAAGTAATCGGATGTGTCACAGTGCTATTGGTAAGAAAAATAAATATGTTATACATATATATATATATATTTATAAATTGTACTAATATAATAGTTTGTTATGTTTTGCAGCCTTGGTTGTACGAATACACAGATTTGGGAACTGAATTAAGGCCAAGAGCTTGGCCAAGAATATTGAAATGGAAGCTAGATGATAGAGATAGCAAGTTTAAATCGGAAAAAATTGACAAACTCAGAAAAAAGGAGGTAAAATGAAGTTGAGATTTATATATATATATAACTTAAACATTTAACTAAAACTCTACATATCTTACACAGGTTAAAAAGAAGATCCTCATAAGTGATGAGGAAAAAGAAAAACTCAATTTGAAAAAAGAGAATAAAGAAGAAGATGATGACGATAGTGTCGTATCTCTGACACAAAGAGAGTCAGAAGATGAGGAAGAGGAGGAAGAGGAGGAGGAGGAGGAGCAGGACCAGGACCAGGAAGAAGCCGAAAAAAATGAAAAAGGTAAAAAAAACATCTATAGAACTCCAAATTAGTAAACTGTTAAAAACATGGAATTCCATGTTTATAACATGGAATTGCATGTTTGAAACATGGAATTCCATGTTTATAACATGGAATTGCATGTTTGAAACATGGGATTCCATGTTTTTAACAGAAAAACACACATATATTCACTTCTAAAAAGACTAACTGTATTTCTTTGACTTGATGGTTGCAGATGAAGAAAATGAAGAAGATAATACTATCAAAGATTTACATGATGAGTTGGACGAGGCTTACAAAATGCAGCATACCCTACAGAAGGAAAAATGCAATTTGCAGAAACAGTTAAAAGAAAGAAAAGAAATAGAAGACAGGAAAACAAAGAAGATGGAGGAAAATATAAAAAAACTGAAAGATGAAATCAAACAGTTGAAGATAGACAACATCGAGGTTAACGTACAACTGGTAGAAAAAGATTCAAGAATCAAGCAGCTCGAGGTAGAAAAGGAAAAAAGAGATGCAAGAATCAAGCAACTTGAGGAAGAAAAGGAAGAAACAGAAATGAACAGACATATAGATGAAGCAGTAAACTACGGAATGAACCAAAACACACCACCAGGAACTGAGCAAGAAATAGAGATGGAGGGGGACCTGGAAAAACAACCTGAGGTGTCAAAGGGAAATGAACAAGGAACGAGAAAAGAGATGGAGGGGAACATGGAAAAACAAACTAAGGTGGCAGTCGAAAATGAAGAGGGAACGAGTAAAGAGAAAGAGACTGGAGAAAGTGTAGGAAGGGAGAATGATCGGGTTGGTGGTGAAACTGAAGAAACTGAAAACACTCCTATAGGAATGGATAAAGGTGAAGTTGCAGTGATAGGGAAGAAGAAAGATGGAGTGAAAGTGAGCTCAATGGTAACACGCGTGAAGAATCAGCCAAGAAACGCAAAGAAAAAGATGGGTTCAGATTTCACAACACAGAAAATGAAAAGAAGAAAAGTAAGTAAAGAAATTGAATTCGAGATAGAGGAGCCGGTTACGCAAGAAGAACAAGAAAAAGAGGTTCGGAAGAAGACAAAACAAGATCAGGGTAAAGGAAAATCCAAAATTAATGAAGAAGCAAAAAGATGGGGGGAAGTAGTGTACAAAAGGAAAATCAACAAAAAGACACCGTACGAGTTAATCGAAAAAAAATATCTGCAGACAGTGAACAAAATTTATAATATACAGAAAGATAAATTGTAAGAAAAAGTGAAAATTTTATAATTATTTAATAGCTATATATACTAACATTTGAAAAATGTATCAATTTACAGGTTTGGAGTGTGGGGATCGGAACTGAGTAGCCCAGTAACTGTGGAAGATATGGAAGCAATTGCAGAGGAGAAGTCAATCGATGACAATGTAAGTATAAATAAGTATAAAAAGTGATATTTAAAGACTAATTTTATAATAATAAAAAATGTTTTTTGCAGGTAATAGATGCATACTTCACAATATTACAGGGAGAATTCAATATTTCAAGTAAGCACATATCAACTGTACAAATGATCTATGCTGTGGAGTACAAGGTTTTCTTCATGGGGACTGAAACCATGGTGAGTAAATTAGTTTTAGTTATGTACAAATAAACCATGTATTGAAAAAACATGAAATTCCATGTTGTTTAACTGTACTAAACATGGAATTCCATGTTTAGTACAGTTAAACAACATGGAATTTCATGTTATGATCAAAATGTATAAAACATGGAATTCCATGTTTAAACATGGAAATTCATGTTTGATAACTGTATTAAACATGGAATTCCATGTTTAATACAGTTACATAACATGAAATTCCATGTCTAATACAGTTACATAAACATGGAATTTCATGTTTATGTAACTGTATTAAACATGGAATTCCATTTTAAGTGCCTATATTATGCAGTACTTAGACTATAAGATCCCTAAACAGTAAAAAAGATTAATTATGAAATTTTTTCTGTTTATGCAGGGGTATGTGCTTGGAAATGATGAGGAAATCATGGAAAAGCATGTGAAAAGTATATTCATGAAAGCTCTCGAGGACGAGAATTCAATCATCCTGTTTCCGATACAAACTGCAGAGGACGATGATGTATTGAAAGACGTGCACTGGACGCTGCTCGTGTTTGAACCGCAGGACTATGCGAAAGACAGGTGGAAACTTTACGACCCAGCAAGCACAATAAGGAACCATGCATTATCAGAAAAAAGCAAGAAGAATGCTGAAAAGGTATTCAACTACCTAGAACCAGGAGCAGGACCAGATTCCGAGAACCCAACCCAACCAGAACTAAAGATTATGAACTGCCCACAGATGAGTAAAGGAAGCAAAGACAGTGGAGTGTTTATTAGCATGTATGCGGATGACATATACAAAAACGCAAAAGTAATGGACGAATATGAAGAGAATGCAGCAGAGAAGTACCGAGCGAAGATGTATATGCGGTTCATAGACACAAAAGAACAAGGAATCACTTATGAAGAAGAAAAATGAAGAATTTGTTTTAAGTTTTTTAATATTCTGTTGAAGATGATTTTTATTAAGTATGTTATTTGACTTATTTTGGGAGTTTTAATTTGTAATGTTTAAGATATATTGTTAAACTTATCAAGTATTATTATTTTTGTTATTTCTTAACAATTGGCTAATGATTTATTATTATTTTTGTTAAAAACTAATTTTGTTAAAAACTAACTGTTAAGAAAAAAAAAACGAAAATGTTATGTAATGCTCAAATATTCATGATATAAAAAAAAAACAAATAGGCATAGTTGTGTATGTATAAGTATAGGTCACAAATACAAAGCTTAAGGGAAAAGTGAAGGTCACCAAAACACGGGACAAAAGTCAAATAAGAAGAAAAATTTCCATGTATAAAACATGGAATTCCATGTTTCAAACATGGAATTCCATGTTCCAAACCTTGTGTATTATGCAAAATGCTTTGACAATTGTATAAAACATGGAATTCCATGTTCTGTTAACTGTATGAAACATGGAATTCCATGTTTCAAAACATCTGTGCTCTACAGAATGTACATGTAACTGTATGAAACATGGAATTCATTGATTTGCAAAAGTATTAAACATGCAATTCCATGTATAAAACATGGAATTCCATGTTTTAAACATGCAATTCCATCTTTCAGCCGTGAACATTAAGATAGCGAGTCATGCTACATGACTCGAAACCTGTATTAAAAGACAATAATACTAACAAAATGAACAACAAGACATATAAACACAAAAAAGTTCAAAAATTTAACAATAAAAAATAAAAAACAATGTTAAATACGTGAATATTAATAGACCTTACAAGAATATAAAGATAATAAAAATAAAAACTCATAGAGGTGCTTGACAGGATTTAGCATTATGGTGTCCTCGGGTGTGGCAACGTCCACATGTTATCAACCTAGTTTCATGCTCAAATTCACCACGAGACTTGAAACGCTTCGTTTTTGGTCTTCCGGGAGGAACCTTGACGATTGGAGGAAGGACAAAAAGATCACCCGGCCCGGGGATTGGTGAAGGTGGACTGAACGTGGAGAAAGCAGGAACGTTGCGCGAGTAGCATTCCCTATAAAAAGCCGTGTGGTAGTACCTCTCGATGTACTCTAAACGATGACATGGCTCTACTGCTTTTTGCAAAACCGCAACAGCGTGAGGACAAGGAAACCCCATGAACTGCCAACCTCCACAAGTACAAGAGAACCTTTGAATATCAACAACGTGAGACGGGTCGGAAACAACTTGATGCAAACCTCCAGATTGACGACACACGGCCCAAGGACGAGATTTATCGAAATTAGAAGCGTAAAGATGCTCGGCCTCGGGAACCAAATTTGTTGTCCACTTCGAAGAATCTACAAACCTCTCTGAAAATTTACCCATTACCCAAAGACGGATTTGATCGATTAGCTCGATGATAGGAAGTTCGTCCCAATGTTCACGCTTGATTCTAGAGTTCAATGACTCGGCGGCGTTTGAAGTCATCTCCCCGTAACGTTTCCCCGGAAAAAACGCATTGGAGAAGTTCTCTTTCGGAAGATTGTCCATGAAAGTACGACCTACGGCTTTGCCTTCACGGATAAAAACTTCAAAAGCTATCTCGAATTCTGCAACATTTGGAGCATGTGCAACCCTATTTAGCAAAGTAATCATCGATTCCTTGTATGCACCCATGCCTTTTCCTTTTATAGAGTCGCGTAGGTTGTTTTTTATATGAAATAAACAGAAAGAATGGAAGCCGTCTGGAAAAACATCCCTGACCGATGATATAATGCCTTGGAAACGGTCGGAGATGAAGGTGATTCGACGATCTTGGACCAAAGGTCTAAGAAACCTTAGAAACAGGTTCCAGTTTGTCGTGTCCTCGGCTCGAACGACCCCAAATGCAACTGGAAATATGCCTGCATCAAAACAAACAAAGAGGGGGAACACAGCATAAAACAAAAGAAACAGAAAAGTAGAAGAAAAAAGGAAAGTGCAGAGAAGAAATTGCATGTTTTAAACATGGAATTCCATGTTTTAAACATGGAATTCCATGTTTTAAACATGGAATTCCTTCACAGAAGCAGGGGTTAGAAGAAAAAGAAGTGCAGAGAAGGAATTCCATGTTTAGAACATGTACTTCCATGTTTATAACATGGAATTCCATGTTTAAAACATGAAATTCCATGTTTTAAACATGGAATTCTTTCTCAGAAACAGGGGAAAACATGGGATAAGGTCACGAAAAGGTACCTTTGTTGGCGTCCTTTGCAGTTGCAACTAGAAGGTGTCCCTTGTACTTGCTGTTCAGGTGTGTGCCGTCTATAAATAGCATTGGACGACAATATTTAAAACCGTGAACACACCCTCCAAACGCAACAAAGCATCGTTCAAACGTGAAAGTCACGGGATCAAACTCGTAATGAACCTGTGTGGATGGATCGGCTGATTTCAACTTGTCTAGGTAAGATCGTAATCGATGGAAAGACAAGGAAAAATCGCCGTGAACTTCGTCCTTGGCCTTTTTTAGACTATTATAAGCTACGGTGTAGGTTATGTCGAAACCATAACCGTGTTTCATCTCCCTAATAATGTCTTTCGGAACAATATCCGGCCTAGCCCTAACTTCTTCAACGACCAAATCAGATATAACATTGGAGTTCATAGCCTTGCTAACCATGGATTTCATAACCGCACCACAGTTGTGCTCGTTCACCAAGCTACGTATGTAAAAGAATCCGTTGCTACGTTCAAGAGAGGCGTACACTTTCCAAGGACAGTCTACGGTTTTAAAACCTTTGCAATGCACGGAACATTTCAGCTTATAATTATGAGTGAAGTAATAGTTAAACCCAACTTCGCTCGCAAATTTGGCAACTGCAGAACGAAATTCAGTAACGCCTCCGTAAAAGCATTGACCAACATGACTGATTAGTTGACTCCAATTGTTACTCTTGAGAACCAAATCTTTATGACCACCGAATGTATGCTCCTTGGGATCGTGCAAAGACGAGGACCTTTTATGAGGGGAGCAAGAATCAACAATCGTGGTGATTGCAGAGCAAGCCGTAGACTGAGACGTGTCTATTTCCCGATCATCCGTGACGTATATATCCATACGCTGCAGAGTTGACTCGTTCACCAAAAGCTGCATGTTCGAGAAGTCTTCTTCGTTGTTCAACACACAGTTAACGTCATGTCCGACTGAATACAATAAACGAGTGGAGTTCAATACCAAGGAAGGCCATTTAGAAGTCACGTACTCGAGAACAGAATCGAAACTCGGGAAAAGATCAAACGAACGCATAGAACGTTGGGAACCGAACCTAACAACAGCCATAACCATCTGCAGTAAACAATTCATAACATTAGGAGTTGGACATAAGCACATACACAAGCAAACAAGTCATAACGTTGTTGCAGTTGCAGAATTCCATGTTTCAAACATGGAATTCCATGTTTTATACAGTTTCCATGTTCTGATAACTGTACAAAACATGGAATTCCATGTTTGAAACATGGAATTCTGCAACTACAAAAACAAATGCAGAACATAACAACTGAAAATCAAACTCAAATGAAATCAATTCACCTTAAACACGAAAATTAATCAAAAGTAAAGCAACATATCAATGAAATGAAGAATATACTACACATACATATAAAAAAAGCAGGAGAACGTAATCAAAAAACAGAAAATATGTATAAAATGAAACAAAAAAATGAAGAACAACAACACACATAACACAACAGAACATGTATATGAACGAATTCATATAGTATTCAAACAAACAATCAAGTTGCAGTACAAACCTTGAAAAACAGGGGAAAAGGAAGGAAAATGCAGAAGAAAGAGTAAGAAACTTGAATCAAATTGCAGTATCAATGAACAATTCAAACACTACAGCTCTTCAATATACGAATTCGTAACAGTATTACAAATCTGCAACAAAAAATCGAACAAATGAAAGCAAATATTAGAAGAAAAACAAAAGGAAAAAAAGAGAAAAAGCAGGAGAAATTATGGAATGAAATAATGAGCCGAGCTAGAAGAAGATAAAGGAGAAAAGAATAAAAGAGAACCTGGCTTCACATGAGAGAGAGAAGAGCTTGGCAGCTATGGCGAGAGGAAGAAAAGGTGAGCTTCGGCCGTTATGGAGAGAGAAAGAAAAGAGATAGAGTGGAAGAGAGAGAAGATCTAAATGGATTATGGGAATAATTAATTAATTGATAAATAAATATAGTATATATAGGGGGTAAAGTAGGAAACAAAAATAGATAAGGGATGTTTTTTACAAATAAGTAATTAGAAAGGTATATATGTACAAATAAAATAATTAAAGGCTTAAATAAAGAATTAGGAACCTTAATGGGGATGTTATCAACAATAACCTCATAAAATTAACCTAGAAGTATTCCTTTATGCATTAAAAACCCTGTCCCCTACAAAATTCAAGAGCGTGACAGAATACTCCTCTGCCGCAACCAGCCCCGCCGGAAACCCGCTACAACCTCAATTTGAAATAGGTATTTTTTTTTTCTTTTACCACGTTTTCTTTTTCCAATGGTTTTTGAAAACCCCGCAAAGCTTTTTTCTGTTTTTGCAAATTGTTTGCGTGTTGATGATGATACATATATAGCCGTTGTCACCTATATTCTCCAAAACATGGAGATGCCCAAGCTATTGGGGTAACTAAGTATATGTGTACTTTTTGAAAAGCCAAAACTAAGTAGAACTGAATGAACAAAAAACAACAAAGAAAATAAAAGAATCACTTGCGACTTCGAAATTAATTTTGAGTTGTATCTTGAAGACAAGGGGTTTACACTCGTTTGAACTAAATTAGGGATAATTATGGAAGCAATAAAATTCGTGTATTATGGTGATTTGGTAGTACACATATATTTAGTGCAGAGACTCATATTGTTGTCAAAAGCATCACTTTGATGTTTAATTATTTACGCTGTAATATTATGCATATATGAATTTTTCTTCAATTAAACCGTTAAGTATATATGTGCGACATTATGAAAAACAGGGGTATATTAGGGTATTTGGGATAAAAGAGGGAGCAGGCTGTGAGAATGTCGCTACATTTCCAAGCTTCTGCACTTGTGTATTCACCCTCTTACCCTAACGCTGTTACATGGTCGGAAGAGAATTTTGTTGCAGTGGCCTCTGGTTCTATAGTCACCATCCTGGTAAATATAAACTTATATATTTTCCCTTTTTTTAAATTAGCAGCATCTTGATTATTATTATATACATTGTGAACATAGAATCCAGCAATGCCTAGTGGACCTCGAGGCCTAATTAATATCCCAGCCAGCAAAGCATTTCCCATTGGAGTAATTGAGCGAGAAGGTATTATTTTAATTTATTTACATAAAACAGGTTGATTTGATTCTGATTAAAAATTGAACAGATTTGACGAGTTCCTGTATGCTACCTACTGCTTTATCTCGCAATGATAACCCTTGTGTTCGATCTATTTCCTGGTCTCCCATTGGTTTAGCTCCAAACTCAGGGTATGAAGTTTAATCTTTTAATTAATATTTCCCTCATATCTTTTAATCTATTTATTTATTTATTACAGTTGTTTACTTGCTGTGTGTACTACGGATGGACATGTTAAGCTCTATCGTATGCCTTTCTGTGAATTTTCTGCAGAGTGGATTGAGGTTTCTCATTTTTCAACTTTATTATTACGAAAAGATGTAGAAGAAATGAATTTTATCGATTTATCGACTTTTTATAGGTTCTGGATGTGTCTGACTTGCTGCATAACTATTTTAATAAAATTTGCTTTGAGGAATCAGCCATTGCTGTAAGTTAATAATAATGAATATCCTCATTAATATATACACTTTTTACATCTTCTCTTTTCTAACCAGAAATGCAATATCTTACCAAACTCCAAGAGAAAAAGAAATGATAGAGTGAGCATAATGTAATCTGTTCTGTAATCCCACTCTTTTCAATTACATTTCATTCAAGATTTTTATTATTAATGTTTTACTCCAGACAGTGAGACTGAGACCCAATCCGATGATGATCTAGAAGAAGAAGATTTTTCACCACAAATTACTCCTCCTCCTTCCAAATCCAAATCAAAGGCTCAAAAGAAACCTTGTGATACAAATTTCTCATTAATAACTGCCCAACAATATTCTTCAAGAAATGCAATGTTATCTTCGCTAGTTGTAGCATGGTCACCCATTTTGCATGATAATAATAACTGCTCTATACTCGCAATAGGCTCAAAATCTGGTAAAGTATCATTATGGAGAATTCATACACCAAAATCCTACTCTATTATAAACATTACCGACTCAATAAATGCATCACTTAGTGGACTTATCGAGGCACATTCTAGTTGGGTTACTTCCATTACTTGGGCTTCATATATTTCCGATACTTTAAAGCCTCACCTTTTATTCGCTACTGGAAGCTCTGATGGAAGGTCAGTTTCTACTTCTAAAATTCTAATTTTATTCATCGTGAAAAAGCTTTTACAATTCTTTTAATCTTTTTTCTTTCTGTTTTAGTGTGAAAATCTGGCAAGTTTCAACTAAGGAGCTTTTAAAATCATCAGAACTTAGTCTAGCTTCCGTTTCACTTGTGAAAGAGGTTGGAATTTTTTTATATTGAGTTTTTAATTATTTTGTTTGCGTGAAAAAGTAACAGAGTAGTATTATTTCAGATTACGTGTGAAAATTGTGTTCCAGTTTCAACACTTGCTTTAATAGTGCCTGTGAAAGCACCACACACATTGTTATTAGCTATTGGTAAAGGTTCCGGAACAATCGAAGTGTGGTTTTCTAATATACCTACAGGTGTATACAGAAAAGCTGGAACATTTGATGCTCACGATCATATTGTAAGTTAATATCATTTAATCTTTCTCACTCACTTAATCATGGTTATAACTAACTTGAGTTAATATTCTCAGGTTACAGGCTTAGCTTGGGCTTTTGATGGAGCATGTTTGTACAGCTGTAGCCATGATAACTCCTTGAAAAGCTGGTCTTTACATGGGAACCTCCTTTGTGAAGCATCTATTCCTTCAAACACTCCTGGAGTTAAAAACCCTATTGATGTATGATCTCATCTGATATGACTTTTTAATTTAATAATTTATTTCAAATTTTGATAATTTAAAACTTGTTTGCAGGTCCCACATGTATATAATTCTTGTTACGGTGTCGCTTTTTCTCCTGGAAATCTTGTGGTTGCTGTGGTAATATTATCTCGCTAATCTATTATTTTTATCTTAATTTTAATATTCCTGATATATTTCACTCTTAAAGCAATAAAAAACTTACTAATTTCTCTATTTGATTTTTTTTTGCAAGGTTCGTAGTTTTGATATTAATCTTTTAAATCCAATGTACGAGAAAAGGTGAGTTACGGCCCTAATATACAAAGGTGCTATTTTGCTATTATTGTTTTATTATTCTGAGTCTAATATTGAAATATTAAAACAGGGCTTTAAAAGCTGCTGTTGAGTTTCTATGGATAGGGGGACAAGAAATAGAGAATTCATGTGATGCGGGTCCAGATTTTGATACCAAATCATTCCCTGGTTTTCCTGAAAAGGAATTAATTTCTTGGGAGAGTAATATTTTATGGTCATTAAATCAACACGAGCATCTCGATAAAACACTAGTCACTTGGGATGTTATAGCTGCTTTATTAGCCTTTAAGCAAACTATTCCTAAGTACACGGAGTATATACTTTCAAAATGGCTAAAATCTTTTCTTGGAGAAGAAAGTATTTACAGTTCTAAAGTCTCGGAATCTCTTTCAAAATTGACTTCACGTCAGTTAAACCTTATAAACATCATAACTAGACATGTTATACTTAAAGAACTCAAGGCCGAGAAAATTAATAGCAAACAATTTGATAACGAAGAAGATGATAATGAAGAAGAAGAAGAAGAAATAAGTTTATGGATGAAATTAATTATGAATAGTGAAATGGAACTTAGATTTAGGCTAGTGCGTTTCAGTTTTTCTGTGATTTCTAATCTTATGTCTGAATCTTCTACTAATATTACTGATTATTGGAGTCCAACTGGGTTAGCTCAAATGGAGCAATGGGTTACCCTTAACAAGAATAATATCAAGGATCTTCCAGATATTAAAAAAATCGAGAAGAGGTACTTTATTTCCTTATAAATACTAATATAGGGACCTATAGTGCAATATTTGCTAATATTGGTGTTATGCAGGCAACTAGTTTCGAAATGCAAGTATGTAGCGAAAGAGCAATGTAGTTTTTGTTCAGCAATAGTTCCGTTTGAATCTGCTGAGGTGGCGTTTTGTAAAGGAGTAGGGCGAGGAAAAGAAAGTGGGCCGAAACATAAATTAGCTAGATGTGCTGTTTCTATGCAGATTTGTCCAGTTACTCCTACATGGTACTGCATGTCTTGTCAGAGAAGAGCGTCAGAATTGGTTCCTGAAACCTTCTTTTTTAAGGAGAGTGAATCTTGTCTTGTCCTAAAAGAGTGTGTGAAACCGTTTTGTGTATTTTGTGGGTTACTTTTGCAAAGATCACTCCCAGATTTCTTTCTTTCTGCATCTCCTACCTAAACTTATAAAGTAGTTTACTTTTGTAAGGTAAAGGCTAGTTTAAGAGCTGTTTTTTTTTTTTTTTATCATATACGCCTTTTTTGATAATTTTAAATTGAATTTTTTAGTTTTTTATTTGTTTAAATCTATGAGGATAATTCTGCTTATATTCATTTTATTAAAGATGGCATGACTTATGATGTATAGAGTATGGACAAATAATTATGTAGATTATTTAATCGTTTTGATACCTTGTTTATCATTAATGAGAAAGAAAGATGACAATGGAGTATGTCACTAGTTCGGCTCACCTGACTTGGTATATGATTGGAAGACCGATTATTAATTTTCATATTTCGATAATTTGGTTTACGGTGGATATTTTATAGTATAATTAACGTCACCACTTAACCTAATTTGATTTGTTAGTTGAACCATTCTATTCCGTAAGACCTGTAACACTATGTCCACTTTCGTGATAAATTTTTTATGAAACTCTAATCAAGGATTCATTGGTTTTCTTAAAAAAGTTGACGACGTTGGAAAAATAAAGTGATCTCTATTTTCCGGATTTTCGAAAAACAATTTTGACGACATTAGCAAGTCAGGCTTGGTGCAACAAAATAAATCTGGAATAGATAATCTGGACATTTTATTTGCGAAAGTCTCAAAAGTATTTACGATAGAATAATTATTTGGGATGCATAATTCAAACGTAGTTATTTTTGACGTGATCAATTTTTTTTAATACAGTGGAGAGTCACGTGGATTTGGAGTTATTTTAACTTCAATGAGATGCGATTTCAGAATCTTTACGAAATAATCTAACTATTAGGTCAACTATCTATCTCTCGTCAACTTAATTTTGGAGGAAACACATTATTAAAACCAAGAAAATAAATTGATCCAAGAAGTTTTAAAATATATTGCTCAGAACTCAAAAAATACATACACATTATATTATTCTACAAACATGTCAATTTAAATTTAAATTTAAAAAAAATGAATTCTAAATATTAGATATCCTTATTACTTCCTATATATAATATAAAATAGATTTTTTTAATGGAAGGATTACTTACATAAATAAAGAGAGCTTATATGCACCTTTACCATTACTCTTTTCAATATTATTCTTTATTTTTTATAAATAGAGAAATCATGTTTAATTCTGGATCAACAAAACAATTTTTTTTAAACGTCTTCAAAAATAGATTTTACTTAATCTATAATACAAATTAGATTTTTCGATGGTACGTATACTCTACATAAAAGCGTCTAGAATCGTGTACACCATTTAAATCCGCTCCTTATATTTAATTCTATTTTCTTTCCCTATCATGCATTTGATAAAATCATTCAAATTTTACAAAATTAATTTTCATACCTAATTCGTTTTTCACTCTAAAATAATAGACATACTTTTCGAAACATATATTGTCCTTTCAATAATTATCGATCGCTCTAAGATCAGCTACTTCACACAAACTTCACAACCATTGTCATACTCCACACATCCTGTAAAGAGAGCATTATTAAAAATATTTGACAACGCAATGAGGAAGAGAATATATTGACTTTCTGTACTTTTTTTCTTTCTCCATAATTTTTCCCAAGGGGTTTTCCAGAAAAGATTTTAAGAGGCAGACTGAATATGTGTAACACCTTTCAAGAAATTGTGTATTCTATTTCTTTATCAGGTTTTGTCCCAATGAATTTTCTTGACGAGGCTTTAATGAGGCATATCCTATAGTGAATATCCAGCGGGGGTGTTATGAATAATTTAATTATTGGTGGATATTCTCCGATGAAGTCATAACGTGTAGAAACGACTTGCAGCAACTTATGATGAAACAGACAGCTGATACAGGTAGTTGTGCAGCAGGTTGAGTATCTCAGCAGATTAAGTCTCACATCAGCTTAAACTAGTAGTTGTGCAGCAGCTTAAACCTAGTAGCAACTTAAGCTAATAGTTTTGCAGCTAGCTATCTACGATTTTCTTTATATAGTTCGATATTCATATCATATTGAAACCAATTCGAATCCCACATAGTAATAATACGAGATCATATTTTTTCTAGATTCTGATTTTATCACCGTTAATTTTATAACATTTATTTTTATAGAGGATTGCTTTCTTAATTGGAAAACAAATATATTAGAAAATAATCCCCAATTGACCCTTGCTTCTGAAAGAAAAAAAAAATTATATTATACCTCTTTTGATTATTGGCTAATTCTTTTTTATTAAAAAGTAATCTATTCATGCCAAATTATTCTCCATATTCTTGATATTTAGATGTAGTCTCGAAAAGAAAAAAGTTTCTTCGTCCAATTTTATTTGTCCAACTTATTAGAAAGAGGTGTCCAATATTATTTGTTCATTTATAATATCAACATACTTTTTATCTAATTTTCTGAAATCACCTCTAATTAATTAGTTAAATTCAATGTACAATATATACTCTTATATTAATAAATAAAGATAATATAGTAAGTAAGGGGATTATTCAATATTTTATTTTATTCTTATATTACAAAAAGTAGGACAAATAAAAATGGACGAACATAGTATAAGATAAACTACAGTATAATGATTGCAACCGATGATAATAATGTGCTCGAGACTCATGATGTAATCGATGGATAAAATTGTGATATACTTTCTCCGTTTCTAAGAGGTTGTTATATTTGTTTTTGCATACAAACTAAGAAATGTTATTTATTATCAATGTGACTGTTAAAATACTTTTCAAAAAGTGTTTTGATATTTTAAATATTTATTAGAAACATATATAATAATATTTAATTAAAGGTAAAAAGTAGTATAAAAATTAAAAAAGTATTATGATTTTTTAAAATAATAATATTTTGAAAATAACTATTTTTAATATAAGTGATCATCTACTGACCGAGAAAGTATAATTTGTTTAAGATATATTTTGATCTCTAGCTTCAGTTATTTGTTTTGGTTAGGGGTGGAATTGGAATGGAAAATTCCGATTTTTGGCCAATTCTGATCCAAAAAATCCATTTTTGGCCAATTCCGATCCAAAAAATCCATTTTTGGAATTGATTTTTTATTTTCCGATCCGAAATCAATTTCCAATTTTTTTCTAATTTTTTTTCCGATTTTTTTCTTGAATATTATTTATATATTTCAAAATATTGTTATATATAGTACTATATATATATTTAAAATTTTGGAATTTCCAAATATATATGTAAATATTTTTTTTGTCTACATATATATATATATATATATATATATATATATATATATATATATATATATATATATAACCTAAACAAATCATAAATAAACTCTAAGCCTAAAAATTTGGGGTCAAATCTTTATAAGTTGGAAACTTTTTCTCTTCCAATTACGTAAGGTTGTGTCAACTAAAAGGTGTTTAGGAATTAAATTTCTCGTGGAATATATATTCTTTTAATGGTTTTTTCTTTATCAATGGATTTAATATTTCGTTATAACATGAATCTAATTTAGTTTTCTTATAGGATCTTGCACGTAAGTCTTCCCTGCTATTGAAAGATTTCTCGATGATTGGTACATTTAGCCAATATCGTGTGTGAACGAGATATCCGAGCTATAATATATATATATATATATATCATATTTTGAGAATTTCGTGATGTAATTTATACTATTTTTTGAAAATTATGTATTGTAATATGTATATATGTTTATTTTGCAGGTAGGTGTTTAGGTTTTATGGTAGGAAAATGAAGTTTTTACTAGTAAATTCTTTAAAATAAAAATCTCGAACCATTAAATTTCAGATTATGATTTTTCCCTAATAAAAATTGAGAAAATGCCACTTAGGGTCTTGAACACACCTCCCTCTTCTCAATCCAAACCTCTTTTTCTTGCCTTTCTTACTAATGATCTCCAATAAGATTTAACACTATAGACAAAAATACCATTTACAATTATACCCTCTTTTGTTTTTTTATTCCTATATATACTAATTATTTTATTTGTCTAAACCCTAAAAACCATTTCATTCCCGTAACATTTTTTGTCTCTCTAACCTCTCTCCTATTTGTTCTCTCTCTCTCTTCAAAACAGTCGAGCACCACCACCACCATTCTCCAGCTTCTTCTTCTCCAACAAGCATCTATGGAAACTGCTACACTTCTTCTTCTCCCTCTTTTGCAGCCATGGACCTCCGACTGCCGTCGTTGCTACGAAGACCGAGCACCACCAGAAACCTGGTTTTTGAGCTCCGACGAAACACGACCATGGTTTTTGAGCTCTGGCGATACACGGCCATGGTGAAGGCTTCACATCTCACGAACTAGAACATCAAAATAAATAGAAATGCAGTATTGGAATAGAAAGGTGAAGCTTGGTGCCAGATTTGCAGAGAAAGGTGGCGTCGATTTGAAGAGAAAGCAGTGAAGCTGGAAACCGCAGCGGTGGAGCTTCATCTCGGAAAACGCTTCCATGGCTGCAAGTCAACTACTGCCACCAGATCTGCTCCAGTTTATAGATCGGAGGTGCGGTGCTACGGAGCTAGGTTTCAGTGCAGTGGTGGTGGTGCTTGTTGGAGAAGAAGCAGCGACGAACACTGCCATAACAATGGTTTTGATTTCCTTTTTCGCTGGTGCTGGTTTCAGGGCCGATCCTGACGTTTTGGGGGCCCAAAGCAAACTTTAAAATATGGGCCCCTAAAATTTTTTTAGATGTATTACAATTTTTTTTAATTAACTTAACTAAACAATTATTTAAAAAAGAAAAAATAGACTAACATTTTTGTTTTGAGTTGGGCTAAAATTGGACCTTTTTTAAATAAGAATTTCTTTTTTACTAATACAAAAAAAACATTTGGGGCCCTAAAAGTATTAAAAATTGAGGGGGGGCCAAGGCGATGGCCTCCTTGGCCTCCCCTCAGGACCGGCTTTGGCTGGTTTCGTCGAGCTCCGGCGATGGGTTTTTTTTTAATGTGTAAACGTGTAGTAGGTAGATGAGTTGACTGTTGACCAGATCTGGTCAACTATTTAGTTAGATTATGTAGGTACTTTATTTATTTGTGGCTGATTTGAATTTGTATAAAAAAGTTAATAAAATACTATTTTGCTATCTACTCTTTGTTTTTTTAATACTTTTTATAGAGTACTCATCGAATTTACATAGTACTCATCAAATTTACAAAATACTCATCAAAATTATCAGATTACTCATCAAAATTATCGGAGTACTCATCAAAATGTATAGAGTACTCATAAAAATTATAGAGTACTCCATTATTTATTCTGATACTCATCAAATTTTTTCCGATACTCTATGTTTTTCCGGTGGCTGGTGGTCGGCGTTCGGTGCTCGGTGGTTGGAGGTCGGTGGTCGGAGATAGGTGGTTAGTGGAGAGAGAAGAACAGTGACATCACATTTATTTTGTCTTTTAGTGTTAGTAAGGGTAGACAAGACAATTGTCAAAACAAAGGTCTCTAATAAGAAGAAATTCCTGGACCATACTCTATAGAGAAGAAAGATGGTCTCCAAGACCCTAAGTATAATTCGCCCATAAAAATTTGAGTATCTAAAGATTTAGTACTGTTGGAATTTCAGTTTTAACAATATAACTCAATAATTTACATCATATAAAGTTCAAACTTAGAATAATGTTTTTCATGTTTAAAAGTTTTACTTATATATTTTTACTTTATTTTTTTGACTTTAAAAAATTATCAAATCTTAACTTTATGAATGTTAATGGATATCAAATTCGAAATTTCTTAAATTTATGAAAATTTAAACTATTAAAATATAGGATTTCTGAAAATTTTCGGGTGTTCCGAAATCGGAATGAAGTTTTGATTCCGATTATTTTTTTGGATCGGAATTGGATTGAATTATGCTTTTCCGAAAAAAAAAATCGGAAATTTCCGAACAAACCCTTTTCCGATCGGATTCACCCGATTTCCACCCCTAGTTTTGGTCAAATAGCTTTAGCTTTTTTTTTTTGCATACATAAGAGGCTATAAAGCCGTTAAGAAAAATAGATTACATGAAGAACAAAGGTTCTTATTAACTATCTAGTACAACGCTAACAGTTGCACAACCACTTCTATCACGTGTAAGCAGTTTCCAAAGGTATTTCGGTGGCTTTGTAAATACGATGGGTTGAGAAGACATCACCGCCCCTTCTTTTGCTAATTTATCAGCACAAAGATTAGATTCACGAAATACATGATTAAGCTCAAAATATAGGAATCTTCTAAGCAATGCACAACACTCTCTTATCATTGAAACATAGCGATCTAAGCTCACACCGCCCTTCACTAGCGCGTGGAGCTTCCCCGAGTCCATCTCATAATGAGTAGAGCTCCCACCACCCTTCACTAGCGCGTGGAGCTCCTCCGATCCGTTTCAACAATCAATTCCGTATAGTCATTATTACTAGCCCACGTAAGACCAAAATGCAAAGCAAACAACTCTGAAGATAAAAGGAGATACAACCATACATGCACCCATGAAACAAGAAATGCAAGCACCATCCTTATCCCATATTTATTTTTAAGTTGTACTGTTATATAACTTTTATCAGAACTCTAATCATTAAAAATATTTAAATAAGTCGTCCATCTCGGTGGAGTAATTATATACTACTTAACCGGAGTCAATTTTGGACCAAAATAAAAACCGGAGTCAATTTTTGCCGTCTTTTAAAAGAAAAAAGATTTGACCCAAAAAACCAAAAAAGAAAATGAAGCTAATACGGGCCGCCACTATTCACTACTATTTAGATTTTGGAACGTGTTTAGAACAAAAGGAAAAAAAAAAAAGATTTTGGAACGTGTAAAGAAGCTTCAAAAGAGTAGTCTTCTTTATTTCACAAAACAAATTTAGTATTTTCGAAACAAAACTAAAGTAAAAATACTTTTAGATATACTATTATTGAAATTATTTAAAATATAACAATGCTTGACTAATAATAAAAAGAGTAAAATCATGCCTACTTAATTACAATAGAGAAAATAATTTTCCAATAAAAAAAATATTAAAAGAAAAAATTATTCTCCATTAATTTAATTTTAGTTTTTTAATTATATTTTATAATTATAAATTATTATCGTTGACACAAACCAATCTATTTACCTACTTTTTTCCTTATCACTCTATGTCAGCTTGTTGTGTGGCCAACAATTGTGCGACTCTATTATCAAGATTAGAGTTTGCCGCCTTGAACACAACCCTTAAACCCATTTTCTGTGGATAGAAAACCATCGATAGCTCTTACACAGTTTCCTAATTTTTTTTTGAACAATACACAGTTTCCTAACTTCTTAAATAATTTTGTTTGATTATCACAGACCTTCTCCTCAAGAGAGAGAATCCCGAAGCTATGACAAAATTTTAATAGTTTTTTAAACCTGTAAGCTATGCTGTAGATATCGGATCCATCACTAAGAAACATAAAACAAACGCTTCATAGAGAGAGAGTAGAACCTAAATATACAAGGTGTTTACATACCCTTGTCAAAGTAAAAACTACCATAATTCTTTGCTTACATATATAAAACCTTAAACCCTGTAAATCATACATCATACCAAATTCAACCCTCCAAAGAAACTACTATCAAGCACCCATAACACAACACAAATATCACTTCTTTAGTGGACCCCACTAATGCTTCTTGCCTTTCAAAGGTCCTCTTGGAATTTTACTCAACTCGCGGCCTAAGCGCTCGACTGGGGCCTAGCCCATAGGCAGGACTA
The DNA here is from genome assembly GCA_029959085.1 of Nemophila menziesii. Taxonomy (NCBI): domain Eukaryota; kingdom Viridiplantae; phylum Streptophyta; class Magnoliopsida; order Boraginales; family Hydrophyllaceae; genus Nemophila; species Nemophila menziesii. Next base: position 28,701,427 of record JARWIR010000001.1, on the reverse strand, counting down.
TACGAGGCCTAGGCGATTTTGAATCCCGCTGTGTAATTTTGTATATTTAGTAATATTATAAGTAGTAATTACAAGGATTTTAACTATTTAAGTCATAAAATTCGTCGAACAACACTGTAGTATATATACAAAATACTAAAATTTGAGTTAGAATACTAATTCAAGAATATTCAATACTCCTAATCGGTGCATTTTTTGCCATTAATCGGTGCCTAAGCGGCTAGGCGCCCCTTCCCCGGCGACTATGGCGCTAGGAAAAAATGCCTAGACTCTTTATTAGGCGTAAGCGGCTGAGGGGGGGAGTTGACGCCTAGGCGGCGATTTCTACAGTATAGCCTGTAAGACACCCATACCGGCTCCCTGTTCCGAAGATGAAACTGACAGCCAGCTTCGAGTGATTTGTCTATTCTCCATGAGATTCTAACTTTAACATTTGGATTCTCTTTGAAGTTATTTGGATCAGGTAAAATAATATTTTCAACTCTTCCCAGCTTCATAGCTATTTTTCTAACATTTTCCTCTTTGATTAGATAGTGGTGGAATCCCTTCAATTCGAACCCAAAAGGATGTTTCCTCCAGCAACAAAAGGTTGACTATACATTCTTCCCATTTCTAAAGAAGAACGTGCAATCTAAAAATGTGGTAATGTCGATTCTTCCACACAAAATCAAAGTCTTCTTGTTTCTCAAAACTAATAAGACAAACATTGATTCCTCATTTTTCTTTAGTAACTTTGCATTTCAGTCTCTAGTGTTGAATGGTTATCTTTTTTTAGATAGTTGGATTGATAGTAATCGAGGCTAATATCTAGCAAATAACTTAGGTTCATCATACTTAACATAGACATAATTTGTATAAGGGGACAAAGAGAACTCGTCTTCTGCTTCTACTTTACCATTCGTTTCATATACTCATCTTGAACTCCACAAAGCAATAAATTAGAGTTGAAGTAAATGTACAATAGATATAAGGTAGATTTTATAATATAAATGTAAAGTTGAAATAGATGAAACACTTGATTGAAATTTGTAAGTATCGAATGTTTGCTAAAGAATATATTCAAGGTTGATTGACATAATTATGGTTAAAGAGAGGGAGAAAATTAAATGATTATGCTCGATAAAACATGACACACATGGTACCTTTAAACATGTTTTGAGAGCGACTAATATTATAATCTTAACAAGATTTTAATAAAAATAATTGCACGTGGAAGTTAGTTCTTATGAATTAAACTATAATTTTTTATAATCTTTTATGTTGAATTTTTGAGTAATGATATTTGTCATTCCTATTCTTTTCACCCTTTTCTCACCTCCTACATGGCAGATTACATGACATGACATGTAAGAAATTAAATAATTAAGAAAAATAATTAAGAAAATAGTTAATTCAAGAAATAAAATTATTAATTAAGATAAATATATAAATTACTTATATGTCATGCTATGCAATGTGTTATATAGGAGGTGACACAAAAAGTGAAGGTACTAGGAGTAACAAATATCATTATTCTAAATTTTTATATGATTTATCGATATGATCAAACTATGTTATGTTAACAGATAAGATTTCCATCTAATTTTAGACGGTCCAATATATAAATGATAAATATTAATTATAATAACAAGATATGTATTAGTAGATAAATTAGGTTAGTTACCATAGTATTTTTACATTTAAAACATAAAATATATATCATAAAAGGATCTGTTAAAAGTAATATTAGATTATCCAATATATTCGAAAGGAATTTTCCTATCTTAACTATGTACCTAACACATAATTAAAATACCATTTTAGAAAATTAACTCTTACTATGAGTTGCTTCGGGCAAAGTGTTCCTATTGGACCCAACCAAACAAAACTGAAAAAGAGTATTCCCTATTATCGTATTCTCTTTCTCCTTTATATATATCTGTCTTTGTTGCACTATAATATTAAGTATTAAAATCGAAAAAGAATAATAAGAAGAAAAAAAGGTTCTGCTCCCATTTCATCTTCTTTTGTTCGCTTTTTTCTCCCATTTTCCAATTTTCTCATCTCGATCTTTCACTTCTTCCTTCAATGGATACCATTTAAAGCTTCATCGGGTAAAAAGCTTAAATCTTTCTCTTTTTTTCTACTATTTTTTTTCATTTTGATCGATCATAGTATTAAATTAATATAAATTATTTAATTTTTTGTTATAGAAACTGAAGTCTTTAGATTAAAACAAAACTAAGCAAATAAAAGATTCGTTCTTTGGGGGAGTCATGGCGGTAGTTGAAAATGCTGAAGTTAGCGAAGTGGGCTCAACGAATCGACCCGGCCCGAATACACAAAACGACGTCGCACCGGCCGTCGCCGATCAACAGTCAAACAAGGTAAATCAAAACCCCTCTACTGAATAGTCAACAAAAATTATGCTGTGTTTAATTTACTAATTAAAATAATCTAACAGCTGAAAAGCTCAGAGATTGGTAAAATTCAGCTGCAGCAACCCAACATGATCGGGAATGGTTTTACAAGGAATGGTGATGATGATCATGTTGTTAGTGATGATCATGATGGGGATTCAAATTCAAAGGAAATGAGAGATTTGCAAGAAATGCTCTCTAAATTGAACCCCATGGCTAAGGAATTTATTCCTCCATCTCATTCCCCTATTCATACCAACCATTTTATGGTGCCTACTATGCACCCTGGTGCAGCTCATTTTGGGTATAATGCAAACAATTTTGTAATACATCCTAATAATGGAGTTATCGATGGAAATTCCGGTAGAAGGGTATTTTTCTCATCATTATTTTCTCTTTATGCTTTTTTGGGTAAATTTGGTATTATATTATTGATGCTATGTACAGAAAAAGAATGGGTATGGTCATGGAAAGCGAAGGATGAACACTCGAACAAGCATGGCACAACAAGAAGACGTAATTAGGAGGACAGTGTATGTGTCCGACATTGATCAGCAGGTAAAATAAAGTTGTTGCTTTTTATTAACGACCTTCTTGTTTTTTTCGCTTTACCGTTAAATTATTTTGGCATCATTAAATATTATTCCACTTTTGTCTTATCGCAATTGTAGGTTACTGAAGAACAACTTGCTGGTCTTTTCCTTAATTGTGGACAGGTAAGTCTACTTTATTTTGCGTAACTGTTAAGTTACTGACTTGTCTATATAGCTATTTAATTTCCGAGGCTTGCACGTGGTCAATTTAGACATTCTATAAATTAGCGGGGGTTACAAAACTTGAACTCGTCATCTATATTTTTATTCCATATTGAGTTATCGATTCGTTTGAAATATAAAGCTGATCCTGAGAGACTTAATTGATTTTATACTTGAATAATAATTAATTAAAGCTTATTTTTCATGCTTAAGGTTGTAGATTGTCGTGTTTGTGGAGACCCTAATTCAGTTCTTCGTTTCGCCTTTGTTGAATTTACTGATCAGGGTATGAATTGTCTTGGCTTTAATTATATATTTCTATTTAAGTTTTATAGTAATCCTTGATTTGTATTGTTTTTTACAGAAGGTGCAATGAATGCTTTGAGTCTAGCAGGTACTATGCTGGGTTTTTACCCTGTAAAGGTGCTTCCTTCAAAAACTGCAATTGCACCTGTTAATCCAACATTTTTGCCTCGGGTAAGAGATTTTCACTTTTAAGTTTTAACAAATGTTTTTAATGCATTTATATAATATAATATAATATATATGTTGTGGTGGATAAAGTCTGAAGATGAGAGGGAGATGTGTGCAAGAACTATCTATTGTGCAAATATTGATAAGAAGGTTACTCAAGCGGATGTGAAGCTCTTCTTTGAATCCCTTTGTGGAGAGGTTTGTAGCTGAGATTATCTAATGAAATTAGAAGTTTGATTTATGGAATATTTATTTTTATTTTTTGTAATATAGGTTTATCGCTTACGTTTACTCGGGGACTATCATCATTCAACTCGGATAGCTTTTGTTGAGTTTGTAATGGTAATTTCCTTGTCCCCTACTTGTCGCCTTATCATTTATGTCTTTTTAGGCTATTTTTGAAAAGTCAGTTTTTGTTTTTTATTCACGAAAAAATCTATACGTGTGTACAACCTTTATATACTTCTTGTCGGGACTTTGACTTGATTCGAGTTAGAAATAATTGGTCACCTTTTTCTGGTCAATTTCATGATATAAAGTTCCATCTTTTACTACTAGCACACTTGCTCAAATAAAAGAAAAAAGATCCAACCTTTAAGTAGTCCTGTGATACTTAATTTGGAGATTTAAACTGCCTTGAATTTTTCCCAGAAACTGCCACGGTGCCAATTAGAGTTTTACTTAAGTTCATTTAGCTGTTTCTGAGTTAACTCAAACAAATGTTTTTATGTATTTGTGGATGATAATAAATAATGAGGAAATCCCTGTTGCAGGCCGAAAGTGCAATTGCCGCTTTGAACTGTAGTGGTGCCGTCCTGGGAGCTCTGCCCATAAGGTATTAAAATATTATCTTTTTAGTTTCCAAAAGAAAAAGAAAAAGAAAAAAAAAAGAATGTTTGTAAAAAATGGGATGTTGTGCAGGGTGAGCCCATCGAAGACACCTGTTAGACCACGTTCACCTCGTCCATCAATGAACTGAAACTCTTATTTAGTGCGATGACATCATCTTTCTTTCTGATCAGATCAATATATACTTTATATGTATATCATCCATCCATCCATCAATCCATCCAATAGATACAATGTTTACTTCTTTCCTTCCTTTGCATCTTTAGCTGAAACCTCTTGTGTTTATTTAGTAGAGTTGGGACACTATTAATTTTCAGGCTATGTATCGGCTTTAATTATCTTGCATTATTATCTTTATTTCTACCCAACATTGCCTCTTATGATGTTTCTATCATCAATATCCTTGAAAATGTTGTCTCAAGTTTATTGATGCTGCTACATCTATATTCACTTACTCATCCTTAATTTTATTCACTTATATAGTATAAATAAAAGTGCAGTTGGTTGAATTCTATGTGTATGTAGTACTTGTGCTTGTTAGGATTCTTATGAATCCTTAACTCATGATAAACTCTTCTCTTTATTGGTTATGATGGCCTTCTAAGTAATTCAAAGTTTCTCTCTTGAACATATCGTGAAATATCGATAATGTAGATTCTCAAAATTAATAGCTAGAGTAGGTAATACTTTAGCATCCAAAAATAAAACAATAAAATTCTTGTCAAGTGGTTAAAATGTCTACGTTGTGTTTAATATCCTATTACTATTGTTGATCACTGTGGGCGTGTACCCTTCCCCTTTCAACCATTTTGACGAATGCTTTGATTTGACCGATAAAAAAACGTAACGGATGCCTTGCTAGTCTCTTTTTAGTTGTTGGTGTTCATTCCCTTTCGAGCATTAAAATTGATGTTTTTTTCAAAGTATTGATATATGAAAAGAGAAACTTACAATGAGTACGTAATCAACTAAATCAAAGTAAACTAGGTTACATATTCCATAAAGCCTCAGAGAAAGCATACCTAGACTATGGAAGTAGGCATACCAAATAGTTTGATATGCACCACTGTGAAAGTCAACTTCTTCCTAGCTAGGAAGGGGGTTTGATAGACTGCAGCTAGGAAGGGGGCAACCTGGTGACACTTCAAAACTGAAAACTATTGGAAAAAAAGAAAGCCATTAGTATAATATGGAAACTAGAATATAAGTTACTTGCCTTAAGTAAACTCCATTGGGAAGTCAGGAGCAGTGGATAAGCCTCTATAAGTCTCTGTAGAGGTGGGGCTTTATCTCAATACTCACAAGAATGTAATTTCTTTGCGTGTATATTGTTCCCAACAACGATGATAAACCGTTGTTGTTGTGGGATCATATACACACATTACAACAGACAACTCCCCGCTTCTTTATAGAGAATACAACTCTATTTAGTCGTCGGAGGAAAAGTTTGGTGGCCAAACTAATTCTATACATGCAGCCGTTGAACTCTCATAATCAATGTCGAGTTAATTGATATCCAAACAAAGGGGAAAACCTACACATGGTTCCAACAACCGCTCCTTTATAGATAATACAACTCTATTTAGTCGCCGGAGGAAAAGTTTGGTCCAAACCAAAATCTTTCTTAGATATGCAGACGTTGTACTTTCATAATCAATGTCGAGTTAATTGATTTCCCAACAAAGGGGAGCACCTATACATGGTCCAACAAAAGAGGTGGTCTAGACCTAATAATGTAGTGTATGAACTGCTCACTAGGTAACACCTCCTGGGTTGATGCCTACCTTGACTCAGGGAATTATATACCTTACCGAATTGGGCCCCGCCACACACGTATGCTTCTTAATCAAGAAGCTCCACGTGGGTAGAGAAAGAGACAATGTTTATGTGTTGAAGCACACATTCTGGGTTGATGCCTACCTTGACTCAGGGGATTATATACCTTACCGAATTGGGCCCCACCACACACGTATGCTTCTTAATCAAGAAGCTCCATGTGGGTTGAGAATGTTTATGTGTTGAAGCATCGCAGTGCAAATTAGAGAATAGGCGGAAATGATAGAGGCGACTTTTGACCGTCCTACCACGTTCCCAAGACATAAGTTTCACTGGAGACTAAACTCGTGTAAGGGAGGAACCTGGAGAACCCCAAACAACAAACGACATATTGTGACAATGTAGAGGGACCTCGATTAGATTATGGCCCACCTAGAAGCAATTGATTTCTTAGACCTCTATAAGGAGGCCATGGAGAAGATCAATTCCCTTTGGTCCAAGAGAAAAAAAAAGAATTGGAGGCTACGAGCTAAATGCGATTGGATCAAAGAAGGGGACGATAATAATATATAACTTTGTTCCTATACCAAGTTATACCACACAACATATTAAATATATGCCTCAAAGATGACACTAATAACTAGGTCCACGATATAGATGTGATATGAAGTTTCACTACAACTTCCTACTCTAGTCTATACCAGACAATTGGTTAGCGAGCTTTTAATCGGAATCTCCAATGCATCTAGGCCAACGAGAAAAAGGAGAACAGTATTGAGTTAGTTAACCCCATAACTATGGAGTAAGTAAATAGCATGGCATGGAGCATGTGGCCACCTAGTCCCCTAGCCCCAGTAGCATTATTAGGCATTTTTACCGTTAGTATTGGAACCTGCTCACATCATCTATTTTTGTGATGTGCCAATCCTTCTTTAATGGTACTCTAGACCTGGCACGACTGAGTAAGACATTTGTCTGTCTCATACCAAAACTTGAGAACCCAGAAACTCTAGACTAGTATCATCCAATTAGTGTAGCAAATTTTCCTACAAAATAATATCCAAAGTTCTAGTATTAAGGCTAAAGACAATCATGGGAAATTTTGTATCCTTAACAAAATAGATTTCATCCAAGATAAGGTGATACATGATAATGTCATACTGGTGCATGAGGTGTTTCAAAAATTCAAATATATCAAACCTGGTGCATTAAAATGATACAACATGTTGAAGCCAATATGCATAATACATATGATAAGATGGAATGAAATTTCATCCTGTCGATCCACTAGGCTAGGTTTCCACCATACTTGGGTATGATTGATAATGGAATGTATAACCATGGTAACCTGTATCATCACAGTAAATGAGATACTCCTTGAATCTTTTACTCTATCTCGAGGTATTTGACCAACGAACCCTCTATATCCGTACTTATTATTGCTAGACACACAAGCCCTCTCCTACCTAATTGAGGGACAAATACAAATGGGGAACTACAAAGGATTTTGTATTGCACGATCGTGCTCGCCTTTTCCACTTTTTTTTCAAGATGACTTGATTTCCGATTTTGAGTGCAAGTTCGTACTCTAAATGATATATTGTTTCTCATATGGGAAATATATGAACCTTCAAAATTCTTCTCTAATCTCTATCGCTAAACTAATGTCTGGGTCTATAACTCAATTGCGTATTGTCTCGGAATCACTCTAGTTACAGACCTTAGGAATTATTTGGGAATCCCAACAAATTAGGGTCTTTTGAAGTGGATGGTATGGCATGGATTTTAGAAAGATTCAAGAGACATGTGGGAGGTTGGAAAAGGTCAGTCTTATCAGAGGGTGATAAGTTGACTAATATATTAGCAAATTTGAAATGGTTTCAAACGTAACTTATGTCTCTTCTTCTTATTCTCCAAAATACAATCACAAGGAAGATCATAACCGTGTTGAAATTTTTTGGTGAAACATAAAAAAAATAGGGTAATACACTAGATAAATCAAGGAACTCCTATTAAACCGTGTCTTAACATAGGTTTGGGGTTGAAATATTTAGAGCATACGATATAGCGCTAGTGTACAACTAATTATGGTGAATACTTGAGAGCCCATACCCTGGTTTCTGATACCTTAAAAGATATTTATTTCTTTTGTTGTTATTTTTGGGATGCTCTAATTAGTAGACACATGTTTTGGGTATGGAAAAGTATCATAAAGAAGAAATTTTTACTAAGTCGGGAGTGTGTTGGTCCATTGGATATGGAGATTTAGTATATCCATATGTCATGAAACAAGGATAAAAGGAAAGATATAATCCTCGAATAGCATCTCCAATACACATATAAAGGTCGCATATCTCATTAACCCAATGATTATAGCTTTATACAAAAACCTTGTACGTGAATCCATGGATCTTGCTAGTGCAAAATTGGTTATAGAAAACTGTTACCCTACCAAGACCAACCAGATACCCTCTTCTGGCCCTAACGGGAAATGGAAAGTAAACAATCAAATCAGGATATATACAAGCCTTATAATATGATGAGAATCAACAAATGATCAACCCATATAGGCCGAGTACCTCCTATGATAAAGGGGTGTGAAAGATTATTTTTCAAGGGACTTTAACCCTTGATATTAATACTTTTATTTGGAAAACCATAAACGTGTAAATAGCCTAAGAGAATTGGTAATTAAGAGGTTCACCGCAAAGTCAACATGCAATATTTGTAATTGATCGGTTGAAAAATATGACTCACATGCTCTTTCAACGCCATTAGACACGGGGATTCTGGTTTGCCTCACCCATCCCGACAAGAACACCATTTGTATACGATGTATCATCTTCTATGATATATCTATAGGGTCACGAGACATAATTTTTATGGGTTATTGGACTTATCTGAGGTATTTATTCCTAATATGTGACATTATTTCAATTCCTTGCTATTATCAAATATTTTGAGTACCTTCCCCCATAAAGGAGTGTGGAAGATTATTTCACAAGGGAATTTAACCCTTAATATTAGTACTTTATTTGGAAGGCATCAACAAATGTGTTACTAGCCTAAGAGAATCGGTAATTAGGACGTTCAACCTAAAGTCAACATGCAACATTTGCAATTGATCAGTTGAAACAGTGTCTCACATGCTCTTTCAACGCCATTAGACATGGGGTTTCTAGTTTGCCTCACCCATCCAGACAAGAACAAATTTGTATACGATGTCTTATCTTTTGTGATATATCCATAGGGTCACGAGACATAATTTTTATGGGTTATTGGACTTACCTGAGGGATTTATCCCTAATATGTGACATTATTTGAGTTATTTGCTATTATCAAATAATTTGGTATTTTTGGATCTTTTTGCGTTAAATATGTTTTAAGTCTGTATCTCATACATACATGGATAGTATGCGACTCCTAGATGACGTGGAGAAGTCAAAGTCAACCCCAAGTCAAGGAGAAAAAAGAGAAAAAAGTCACCTTATAGGGTCAAATGCAATTGCGCCTTATGGTCAAATGCAATTGCGGGTAAAATTTTGTAGTCAACTTGAGAGAGTCATAAGACACATTTTGGTGAGGTTTCTGTTCAAGCCCCTTGAGATCAAGATAGTCCTTTGAGTCGGGAGCTCGTGAGAGTAAATGGTTTTTTAATAATATTTGCGACTACAAAGTTATGTTAATATTGCCACTGTGACTCGAATTTATCCATCATTGCTAGAAAATGTTTTTGGGTCACTTTTACCCATCCAAGTGGGTCCTACAACCCAATAATACTTTCATATTCTACTTAGAAGAAGAAGAAGAAGAAGAAGCCACCCATTTCCATCATCTATTTTGTTAAGACTTAGATTATCATTATAATTCCCTTCTACCCTTCATTTCTTATTATGAAGATGAATATTATGATTCTTGTATTTTCTTCCATTATTGGAGACCAGTTACAGTTCGTTTGGTCAAATGAGAAACACTACTAGGCAGACCGGATTAGACAACAATGGATTATTTGAGGTGAGAGGAATACATAATTTTTTCAACCATCAACGACATAATAGTAATAGAATGAAGTAAGGATAGTGATGGCATTTGGTTTGAGACTCAGTCTGGAAATTCTATATGGACTTATCTAAAGATAAATGGGGATCAGATATGAAAGAGGAAGGACAATTTGTTAAAACAAGGGTTACTTCTTAAATGAACAAGTATTTGACTAAGGAGCCTACTGTGGAAGAAGAAGTGCAAAAAGTCATTTTTGACATGTCACCTACTAAAGCCCCGGGCCCTGATAGGTTGAACTGTAAATTTAATCATAAGTGTTGGGATATTATAAAACAAGATGTTTTCACATGGTTTAATATTTCTTTAATCATAATATTTCTTTGTATAATTATAATGAAAATTTGATCACGCTCATCTAGAAGGGTGACTTACATGAAGGTGTTGGTGATTACTGGTGCATATATTGTGTAAATTTTGGGTAAAATATTATTTCAATGTTTTTGCCTAATATATTACAGACTACATGGATGCACTGGTCTCCCCTATGCAAGTGGTGTTTAAAAGAGGATGAGCTATTCATGATAATATTATAATTGCTTAGGAAGTGTCATTTTTATTAAAAAAACCTAAGAAGCAGCAAAATATGGTGGCTGCCAAATTGGATATGGCTAAGGCATATGATCTTGTTAGGTGAGATTTCTTATTGAAATTTTGAGACATTTTGAATTTAATGATATGTGGATACATTGGATTCATAAGTTCATATAGTTTGTCTTGTTTCAAATTAACTTTAATGGAGAACGGTTTTTGAGGTTTGTGCCCCGTAGTGAGTTTGCCAATGTGATATGTTATCTCCCTTCATTTTCTCTCTCATGATGCAATCTCTTATAGGTCTCGTTGAGGACCAGGTCTCTAGAAGTGCACTAAATAAATTCAAATAACTCGTAATTGTTTGACATTATCTCACTTATTATTTGCAGATGATTCTTTTTTCTTTCTAACACTTTAAGGGTGTGAGATTCATGAATTTTAAGTCTGTCTAGACATTTCTTCTAAAGGATCAAATCAACGTGTATTTGATTTGTTTAGAAAGGATACTCATGTTGATAATATGACGGAGACCACAAAGTTTTTACATATTCGAGAGAAACGGGATCTCAAAACATTTTTGGAAATTTCGTTATGCCACAAACGATATAAGGTATAAACGTTAATATGGATTGTGGACAAAGTTTTTTCCAAAGAACAAGGATGGAAGGCCCAACTACTCTCAGGAAGAAAGTCTTTATCAAAACAGTTCTTCAGGCTATTCTAGCATATGGCATGTCTATCATTTCTTTCCTAGTTGCCTTTTGTAGTAAGTTGGCGTCCGTTATTGCTAATTTTTGGTGGAATTTAGCGGATCTCCGACGAATTCATTGGGTAGCTTGGGAATAGCTTGTTGTCGGTAAGATGCTAGGAGGACTGAAAATTTGGGATTTAATATTGCGTTTCTTGCTGCTCAGGCGTGGAGAAATCTGTTTAATCAGGGATCTCTTCATATTTTTAAAAGGTATTGCTTTTTCTAAAACTAGTTTTTTGGATGCAAACCCGCAACAGAGTCGGTCATGTTCATGGGCTAGTATATTGGAAGGCCAAGATCTTATTTGATAGTATGGAAGGTATCATGTGTGAAATGGTAATAATATGAACGTTTGGGATCATACGTGGTTAGAACTAGAGAGTGTATTGGATGAACCTATATTAAGTTAGTTTCAAAGCTTATGAGGGATGAGGAAGATTCATGAAAAACTTGGGATAATCTGTTTTCTAGTCCAGTATTATCTCAAATTACTCGAATATCGATATTACAACGACTTTCGCTAGATCGGCTCATTTGGCCTTTCTCAAGGTCGAGAGAGAATTCGACAGAAAACAAATATTAGGTGGTCACGGGGTGGGACGTCCTTGAGTCGCCTCAGACGTCAACTGCCAATAAGACTTCTACTCCTGACATGTGAACCTAGTTTAGAAATCTATCACTCCAACAAAAATTCGGATCTTTACATGAATTGATGTAATAATGTGTTGACCACTTCTCAAAATCATAAGAAACGGAAATGTGTAAAAGACTATGGGTGTTATTGGTGTCACGATATTAGTGAATCTGTAAACATCTTCTTCTATGTTGTCCACTCAGCATGCAGATTTAAGCGGCATCTGCCTCTCAAATTCGAATACAATCGCGTATATCAGAGACTTTAGGTGAATGGATTAATAATACTATTAAAATTGAGCAACATGGGAGATGGTCTACTAATATCATCAGGGACTATATGTTAATTATGCTCTGGCACATCTTGAAAGCTAAGACACGAGCAATTCAAAAGAAAAACAACATTGACGTGGGCAAGGTGATTGCGACAGCTAAGAAAATTATGAAGAATTTTTTATGAGTGGTTGGTTACTACAGGATCAAAATCAAAGGGCGGGATCGGACAAGATCCCATGGAAGACAACGGTATTAATTGGGAGGGGGATACTGCATTTACATGTGATGCCTTGTTTTTACGAATTAATGGGATTGTACCACTATTGGAAGCATTGAATGTCATCCTCACGGGATAAGGCACACTCATTCACGCTATATTTCATGTTTATCGCCGACTGAATGGGAGGCTTACGTGGTATTGGCAGTAATCTAACAGTTCGATAGAGAAATCAATTTTCCTGATAACTTATATTGTAGAAATCACCACTTAGGCGTCAAATCCCTCTCTCAGTCGCCTACACCTAGTAAAATTGTCGAGGAGTTTTTTTTAGCGTCTTAGTTGACATGGAAGAGACGCATATAACTCGCCTAAGCGCGATTGGTCAAAATTAGCCATCTAGGCCCTCCTTTTTTTACTTACTCACTAGAATTCTTGGAACTAATGTTATAATTCAAATTTTATTATTGTTTTACTGTTAAGTGAATTTTATGACTTACATAGATAAAAGTATTATAACTACTACACATATATAACTAAATATATAATATTTCATAGCAAAATTCAGAACCGCCTAATGCCGCCTAGACCTAATGTAATCCCGCCTATGTTTTAGGCCTCAGTCGACCGCCTAGGCCACGAAACCGAGATATTCATCATAGCTATTAATTTTGAGGTTATTCAAGGTATTGGGCTACGGTCAACACTAAGGTGATATGTTCAATCAGTGTTAAGAAAGATTGCAGAATTGACAGATAAGTATAACCTAATACATTTCCATCACATCTCGAGATGCTTTAATGTTCTAACACTGTGCTACTAATATGGATATTTTATATACAAGACTTGGGATCGGCAAAATATTTTTGAATTGATGTATTTTTCTTTTAAAAATTAATAATAAAATACCACTTTGATTTTGTGTTAGAAAAATATGTTAGTGATGTATGTTCGTGTAAAGAGAATACTTTTTTTTAAAAAGTGTAAAGAGAATATTTTTCGTGTGATTGAGTAAAATAACATTATGATTTACTTTATATAACCAAAGATTAATCTTAGTAGAATTTATAGTTTTCTTAATTTCCTTTCTTGGTATTTGGATAATTACTTTTTTTTCCTTAATCCTAACAGGCAATCATTCCTCTATTCTTTTCAATAGCAGAAACACTTCTTTCAACCCAGTTGAATTAGCTTAACTAGCCAAGAACTTTGTTATATGTTCATCACTTAAAAGAACCACACCCACGTATCCTGAACAAAAAGAAAAAACACTTCCTTTCTTCGTGTTAAATATATTATTATTATACTATATAATTACCTTATTAGATTTAGAGTAAATAACACTTTTGCCCCCTGGGTTTATACGCGATTGACAGGTTGCCCCCTAACTCTTAAAATGCGCCTCGATGCCCCCTAAGATTTAGTTTTGTGACCCGTTACCCCCTACTGCGTGTTCCGTCCATTTTCACCGTTAAAAGTGACGTGGCATTTCCATGTCACATTTTTTTTAATCCAGATGTCAATTAATTATTTAATTAACTTAAACCAAGGGCAAAAATGAAATTTCATTAATAGGTTTTATAATATTAAATATAATTAATATAATAACCACCCCCACCCCACCGCACCCCCTACCCCCCCTCTCTCTTCCCCATTCCTCTTCTTCCCCGTTCTTCTTCTTCCCGTTCATCTGGTTCTTTAAAAAAAAATTCAAAGCTGATGAAATACAGATGAAAATTAAATTATTTCTGATTAATTGAAACTTACGATCTTCACAGCTACGATTTCAAATGTATCGATATGTGTAGCTGCAAATTTAAAACAAATCCACATTAAATTAACAAAAACAAACAATAAAATCAACTTACACACATACATATGTATGTGTAATAGTGAACAGTGAACTGATATAAGAACAAATGAATTACCGAGAAAGATTTCGCCGAATGATCCGCTGCCGGTTTTGCGACCAAGCTTATATTTACCTCCGACGATCCTTTCCATGCCTTCTTCAATTTGTTTTACGATTTGTAATGCGCCTGGGTTTATTGGTCAGATACCACCGAGTATGTGCTCTAAAGGGGTATTAATCAATTCGATTATGTTTTCTAATAAATTTACAGGTGAGTTATATTCATTTCTTGCTAATTGTTCATATCTCATTCAACTTAGAATCGAGGATAACTAATTATCAGTTGAAATATCTCTAAAATTTAGCTATCTTCCTGAATGTGGTTTTATCAAGAAATGGGTTTATCATAGAGATCCTCTCAAATTCTAAATCTTTCAATAGTTTAACATGTCGAATAATCGAGAGCTTATAGGAATAGTCACGGAAAATACATGGTCTTTAACATTTCTTCAAAAATTCACAGCAGCTTCTTGTGGGATTTCCGGGACTATCCCTTCCTTTATGAGTTGCAAATCCTTTCGAACAAAAAAAAAAAGAGTTGCAAATCCGTATCTATTATGGAGCAGAATGGATTTACGAAGAAGAAGAATGGATTTCATCTGTATTTCATCAGCTTTGAATTTTTTTTTTTTAAAAGAACCAGATGAACGGGAAGAAGAAGAACGGGGAAGAAGAGGAATGGGGAAGAGAGAGGGGGGGTAGGGGGTGCGGTGGGGTGGGGGGTGGTTATTATATTAATTATATTTAATATTATAAAACCTATTAATGAAATTTCATTTTTGCCCTTGGTTTAAGTTAATTAAATAATTAATTGACATCTGGATTAAAAAAAAAGTGACATGGAAATGCCACGTCACTTTTAACGGTGAAAATGGACGGAACACGCAGTAGGGGGTAACGGGTCACAAAACTAAATCTTAGGGGGCATCGAGGCGCATTTTAAGAGTTAGGGGGCAACCTGTCAATCGCGTATAAACCCAGGGGGCAAAAGTGTTATTTACTCTTAGATTTATTATTTACCTTAGTTAGAGAGATTATTTACCATAGTTGTTTTAGACTACTTGCTCTCCAAGCTAGTCTGCTTGTTCTCCAAGTTAGACTACTTTCTCTCCAAGTTTAGTCCTAGTATATATATAGCTATGTAGTTCACTTTAACATCATTAACTCATTCACAATGTAGTCCCTAGTATTCTCTTGTTCACTAGCCTTTATGGCTTTTTCAATATTAATATATTAATTCTCTTTTCTGCTTTTCTCTCTTCCCCTTATTTAAATATCTCACATGGTATCAGAGCCACAATCCAAAGTGGTTTTCCGTTATCGTTTCGTTCGCTTCCGCAAGTTGTTAGACCATTCATTGATCTCGTCTCGTTAGGCCCTTCAGTGGTCCCGTCTCGCTAGGCCATTCAGTGGTCCCGTCTCGTTAGGCCATTCATTGGTCCCGTCGCGCTAGGCCATTCAGTGGTCCCGTCTCGTTAGGCCATTCAGTGGTCTCATCTCGTTAGACCTTCCATGGTCTCATATCGGTAATTCATTCAACATTCAGTTTTTGGTTTCCGGTTCTCATCACTCCACCTCACCGCCACGCCATGACATCAACATTGTCACCACGTCAACTCCTCTGTCATGCTTCTCCATCAACAAAGCTCAAGATACATCATCTGATCCATATTTCAAACTCAAGTTGATCTCTCTTCGACCTACTTGAGTTTGATGGGGGGGGGGTGTTAAATATATTATTATAGTATATTATTACTATAATATATTACTACCATAATATATTATTACCTTATTAGATTAGTTTGTTTCCATATCGTATTTATTTCCTAGTTAGTTTAGTCTTACCTTACTTGTTCACCAAGTTATTAGTACTATAAATAGGACTCATTCTATTGTATTAGATAATATTAGATAATCAATTCATTCACAATGTAGTATCAAGTATTCTATTGTTCTTTAGCCTTCATGGCTCTCTATTAATAATATATTATTTCTTTCTTCTCTTTTCTCTCTTCTCCTGATTTAAATATCTCACTTAAGGCCATTCAGTGGTCCCGTCCCGTTAGGCCCTTTAGTTGTCCCGTCTCGTTAGGCCCTTCAGTGGTCCCGTCTCGTTAGGCCCTTCAGTGGTCCCGTCTCGTTAGACCCTTCAGTGGTCCCGTATCGTTAGGCCATTCAATGGTCCCGTCTCGTTAGACCAATCAGTGGTCCCGTTTCGTTAGGCCATTCAGTGGTCCCGTCTCGTTAGACCTTCCATGGTCTCATCTCGGTAATTACTCATCACTCGGTTTTTGGTTCACAGTTCTCACAGCTCGACTCACCACTCCACCTCGACGCCACACCATCAACATTGCTACCATGTCAACTCATCCATCAACAACGCTCAAGATACATCATCAACGATTCATATTTCAAACTCAAATTGCTCTCTCTTCGACCTACTTGAGTTTGAGAGGGGGGGGGGGTGTTAAATATATTATTATTATACTATATTATTACCTTATTAGATTTATTATTTACCTTAGTTAGAGAGATTATTTACCATAGTTGTTTTAGACTACTTGCTCTCCAAGCTAGTCTGCTTGTTCTCCAAGTTAGACTACTTTCTCTCCAAGTTTAGTCCTAGTATAAATATAGCTATGTAGTTCACTTTAATATCATTAACTCATTCACAATATAGTCCCTGGTATTCTCTTGTTCACTAGCCTTTATGGCTTTTTCAATATTAATATATTAATTCTTTTTTCTGCTTTTCTCTCTTCCCCTTATTTAAATATCTCACACTTCGAAAATTGGATAAGGACCCTTGTCCAAAAAGAGAATAGGGAGACCATCTTTGCGCCATGTCTCATATTCCCCCTATGTCCGACCACATGGTCCATATCGACAAGAATAATCTACTCAAATAATCATATAAACAAAATTCCATAAAAAACAATCCAGAAAAAGTTATTATAGGATGCCAAAAGCAAGTCAACACAAATAAAAAAAGAAAATTCCCAGCATCTCAAAATAAAGAAATCTCAAATGCCAAAATTTAAAAAACAAATACAGAACTGCCAAAGTTCTTGATTATCTCCATTTCACTAGGTTTGATTCAAAGATGAGGTAATCACGGAATTGAAAGAAAAGTGCTTCCGAAACCTTAGAAAGTTGTTTTAATGAAACCACTGAAACCCAACAACTTTATTTTGCAGTTCGGGTGGAGGAAGTATTGGGCTGTTGCAAACACTAGTATCCGATTGAGAAAACAATGCTCTGTGAAGAACACCAGATGGTGATGCCGGAGTACTAAACGTGTCACCACCATAAGTAGCATATGAACCACCACTATGCAACACCTCAGCCAATGGTCCTCCTTGTGAATATGGCACCCATGGAGTAGTAGCTGTAGTAGTACTCACCCAACTCGAATCTTTAGGCTCTTTAACATAACCATAACCATCTTGGATCTTAAGCATCTCCTTGTCCAGCGAATTATCTGCCGCCATAGCCATTGATAGTGTGAGTGAACATGGAGAATGGTCACCTAGTGATGATGAAACCGAACCATCTTGTGTGGTAGTGGTGGTTTTGAAGTTATCATTTGACCATGCATCAATGAAGCCTCTAGAGTGGTTGTTTAAGGAAACCATATCTGAGTTGAGAAAAAATTGGCTATCATAATTTTGATGAACATCTCCTGGTGCGGCTAAATCTGTGTAGGAAAACAGGTTCAACGGCTCTCCGCCATAATTTTGCTGAAAATAAGGGGTATAATAGTCATAAACTGATCCCGCTGAAGGAATTGCTGTTTTAGTGTCAATCAAAGAAGGCCATTGTTGCTTAGCTCCATTTATTCCAACCATTTTGTCATCTATCATCCACCCTATGTTCCTTCAGCACAAACAAAATTTAAATTGTTAGACGGAGTAAAACAAACAATACTCACTAATTCATGCTTTAAGAACGGAGCTTAGTGCAACTGTGCTACGATTAAATTATCATAAGAACCGAGCTTAGTGCAACTGTGATACGATTAAATTATATTATCTCACACATTAAGTATGATGTGGAGCCTATGTGGACTTGGTTTCCTTTTATTATGAAAGGTATACTTAATGTGTGAGATAACGGAAAACACTAACACAAAAAGAAAAAGTTGGGTATCTAAAAGTCCTATTTTACAGTATGGGTACTCAGAAGTCCCTTTTCGAATTCCATGGGTACCCATGGAGTCTTTTTCTCGATGTAAATTGAGAAGAATGTAACGCACACAAAAGTACACAAAAACAAGTACACATATCAGGGGCAAGATTATAAATTTAATCAAATAGACAGTATCATACTATTGCTTTCCAAATTAAGGACTAAATTATATTTCTTGTACCAAATTTTTTTATACTTCTAATGATAATGATCTATTAAAGAGTTAAATGCACCATTGGTCCTTGTGGTATGCGGAGTAGCTAAAATATAACCACGTTCTTCAAAAGTAGCAAATATACCTTTACAATTCTACCCTTCCACACAGGGGTATGTATGTATATTTGCTATTTTCAGAACAACAATGGGATATATTTGAAACAATCTGAAATAAGTGGTACTTTAAGCTATTCCGCATATTTGCAAGACTGCAACTGTACAATTTACCCTTTAAAAAAAAAACATATTAAGCTCAAGCTTCATCCATATCCATGTCTTGTATCATAAATGAATAAAGTTAAAACCCAACCATAAACCTACCCTGAGAATTTCGTGCAATTAATTTTTGTCTTATTCCACAAAGTTTACACCATTAGTCCCCACAAGGGGCACATTCGCACGTGAGTATATTTTTCAAATAAAGGGTGTATATTTGACTAGTTCACTTAACATAAGGACCAATGATGCAATTTTTGTTTTAATACTTGTAAGATAAAATAACTGTAGCGAGGATAATCAACCTGTTGGTGTTTGTTCCAGTGAGTTGAATGGGTGGAAAATTGTTGGGTTGAACAGTAGTAGTTACAGCAAAAGCATCAGTATTTTTTAGGCTCGTCTTCTTCTTCATCTTCTTCCTATTATTATTATTGTTGTTGTTGTTTTCATCAACGGCAGCACGAAGTTCCACAGGCTTTCTTGAACGAGGACGAGGTCTATGCATATGACGCTCACAGTACTTATGATCAGGTGCAGCTTCTTTTGCACATCTCCATTTCTTTCCATCACTTCTTCTACACCTTCCTGGTTCTAAATCTTTACTATTATTTCCTGCTGCTGCTCATAAAGTTGAAAACAGGTTAAACATACAAACCCAAAAAGAGAAAGAGAAAGAAGAAACACAAGTGATTGAATTGATAATTACCATATATATTGTTGTTGGGTAAGATAAGAAGATGAGGAGGCACAGGTATAGATGAACTCATGTACTTATATATTATAGCTTGTCTTTCTAGCTCTTTCCACTGCGATGATGTAAATGGAAACTCCATTTTCACCTCTTTTCTTTCTCAGATTTACTGTAAAAGAAGATGGATATGAATATATATAGTATCATATATAGAGAGAGAATGTGTGTGTTTTGGGAAAGAGAAGAAAAAAGGATGAGGTTAGTTTATTAGTATTAAAATATAAGGATTGACTTTGAGTAACTTAAAGTTACTCTATATTTTACATGGGGAACTGAAGGCGGTGCAGTAGTTAACAAAATGTCAATAAAGCTGCACACTTTGTTAAATAACTGTACCAACATTAACCCACAAACAACAAATCATCAAGGTATTAATATGGAATAATTACATCGTTGGTCCCCGACTTATCCGAAACAATCAACCATTTTAGGAGAGCTTCTTTCATACACATGAAATTTGTGTAATAATAAAAAAAAATAAAAAACTATAATTAATGAATTACCTATTTACCCTTATTTGATAGGTGAATTGACAATATTTTGTGGGGCTCGAGAAGATATAGCATAAAACTACTTTTTGGAAATTTTTAACATACACAGCGTGTATGTGCGCATAGAAGGATTATTGCCACGTGGAGTTGGATCAGTGACGTGGCGCAATCAAAGCCTTCTAAAGAAATATTGTTTTTTAATCAATCTGCAAATGTCCCTGTTGCCCTTCTGCCACTTATTCGGCGGGCACTGTTCACTTACTTCTCCCCTCATTTAATGTCCGCAGTGACAAGTATAGTCACTGAATAGTTGCTATTCGTTTTAAAAAAAAAAGAATAGTATTCTTTAATATATTATATTAGAGATAGTTGTTTCCATTAGTTTTTCAAATAGGCGGCGGAAGCTTTATTTTTCATTCTCCAACACAATTTGTTTGTTATTTTTTGTTTTCTTAAAGTCAACGTTGGAAGATACGTTTTCAGAAAAAATCTTGCACGTGTCATCTTCTCATGGTTTATATTATTTATATTATAAATTGGTTAGTTGTCTTATTTGGCCATCAATTGACGGATATATGGAAGGTTTTAGGGCTTACCTATTTAATGTATGCATGATTATTATTATTTTTATAATTGTCTAAAAATATTGATTATTCATGGTTTAGACTTTGTAATATTTATACAAATATAATTTAATTGTTTTATTTACAAAGAATTAAGTTAAAACAAGTTTTTTATTTTTAATATAAAAAATGTAAGTTACAAATTTAAATTTTTTTAATAACAATTGGTTAATGATTAGTATAATAAAAGACATTGTTCAATTGTATTGGTATTTATTTAGAAGATAGTTGATATATTATCATTTTCTCTACCATAGTAATGTTAACAAGATAGTTGATGTGAATAGGGTTGGTGTTGTTATTTGTCTTGGGTATTGATTGTTTCAACAACCAACGAGATGTCTTCTTAATTGGTAAGTTTGCTTTTATGGCTATAAATAGGATAGTTGGTCTTGAAGCTTGAAGAAACATACGCAAAGGAAGAGGTGTGCTAAGGTGAATGTGTTTTGTATTCTTCTCTATATCATAAGGAATGGCTTCAAATGGTTAGTTCATCCTTTTCCTTACTTTTTTTTTGCTGTTGTTATGTTTTATATATTAGTTGGTGGGATTTGATGTTGTTTATCAAAGGATGGAATGGTAATAGTATTTTAATTACCACATTAGGGCGGATTTTATTCTTAACGACTTTTGTGTTTTGTAAATACCTTAAGCATTACTATGAAACAAGTTAACCCTAATTTTATTACTAGTATTTTTGTTAACAAACCCAAAAACGAAAATGGGTTAGTAAACCGTTAAAACCCTTTAACTAAGTAATAGATCCTATAGATGTTTCTAACCTTAATTAAGAACCAACAACCATAATCCATATCCCCCAAGCTCGAATGATTTCCTTCAACACATTCCATAATTTTGTTTTTGTAATAAAAGTAGTCTTACTAGTAAACTCACAAGTAGTGATCCTTAATCTAGTTCAAATTGTTAAATGTAATCATTAGTTCCCTAATCCTCAAATGTTTGTTGATAAAACCTAATACGTATTACCTAGTACATGAGCCCTAATCCATGTAATTTATAGAATATAAACCAAATACCGGAGGCAAAAAACCGTTAATGATACAAATGAATATCATAGTTTAGAGTTTAAAGCATAGTTTATTCTAAATAATTTTTTTAATTTGAAACGTAAATATAAAAAATATTTAATAGTTTAATAATATTTTTTGTTTCAATTTAGTAATTTAAGTTGATAGAATTTATGTGTTATTAAAATTAAAAATAATCATTTGAATTATATATAAGTCTCATATAGTAAAAAAATAAAGAGCCACGTTAATTTTAAATACATATAAAAAGAACGTGGTAAATATTTTTTTACAAACATTTTTTTATGTTAGTTTTATATTTTAGAATTTTTTTAATATTAAATAGTAATTCGAATTAATTTATTAATTTTGAAACGAATATATAAAATATATATAGATAATATAGTATAATTTTTTTTTGCTTTCTACTTATTAATTAAAGTTGAGATATATTTTTTTAGAATAAAGGTGAAAAAATTCCTATATATATTTCATATTTTTCTACCGTAGCAAAAAAATAAATAGCAACCTTAATTTATAATACATATAAAGAGAACGTACTAAAGTTAATTTAAAAATATTTCGTTACTTTAAAAAAAAAAATTGCAATGTTTTTTTAAAATTTATTTGTATTTCGAAATAAATAATTAAATTTGATGAATATATTAAAAACAATGTTCGAGGAAATATATATAAGAGATATAATAATAATATTCTAGAAATATTTTGGTATGAAATGTTTTTGGTTGTTTAGGTGTTTCTAGTTATTATTTTGTTATTAGAATTAAAGTAATCAAATTTGAAACAAGTATATAATAATAAATTAATTTTAGTTGAAAACGTGTGTTTTTCTATTTTTTTAATAATTAACATTTAAACAGTTTTATTATAAGAATATGACAACTAATTTGGCTCTATAATTGGTTTTGTAGGTAGTAGTTCAAGTGACGGTGTTGACAAACCGACTGTGGTTGAGAAACAGACTCCGGTTGACGTGCTCCTAACGTTGACACGTGACGATGTCATGAAGATGAAGTTTGCTAGTGAGGAAGACGCGTATTTGTTATACAACACGTATGCTAGGGCGCTCGGTTTTAGTATTAGGAAGGATCGTTTGGATAAGGCAACCGGTGGCGGAGGCGAGGTCGTTGCTCGGTTATTCGTGTGCTCGTGTGCCGGG
Source organism: Nemophila menziesii (assembly GCA_029959085.1). Classification (NCBI taxonomy): domain Eukaryota; kingdom Viridiplantae; phylum Streptophyta; class Magnoliopsida; order Boraginales; family Hydrophyllaceae; genus Nemophila; species Nemophila menziesii. Next base: position 28,678,099 of record JARWIR010000001.1, on the reverse strand, counting down.
GTTAGGCAAAAAATTTACGTGGAGATGAAAGACAGAGTGCGAGGTCACAGGGAAGAGACCAGGACTAACTGTAGGGCAAGGCTCAGAATCAAACATGATCCGATATCCGAATGTTTTAACGTTGTTCTGTTTAACATGGATCACAACCATCCCTTGTCGCCTGTCTACACTTCACACTATCTCAGATCCCACAGGCACATAGACAATGGTCACCTAGACCAAGCCATTACACTACGTGATTCAGGTATACCAACCACGAAGATCATGGATGTGTTTTTAAGGGAGTCCGGCGGGTACCAGAATGTTGGTTTCATGAGGAGGGATTTATATAACGCTCTAGGAAGGATCAGAACAGATGAGATCAGTGAAGGTGATGTCAACGTTACGCTAGCTTATTTGGAGGGTAGGTGTGTGAGTGATCCTCTATTTGTTTTCAAGCACACGGTTGACGAGGAAAATCGTCTTGACAAGTTGTTTTTTTGTGACGGGAGATCTAGAAGAGAGTACGCTGTTTTTGGAGATGTATTAATTTTCGATGCCACTTATAAGACCAACGCATATGGCTTCCCCTTAGTTGTACTAGCAGGGGTCAACAACCACCGTAAAACATGTATTTTTGGTTTAGCTTTGGTGAAGAACGAGACAACAGAATCATATGTGTGGTTGCTTGAGACGTTGACCGAAACAATGAACGGTAAAAAGCCTACATCGGTGGTAACGGACGGAGATAGGTCTATGGCTGCTGCCATAGAACTTGTATTCCCTAGGGTAGGTCATAGGCTATGCAAGTGGCATCTTAACAGAAACGCTGTTACGAACGTTAAAGTCGACGGGTTCGGCGCCATTTTTAAGAAATTAATGGGGTTGCCTGTAAGTGTTGATTTATTCGAAGAAGAATGGTGGAAAATGGTGCAAGAACATGATCTCGGTGAGGATAGATGGATAATCGAGACGTACGAAAAACGTGCGATGTGGGCCGAGGCGTATTTACGCGGTAGTTTTTTCGGATTTGTAAAGGCGACGCAGCGATGTGAAGGTATGAACTCTTATTTTAAAAGGTTTCTAAATAGTAAAGTGAAATTTATAGAATTCGTCAAAGGATGCTTGGATGGTATGGTGACCATTAGGGACAACGCTAGCAAGGAAGAGTACCTTACTAACCAAACTAGTCCTGTCACAACTACGGCCCTGGACGATTATGAGATTGATGCGAGCAAGAAATTCACCAGGGCCCTTTTTTATAAGGTTAGGAAAGAGTTAGCGGGTCAGGGAGACCTACATCACACAGAAGTTTCTCAGTCATACGGTTCACGCACTTATGTTATTGTGTCTCACAAATACCCAAGGCTAATTAGGAGAGTTTGTATCACTTTTGATGGGTCTAGGGTTACCCTAGAATGCAGTTGTCTCTTATTTGAGTCTCACGGAATACCATGCAGACATATTTTTTTTGTGATGAAAGTGGAGGGGGCCAGGGAAATACCTAATTGTTGCATTAAGTTCAGGTGGACACCCGGGAGCAGTGTGAATCTCCGGGACAAGTGCTTGGCCGAGTTTCCTCATACCGAGATAGAGACTGCTAGGATGGGGTTCTTGAACGCAAAGTGGAAGGAAATGCGTTTCCACGCGGCACGTAGTGAAAGGGGCTACAATGATTCCCTCGAGGCCATTACGAATGTTGTTGCTCGGACGAGCCACTTCGATAACGAGGACGGTTCCACTTATGGGGTCCCTATACCAAGACCCGCCCGGAGGCCAATAGTTGAAGATCCAGTTGATCCCCGAGCGAAAGGACCCGCTGTAAAAAATTCCCGTAAATGCAGTCGTTGTAAACTACCCGGACATCAGAAAAACAATTGCCCTACTTTACACCTTCGTGACGAACCTGATGACGAGGAAGTGCTGTATCAATTTGATGGCCCTGAAACCACCAACCCACATAATTTTCCATATGTATGAGTGACGAAATAGGTGGAGACATATACCCCTAAATGTTTGTTTATTTTAAAGATTGTTAAGTCCCTTTTGGTTTTAGTATGCAATATTATAAGCTTCCAATGATGTACTCTTTTTTAGTATTTCGTGTAATCGGTATTGTTATCTTTGTTAATTTATATTTATCTATGCATTTGGTTTCCACTATCACTTTTATAACAACATTTTAATACCGTATGAAGTTATATTAACATCTTTAATAAATTTTATGTTATATTTTTAAAAAAGTGAATTGATTAACGACATAAATTGTTTTGAAATAACAAATGATATACATACTTTCCTCATTTTTTTTTTAAAAGGTAAAAATAAGGGGAAAAAAATTAATTCTTTCCGTCGCTAGTTGTAAATTAATAGTCAAAAAGAGAAATAATAATTATCTTTTAAAAAATGAATTTATTCTTTTTTAACAAATAAATATAGAATGAAATATCTATTGACTAAGTATATAATATTTAGCTGAGTAAATAGTAAACCAAAAAATTGTATGTCACAATAAAAGAAATTTCAAATAATAATATTGTAGATATGAAGTACAAATAAAAAGGTAGTGTAAAAAAATGTAATAATTTAATAATAGTGTGAAAAAGTAAAATTTTAATTTATTTTTTTTTATATTTTTTAACTATTAGTTTTTAAGTCAATTTTTAAAAACAAAATATTGAAGAATATTAGTTGAAAAATGGTAACTAGCCATGCATGCAAAGGTGTACGTAAAAGAAACCAAACCTAGGGTTTGACTTATTTATTTTAAAAGGTTTGACTAACACTAAAAAGTTAATTAAATAATTTGTTTATTTTATTAAACTACATTCCATGCAAGGTTAGCGGAATTCGAACAGGCTTAAGCTTCTTTAATTAATATTTTTTACGCGTGCTTTGTCATTAAACCTTCTCCCTCCTTTCTTTATTTTTTTAAATTTTAAATACATCAACCGTTACCTCACTTCACATCACATCCCCATTAACGTTAATCTGCCTGTATATATAGTAGTTGAGTGGTCCGTGTAGAGTTCAAGACAAATCAAAAAAAAAACACATAAACTAACTACCATATCCAAAAGACCAAAAAATGGAAGCGTTTCCAATCCCCGTTGAATCGTTGGAGTTGATTTTAGGACGTTTGAACGTCGCAGAGCTGTGCCGACTCAAGGCGGTCTGTCATCGGTGGCTTGCAATAATTTCTAGCTCCCATTTTGTGGAAGTTCATCTAAACCAAGCCAAAAATCGAACCCCTTATCTAATACTGGGCTCTCGTGGAATTCGAAAAAAAAGATCTGCCTCCATAAGGATACATTCTTACGATTCGTTTGAGGTAATTACACCACAATTTGAAACACCTCCATTCTTCCGATATGTACCAGATTTTACATCCCCATGTAGGGGATTAATTTGTATTTATGACACTCGTACTATAGTTCTATGTAATCCCGTCATTAAAAAATACAAGATAATCCCCAGTCCAAGAGAATTTCTGTCAACGGCGGGTAATGGCGAGTTTGGGGCAGCCGGAGGAATTAATCTCGGTGGGAGGTTAGTGATCAATATCACGCGCGTCGGGCTGGGTTACGATCTAACATCAAAAACGATGAAAATAATGACGTTTGTTGAGGTGGGTGACGAGCACGTGTGTTTAGTATTCAATTTAAATTGTATGCAATGGTCAAGGCTCCAGTTCAAACCCCCATACATAACAGGTGGTGGGGTGGAGTGTAACGGATTGCTATACTGGACGGCTATGCGCGAAGATGGCCCGGGTCCGATTGTCTTCCAAGCTGGTGATAACGGAAGACACCAGCTATTGTCCATTCATTTGGGCAGCCACATAGTTGTAAAAACACAATTTCCCCCCGGAGTTATGTCCTACAATCTAGGGTTGGTTAATGATTCAGTGGCGTTGTTTTCTAGGGTTGGAGTGGATACTCATTGCATTGACATTTGGGTATTGAAGAGTGGAGGTTTTGGTTTTGAATGTTCGTGGCAAAAAATTGCAAAATTTGGCCCGCTAATTTATACAAAATGCCATCTGCTGTGGAAAAATGAAGCAGTGATATGTGGTGTAGAGCATCAAGACCACGATCATATTTTCATAGATGAGTTGATTTCTTGCAGAATCGGAAATGGTGAAATAAATAGGCTAGGGTGGTTCTTTGATTCGGCCATGTATTTTGTGGATAGTTTTTTACTTATGTAATGCTTATGGATAACAATTTGGTATTTTTATTTTATTCGTTATATGATTTTCTATTGAATAGGGTCAAGTGTTTTGTTGTAATAAATTGCTATCCTCGCTTAATACAAAATGTTTTTATTATCTGAAGACAACATGGCCAATCTAAGCAACATAATACCAAACAATTACGTATTCCATGTAACGTGTATAGGTTTTGAATGAAATAGTTAATCTTGAATAAACTGAAATAAATATGTAATGAAATAGAGAAACAGTAATTAATAAATAAGATTTTAAAGAGATATTTTGATATTTTATCTTAACTAAATAAATTAAAAAAAAATCCCTTTTGATTTGGGTATGCGCACTACCCCATAAGATTACATTTTCTCCTATTGTGCTAGTACTATTGATTGCATGGGCCTAATAAAATTGATATTATATCTAAAAAATAATATTTTCTATTCAAGAATATAATTTATTTCTTTATAACCAGTATAGGTTATAAATTTTATAATACTCATACGCTAATTTATTAAACTACAAAGTAAGGCTATTTAGTGATATAGTCAAAGTATAGGGTCTACTAAGGTCATTTGGTGATAAAGTCAACTTATAGGGTCAAGTAAGGCTATTTAGTGATAAAGTCAACTTATAAGGTCTAGTAAGGTCATTTGGTGTTATAGTCAACTTATAGGGTCTAGTTAGGCTATTTAGTGATAAAGTCAACTTATAGGGTCAAGTAAGGTCATTTAGTGATAAAGTCAAAGTAGAGGGTCTAGTAAGGTCATTTAGTGATAAAGTCAAAGTAGAGGGTCTAGTAAGGTCATTGAGTGATAAAGTCTAAGTATAGGGTCAAGTTAGGTTATTTGGTGATAAAGTCAAAGTATAGGGTCTACTAAGGCTATTTGGTGATAAAATCAACTTATAAGGTCTAGTAAGGTCATTTGGTGTTATAGTCAACTTATAGGGTCTAGTTAGGCTATTTAGTGATAAAGTCAACTTATAGGGTCAAGTAAGGTCATTTAGTGATAAAGTCAAAGTAGAGGGTCTAGTAAGGTCATTCAGTGATAAAGTCTAAGTATAGGGTCAAGTTAGGTTATTTGGTGATAAAGTCAAAGTATAGGGTCTACTTAGGCTATTTGGTGATAAAGTCAACTTATAGGGTCTTGTAAGGTCATTTAGTGATAAAGTCAAAGTATAGGGTCTACTAAGGCTATTTGGTGATAAAATCAACTTATAAGGTCTAGTAAGGTCATTTGGTGTTATAGTCAACTTATAGGGTCTAGTTAGGCTATTTAGTGATAAAGTCAACTTATAGGGTCAAGTAAGGTCATTTAGTGATAAAGTCAAAGTAGAGGGTCTAGTTAGGCTATTTAGTGTCAAAGTCACCTTATAGGGTCAAGTTAGGTTATTTGGTGATAAAGTCAAAGTATAGGGTCTACTAAGGTCATTTGGTGATAAAGTCAACTTATAGGGTCTAGTTAGGCTATTTAGTGATAAAATCAACTTATAGGGTCTAGTAAGGTCATTTAGTGATAAAGTCAAAGTATAGGGTCTACTAAGGTCATTTAGTGATAAAGTCAAAGTATAGGGTCTACTAAGGTCATTTAGTGATAAAGTCAAAGTATAGGGTCTAGTAAGGTCATTTGGTGATAAAGTCAACTTATAGGGTCTACTTAGGTCATTTGGTGATAAAGTCAACTTATTAGGTCTAGTAAGGCTATTTAGTGATAAAATCAACTTATAAGGTCTAGTAAGGTCATTTGGTGATAAAGTCAACTTATAGGGTCTAGTTAGGCTATTTAGTGATAAAGTCAACTTATAGGGTCAAGTAAGGTCATTTAGTGATAAAGTCAAAGTAGAGGGTCTAGTAAGGTCATTTAGTGATAAAGTCTAAGTATAGGGTCAAGTTAGGTTATTTGGTGATAAAGTCAAAGTATAGGGTCTACTAAGGTCATTTGGTGATAAAGTCAACTTATAGGGTCTAGTTAGGCTATTTAGTGATAAAATCAACTTATAAGGTCTAGTAAGGTCATTTGGTGATAAAGTCTAAGTTTAGGGTCTAGTTAGGCTATTTAGTGATAAAGTCAAAGTATAGGGTCTAGTAAGGTCATTTAGTGATAAAGTCAAAGTATAGGGTCTACTTAGGCTATCTAGTGATAAAATCAACTTATAAGGTCTAGTAAGGTCATTTGGTGTTATAGTCAACTTATAGGGTCAAGTAAGGTCATTTGGTGCTAAAGTCAAAGTATAGGGTCAAGTAAGGTCTTTTGATGCTAAAGTCAACTTATAGGGTCAAGTAAGGTCTTTCGGTGCTAAAGTCAACTTATAGGGTCAAGTAAGGTCATTTGGTGCTAAAGTCAAAGTATAGGGTCAAGTAAGGTCTTTTGGTGCTAAAGTCAACTTATAGGGTCAAGTAAGGTCATTTGGTGCTAAAGTCAAAGTATAGGGTCAAGTAAGGTCTTTTGGTGCTAAAGTCAACTTATAATTTCAAGTAAGGTCTTTCGGTGCTAAAGTCAACTTATAGGGTCAAGTAAGGTCTTTCGGTGATAAAGTCAAAGTATAGGGTCACGTTAGGTTATTTGGTGATAAAGTCAACTTATAGGGTCTAGTAAGGTCTTTTGGCGCTAAAGTCAACTTATAGGGTCAAGTAAGGTGTTTTGGTGCTAAAGTCAACTTATAGGGTCAAGTAAGGTCATTTGGTGCTAAAGTCAAAGTATAGGGTCAAGTAAGGTCTTTTGGTGCTAAAGTCAACTTATAGGGTCAAGTAAGGTCATTTGGTGCTAAAGTCAAAGTATAGGGTCAAGTAAGGTCTTTTGGTGCTAAAGTCAACTTATAGGGTCAAGTAAGGTCTTTCGGTGCTAAAGTCAACTTATAGGGTCAAGTAAGGTCTTTCGGTGATAAAGTCAAAGTATAGGGTCACGTTAGGTTATTTGGTGATAAAGTCAACTTATAGGGTCTAGTAAGGTCTTTTGGCGCTAAAGTCAACTTATAGGGTCAAGTAAGGTGTTTTGGTGCTAAAGTCAACTTATAGGGTCAAGTAAGGTCATTTGGTGCTAAAGTCAAAGTATAGGGTCAAGTAAGGTCTTTTGGTGCTAAAGTCAACTTATAGGGTCAAGTAAGGTCATTTGGTGCTAAAGTCAAAGTATAGGGTCAAGTAAGGTCTTTTGGTGCTAAAGTCAAAGTATAGGGTCAAGTAAGGTCTTTTGGTGCTAAAGTCAACTTATAGGGTCTAGTAAGGTCTTTCGGTGCTAAAGTCAACTTATAGGGTCTAGTAAGGTCTTTCGGTGATAAAGTCAAAGTATAGGGTCACGTTAGGTTATTTGGTGATAAAGTCAACTTATAGGGTCTAGTAAGGTCTTTCGGCGCTAAAGTCAACTTATAGGGTCAAGTAAGGTGTTTTGGTGCTAAAGTCAACTTATAGGGTCAAGTAAGGTATTTTGGCGCTAAAGTCAACTTATAGGGTCAAGTATGGTCTTTTGGTGCTAAAGTCAACTTATAGGGTCAAGTAAGGTCATTTGGTGCTAAAGTCAACTTATAGGGTCAAGTAAGGTCTTTTGGTGCTAAAGTCAACTTATAGGGTCTAGTAAGGCTATTTGGTGCTAAAGTCAACTTATAGGGTCAAGTATGGCCATTTGGTGATAAAGTCAAAGTATAGGGTCAAGTAAGGACATTCGGTGATAAAGTCCATGCTAATCATTAAAAAGAAAACTATACATCAAATCAATCTTTAATGGTATAATAATAATCAATTTAATTTTTTTTATTTTTATAATAATGCCCATTCTAATTATGTATTTAAATTTTATTTTAATAATAATTAAATTCTAAAAATAAAAAATTAATATTTAATGCGTAAAACTAGAATACTATAAAATAATACAAATAAATTAAATACTATAATGTAATTTTTAACATTTATTATTTTTCTTACACGGTTTTTCAATATAAAAGTTATTGTTATTTATTATAATAGTCCTAATAAAAAAATATATTATTATCTTAATAAAAATCTTTTAATGTTAAACTAATCTACTACTACAACCGTTATAATGTTATTTTTCGTTCTTGTCTTCGTGTCCTAGTATAGGTCTAGGTCTATGGATGGCGTTTGGTTTACCCATGCATAATTTTAAATTTTTATTCGGACTCAAATATTTCGATACCGCCAATATGAGACTCCATGCGGCATCGGAAAATGTAGCATCCATCAGGTGTCTGTTAAACATTATACCATTTCCATAACTTCTCGTTATTCCATATCTCACATTTCAACAATGGCAGATAGAGCTTCTTCTTCAACACCTGCATCGTTGGCCGGGGAGTTCCTCCAATTTCCGACGAAACCTTCCTTCATACAGCCGGGAGAACAAAAAACATTACCAGTCACTAATCCCGCTTACAACAGCCCACCCTTGAAAAGACAAAGAGTAGAAGGGACTATTATGAACCCTATATCTGAATTCCTCCAACAGTCAAACGTTGAAGCGAGAACTTCCACACACAACACACAGGTACAGACAGATTTGTAGTTTTTTTTTTTGATTTTTTTCCAAAAGCTCCCCGGATATATTCTCATGGTATTATATCAGTTTAATTTTTTTTTTTTGAATATCTGGATATAAAGTCTCGTATTCACATTCCAAAGCAGCCACTAATCCCCACAGGCAACACGTTCGCACAAAACAGAATAGTGTCGAAGCCACGCACACAACCAAACATCGAGATGGTCTTGTTTAAGTTAAACGAGGTGCTGAACAGAAACAAATTGTTGGAGAAGTCCGTGCATTCACTTAGAGCAAGGGTTGAGTATCTAGAACATATACATAGGGCACGGGAGGTGGAGGAAGCCGTTGGCGAAGATATTCAAAGAAAGCCAATGAAGGAGTATCGATTCATCTAAGTAGGCTTTCTGTTGTTTGTTTTACATCGATTGTTGTTTGGCTTTGTTTGAGATGGAGTTTTTTGATGGTGGTTTTCCGATGGTCTTTTCATATATCCATTTTCTTGTAGAATGTTATTACTGAATATTTTAAATGTGGCGAAGACTTTTATCTGATTGGAATTCAGTTTCATATTGACTTTACTTCAAATTCCCAATTTTTCGTAAATATTATTATTTCAATATCAAGATATACTATTGGTGCAATGCAGTAAATTATATTTTTCCAAACCAGGAGCTTGGATGTCTTTTCAACAAAATCAACTGTAAATATTAAATTTTTTATGACAAAAAATAGTGAATTAAATCACGAATGTTGTTTTAAAAAATATAACAAACCCAAAATTGTTCAATGGTATTTATTTCTAATGATACTATATTCTTTTATTAATATTTTGATATAAAAATTAAATTTAAATAATAAAAAAAATTGAAAATGAATTGAATAATTAATATATATATATATTTGATTTTTTAATTTTAAGTTTTTATATGATAATATCATATATTATTTTAATTTATATTAATGAATTAATTTAATATTATTCCTTTATTAATATTTTAATATAAAAATTAATTTCAAATAATAATTTTTTTTCATATTTAAAATGATTTGAATAATTAAAATTTATATATTTGATTTTTAGTATATATAAATATATGAAGTAATATTGTAATGTTTTTAAAATGATATTAGGCAACTTTAAATTTTTATATTAAAAAGTTAAATATGTATATATGTAGTCAAATTTGACAAAATTTATAAAGATTGAGTCTCTATCTCTATATTTGACAAGTCTTTACAAATGTCATTGGTCTTGCTTTTTATACTAATTTTGCTTTTTGGTCTTCAAATATAACATTTGAAGACCCTATTGGTCATGCTCGAGCAAGACCAATGGGGTCTTCAAATGTTATATTTGAAGACCCAAAAGTAGAATTAGATGAAAAAACAACACCAATGGTAATTTTAGAGACTAGCCAAATTTAGCGATAGAGACTTGATCTTTATATTTTTTGTCACATTTGAAGACACATATCTATATTTAACTTTGTCAAAGTCATAAAAAAAGATTATCAATAAAATATATATGCTAATTTTTTGTAACCCATATTAATTAACTAATATAAAATAAATAATATATATTTTTATTTACTACCAAACAAAAAAATTAAATTTTATTAATATTATTTTTAAATTTCATAACAACGAATATTTTGTAAGTGATCATATTATAATCATTAGTAATAAAACTAAATATCAAATTAATCTTTATTTTTTATAATAAAAAACAATTTAATCTTTTATTTTTATATTCCAACTCATGAATTACACACTAAAATCAAAAATTTAAATATTTTATTAGTATATATTAAATATTCGAAATTATTTAGTTGGTGAATTTTTTAATATTCCAAATCGTATTTAAAATAAATTTTTTAGTCGATTAACTTTAAAACTATAAATTGAAACTGACTTTTAATTAATTACCCATAAAAATTTTTTTTGGTTAATACAAAAGCTATGATTTTTATGTGTGTCTCACAAAATGTATACCTATTAATATGTCGTCGTTACTTCTTTGACATATTAATACAACATGGTCTACTAGTACAACCGTTGGAGTGTAAATTTTTGTTCCTTGTCTACGTGTCCTAGTCTAGGTCTCTAGGACGTCTTTTGGTTTCCCCATGCAATCCCATTTTTGGAGCCAAAAAATCTCGATACCGCCCACTCCATGCGGCCTCATTAAATGCAGCATCCTTTGCTGTCTTTTCTCAAAAATCTTCACAGTATTTCGATTACCCTTTCTAGAAGTTTTATTTTCTCAAAATCTCACATCCCAATAATGGAAGATAAAGCTTCTTCTTCGACACCGGCATCGATGGCCGGTGAATACGCTAACTTTCCCATGATACCCTACTTTATGCAACCCGGAGAACTACTGGCGCCACCGATAACCAATTCCAGGTATAATAGGCCACCCCAAAAAAAACAAAGGAATGAAGGTTCTTTTACGAACTCCCTCACTGCTTTCATCCAACAGTCAACTGATGAAGCAAGAAATACTCTCTACCATCAGGTATTGTTTTGTGTTTAAGAACTTTATCATACGAATATTTTAAGTAGCCAAGAAAGTAAATGAAACTAAGTCGTTGTTATCATTATTCGTCAAACGAAGGTTCATTTATTACCCTATTAATGTATATATTCCGAAAAATGCTTAATACGGAAAGAATATTGCCCAAAATAGGTAGGTTGTACTTTCAAGTTGGTTCTTTTATAAGTTCTTTATGTTTTTTTCAGGATGCCTCATGGATGTATATAGTGTTAGTATAATAATCGTCTAATAAACATTTTTTTTTACTTACGAGGTGAACGCAGTCCCGTGCACCAACGCAGCCACTAATCCACAGGCGACATATTTTCTCACAGAACATACCTGCATCTCCACCATCCCCACAACCAAACATTGACCTGGTCCTCTATAAGCTTAATGAGGTCTTAAACAGGAACCGCCTGTTGGAGAGCTCTGTTCATGCGCTTAGAGCAAGGATAGAATTTTTAGAACACAAAAATAGGGCACGGGAGGTGGAGGAAATAGTGGGGGGAGGAACCCTGGGCAAACGGACAAGGGAGTATCGATTCATTTAGCTGGGGAATAAACGGTGGTTTAGGGTTTGGTTCTGTGGTTGTTCTATGAAGCTGGATGCGGTGTAGGTGGTTGTTGTGTTTTACCTTTGGTTGTTATTTTATTTTATTCCTGGATTGTGAAACTATTGAAAATATAAAATATAATGGAGATGATTGTAAACTTATTGTAAGAGTTTCAGTTTCACTTAATTAAAGTATCTCATTTTCGATAAGCAGAATTTAATGTTTGTTATTTATATTCAAGAAAAGATAAATTTTATATCTTAGAATATTAAACCAAGACCATCTACATATTACCACGAACATGACTAACAATAATTATTATGACATTATATATATTATAATACTAATTATTAAAAAAAATTCGTATATTATTATATTTCAGGAAATAAAATTATTTTTTTAGAAAATAAGTAGTAAATATTTATGTAAATAATACTATATATTCTATAAGTACTAAAAAAACAAAAAAAACATAAAAAAATTTGGAAGTAAAAGACTAATAAAACATACTAAAGTTATTATAAATAAAAAAGATATTAAAAAATATTCAATAGTATTTATTGTTTATGCTTGTTTAATATATTCTCAAATTTTGTGGACTATATTTTAGTATTGAATTTTTTTAATTAGATGCTTTTAAAATAATTTAAAGCATAGCAAGTATGAAAATTATTTGAAGTACAGATAAGATTAAATTTTGTTCTATTCTTTTTTAAAAAATATTTTTTTATTCATTAGATTAGAGTAATTATTCTTAAATTTATTGTTTGGTTCTGATTGGAAATACAATTATATATTATATAATTAGACATTAGTTTAGTTTATTTGAGTTATAATATAAAATTAACATTTTTTTAATTTAAATAATATATTTAGTATATAAAAAATCATGATATAATAATTAAATTTCAATAGTAATTCAATTTTTTTTTATATTAATGCCAGAAAAATTTTGGTTTAATAAAATCAAAGTTAAATATGCATACATGTATTCAAATTTGCCAACTTATATAATATAGAGATTAAATCTCCAAATTTAGATTCAACTAGTCATTGTTCGAACCATTTGTGATGATTGTTTTATAATTTTTTTTTTAAACTCTTCAAATGTTACATATTATTTTGGTCTTGCGTATAAATTGGTTGTTTTTGGTGATAATTGGAAGAATGTATCTTCTTAAAATCGTTTTCACTATTTGTAGACAAATCTGAAAAAAATAAAATAAATGACAATTTGCGGGAAACCAATTTCGTAAAGCAAAATTTTTTGGGTTAGATGAGTTCCTTCTTCGTAGCCTTTAGACAGCTAGGGTGTACCCTACAAGGCAACCAAGAATTTTTTAGGGTTTTATAATATTATAAAAGTAGTACGACTACCCCTTCATTCATATTACAAGCCACATTTGATTTTTTTTTTTAATACTGTGGAACCTATCACTACACCATTTTTTCCTTCGAAGAAAACCAAAGGATTTCAGCCATGGAAGACGAGGTCTATACGTTCCCTATGGTTCCTTACTTCCTGCAATCTACCACCTCTCCTATGGTGTCTGAATCTTCGACCCCAGGTTCATCAACACTGATGCCCGAGAAGGATTCAAAACGTTTTGAAGAGGTTAACATTATTGAGGTAAAAGATGACCAAAGATCAAATTCTGAGGTAATGACGCATATTTTTTATGTATACCAAGTTTCCCTTATAACTGGTCTGTCCTAGTTTTTGTACATTATTATTTAAATAGTCTAGTGACAAAAAATAATTTATTGGTCTAGCAGTTAAATACGTTGTAGTTTAAAGGAATCCTAGACATTATGGAATGATATACTCTATTCTTATGCACAGCCCATTCGTAATTTACCACCGATTCGAAAGGTGTATAGTAGAAGGAAACATTTTGTTGCAAAAAGAGTCAACCAGCCTATATCAACTTCCACTAAACATTCGTCTTCAGAAGGAGAAAATTTAAGTGCAGTTCTAAGAGACCTCATAAAACAAAACATGTTATTGGAGAGGAAGCTGGATGACATAATGGAAAGAGTTGATGTAATAGAAGCTCAAAATAGAAAGAGGGTTCTTGACAATGATAATGAAGGGTGTAACTCGTTGGGAAAGAGGATTCGAGAGATCCAGTTCATTTAGTGATCTGTTACGTTTTCCAGTTGTTAAATGATGTTCTCCAACAATATTAACCATCTATTTAAGATGTTGCTGTTTTCGTGCTGTTTTGATTTCAAGAATGTTATGTAATAATGTATAATTATTATGTATTACCAAGTTTTAGTATATGTTAATTTATAATTATGTTTTTAAATGGACCATACTGAATAGCCTCAAAATTTAATTAACAACTTTAGTACTAATTATGCAGTTTAACTATTAACGGATTGAACTATGTGGTTAATTTATTAAAATAATCAAAATTAACTTGAAATACAACATATCAAATCACTACACAGTAATTTGGTCTAAAACTTTTTCTATATAAGACAACTTACCCATATCACAATATCACACCAACCCCCAAAAAAAAAACCCTTTCAGCAATAAACCAGCCTTAATTTCTAACAACTAATACCACCTTCGGTAGTCCTCAACAATGATGGTAAATGTTTTTTCTTTCTCTCGTTATAAATACAATATGATTAAATGTTTAGGTTGATTAATTTATTAATGCACTATATGCAACTGAATGGTAGTTGTATGTAATACTGTAGTTTTTCGAAGCTTCGGGGGATTCCGTTGATTCATCAAGATCTACCACACACTCAGACAACGTCCTTTGTCTTGGAGACTCTGCTGATGTAGATGACGAAAACTTGGACCTACGATACAAGGATCATTACTGCCCCATACCCAGGTGCGGTAAACCTTGCGACATAAGATTGTATCCATTGTTCCTTCATGATAAGAGAAATAAGCTTTACTATGACTGTCCAAGGCATGGGTACGTGATGTTATGTAAGCCTTACAGTCTTATGTTGCGAGATCTACCTTCTCCTCCAGGTGGTCTAGGGAACATGAAGAACAGAATAATATTTGGGTTGGTCTTGTTAATTTTGGTCTTGGTATCATTCATCTGCATGCATGGCTAACAAAAAAAATATGAATAGAGATCTAGAAAATTTCGTTTTTAATTTTGTGTTTTTTCGCTAACGGTCTGCATGAGTGTTATGAAATCGACGGTAATATCATGTTTTAATTTTAATTAAACTGTAATTTGGTTTTCAATGTACTTACGTTGATTATTAAATTGTTGATCTATGTTTTATTGTGTTATGTTATTGAAATTGTTAACAAAATGAAAATCCCCGTTTTTTTAAATTAAAAAGCAACAACAGCTTTACTTTTGAAGTTGTCACATCCCGGTGTGCTTCTCGATGACAATGAGAAAACAACAACCATACGGCACCACATGGGAGCATTAATTAATTGTTACCTACTACTTCTTCTTCTTCAGCTTATCTCCTCCTTTACAAAATAAAATATATGTGGTTCAAATTGAAACTATGATGTAGTGTAAATGGCACGAGAAATACACAACAATCACTCCGTTTGTGCATAAAAAACAAGTAGTTGTGAAATGAAATAGCATACCTTAATAAGCCAGACGATTAATTCAAGATCAAACGAAAAATTACAACCAAACATAAATGTAATGATAAACAAACTTATTTTAAAGCAACAACAACTACCAGAATAAACAATAAAGTACAAATTATTCTTAGGGCAATCTTGTACTCTAGTATTTCCTGGGGAACACTTGAAAGACTTCGTGATTGATCTGGATCTATATAGGAACCTCTCGTTGACGATTCTGCAGCTTGTGAGGATGATGCCGTGTTGCTACCCATTGGAACACACCAACTAAAAAATCCACAGACTTGGCAACTGAAATAGAGAGCACCAAAATTTTGTGTGTAATCTGAACGGGTTATTTTTGGGTCTAGTTCGAGTTGAGGGTTGCAACGACACTTGGCTGGATGAACAAACATAGAGCCTTTACAACGTTTACGCCAAGCCATGAAGATATTTTTCACCAATGGAGAGTTACGTGTGTGTTTTTGGTCGATTTGCCTATAGTTTACCAATTTATAGTAGAGTTGGTGATGTAGTTGAAGAAATGGCCGTTATATGGGTGTTGTTCTTAAATGATAACAAATATTAAAAATTATATTATGAATGACTTAATTGACCCTAGAAAGAATCCAACCCAACGTGCCAAACCGCACAAGGTTTCTTGGAATCAAGCAGAAAACTAATATACTTTTAAAAGCACACCTCATTTTCTTCCAAACCATTCCTTACCATTTCGACCTAGAGAGCTCCTAAACTTGTTGGAGTAAACAATGAAGACTCCCAATACAGGTCCTTTTGTTCCTAAATTATCAAAAACTTATAACTTGTCAAAAAATGCAAAAGGAGGTGTCCAAAAACCTACCCAATACAGGCGACACATCCAAAATCGAGATCCGGCCACACCAAATAGACTTGGCGGAATTAGAGTGGATTCAGAAGAAAAACCTAGAAGCTTCGATTACACCGTAGATGGAAGAACAATATTGAAAGCTTTGAATGACGTATTGGAAAGCAATCAACAAATCCAGACCATGTTAGATTTTATTCATATTAGGTTGCACAAGCTCGAAGAGGGTGCTTCAATCTGTGGGCCTCGCCATTACACAGAGTACAAGTTCATTTAGAAGGTAAAATATGATTTATGAATTTAGCCAATATAATTAATTACTTAGTTTGGTTATAAATTGTTCGGATGTTTTTTTTTCTTTTCATTATCTGTTCTTACCAGCCACGAGAAATTAATAATAGTTGGTTACATTTGGTTTATTGGCAATTAATTCTTTTTTTTTTTGTTATGTGTGTTGTATAATTTCGTTGCTGGATTATAGTGTTTTTAGTTTATGTTTATGATTGGGTTTTCAGTAATTTCTGGTATGGTGTTTGAGAATTACGAATGTTTTCTTGATCCTATATCTGCTCTATTGGGAAAAAAATTAACTAAGAAATTATAATGCTGATTACATGGTGGTTAAAATAAACTACTTTATCTAGTATTGTGTGAAAAAAATAATAACGTGTTTAAAATATATATATGATACTCGATAGTATAGCTACTATAAACACCCCAAACTTTTGGTTCTACTTCAAAATAACCCTCAACTCAATTCTTAATATAATTAAAAATTCATTCAACATTCCAACCATACCATCATTCAACAGTTAACGATAATATAAACGAAAATTGAAATTGAAGTAGACAATTCATAATACAAACTTGAAAAACTAGTAGTCGATTAATACAATAACAACATAATAACATAAACATAAGTTTTAAGTTTTAAACACAGCCTTAATATAAATAAAACATATAGTAGTTGATTTTGGTGGATAATACTAAAAACAACAGCATCAAAATCACTCCTCAACTACTTCTTCAATGTAGTAGCGTAAGGAATTTAATTGAGAAGTGAATAGAAAGCGAGCCAGCTCAAACCTCCTTGCTGCGGATTCGTTAGCACCCCATTCAAGTTTCTGACCCGTGAACCTCATCATATTGCAAACATGAATCGCACAGTCGAGGGTTCCACCTTGTACAGGTACCCAATTGGGGAAATCCTCTTTCATGAATGCAAGTTTTGGAACGCACTGCCTTTTGTCAACCACATCCAACCAATTCTGCAAAGCTTTGTTCTATAGACAAAAGACAAGACTAGTTCAATACCACACTAATATAATAACCGATTGTTGAACAACTTAGTTTTCCACTTACCACGCGATCAAATTGCTTCAAATAAAGCTTTCGTGGAGGATTGCAAGGGAGTATAGAATCACAGTAATATTTCCTCAGTGCTTTGAAATCATAAATATGAAGGACCCAATGATTTGTTCCCACATTGACTGGCACGTAAAGCTACAACAACAAAGAAAATACTGTAAGTGGTGATTTTTAAAACAAATATCCTCTACCAAAATATTACCCTTTCCATGTCCATTATATCTCCATTGAAATGGTGAAGTTCATAATACGTATGAATATTCTGCTCCATGGTTTTCACCGTGCTTAACAAGTGAGTCTGTGTTTTCAAGAAAATGGATAGATTATCAAACAATACGAATAATCCGAAAACGACGATTTAAACTTACAGCAAAATAAGTAGACATGAACCAATGCTTGCATTTTGGATCGATTCTCCGAGACTCCGCGCACATATACTCTCCACACAAATCGATCACCTGTAACAAATACAATATTAATACTAAGTGCATTCCAAACTCAAAATATAATATGACTCATATTTTACTCACATCTGCTGATACTAATGCTTCAGGACATAAAAGATTCCTCATCTCCTTTCTACTCAAACTAAAATTTGGATATGAAATAACCAAAGCGCTACACATAGGATAAAATAACATATTGTCAACTCAGCTAAAAAAAAATTGCTTTCTCTCTCTAAAATCACGCCCTCTCCCTTCTCTCTTCTCCATACGATCTTCTGATCGAAAAATTTCTATTTTTTTCGTTATTCACGAGCTGTTGTCATAATCCGTTGATCCTCTTCACGCGTGGAGTTTATCTCACACGCTTCCTACGTTCTTAGCGGTGATGGGGGTCTCATCTGATGGCATAGGTAAGCTAGGGTTAGGGTTCAATAATTTCATTTTAGGGATAAAGCGTTTAGATCGAAAGCATATCTCCACTATTGGGCAAAACCCTTTCGTGAGGAAAAACGAGATAATCAAGAGTAATAATGGGTGGCTTAAGCAAGAAACCAAACTGTGGTTTGGGATTATCAAGATGAAAATGGCTGCAGAAGTGGCTTCACCGAGTTCCGAGGTGAGTCTCTCTCCAAAATCCATCATTTTTGGTTTTATCTTATATGGCGTGCAGGATTTAATCAAAATCAATAGAAGAATAAAAATAAGAAATCGAAGAGACGCTATAGAAGATAACAACATTAGACGCCAAAACAATAAACTAAATATTGGTCCAATTTCTTTGATTATCTCAAGAGCAATTATTACTGTGAGTAATAATTTGGATGAGGAGTACAAGAATAGAAGAAGCGTGAGAGTCTATTGCACTTTTCAAGAATGGTGTTGTAACAGTGAGCCTCAAACTAGCAGAACTAAGGTAATCAACACAGACAATTTCTATTGCCTATATAAGACTGTTATCTCACCACGGTTAGTCACTCAATCCTTTCATTTCCTCACTTGCTCTTACTCTCAGCCTTCCCTTTTACTTCCTAATCTTTACGTTTCAGTTTTCATAACCCTTGTTCTGTGCTCTTGTTGTTTCGGTGTGTGCTCTGTGTTTGTTTTGATCTTACTTACAGGTGTTAACATGGCTTCTAGAGAACACCATGCCCTTCCTATCATCCCTCTGAATGATCATAAAGCTAGGAAGCTTGGGGTTATCAATATTGGATCAAAGGCAAGGCTTTCAGAAAGCATGAAAGAAGAAAAGGCTATTCTCATTAAAGCCATTGGAACCTCACCAATCTATGCAGTTCAGCTGAGAAATTACATTGAAGATAGGTGGGGTATTCAAGGACACTATAGGCTAACAGATGTGAAGAACAATATGTTCAAATTGGAGATCTTCAATGAGAAGGAGTTCAGAAGAGTTTGGGAAATGAGGCCGGGATTATACCAGAAGCTTCACCTCAGCCTTACCTTATGGCCTCTCACGGTGGATTTCAATGATCTCAATACTGATTATTCATCCATCTGGGTCCAAGTCAGAGGTCTAGCTTTCATACAGAACAATGTGGAGACTGTCAAAGCCCTTAAGGTGTGTTTTATCAAGATAGAAGCTGTCGATCTCCCAACTACCCAGAATTGTGATGTGAAAGTCCTGAGGTTTAGAGCAAGGATCAATACCAAACAACCTTTACCACCTGGTGCTTATCTTTATCAGGAAGAAGGTCCTGCCTGGGTTCTTTTCCAATATGAGAATACGGGCCTCTTGTGTTTTAGATGTGGTAGAATTGGTCACCAATATGGTGAATGCCCAGTTAAAGTCATAAAACAAACTGAAGACATAGATGAACGCAGGAAAATATCATGGAGCATAGACAACGTGGCAAAATTTCCACCCTTTAATCCTATTTATGGATTACATATTAAAGTTAATGGCGAATTTTCTAACTTCTTATATGGTGGGAACTATGTAAAAAATGCAGGTTCGAGTGTCAGGATTAATAATCAAGCTAAAGGGAGGCAAATTCAAGACGATGAAGAAGATGTCCTCAGCAAATTCAACTATACAAAAAGGGGAGGTACTAGCAAGAAGAATAATAATCTTAATCAAACTGAAGAAGAAAGAGAGAAAGAGAACCAAGATTGGGAGGTTTGGAATAAGCAGATGCATGACATATGCAACGAGTTGCATGAATCAGCACAAAAAATGGAGGCTTTTAAAAAAAATCATGGTATAACACAACAAGGTGAAGACGGAAACGAGGGAGACATAAGAGCTGCGCTTCTCGCTTTTGAAGAAGAGATGAAAAAGATTAAAGGGAAATATATTGCAAGTAATAGCAATACTACTGATCACCACATGGATATTTCGTCTAACTCCCAAAATAATATAAAGAGAAGAAGAGATGGGAAAGGAGTTCGAATCGAGACAGGAAGTGATGAGATTGGATCCAAAGTTACAGGGAATTTTAAAAAGCTCAGAGTGGTGGACCCAATTGAGAATTTCGTCAACAATAATCAATTTAATCTGTTGGAAAATGAGGAAGAAGGCGAGGAAGGAATCTACCCAGTGAAAGGCAAAGGTAAAGAGTCAGAAAACAGTTCTAAACTTGACGAGGAATTCAACTCACAGTTTGAACCAGAAGAGGAGGAAGGGAACTTTGAATCTAGTGAGAATTATTTTGAGAAAGATTATATAGGAGGGGAGATGACCATGATATGAATTTTCAGTATGAAGATGCACTGGAGGATGGGGATGAAGAGTTGGAAAGCAAAAGTGGAGGCGGCTACTCCAGAAAAGCCGC
The DNA here is from genome assembly GCA_029959085.1 of Nemophila menziesii. NCBI lineage: Eukaryota > Viridiplantae > Streptophyta > Magnoliopsida > Boraginales > Hydrophyllaceae > Nemophila > Nemophila menziesii. The sequence continues at coordinate 28,657,300 of JARWIR010000001.1, read as the reverse complement.
AAAAGCAAAATGACGACCATCTTTTGGAATGTCCAGGGTATTCGAGCACCCTTGACATTATCCAAAGCTTGCTCGATGGTGGCTCAATTTAGACCTGGTGTTGTGGCTTTTTGTGAGACTATGATGCGAGAGGTGGACTCTCAGAATGTGTTGGCTCGTTTGGGTTTTGAAAACTCCTTTTTTGTGGAACCCTCTGGAAGTGCTTTTCATTCCGGGGGTTTCTTGGTTTTGTGGCACTCTTATGTGCGTTTGCTTGTCGTTTCTAGTTGTAGCTCGTATGTTATTGTCCTTATTAATGAACTGTCTTTCTCGTATTATTTAATTTTCTTACATGCACCTAATGATTTTAATCTAAGGCTTAACATTTGGAAAGATATAACCAATTGGAGTAATGACATTGATCTACCATGGATTATTATGGGTGATTTTAATGAGATACTTAACATAACGGAGAAACAAAGCAAGAACCAAGCTAATATTGATCATATTAATGCTTTTGTTGACTTTACAAATAGTAATTCATTAGCAGAAATAGAATCTAATGGTTGTTTCTTTACTTGGTCAAACAGGATGGAAGGGGAGAAAAATGTTAAAACAAGAATTGACCGAGGACTTGCAACGTACGAGTGGATACGAAGATACCCAAGATCTCAAATTCATATTCCCCCGGCAATAGGGTCGGATCACTCTCCCTTAATTCTTCATTTCGATATAAATATGAAAATTGGTGAAAAACACTTTAAGTTTGAAACTAGATGGCTTGATGATGATAATTGTAGAAATATTGTTAGTGATAGTTGGATAATACCTAAAGATTATATCCCCATTAATAAATTTGTAAAAAAGAGAGAATATACTAAAAAGAAAATTAAGAAGTGGAGCGACAAAAACTTTAAGAATCATGCGAATATTATTAGAAATTTACAAGACAAACTCATAAAGCTAAACTTAGAGAATGATATTGATTCCACTAAAGAAGAAATGGAGATTAAAGAAAAAATTAAACAAGAATACGACAAAGAGGAAAAATACTGGAGCGATAGAGCAAGACAAAACTGGCTAGTTTATGGAGATAAAAACACTAAATTTTTTCACCTAGCAACTATAAAAAGGAGAAAATTAAATAGGATCACAAGAATTAAAAATAAGGATGGTATTTGGATAGAAGACACTGATAATATTAAAGGTTGTTTCCAAGAATTTTACAAAAAACTTTTTGAAGATAACGAAGTGGATGAGAATATCACTAATGAAGCTATAGCATTAATTAAACCTCGAATTACAGAAAGTATGAACGAAGAATTAACAAAAAAACCGGATATCACTGAGATTGAGAAGGCTGTTAAGGAATTATCGGCATCAAAAGCCCCGGGACCAGATGGTTTAAATGGTAAATTTTACAAAGAATTTTGGGATATTATCAGAGACGATGTTACACAAGTTATTATGGAATTTTTTGAAAACAATTACTCAGTAGAATCTATTAATGATACATTGATAACACTTATCCCAAAAGGGGTTATCCAAGAAGAATTGGGAGACTTTAGACCCATCTCGTGTGTTAATTTTATTTACAAAATTATTACAAAGATTCTCTCAAATAGATTGAAAGTAATCATGAATCAAATCATTTCACCTACACAATCGGCTTTCATTAAAGGGCGAGCTATACAAGACAATATCATTATTGCACAAGAAATATCTTTCTATATGAGCAGGAAAAGGAAAAAGGGGAAAAACATGGCTGCTGTCAAAATTGATATGGCTAAAGCATATGATCAAGTCAGATGGTCTTTCCTTTTTAAGATACTAAGGCAACTGGGTTTTAACGACACCTGGATAAAATGGATAGAGAATTGCATTACCTCCTCCTCTTTTTATATTAATTTTAATGGTGAAAGACTTGAAAACTTTAAACCGGACAGAGGTATTAGACAAGGTGACCCCCTCTCCCCTTTTCTCTTTTCTATTATGACAGAATCTTTAATTAGTTTAATGGATAGCTATGTCGAGAATAAACTCATCAATGGCATAAGGATTAACAGAAACTGCCCCACGATATCTCACCTTCTTTTTGCAGATGATTCTCTGTTTTTCATCAATCTTGAGAATACAGATATTAATAAATTCAAAGAATGCTTGGATACTTATTGTCATATTTCTGGACAGAGAATAAACCTGCATAAATCAGCGATGATTTTTAGCAAAGAAACTCCAGAGGAAATTAAAAGAGAAGTAGTTGAGATTATGAAGATTGAAGAAACACAGAATTTAGGTTATTACCTAGGGATTCCACTTTGCCACAAGAGATCAAAAGTGGAATCTCTAGAATGGATAGCAAAAAAGGTTTTCAAAAATACGGAAGGATGGAAAGCTAAGCTTCTTTCTGAAGGAGGAAAGGAAGTACTTATTAAAGCTATCTTACAAGCTATACCTAACTACTATATGTCTATCTTTTCTTTTCCAATTTCCTTTTGTAACAAACTTATTTCAGCTATCGCAAATTTTTGGTGGAATTCAGGTGAAAGAAATAGAATACACTGGGTAGCCTGGGAGAAGATTGCGGTAAGCAAACTTATAGGAGGATTGGGTTTCAAAGATTTCAGGAAAATGAATACAGTCCTTCTTGCGGCTCAAGCATGGCGTCTAATGCACAACCCTAATAACCTTGCAACAAAGCTTTTAAAAGGTATCTACTTCAATAAGTCTAATTTCTTAACATGTAAATTAAAACAAAGCAGGACATGGAGCTGGTCAAGCCTTATAGAAGGAAGAGATTTCTTAAAGAAACATGGTATAAAAATAATAGGTGATGGAAAGGAAACGAATATATGGGATGAGAGGTGGATAGATACTAAATGGGAACTAGAGAAGCCAAAAGGGACTACGTTAATGAAAGTTAGTGATTTAATGAAAAAAGACAAAGATGAATGGGACACAGAGATTTTAGATAATCTTTTTCCAAAACCGATTATACAAATCATTAAAAAAACAAAAATTAAAGAACATGGGATACATGACAAGTACATCTGGCCGTTCTCGAAAGATGGGAAATATGATACCAAAACAGGTTATAAAGTCATGATTGAAGAACAAAATGGGAAGAAAGCCTCAACAATAGACACCAAAGCTATGGAAGACTCTGAAATATGGAAAATAATATGGAAGTCAAACATACCAAAAAAAATTAAACTTTTTATGTGGCGAATAATCAACAATGCAATTCCAACTAGAGTGAACTTATTCAACAGGAAATGTGCGGACGGGAAAAATTGCTTGTGGTGTAACAATGAAAAAGAAGATGTCAAACATTTACTTCTCCAATGTACAATGTGCAAGGATATTTGGGCAGGTTCAGTTCTACAGATAAAGATTATGGAAGAACAGGAGGAAGATATAGAAGAATGGTTCATGAAAATAATTAAGGCCTATACTAAAGGAGGATGGGATGAAAATGTTGTACGAGATTTCTTAATGATAAACTTATGGAATATATGGAAAGCGAAAATGAAGGCTACACATGAAGGAACAATTGTAGATGGAACAGGAATCAACTATACATCGAAGAAACTGATGCAAGAGATTCATGGGATTAACTGGATAAGCAAAGGATATGAAGGTTTTAGAAATAATAATGAAACAAACGCCGAGTCAAGTATAGTGGAACAAGAACAAGATATTAATTTATTTTGTGATGCGTCTTTCTCAAATAAATGGGAACCAACAGGGATAGCAATATGGGGTGAACAAAAAGAAAATAACACGCCAATCAAGCACAGCATGACTATGGACTGTAACTCAGCCCTGGAAGGAGAAGCAGAAGCGGTTTTTAAAGCAACACAGATTGGTGCTTACTTTCCGGGGAAAAAAATTACCATTCACTCAGACAACCTTGAGATTATTCAAGGTATCAAGCTAGTGTCAGCAGCTCGTTGGAATGTCCAACCCATCCTACAAAGAATTACCCGTAAGTCTGAAGAGCTCGGAGATATTTCCTTCAAACACATCAGTAGGAAGCTCAACAGGAATGCGGATAAATTGGCGAAGGAGGCTAGACACACGGCAACTTTTGCTTATCGAAATACGTGTAGTATTTTCGATTTATCTTTAGCTTTTAGGAAATTAGGGATAGGTTAATTTTGTTTTTGTTTTTGGGTGCGTTAGCACCCCCACATTGTCCAAAAAAAAAAAAAAAAAAACTCAGCTAAATAAAATGTATTTCGTAAAGTCCCTAACCACAATGATGAATACCTTTCAGGGGGCCTAGGGTCATTTAAATATGAAAACATCAACTTGTCATCAGCGTCTAGAAGAAGAGAAAAATCAGACCAGCCCTTCTTAGCAGAACCCTTGAGTATAGCACGTTTTTTGGGGGAAGATTTAGTGCAACGCTTTGATGCACTCGAAACAATATGCGTGACACGCCCTTTACCATTGTTCAAACTCATTTTTTTAGATTTGGAGGTGCTCCCGACATTATCATTGGGAGAATCTGGAAAACACGCCTTACTGCACTTAACTGGAGTTCTTGTCGCACTTAACATCTCAACATCGCCATCAACATGAGAATCAGCCACCATATCAAATTTGTTTAACAAATCTCCCCCAATATCTATAATAGGATTCTTACTTCTAGACCTAGCTTTAACACTTTCCTTCAAGCTCACAGCTTGTACTACACTAACCATGAACTCCTTCAACTCCTCAAGAAAGTCTCTCCCAACCAACACTTGCACAGCAGCTTTGGGTGTACTTGTGTTTTTTTATTAACCGACTTCGCAGGACTTCTAAACACATCTTCCAACCTATCATCTATTAACGCTTCATCATCTGACGCATCCATAGGTTCTGGTTCTCCATCTAAATCTTCGTCAAAATCCATCTCAATAAATCTACATTTCTCGTAATTGGCTCCCCCATATCTGATCAGCTGTTTTATTTTTTTAGAGGTATTTTTGGTAAACCAATTTAAACAGAACGGCATAGTTAATGGAACATCTACGAATGTTCTCAACCTCTGAACATTTTGAAGGAATAATACCTGAAAAATAAGTCAAACAAGCAATTAAATAAAAAACACATCCCATTTAAACAAAATCATTCATAAAAACTAAATCAATTGACATATTTAAGGTACGCAACTACATACATACCTGGAGAACATATACACAACCCACAAAATACCTTGATTTAAAATCAAGTGTCTCCGTCTTAAACGCTACAATTCCTTTGCAAATGATTTCATACACTAAGCGGGACCAATTAAATGTAGGAATCAAGTCAGCGTCCTTGAGTGCATGAAAATAGGACATGTCAAGACCATGAACATTAGGGGTACAAAGGAAGAACCCTAGTACATACAGCATGAATAAAATCTTAAATAAATCTCCGTGTGTTCTACATGCGAAAAATCTTTTTTCAATGAAAGTCAAATCAACGGCATTTCCCTTAACATAGTGCCCTATAAATGCATTCTCTAATGCGCTAATCTTAGGGCAAGCTTCACCTTTTAACGGAGGTAACTCACCCGCCTTAGGTATACCCAACACCCTATACACGTCAATATACGAGAAATGAAGAGTACTTCCCTGAAGGATAAAAGTACTCGTTTTTGGGTCAAAAGCGTCCACCATGAATTGACAAACTTCAATTTTAAGATACGTCTTTGGAAAATCAACAAATGCACCAAATCCCATCTCTCTTACTGCCTTTTTTTGCGCCGGTGTCAATCTTTTTGAGATTTTGTGAATCTTTTTCAAAGATAATTTCGTCACAAGCTTCTTCTGCATTGAACACATCATTTATGAAACACAAAACAAATTTAAATTGACTACGGACTATTTTTATAAACAAATCAAACCACATACAACCAAATAAACAAATCAAACCTTTAAAAACCGATTGACAATTAAAGTGGTGGAGAACCCAAATACCAAAATATCTATTTATTAAAAAAAATTAACATACCGTTTCACTTTCGTCCTCATCGTCTAAGTCCATCTTTTCTTTCTCATACTTTCGATGTTTATGCACAATATAACCATCCTCATACCAAGCCCTTCGATCATCCGGTAGTTTATAATACGCTGCTACGGTTGCATCCCAGTCCAGGCCAACATGAGGGTACTTCTCGTTAAATTCTCGCGAGATACAAAATCTAAATACAACAATGGATTAAATTAGACAACAGTTCAAAAATACATATTACATTTACACACATTTCAGTCAAATGTAACCCAGGACTTACGCATAAAATTCAGCTGCATTAGAAAATTCTATATCCGTTTTACCGTGGCTAACGTTGCTAGCTTTTCTTCCCTTTGCACCTCTTCTAACATAAAAATAACACTATGGGGTTAATGCCTGAAACACACCGATATACAGAAACCAAACCCTTACCCTTTGACCGACGAACTTTTTCCTCTACTAGTTGCCATGTTAGATGATCTTCTATCTTGAAGGAAAGGTAGACCTTTTTACTTAGTTGATCTACGATAAGGAGCTTTGTCTTCTCCTTTTACTTCTCTTCTTGCCTAGACCTATGGCGGTGGAGTGTTCACACAAGGTAGATGAAGAGGCAACGAAACAGTCCGATGGGACAACACTAAACATAGATTTTCGCAATTTCATTTTTGTCTTTACTATAAAGAATGTATTAAATGGGTATTTAATTCTTTGCATGTTTGACACGTGTTCCATTTGAAGCAGAAATTACTGTTCATTCATCGGTCATATGGAACAAAATAACGCACTAAAACATTACTACACACAACATTAAATAAATATGTGGGTATCATAAAATACAAAGGAGCTCAAAGGATATAATGGTAAATTAATAAAGAAGGTAAGAAAAGTGTTCCAAAAGCCACTTTATGCGAAATCGGCATGGAGCCTCACAAAATCTTGGCACAAATAAGGGTAGGTTAGTAATTTCATTATCATTTTATTTTATTTTTAATACATGTTCACATACACGCTGTGTATGGAAGAGCGACTCCTACTTTTTGGAGTTGAATTAATTTCCAGATTCTGGTAGTACAATTTGTCAACAAAAAGTTATGTTAATTATGGTACTTACTATTTTACCCTATTTAGGTGGTGAGTTATTTTCCGTTTATAATCGTGTCTTAAATATCGTTTTTAATAGGGTAAGGAGCGTTTTTTAATTTTAAATTTCCAAACGTAGAAAAGGTGCTAATTTGCCCCATGTTGACACTTGTCAACGTCTTAGAGTTTTGAATTTTTTTTATTCATTAATTTTCAAAAAAAAAATACACATTGGAGGAGAGAGAGTGTATCAACCCCTCTCTCTCCCCCGTCAATCCTTATTCTTTCACTTTTTCAGAAAAAGAGTACCACACCAACACCAACACTCAACACTCTTCCTTCCTCTTCCTCTCATCCTCCATTGAAGGTTAGTTTGAAGCTCTCAAACCTTCATAGCCCGTTTTTTATTTATTTTTATTTCTTCTAATAATGTGTTGTCTTTGTGAACTTAGGAACCAAATGCAAGCTTGAAGAGAAATGGGTTTCATTTTCTAAGGTTTGTTTTGGTTTGATTTAAGAGATCTTATTTTTAATCTACTCCAAAGAAGAAGCTTTCCATGCCATCACAATGTCTAGCTCTCATTCGAGGAGACCTTCATCCTCCTCGGCAATAAGGTATTTTTTTTTTGTAAAACAAATTGCTTGCATGTGATTGAAAAGTTGAGTAAAGAAGGATTTAAGTGTTTTTATTAAGTTTTGCATAGGTAATTTTTTTTTATGATGGTTGGTGAAATTAGGGGATTTTGTTTTAAAAATCTAAGAAACAAATATATGATTTTGTGTTGTGTTTGGTTTGGATTTCTTTTTCAACCTTTTTGTTTGTGTAAACATGATTCGGTTATGGTGATTGTGTTAATAGTAATGGTGTTTTGTTGATAAAAGTGTAGTTGCTATGTTCTTTGAAAGGGGAAACAAATTAGAAAGAATTTGTGATTTCGAAATTTGGGTTGTTTTATCTAGGAATAAAAATTTCCGAGTTTTAGTGTGTTTTCTTATGTGATATCGAGTGGTGTGTGTAGTGTAGAGAGTTTATTTAACGTTTAATTATATGGTAATGTATATAACATGTGTATACGGAAGGTAATTTATGAAGATTTGCAAAGTATATAAGGTATTTATCCTTAATAAAAGGTATTTCATTTATGGAAATTGTATGAAATCAAATTTGTAATGTAAAAGGGGTTTTGAGGGTATTAGTTAGTAGTTTTAAAATGTGTGATGTTATGTAATAAGGATCTTGCAATGATGCTAATAGGTTAAATTTTTTTGTACTAGGGATCGGTGCCGCCAAGGCACATGCTCGTCATTCATTCTCGCCACCGCCGCCGATTACTACGCGTAAGTTCTTATTGCTTTCTTTGTTATGTGTCTTGATTTGGTGGATATGGAAATATTACATTAGCTTTATATGTTAGTCTACAAAGTTTAATGTGTTGTGTTTATTTAGTAGTTATAGGAAATATACAATATATATGTACGTATTTAAATGAAGGGGAACTATTATACTTTTATTAAATGATAGGGGCTATGTATATTTAGTAAGTATCCATGTATATTGTTTTATTAAGTAAAAAGGGGTTAGAAAGAGAAATTAATATAGTATGGGGACCTTTATGCAATTGTAAGTTATTAAAAGTTTTTTTAACTCTTAAGTATTTGCTTTATTAAGATGGGGGGTAAAAATTAGATGTTTAAAAATTTTAGGGTCCATTTTGCAATTTAGTAATATATATGTTTTGTATTTGATTTTCATAATTAACTTGTAAAGAATGTACTGTATATTCTATTTTTTAACTTGAAAAACTTTAATTATCTCTTTTTTTTCTTATTTGTACAACTACGTAGGAACCTAATGGTCATGGAATATGAGGCCAACTTTCCCAACTTACGAGTGGACGTGGATAGTATTCGACGTCAGTTTAGCTCGCTTCCACCGGCATAACATGCCTTGTACGAGAACGTAGATAATGTGATCTGGACTCTGCAGTTAAAGGGTGGTTGTGCTCCCGTTCGAATTGAACCACATCGTAACATTCAGTGACACGGTTCAACTTTACACGGAGCTGAGCCTTACAGGTGTATCTCGTCTCAGGTCTGTAGTCTCTAACCCTACCTTTCAACTCTAAGTATTGCCTTTGCCTAGCTCCCGCACACGAATACACAAATAGTCGAGCAACAACCGTATCATCTCCCCGAACACCCTTCTCGAGACGATCCTTCCTTACGCTAAATCCCATGGCTCGGGCATACATGTTATAGAACATATACGCCTCGTCCTCACTTGAAAACCGCAACTGCATGAATTCATCTCTGGACAAATTACGTAGCGATTCGTCATCCCCGAGATTCTCTTCCCCTAAAAAAATCATCTCTCATTCAACAAATTCGGCTATTTACATAAAAAAATAGACTAATTTATCTCTTCTACCAATAACATATATTTATAATCCATAAATTATTCTAAAATACCCCTATGACAAGTTTTATACAAAAAAACCCTATACCATACTAATTATAGCATTAACCCCCACTAATACTTAAAACAACCCTAACCAATACTAAATTATCCATAGGCAACCATTCAATCACTATACAATTATATACTATACTAACATCCATAAATAACCCTAATAAACCCTAAACCTTATTACATTAAGCGTAACCCCACTTTGGATCATCATATTACCCTAAACTAGCCTACTTTACATTAATTAGATTAATAAACACGATTTAATCAATAATAACCATATTACGTCCTACTACGAGATTTATAATTCTTTCATGCCGTTTTTTCTTAACCTCTAAACTCGTAACCCTAACTACGTCTTATATCCATAACAAAATGCTCTAACACACCAAAATAACATAAAATAACCATAAACTACATAAAAAATTGAAAATAATACTAAATGAGAGATTAAAAGCTAACTAACCATTTGAAGACATTTTCTTAACTCGAATTCCACCTGTTCCACGTTCACCGTCTATATGTATATAACAAGCCAATCACGATAATTCTTTCTTCTTCCTCCAACTATCTAAATACCATGCTATATATAGACAATGAAAAACCCCGATCATTTATTCACAACCACTTAGGTTGGTGATATATCATTAACCGTATCATTAACAACTACCAACCGTCTCAACCATTACTATCTTATCACCATAATTTCATCTAACTACTACACATATACACACTTAATACATACATAACTGATGTCTCCTCATTTGTGATAATAAAATCTATTTCTGAGACATCATTATAGGCGTATTTATTAGTTTATAGGTCGATTCTAGCTTGATTTAGTACACTTTCCTATTTTGGGTCTTGAATTAATTAATTATTATTTTTAGAGCATATTGGGTTTAATTATTTATTTAGTGTGAAGCTTTAGAGATATATGGTAATTAACAGAGTCCAATTTGGTAAAGAGAATTAAAGGAAAGAAGATAAACATGGAAATTGAAGATAAGGAAGTAAAAGCTAAAATCATGGAAAAGGAAAAGCTGCCTTAAATCTGAATTTCTGCAGCTACGCCTAAAGAAGTGGTGATAACTCCAAAACCAAGCCGATTTTGGAAGATTCCTTTCATAGGGACTTATATAATTCTGTGAGGATTCTTTTGGTATCTTATGGGCTAAAAACCGACTAATAATGAAGAAGATGTGCTCAAGACAAGTCAGCAGTAATTATCTTTATTTCTATACGAATTTGAGTTGGACTTGGAGTCCATTACTTAACTTTTCCTTCAAGAAACGAATTAGGTCAACCTATACACTATAAATACAGCCTCTTAACACTCTTAAATCATCCTTGGTGAAACCTTAAACCAAGAGGAAGCTTACAACACAAGAAAAGAAGTCTGGAAGGAGCTGTTCATCACAATGTCTTCTTCTACCTTTGAATTTGTAATTTCTTTCTTTTCTTGCATTAGTATGAACTAAATTTCTTTAGCTTGAGTTTTAGCATATATGTATGAACCCTAGTTTTGATTGACATCTATCTAATTTGAGAATGCTATGTTTTAAATTGAATTATTGTTTTTATTCCCTGTTTATGTGTTTGGATTTATATTCTGTGTTCTTGTGGAGTGCACCCATATAGAATTACCACCTAGTAGTTAGGTCACCATTGACAACGGTGTTTAATTACATGTTTAGCACATAACGTCTAGTATTCGGTTTAGATCTGACAAATCAACCAAACTAGATAATCACTATGGTTTAGTACATGTTATTATTTACCAATTACAGGAGCAGTTTGCTTAGGAAGCCTTATTGACACATGTAAATGTTATTTAAAAATACCTATCGTAATTAGAACCGATTATTGAAATACTACATAATTCACCCTTACATGTTTAGAACGGCAAAACTAGTGGGGATTACATGTTATTGACTCAAGCTATATTCTCATACTTCTCCATCTTTCGTATTTAATTTTTTGTCTTTAAATTCTTAGTTTAATTTAGTTTAATCAAAACCAAATAAATATCTATCTGTCTTTATTTTTCTTGCGTTTAGTTGTTCTAGCTTTATTTAATTGCACGTGATTATTGCATAAGATTTCCCTAACCTTCGTAGTCTCTGTGGAACGAATCTTACTTATTTTCTAAAACTTGCATACGATCTGTATACTTGCAGAACCGTGCTAGCTTTAGGGTGTTTATTTGCATCTAATTATTATATCTTTTTATCACACCCTAGGCCGTACCAATATCTCATTCATGAGAAAACAAAATACGAGAGTCTACCGACCCGGGATAACATCCAATATCCGATCTTGATCATCCAATGATAATCAAAGGTACCACAAACAATACATAAACATAAAATTACCCTACACCCTAATTAATTAGAAACTCTCACAGCATGACACGTGTCCAAAATGGCAATCATCACATAAGACAAAACACTATTTACCTAGTATAAATTAACACTACAATCAACAATTCAAAAACGATAAATTACACTACACTTAATTATTTAAAACTACATCTTAAAGTGTTAGTGGATGACAACTAGCATTGACTTGACCTTCCATTTAATAAATCCAGAAATACCACAATGTGACATGTGGCAAATTTTGCCTTTCCCACCTTTGCTTACGGTAGGGATATTCGAACGTAAATTTACTCTTGCATGCAATCTTAACGATAAATTGAACTCCACCAACTATTCAATTCCGACTTTTCCAATTAAATAAAAGAAGTTGGGCACTATTCATTGAATGACCATACATAAAAAGCCACTTTATAGCCTTACTATTCACCGAATGACATGTTATCATTACCTATTGGAAGGCATTAAGGTAAAACCACCTTTTATTATAAAAATCCTTTTTTCCGGATTTCACCACACCCCGCCACGTGTAGCCTTCTCCGACACGTGTCGCCATCCTATTCATGCATAGGTACAACATGGGTATGGAAGAAAATTCCCCATTTTAGATATTTTTCGTACACGATAGCCGTTGTAAGTATAGAATAATCTTAACCGGCTTAGTTAGACTATCGGTTAAATAAAGAAAAAACCGATTTAGTTAGACTATCGGTTAAATAAAGAGAAAAACGTTCTTACTAAATCCTAAGTACATAAAACTATAATATTTATTTATTTTTATAAATGGGGATAGATACAAGTTTATGCAAATCATAATTAATCTCACAAAAAATATGCACTCCCTTTATATATACTTCGGATAAATCAGAAGTCGGTTACTCATATTTAGAAAGTAATACAAATCATAAACCTCTCATTTACACCTAGGGATTACAACGGTTAAACTTTTGTAAAAAATATTAAAAAAACATAATTATGATAATTTATTTTATTAAAACAGTAGTCTAACAATTTTAACCACCGGCTTTGCGGTTTTTAACCATTAGGTTCAGTTTTTTAGAACGGTTTTGTGATTTTTAATATAACCAAATGATAATATATTATAAATTCCTAAAATAAAACCACATATATAAGAATAATCTCCAAAATATATACATAATTTTATTGTTTTTTTACTAAATTAGATATTTGTTAATTAGTTGGTTAAATCTAGTATCTAAATTTTTATTTTACAATTTGAATATTTTTTTTTATTATAATATTGTAAATTATGAACTTATAGCTGATAATAAACAGTTTTTGGTTATTCAATTTTATTTTTATCTAAAACCATAACCTGCAAGTTTTAACCATCTATTACACTTTTCAAAACCATAACCTAATGATTTTAACTACGATTATATAATTGGATTTTATTCGGTTCGATTATCATCGGTTTTGATTTTTAACAGTAACCTTTGGCATCTATTCTCACTATTTAAGTGTAGAAGAAATAGTAAGACGTTTACCAATTACGCTAACCCAACAGGTTATACTAATAAAAAAATTGAAAATTATTAACATTAATATTCATGCCCATAAAAAATTTATCAGTGATCAATTATTTATTTTTTAAATCTTTTAAGCTTAATACCCCATTTTTAAAACATTCTTCAAATTCAAAATATCATATTAAATATTCACCAAATGATTAAATATTATACAAATGAACATCTTAATCATAATATCATTACTAACATATATAGAGAGACAATATAGTTTCCTAAGGTATACATCAAGAAAAATCTGAGAATTTTTTATAGCCAAAGATAATAGATCTAGACGTCAAGCTTACAAAACCAAAAATAGAGAGAGAGAAAGTATAAAGAGGTTAGAGTGTCTTCTCCAAAAACTTTCAATCTAGCGTCTATCTCAAGCTTTCTTTGTCATGGTAACTTCTCACATGGTTACTCTTTCTAAATCTAGCAAAAAGAGATGCTTTTACTCCTCAAAATTAGATCCCAGAGACACTTTTTTGGTACTTTTCAAAAACCCCCCATCAAGAAGCCCCTGTACCTCGTTGACGTCATGTCTCGGCCAAACCTTAATCTCCAATCACTAGAGACCATTGATTTCCTCACGCAATTCAACGAATATCCGGAACGGGTCTTATTGGCCCTACATTAGCTTGTTCTCACCGAATAGATTGCTTTCATCAACTCTTGCCTCCCATTATGATATTTTTTATCTCTACTCCCTATCGTATAGTGCTACCCAGGTCAAAGTCCAAGATTATTGCAAAAACAATTTCTCCCGTCAACAATAACCGATACGGAGGCTTCTAAGTCAATACGGTTGCAACTCAAGATTGAGTGCGCTGCTCACTTGTCTTCGGGTAGGAAAAAGTCTAAAAGCTTCACAAGTAAGACGTGAGCGGGTAATAAACTTAAGAAAGGAAACCCAGCAATTGGTATGGATAAATTGGAGGATATTGTTAGCTCGTTTATGGATAATGCCTGGGAAAAACTTATGAACCTTCACATGTTTGATGAATCGTCCAAGAACAATTCCAAGGGTGACTCGCTTGAATTTACTCTCCTAATGCTAATGAAGATGGGGACTTGAGCTCGGTTAGTAAACTAGCACTTGCGTATTCAAATCCCTTTGTCGAGAAGCTCCTTTCAATCCAAGAAGAAGTCTAGTGCGATACAAATAAGAATCACATTTAACAAACGAAACACCTTATGCATCAAAGAATTCGGTCGATTCGCGTAAGATAACCACCCAAGACCCCGTGAACATGGCCTGGAATTTTAACCCAATCGGAGAATAGGGAGATAAAAAGGCGGATTATAAGAGTGTACTAATAAACAATAGAAAAGTTTTAACGTGAATGGAGCTTCATTATTTCAAGTTGGTTGAAGGTGAAAAACTACAATTACTTGAGAGTGACGTCTTAACTATCGATCAAGCTTTTGGTTATTCTCTTATAGGTTATGTTGCCAAAAAACAGTGTCGAATATGGTGGACATCCAGAGAATAGTAAATAATTGGAAATGTTGTTTCCAGAGTGCGAAAGCATCTAAGGTGATGGATTGTCTTTAAATTAAAATATAAACATGATCAAAAGCTCATTCTCTCAGAGGAATCTTTTTCATCGTGCGAAAGAATGCCCCTACTCTCGGAAACCCCAGATTTCTTTGAATTTAGGAACTTTGATATTACTAAGATCTCACTTGGATCATCCTCTGAAGCCTTTTGGAACAAGCTTGCACCACTCTTGGCTTGGCCAAGATAGCTTCTCAAGTGGGAAAACCTATTAGATACGATGGAATTACAATGATTAGCGAAGATATTTCTTATGCCCGAGTCCTCATTGAGCTATAGTTGAAGGAATACCTGTAAATCATATAGAGCTTGCCTCTCCTAAGGGAAGGGAACATATTGTAGAGGTGGAGTATGAAAATTTAACTAATTGTTGCCTTAAATGCAAAGCTTTTGGGCATAATGATAAAAATGTTAATATCCTAAGAAAAATAATTTGAACACTGCAGCCATAGCTGGGAACACTACGAAACATGGCAGAATTGCAAGTATTTTAAAGTTACTAACTACAGCTCTGATAACGCTCCAAAACAACAGCTATGATGTCTCCCCATTTGTGATGATTTAATATTAGTTGGAGACATCATTTTTAGTGTTTTAGGAAGTCTTCTAGTCGATTTTCCCATTAAATATTGCACTTTCCTATTTCTTGTCTTGATTTAAGTGTAATTTTTAGAGCATATTGGGTTTAATTATTTATTTAGTGTGAAGCTTTAAAGATATATATGGAGATTAATTAGATGCCAAGTCAATTCTAAGAGATAAAGGAAAGAAGATATACATTGAAATTGGAGATAAGGCAACAAAAGCTAAGATATGGAAAGATAAAGCTGCCAAATAAATCTGAAACTCACCACCCACGACCACAAAAGGTCTTATATCTCAAAATAGGTGAGGAATTTGGAAGAATGGTCAAGAGCAAAGTTAAAGATCTTTCCGAGACGATGAATTTCGACTATTGATACGCGTCAAACGGATAAGTATTGAAGTTGTTATGACCAAAACAAAAACAGGACTAATTCTATATTTTAGGGTTACGAATTTGAGTTGGGCTTGGAGTCCATTACTTACCTTCTCCTTCAAGAAAACGAATCAGGGCTTCTAAACACCTATATATACACCCTTAAACCATTGTAAACATGTCCTTGCTCCGTCCCAAGTATAGGCTTAGTCCTTACTTGTATTTTCTCAGTTTTAAATAATAACTTAGTCCTTTAATTTAATATTCATCCTTAGAATCAAGCTATTCATTCAAGAAGCAAGCTGACCTGTAGAGGAAGACAAGAATCACGAAGTTGGAGAATGACAAACTCCTTTTCTACATCTCACCTTCTCTATATTTAGGGTAATTAGTTATAGATTTGTGGCTTCACCATATTTCTAAACTTTTATTCTGTAAGTTTTACTTTTAATTGTTGGGTTATTATTTTGTCTTACATTCATAATACTATTTATTATTTTAATTTATTTGAGTTTGGCGTATATTGTTATTATGTGTTTTGACTTATTGTTACATCCCTAGATTTGGCCAATCTTGGGACTATTCTTCGTTATTGACAACACCGCATAATCGTCTAAGTAGTGACCCTGCCTAGATAGCCATAAAGATTTGATTTAACCACCAATCATTACTCAAGGTTTCTTTACCCAAGTTCCTTGGTAGTGGAGAGGTTGCTCCTAAGCCTGATAGAGGTTAGGTAGAATTTAGAATCCCGGTTAATATATAATGCTCAATGTGTGACAGGTTAGAATAACAACTTAGTAAAATAGACTCATATTAGTGACCCTAATTTATTTGACTTACATTCATCTTTATTTATTTGTTTACATTATTTATTTATTCGCGTTAGATAATAATTCATATTTTTATCTTTTTATTCTAAACATCTAAATTCATCTACGCTTATTTAATACAAGTAGATCTAATACATTAAATCCCTGCGAACGAACTTAACTTATCATTAAAACTTGCAAACGGTCTGTGATACTTGCAATGAGTTCTGTGGTTCTCAAGGGTGTGTGCTCTTTATTATTATCTTTATTTATCTATTATTTTATCACACATTTTCCCCCACCAAGTTTTTGGCGCCGCTGCTGGGGATTTATCTTTAAGTTAAATCTATTTTGTGTTTATTTAGTGTAGAAGTTTTTATTTGTTTTCAGTTTTACGCATTCTTTTTGTTTTTGTATTTCTCAGGGTTTAAATGGCTAATCAACGGTTAGAGCTAGGTCTTCCTAGTCAATTTCGAGTGCAACCCATTAGGATTCGCATCCCAACTATTCAAGTCGTTCGATTCAAGCCCGATCCTGACATGATTAATCAATTCGCGAGCTATGGGAAATATAGTTGTGATACACATCAAGATCCGGTCCGATCTGTTCAGAAATTCATGCAATTATGTGATGCCTACATTAATGAAGGTGTTACGCAAGAACAGATGTATTATTTAATGTTTCAATTTTTCTTGACCGGGACAGCGAGCGATTGGTTAGATGATCAACCTCCCGAGCTAATAACAAATTGGGTCAAGCTTCAAGAAATATTCCTTGATAAATTTTATCCTACAAGTATGCGAGTGAAGGAACTATCGGAGCTTATAAATTTCTTACAAGAAGCCGGAGAGAGTGTTGGCGAAGCATGGACGAGATTTCAAAAGATGTTGGCAAGATGTCCAATACATGGATACACGCCACAATTACAATTATCCATGTTCTATAATGGACTCGATAGAGAGTCAAGACTGAGAGTAGATGATATGGGTCGCGGTAGTTTTGTCTCTATGGATCCAAAAGAAGCAAAAGAATGGAGTATCAGAGTAAATCGATGTTTTAGAGTTTGTAAAGGAATAAGTTGCATGAAATTAAAGCTAATAAATATTGGGTTTTTGATGACTAAAGAATTAATGGGATAAACGTGAATACAAGCTATGAACTAAAATGAAATTTAATAAAAATGAATCTAAAAGATGGGAGAAATAAGATGAGAAAGTTGCTTGAGTCTTGCTAGTAATCCCCTATGCCGCTAATCTAACATTTTATTTATAAGGGTGAAATGGTAATTTCTCATTAGCCGAGATTCAAAAGTCTCTCTAACTCCCTCCCAGGTAGCCTAGAAAGCTATTATACGGCCCTAGAGACCTCTACCGTGTGTACCTTACGTATGTTTTCAAATGTTTTAGGTTCAAACTCTAATGATTAGCTATGTAGGCAGTACCTCTCGGTTCACTCCGAAACATTAGACGTCTATATGCTATGTCTGCAATTAAACCCCCTCCCCCCTCTGGGCGATGGCTTAATCACTTGAGCTACTCACTATTTGGCCAGAAAATGAATAGTATTATAACAAACATATAGTCAATGGAAAATACAACTACCAATATTAGTTAAATGTAAATCCCAAATATAGTAAAACATCAAATAAGTTAACATAGGTTCATACAATTGCAAGTCTCATGTAATGAGGGTTTAGTTCATAATTTAAAAGTAAAAACTAATTAAACTAAGAATGTAATCGTGTTTAAAAGACAAAATGCAACAAAATCACTCTAAAGGATGGAATGATTCGGTAGATGGGTGATGTAGAAATGGTGGAGTTGGTGTGGAAACCCATTATCCTTCTCCTTTTCTGCTCTCCAGGCGTGTAAAATGAGTGATTAATTGAGAGGTGGCGATTTAAAGCTGCTCAATGACTTATATACTAGCTAAAAAAGTTAGGGCCTCCATGGGCTCGCTTAATTAGGTTAAAATAGTCCGACCTGGTTTTAGCTAGTGTTGGACTAGTACGAGGCACGGTGGAAATAAATGACATAACTTTTTCATCTCAACTTCGAATTCATACGTCAATGACTTCAATCTTTATCTAAATCAAAAGGAATTAAGTCCAAAGATTTGACTAATTAATCGTGGTGACTTGAAACAATATGACATCAAGATTTATCCGGCAAACGATCTAACTTTCCAAAGTGACTTTAGGTTTTGTTTACGTCGTGGTTTAGGGTTTATCTTGATTTTTTTTTACTTCTATTCATCATCCTGACATCTTGTGTCAACCATGTGTACCTAAAATCTACACATTTAACACACAATTGCAGCACAAAAGCTCCATAAATAGTACTATGACCAAAACAAGAAGCAAAAGTACAATATAGAAAATACTAAAAAAAAAAATCCTCTCTTAGACCCAATAAACTTCCAAAATGATGTCTCGTGAATAGATTAATCTATCAAAACAAGAGAGAAGGATATATGTTCTCCAGGAATACTATTTGGCAATCACAACTTTCCGATGAATGGAGACCGTGGAAGTTAGAGAGCCACCCATTTACATAGTGGGTTGACCCATGTTACATATTGTAAATCTAATCGTACTTGTCTAGACAATTGAGATAATAGAAATGTAAAAAATCCTCGAGGAGTTAGGTGGAACATCCACAAACTACACCGCGAGTCTAGTACTACTAATGGCCGAGACATACATGACTTGATTTTTATGGCCGAAATGTATTGTGCTCAAAACTTATACTTAAAACCGAGGATAGGGCTTTAATAGGCCTATCAATAGTTTAATAATTTAATTTAAAATATAATTTCCGTAGGCCTACTATGACTACACTTGATCAAGCATATTTTAAATCTTAATCGACACTAAGGGCATGACGAACTACTGAAGTTAACATAAATGAACGGTTTTCGGGTAATGTTCGTTGCTTGCACACATCATGGGTTACATGTGTCTGACATGACAAGGTTCACCGTGGTGGTAATTGAAGACATGGTTTCCCTTCTTGCATCATGGGAAAGTCCTGGTCCATCTCCTAATTATATTCACCAATTTCATTTGTTATTGCTTTAAGCTCAAGCGCACTCTCTTCTTCTATATTTTGGAATATCTTAGAATATCTGTAGCATTTTCCTCATGTTAACCAAAATTGAACAACATTCTAGAATCTCCTTCTTTAATGAAATATCTTCATCCTCATCACTCTTCATATCTCATAAGAGGAGTAGGTGTAAGGAGGCTGCGCTTGTGTTTAACAATATGATTACAAGGGTGTAATTCAAACTACTCGTGATCGCTTTTGTAAACATGTATGTTAGGAGGGGGTAAAATCCCGCTTGAGTTTGAACTACACAAGTAAAAGATCCTTTTATCCATGTTCTACATATATGGTGGGTATCCCTTACTTCTTATTAGGGATGACGATGGTTCAAATATTAACTATAACCGTTGGATATCAGATTCGATAAAAAATCCGTTAATGGAACCGATGGTGCATCCATGAAAGTTTGGTTCTCACAAAAGGTAACCGGTGGATTATCCGTTAGGATTTGGTCTTTTACAATAATCCGACGGATAATCCGAAATCCGAATAAAAATATAAAAAATAAAATATTAAAATATATATGCTATATGTAAAAATATTCTATATATGCAAATTTCATACATAATGTCGATCAAATAGAATTATTCCATGCATAAACTAGCTAATTGATTATTATCTATTTTATTTCTATATTGCCTAATATCATTTTATGGTCTTCCAATAATTTTGTAGCTAATGTTAGAATTTTAAAAATATTTAATAATTTATTTTATTTAAATCATTTTAAATGATTGCGGATACGGATTAACCGCAGATAAATCGCATCCGTCGCGGATGCGGATTTGGTAAATAATTCTAAAATCCGGTGGTTAATGGATGCAGATTTGGTTATCATTTTTCTTAATGGATGTGGATGTGGTTATACAATTTTTGAGGATATGTGATATGTTGCCATTCCTACTTCTTATTGATGAACCCCAAATAGTCTAGGAGGCTTGATCTCCCTTCAATCCCCTATCTTACTACTATCATGTTTTTTAAGAGTTTGATGCGACTACGTATCTCATATGTTATTTAGACTTCGATGTGATGCGACTACCTATCTCATATATTTTTAGAGTTAACTCTACTACCTATCTCATGACTCAAATTGCGGGTATTTAACCCTCTTCTATGTGGCTATACGAGTAACGGGACTTTGTAGGCAATATACCAAATTTAGGACCCAAATTGGTCAAGGCATCCTTTGGATTATCTCGCACATGTGGATAGCTATAAGTCTCTAAACCAAAGTTGAATTTTGAGCAAAACAATATCTAGGCAAAAATTAAGAATTTAGACATGGGTTGCAGCCTCCACTGACTTATTCTCAACCAAATGAGATCATTCATATCAACTCTCTTCATATGCATTGTAGTTGCAGAAATCACGCAACAAATAGAGCTTATGAAAGAACAATGTGTTACAAAACGAAAAATACCAAAAGAAATCTCAAATCCGGACAATCATTAAATCAACATGAGCAAAAGCATCCAGATCTGGCATTCTCGACTAAAAACATATGTAACCCACTTTACCAATTGCACATTTTTTTCACAATATAAATTATATTCTACGTAATTTGCTAAAGATGCATACCATCAAATAGTTGAAGGGAAAACAAACAAAACAGTACCTGTTTAATCAATTTTCCACACAATATACTAATACTCTACATTGTCGGAAAATGATCACAATTCAAATTCATCTTCAAGCTTCAACATCTCAGCAGCAGCTTCTTCCTCTTCATCATCAATAGCCAAATACGGATTATGCACCTTCGGCCTAAAATTATACCCAGTGAAAACATAGAAAGCCAAGGTAGCCAATTCAGCTGCCACCACAGTTGTCCATTGATACTTATACGAAGTAATAGTCTCCAAAGCATAAACCAACACCCTTGTAAAATATATATAACATATCACCACAATATAATACTGTCTAAACAATGTCAATTTCATCAGATTCACAGCAGCTTTTCCATCAGTCCTAGCTGCTTCACGCAAGTTCTTGATCGACCAAACAATTGGAAACAAAACCGCACAACAACAAATTACATCAACAAGTAAGAAAACTTGTTTCCAAGTATGAGCTTCATCACCAAAAGGACCCGTCTCATCTATCACTACCTGAGCTACATTAGCCACAACTTGTAAAGGAATCACAACTATCAAAACTTTCTTTTCCTTGCCTTGTAAAAATGGTTTTAAAATCGACCATCCGGTACCGATCAGTACAATTAAAGTGAATAACATTACACCCTTTAAGAAACTAAATACGTAGAACAATATATCCCATCCGTGTGCTGTACCCGTACGTTTAATATACGATTTATCCTCGGCTTCGCAAATTAAGTTAAACCCTTTTAGTATAACAACAGCAAGCATAAAGAAATGGATTTTGTAAACAGATAAGCGTTTATTGTATAATGCTGATATCCAAACGAAAGATAGAATCAAATAGATTATGAAAAATAGGAAATAAATTGTCGGGAGGTTGGTTTTGCCTGCTGATAAGTAATCAAGCTGACGTGTCGTGGGGTTGATGTTGTACATAGTTGAATGAACATCCATGGAGATTTTCAGATCCTGTATACAGTTAGAGAAGAGTAAAGTGTACAGATTTGGCTCGGATATTTGAACTGAAGTGGTGAGTTGACTAGGGTTTGACGGGTTGAGATTGTTGAAAGTGAAGATGGGTTTGATGAGATTGGATTTAAGGGGACACTGGATTTCATTGTTTTGAACTTGTTCGATGATATGGAGCCATGACTCACGGGTGGAGAGGAAGAATCCGATGAAGGATGGGTCAGGTGCGGGTTGAGATTCGGGTTTGGTGAAGGAAAGCTTGGAGATGGTGAGGTTAAGATGGCCGAAATGGGTAAAGCCAAATTCATCGAGAGGGATTGTGGAGCGGGAGTCGGATCGGAGTTGAGTGAATCGGATCTCGGCGAGGGTGGTGGTGATGAAGAAGAAGAAGGAAAAGAAAATAGTAAGAGTGAAGAGGGGTGAATCGGAAAATGTGGCCATTATTTTTTGATGCTTCTGCTTGTGTGTCAGTGAAGGAGAAAAATGGGGGATTTAAAAAAGAAGGAAAAGGCACCGACGAGGATGGGGTGTAGTTGTGGTAGGGCAAAAGTCAACGTCGAAGTCAAGTAGAAAACTAAATGCGGCTTGGATAATGGTTTATTAATAGATAAATATTGAAGTTCTTCGAAAGTCTGGTAATGCTTCTAGCCTTCTAGGTTACGGTGGTGGGCGGAGACTAGACGTGGACTTGGAAATTTTTTTAGTAATCGGATAAGCAAATGATGACCCGTCTTTTACTTTTCATTTTCAAAATAGTTAATTCTACTAAAAAAATTGAAAGTAACAAATTTTAATGTCTTTTTTTTTTTTTTCGGTCGAAAACAAATTTTAATGTCTATGATAGGAGGGAACTTGAGCTTTACCAAGGAGTAGTGCCAAATTTACGAATGGTTTGTTTTGAGGTTGTGCAAGGTATCTACTATCTTAAAAATTAGGTCATATGTGATGGATTTTTAATATTATAAAACACTATCGAGTTAAATGAATGTTGAGTGAGTTACATTCGACGACCAAAATTTTTTCGTTGATTCCTTTGCCCAAGTATCGAAGCGGAACCTTCTACCTAGTGAAGGAGAACGAAGTTTGATTTTTAACCTATCGTTTTGTAAAGTGAACTGTAATCCCTACTACAAAATAATCTACTTAGAGCTCGTTTGGGGTTGTTTTAAAAATAATCACTTGAAGTGATGTTCGATCTCTAAAAATACTCTAGACCGTTAAAATCGCTTTTAAGAAAAACACTAGATATGAGATTATTAAAAACATCACCCAAAATGATTTTAGATGTTAAAATACTTTTTAATATTCTTTACAAGTATTTTTTAATATTTTTTACAAATATTTTAATTTTACTTGAAAAACGCTTTTAATCTAAAATAATCCGTCCAAAACGAGGTGTTACTTTGTACCAACTTGAACCTCTCATCGTGACAAGGTCTCGATTGAGAATAAAATTTGAAAAGGTTGGATATTATTTATTACATTAAATGTAGTTTCAAGAAACACCGATAACTCTTTCTATCTTTCGAGGGAAAAACTAGATTACCCCTTGAACCTATGCAACCAAGGATCTTAGCTATAAGGAATGTAAAAGAAAAAATTTGCATCACAACAAAAAGATCCATATACCATACCAATTGTTGAACAAAAAAAATGTTCAAAACAAGGGGTAAACATTCTTTTTCAAAATATTCTAACCACCTCTTACATTTCAAAATAAACATTTTTAATCTTTAATATCCGCCAAATTTGACAAGTTGCTTTTCGTGCATGGTGTAATATATACTCTTTTTTTGTTTTTAGTTCAAACGTGATGCAATATATACTCACCTCATCAGTCATCTGTTTTTTGGTCAATCACACAATATAATTAAAAAAATTACTCATAAAAAATTGGATGCCTAAATGTTCGTTTCAGAAGACAGGACAAAGGTAAAATTAAAAGGGAAGAGAAAAGGTTTATTTTGAAACGCAAAAGTGAATTTATCAAAAATAATATGAAAGCTTTTTTTTCTGATTGGTTAAGTGAAAGCTTTTTATTCTATTTTTGGCGAAAAGCAAAGTAAAGCATTACAAGTAGTATTATGGGAGAGCATGCACATACATACATATATCAATATCAACCCTCTGCTCATTTTTCCACATGGCCACTATGCAGAAAAGATCCATTAACAAAATTACAAGAATCAAAGACACAAGGACAATAGGTAGAAGAAATATCTAAAGTGAAAACTAACTTTCAAGATTTCTATAACCAACTTTTCGAAGAAAAACAAGAAAGCAGGGAACAAATAAACAATGCATTACGGTATTTAAAACCTAAGATTAATGAAGAAATGAACCGAAAATTGATTGAAAACCCAACAATGGAAGAACTGGAAGCAGCTCTAAATCAAATGTCCCCAACAAAAGCCCCGGGACCCGATGGTCTTAACGGTAAATTCTATATTGAATTTTGGGATATAATTAAATACGATGTTTTCAAAGTTGTGGAAGATTTCTTTTATAATAACATACCGCTAGAAGATATGAATGATACCTTAATTACGCTTATACCAAAAGGAGATATACATGAAATAATGGGTGATTACAGACCGATATCGTGCATTAATTTTGGTTACAAACTTATAGCAAAGATGCTGGCAAACCGTCTCCAAAAAATCATGAATGAAATTGTCTCACCGACGCAAGCGGCTTTCATTAAAGGAAGAGCCATTCAAGATAATATCTTAATAGCACAAGAACTCTCCTATTACATGACAAGGAAGAGGAAGATCCCGAAACCAATGGCGAGTATAAAAATTGATATGCCAAAAGCTTATGATCAGGTTAAATGGGACTTTCTACTCACACTATTAGATAAGCTTGGGTTTCACGAGAGATGGATACAGTGGATAAAAACCTGTATTTCAGACGTTACTTTCCAAATTAACTTTAACGGACAACGACTACCGAAGTTCAAATCAGGCAGGGGTTTAAGACAAGGAGATCCGCTATCTCCTTTCCTTTTCTCCATTATGACTGAAGCACTGATCAGTCTCATCGATGCAGCGTGCAATGAAGGATACATACAAGGAATACAAATTACGAGGAACTGTCCGAAAATTTCACATCTTCTTTTCGCGGACGACTCGTTATTCTTTATCACTATTAATAATACTAATTTAGATGCTTTTAAGAAATGTCTTACAGATTACTGCGACGGATCCGGACAACAAATCAATTACAATAAATCAGCGATTCTATTTAGCAAAGACACACCTGAGGAGGCACGGGCACATATTATGGACCAACTTCAAATGGTAGAAACGGAGGACCTAGGTAAATATCTAGGTATACCGTTATGCCACAAAAGATCAAAAATTGAAGCGCTAGAATGGATTGCAAAGAGGTTATTTTCGAAAACGGAAGGATGGAAAGCAAAACTATTATCGGAAGGAGGCAAAGAAGTCCTTATCAAGGCAGTTTTACAAGCACTACCGGTTTATACTATGTCAATTTTCTCATACCCAATTACTTTCTGCAAGCGGTTAATTTCAACTATTGCAAACTTCTGGTGGAGTTCGGGCGAAAGAAATCGAATACACTGGATGGCTTGGGAGAAATTAACAGTGGGTAAGCTTGTAGGAGGACTCGGATTCAAAGATTTAAAAAGAATGAATACGGCGCTCCTAGGTGCACAAGCATGGAGGATACTTAATAACCCCAATTCCCTTGCGGCTTGGCTTCTTAAAGGTATCTACTATCCCAAATCTGATTTTTTGAATATCAAACTTAGACAAAACAGATCGTGGAGTTGGGCAAGCATTATGGAAGGAAGAGACTTTATCAAACAACACCTGATCCACCAGATCGGTGATGGGCGGACAACCAATATATGGACTGATAAATGGATAGATACAAGTTGGAAACTGGAGGAACCGATGAACTGCACACACCAAAAAGTACGAGATCTATGGAAGCAAGACAAAAATGAATGGAATGAAGAGATACTGGATGAAATCTTCCCAAGACCGATAATACCGGAGATTACAAAAATCAGAATTATGAATACGGATCAACAAGATAGAATTATTTGGCCACACTCAAAGGAGGGAAGTTGTACTACTAAAACAGGATACAAAATACTCACTGATAAAGCAATATTAGAAGAACCACAAGCATCGACGACTAAAGCGGATAATATTAGACCAACCTTATGGAAAACTATATGGAATGGAAACACACCAAAAAAGATTCGACTGTTCTCGTGGAAAGCATGTAATAACGCGATACCGACAGCAACCAACTTGTTTAATAGAAACTGCTCAGATTCTCCAAGGTGCCCCTGGTGTCAAAATCAAAACGAAACAACAGAGCACATTCTCCTACAATGCACTATTAACAAATCGATTTGGGCAGCATCATCACTACAAATCAACATTCAACAAGGAGAAATATCTAACCTTGGGGATTGGATGTTGGAAATCACTGAAACATATAACAAAGGAGGATGGGACCAGAAAATAGTTACAAATTACATATTAATATTACTCTGGAATATATGGAAGGCCAAAATGAAGACTATACACGAAGGGACAAGTATCCAGGTGGACCAAATTATTAAAAACTCGAATAAACTGATTGGAGAATTACACGGAAATAATTGGATAAGACAAGAAGCGATAGGAAACCAAACTATCCAAATCGACAGTGAGACGGAGATCTCGAATCAAGATATCATTTTCACATGCGATGCATCTTTCAACACAAAATACGAACCAACCGGAATAGGTATACATATAAATGACCGGAAAAAAGACAAGAAATCAAATGTTAGTGGGACTGTACGGTGCAACACAATCCTAGAAGGTGAAGTACTAGCAGTTCTGGAAGCAGTTAAACTGTGTAACGAATCGAAGGAAGAGACGAAGATCGTTTGCTCAGACAACCTTGAATTAATACAAGGTATCAGGCAGGTGTCAGTGGTAAGATGGACAGTTCAGCCGATTATCCGGCAAACCAGGCGGATAGCGGAAGAAGCCGGACTAATATCCTTCAAATTCATTCCCCGAAGGATCAATAGTCAGGCGGACCGTCTTGCAAAGCACGCTAGACACGGAGCCAAGCAGTTACAAGAGGTTTCACTACAAATCACTGATCGTATGAAGAGAATGGGAATTGGATGACTTTCAGAGCTTCAGTTTCAGTTTGATGGGTTGTTTTGTTTTATCTTTTGCCCAAATAAAGAAGTTGTTTTGTTTTATCTTTTGCCCAAATAAAGAAAAACCCTCTCCTCATTTAATTACACAGATGTTGACATATAACGGCATCATAGATATAGAGAATATGTATGATTATAATTTGATCCATATTTATCGTTTTCTTCTTGTTTTCTTGATATCTAACAATATTCATATTCCATAAGAGCAAACTCCACCCCCTTGTGCGATAGGAAATCCCAATAAAATTAAATGTCGGCAGAATATAAATTTAGCTATTCTTTTAATAACTTAAAATTCCAACAGATATAAGTCATGGATTAAATAGACAAAATAATCATCCCAGATATATAATATTTATGATTCTATTCCTGCAATTTCAAAGATAGTAACTTAAAGTATGAGTTGTCTGTCTATCTTCTAGCCCTGCCTTGCTGTTGCTGTTGCTGTTGTGGCTTCCTAGTAGGAAAACCACCATTTTGTTCAACATGATCTCTACCTTTACTCATGATTTTAACATTTGATACAACAGATCCACCACCATTGTTGTGCAGCATTGTAGTAGTAGCTGCTGTTTCATTGGGTAACGATTTCTTTAACCGATAAGTTTGTGCCATGGGAGTGACGGCAACTGAAGGCGGCAACACAGATGATGTAGCAGCAGCAGCAGCCGCAACTTTAGCAACAGCTGCTGTGGCTGTTATAATTCCTTGTGCACCTTCTCGTAGCTCAATGTGGTCCCCATCTATTACAAATAACTGAAAATACCACACAAACAAACAAACATTATTCACCATTACCATTATTATGATAAATAATAAAATACTTACTTCAGGATGACTGCCAACAAACTCATCTAGCTTTCCGTATTTCTTCTTGTAATCATGCCAATGGAGAGGAGCTAACATTTTAGCAAGCCTATTTGGAAGCTTTACCATGTGAAAAAAGACAAATTAGCCCCTCTCTTTACAAATTAAATATAATTAAATGAACTAACCGTTGAACTTATCCTGATTCTACCAGCGGATCCTGGGGGAATTGTGCGCACTACACAAGCAAGTAATGATCTTTCATCCAGAAGAGGAATCTCTACTGCACCTGTGGGACTACTTTCCTGCCCACTTGGTGGTGGTAGTGGTGAAACTGTACCAGAGCTAGCATTAGCATTAGCATCATCCTTTGGAACTTCAGATTGTAATGGATAATTTGAACTAGGTACTTCATTTGTTAAACCCTGGGCAGCCTCTAACCCAGAATTACCCATATGGTTTGCATTCTACAAAATGAGGCAACCATACTCAATAACCAAAATATGAAATAAAGAAAGAAAGAAAGAAAAAGGGAGGGGGTAATGGAAACAGTACATTATTCTCATTACTGTGTTCAGGAGTATTCAATCTAAGAGCATCATGAAAATGAGCACCACCATCTATCTGGACATCATTATTATTATTATTATTATTATTATTATTATTATTAGGCTCCACGCTTTGGCTGATATTGTTAACATTCAAAAATTCTGGCCTGTTAATTTGCCCATTTACAGATTCTGAAGCAGGTTGATCGTGACTCGACATTTCCAAACCCTCTGTCACAGCCTGTAGAACAAAACAAGTAGAGGATCAATTATTCATATGTTACAAGACACAACTTAATTTGCATTCGATTTATTATACCTGTTGGTTCTGCCATTGTTGAAGACCTGAGATTATAGGTACAGAGTGATGATACTGAGGAGGAAATCCATGTTGATGCATAACAAAGGGATGCACCTGTCCAGGTCCAAGGTAGCTTGTCATCCCAATTAATGGGACATTCCCATGCATTTGATCATTCTATTCAAAACACAACAATTATGACTCTCACTAGTAGAAGCTAAACTTATGATTAATAAATACCTCAGTTGATGCATTTTCAGCGCTTTCATTTGCCTGTGAGCTCCCATTGTTAAGAGAAACATCTTTTGAACTAGTATCACCATTCTTCTCTTTAGCCTCAGCCAATTCAATCTGGAGCTGTTGTAAATGCAAATGCATACGTTCCATCTCTCCATACTGTTTTTTCCATAACCAATAATCAATCCACTTGCTCACCAAAAAAATATATAATATTAATAAATATGTTTGTTTAAATAACCTGTCGTTGAAAAGCAACCCATAGATGACTATACTGCTCATTGCGTTCTCGTAATTCAGCATGTAATGAGTGATTTGTAGATGATTGAAACGCATCCATCTCTTGAACACGGCTTATCCAAGCTTGAGCTTCTCTCAGCTGTTCATCTTTAAAACCTAAACTCTCCAGAGCAATCCTATTCTGAAACCAAACACAATCAACCTGTTAGAAAAACATCATCAACTTTTACAATTATAAAACTAGTCCATGTATACCTGTTCTTGCAATTCCGCAAATTGTCTCTCTTTTTCTTGAATGTGTTCCTGAAGCTCATGGATTTGCTTAATATGCTTAACTCTTTCTGCTTCACAGCTCTCACGCTCTCTCCTGACACAAAATTACAACTAATTCAGATATAACAACTTTTACGAGTTATTGCAACAACAAATGTTTAAATTCCACACATGTAACTTTGTATCTCTTGGTTTTGTTCTCTCAGGAGATCGTCTTTAGCCCACACCTAAAAAGTAACATACATTGAAAAAATTCATTAATAGGTGGATATTCAAATATACCCTGTGTCAACCTCATAAAATTTATTGTCAATTGCACCTTTGGTCCCTTTTTGTGAAATTGCCAAATATACCCGTCGGTGACACATTTGTTTACGTAAAACATAGGGGTATATCTAGCCATTTCGCATAACATGGGAACCAATTGTGCCATTTAGGCAAAATTAGTAAGATTATGAAAGATTTTAAAACAAACCGCTGCAGAATCTAATCGGGTTAATTGAAGCTCTCTTTCTAGATCATCATACTTCCTTCTTAAGTCAAATAGCTTTTGTTCTCTATCACGCACTTGCTCCTTCACAATCAAAGGTAGGTTAAAGTTTTATCTTATAGCTTAAATTTTTGGATGAGTTGGTAAAATTTATGACTTATGAACCAAAATTTGTACCTGAAGCATGGCCTTGGTGTTAACATGTTCTTTAATCTGAGCATCAAAGGTATTTTGCATATCAATAATCTCGGTTCTAGCAATTAACTGAGCCCGAAGCTCCATTTCCATCTGTTGCAATTCTTTGCGTTGTTTGACTACACTATGAAGCCTTTGCTGCAAATATTGTTATTCAAACTCCCATCAATTATAATCAAATCATAATAGTTCAATCGAAAATTACTTTCATCTTTAAAAAATAGTACATAAAGACACAAATTAAACCTCATATATTAATCTCTCGTCTGAATTCCCAAAATTTGAATGCTCCAACTCCTACAAGATCAAAATAAAATAATATAATAATGCAATGCTAGTAATTATAAGAGTAAAATGGGGCATTTTTATAAATGGGGTATAAATAAAACCCTAGCTACTTAGATTATTAAGACTGTTATACTAGTAAGGTTTTATGAGCATAAAGCACCTCAATGGTGGAATTTCGACCAGATTGCTCCGTAACAGCACGCCACTGCTTCATAGAAGACTGAGATGATGACGACACAGGTAGAGAAGCGTCTCGTGCGGCGGCGACACCGGCCGCGGCGGACTCCATTTCACACTTCAATAGAAACCTTCGATTGTTCCCCAAAACCCTAGATATTTAAACAAAAAAGGACATTTAAATAAAAGCATCAAACAACAATATAGCAAAAACTAAATGAAGAGGGTCCAGCAGTGTTTAAATCGATTAAAGGAGAACGCACGGGTATATAGATAAATAGATGATATGTATATGAAAAAGGGTACCTTCAGCTATGAAGTGTACTGACTGTTGTAGTGTGGTGCTGTGGATTTGGGTGCGATGAAATGATTTTGGTGGTGGGTTTTATATTGAAGGGCTTTAAAGGGGCGGAAAAATATACAACAGCACGTCGTTGACGACACTGCAGACAATAGTGTGAAGAAAGAGAAAGAGAAATGATTGGGTATTTTAATTGCAAATTTCAAATACTCCTAAATAATAGAGTGTATCTGAATTTCTCCTAGTAGAAAAAAAAATGGGTTAAGAAAGCAAGCCCCGGCCCCTTTGGCTAAAAAAGAGAAAGCAAGCCTCACAAAATTACAATTAGATAAGATAAAACCACATATTAAACTAATGGCCCAAACTAAAAGCAAAATAAGCCCAAAACAATTTAAATTTTTTTGATCAAGGTAAAAAATTGAATAAAATTACAACATCTATGAGACAAGCCCAACAAAAACAATAACCATTAATTGTTTCTTTTTTCAAGTAGCGATAATATTAGATGAAGAAAATGAGATTACAAAGTTATCTGATACCAGAACAATGACAAAGATCACCCAAAAAATTAATCAAAACGAGAACAAAGACCATGGATCAATTTTCCAGGAGACGGTTATAATGAGAGCTCTTAACTAAAGTGTCGGCCACTCCATTCTTATGTTTAGAAACATACTTGACAAAAATATGAGATTTAAAACTAATGATATCTCTAATTTATCGTATAAGCGGACAAATGCTCCATGTGTGTTGTAAAGTCCTAGGGAATTCGTATAAATGTTAACAATCTCGTCCTTCACCGAGCTGTCATATGTGCGTGCTTCAAGCATTTTTGTTGTTTCTCTTTCAATTATCGAGTCGCACCAAATATTCTTAGTTTCACATAAGATAGGAACATTAACATATCAGAGACCACAAAAGCTAAACCGGTATGGGAGTCATCTCCAATAAAAAAAGTGTCACAAAACATATTGAGGTTAGCTTGTGAGTGGTCATCAATCTCTTGTCAGATCCAGATTATTCTTCAATATCAGGGTCCAAACTAATATATAGTGTAGACTTCCATTCTTTTACACATAACTCGCTCATAAGTTTCTCAATATGAACCAAGATATAGAAAGAGTTCCATTTGATTCCTTCGAACATGAACTTCATTCTTGCAATTCAAATGTTCCAACATGTGTTGAAAATAAGAGTCGTGACAATCTTGAGATACCATCTTGCTCGGTTACCTTTTTTATAGATTCAGTCATCCAATTTTCAAACAAGTTTCCTTTCTCAGGGATGAAAAATTCCTTGAAAATATCATTCTCCCAGGCTTACAAACTATTAGGACAAGAAATAATCACATACTATATAATGTCCTCAGCGTGATTACAAAAAAGTCAGCTTCTAAATGGTACATATTTCCTTTTAAATATTTTAACACCACATGGTAGAATATTATTGCAGTATCTACAAATATAATTATGAACCTCATTGGATGGTTTAGAATTCCAAGATCTTCCATAATGAGTTATCTCTAGTTGTCCCTGAAGAAGAGGCAATGGTGGACATTTCTTCTTTTTTCATTGAAGATATAGCATGGAAACCAGAATTGGTCGTATGAGTGTCGTAATCAGAGTGGGTCCAAATGATCGTGTCATTGTCATTTGTAGCATTGAGGGGATATCTCAGGATAAAGTTTTTTTTTCTTGTTGGTTGAACATATTCCTAAAAAACTGGGGATTCTAACCCAAATTATTAGGTAGCATTAAATCACATACCTTATTAATATTTGAACCCTCATAATTCTACACTGGAATATGTACAGGAACCACTTATCATCCCAGATGCTCGAGAGCAAATAATATATAAAATATTCAAGAATAAATCAAAGAATGCTAAAGCTTTCATAGCTACGAAAATCCATGAAGGAGGAAGAGAGCCCAACTTTTGAAAATAACGTGATTGGTACGCGCATCAAGTTGGGTAACTCTTCTATCCTTCTCTTGATAGTCTCTTGACTGTGTTATGTTTATCTCATCATACACAATTTTAGTTGCATCTTTACTTACATATCTACTTGACTAAAATAACTTTATATAGGATATCCCAAACTTTCTCACATCAACCCTTCGATAGTTATTTCATCTAAATTTATTCGTAAAATACTTTGGTTGCCCGTATCTCTCATATCAGATACCTGACTTCACATTGTTTCTCCTGCTGGTCTTGCAGACTCTCATAATGCCCAAAGCCAAAAAAATAGTCATTATAGGTCCTCAAACTATCTCATTTGTTCTCAATCGATGATATGAAGTACAAGATGCTTTCACTAGTGATGCTACTCTTGATGTGAAATTGGAGACTCTAAAAAGAGGATGTTGTTTAAAAGATTTTGATCCTTTACCTAGTCGTCATGTTTGCAAATTCGCTTTTATAGATTCTAACTCTTTCTCCCTTCTTAGTTTTTAAGGTTTGGTACCCTTTATAGATATTAAGGAATACCTTTTTGTGTCTCTAATCCAATAATTATTTCAAAATATTATCTACTCTCATAGAAATCACAAGCTTAAAATTGTAGTTAAAAGTAAGAAATTGTCTTCGATTGTGAAAATCTTGCATCCTTCTCCTCGTTGAAATTTTTTTGAGGAAAAGATTTACTTCGTTAAAATTGGAAAAACTTGTTGGATGAGGAATTGATAAAAATCGTGCATGCATTTTTTGTCTTAAAAATGGTCCACTCTTTCCCTCGTCCATTCCTTCTCAAAAAATTTATCTCGAAATTTCGTATTGCCCATAAATTGCTAATAACCAGAATTATACCAAAGGATATGAACGATAACACCATCTCTTTCTTTATTCCTACCTCCTTTTTGCATCTACTCAAATAAAGTCGATAATTGGCTTTAGTCTTATCACCCATACAAAATACACATGTCATAAGACCATTCATGTTCCCATAAGTTAGCTCTAGTTCACCCTTACTTAAAGTGCAACAACGAAACCTCTCATGTTGTTTTTAACACCTTCAAATTTCAATAAAAGTATGATCCTGACATGTTGAACATGACAAATATTTGGATTTCGACGATAGATACATAAAGTATGGTTTCTTATTGAAGTTGGATGGCAATACCAAGGCATTACTCAAGCATGTGGCTAAATAAGTAAAAGGGGGTTATAGACCCGACATAATCTTATAATAAAGCAAACACCTAGAATACTCATTCTGATTATCTTCTCATGCTTTACCTATTCCCACTTCCCGTTTTCAAGTGTCAAGACGAGTTATTACCTCTCAAGGAGAGACAAATGAAGAATTAGGCACTCGACTCATAGCCTTCTAAGAAGAAAACTTTTTATCCTTCCCTCTTTTTGATGTTGACAAAGGGGGAGAAGAATGCTTGTTTCTATCTTTATGATATATATCTCAAAATGCATTGTCTATGGGGGTGTGGAAGAGTTATATGATTATATAATTATATATTTATGTGGGAGAATCGTCTTTTACTTCATCGTTTATATCTAATGTTTAGGTGATACATGCAATGTTATGTCTTAATCAATATCGGGTAGAATGTTTACCTAAAGGACATATTTTGACTTATGTTATTATTAACAAAACATTAAGGATTTAATTGCTTTATCTTACGAGAGTTTTGAGATTTGTATATAAGTATTAGAGGTGTAAAACGACATGAAATGGATGCAGCAACAATTCATTAGATTGTAGAGAAGCGAGCGCTGAAAATGTGAAGGAAGAGCTTAGACGTCAAACCTCCAAAGTAGCCACAAACCGGACTGTCAAAGGCCATTCAAAAAGGATCTAGGAAACATAGGCATACGACCTCCGAGCAAATAAAATTGTTGGGTTACCAAAGAGCATTAGCTGATACGGGCTTAGAAAACAGAAAAGTCAAACCTCCAAACAAAGAAAACTTGAACTGCCTAAGTGCATAAACTGGAGAGTCAAGAAAGTGGAAGATTGGACCTCCGAGCGAAGGATTCGTTTCCTGATTCGTTAATCATCACGATTTAAGACTCTGCTAACTAAGAGAAGAAGACGGGTAAACCTAGGATCAAAAAGTAAAGGACTACAAAGGATTAAATAGAGTCATTGGTGTATGATCGTTTATAGCCGCCAGGATAACGTAGATCAACTTTCATATGTACATCCGACCAGGAGAGGTGTGAATACCCGAGAAGAAGGAAACTAACCAATGAAGAGCTGACACGTGGAAAGATCTGTTGGGGAGATTTTGCGTATAAATAGAGGCTCTGAAGACTCACAAAATTGGATTCTCT
The DNA here is from genome assembly GCA_029959085.1 of Nemophila menziesii. Taxonomy (NCBI): domain Eukaryota; kingdom Viridiplantae; phylum Streptophyta; class Magnoliopsida; order Boraginales; family Hydrophyllaceae; genus Nemophila; species Nemophila menziesii. The sequence continues at coordinate 28,621,524 of JARWIR010000001.1, read as the reverse complement.
TCACACCAAATATGAAATTTGTCAAATCCTATCTTCAAATAGGGTCCCAAAGCAACCCGGTGTGTATATATATATTGCTTTGTATTCAATACACATGTTGTATTCATCTACTCGTATAGGTGTATAAAGGCTAGACTAGGTCGACTAGGCTTAATCGTAAAATCTAGTTTTGGTCTAGTGAAGACGTGTGATATTCCATAGACTAGTGGGTTAGAGATTTTATAGGTGTAGAAACGAGTTTGAAGGATTCACGGGTGTGTGAAGTGGTATATCATGAGTGTAAATTGTACACTCGTGCTTGTGTGGTGATACACAAGTGGAACGCTTCATGAGTTTGTGAAGTGACATCGTGAGTGTAGATTGTATTCTCTCTTTACGGGTATTGGTGATAACACTAGGGGTTTCCTTCATAGTTGATTTCTGAAAACCGCTTCCTCATCCTCTTTTCCCTTTTAACTTTACTTTTGTGCATGTCAATTATATGTTACATTGTCTCAATACTTTCTTTCTAATTTAGGCATATATTATTGCATGCTTAGTCGTTCTATTATTTCCTAATCGATTATTGACTTGTATTATTCATTGAGTATATATCGTAAGTGTTTGTTAGAGTATTTCAGGCTCATATCAAAATTCTTATGTATCTCTATCCATTCTATCTAAAATTCTAAAGATTAGATTTTTGGATAAACTCAATCGAGCCACTTCGTGTTAGATTTTTTAATTTTTCATTGGTCTCATTCACACCCCCCTCCCCCGTTTATAGGATTATTTATTGGGTTCACTTTTTATATGTCAAATGAAACACAAGAGGCGCTCTAATTTATGCACATTATTGAATGTCGAATCTTCGACATAAAAGGGTTTGGATACCGATCTAGACCTAATGAATAAGGTTGAGAAGAGGATATTAGAGGTCCGATGATTAATCAGGCAGGATTTCTGAACTCTTACTAGGAGATATAAGAAATGCACGAGATCCCCTAGGATTCAAACGCACATACGTGCCTAATACTAATGAATCCAAAAAATAAAAACACAATCCAACTCATATAATCAAGGGTAGTAAACCTTTCACTCCATGTCATCTCGTTGTATAAATTCAAAGTATCACTTGGTGATTTTTTTGGACAGGAACTTTAAAAGGTTTCCAATTATCTCATATTTTTACAATTCAATCTATAAGGTTTATTGCGTGATTTGGAAGGACCATCATGAAACCTCATCCACAAAGGAGATCCAACTTCTCCTTCGATCTTCCATCTACACTTTAGTAGAACATGGCTAACTGTAACCTGGAGTATACGTATTGAGTGAGCATTTCTTTAAACATGATTGGAAACTCGTTCACGCTTCCCCTAATGATTCATATTGATTTTGACAAAAATTTACCAAGCTATTTGAGCATTCAACCGCACACTTTGAGGATAGTACATGTCAAGAGACGCGATCTACAATTGATCTTATGTAGTGATGCACTCTCGCGGATGTTGATCATACCATTCACTCGCACCTCCAGTAAAAAAGAATGGGATCATAATGAGGTACACCTGTTCATGAGAGACGCCTTGAGTGATGTAGGCGTCACAGATTTGCATGAACATTTGAATCACTCGAATTAGATTCTCATGAGCGGGCACACTATAGTTACCGTAGCTCACAAATTGGTTTATCATGCCCGCATAAGGCTTGAATTTCACAACTTGAATAACTGGTGGGAAAATCCCAAGTGGTGGCAAACGAAACTGTTGTTGCTTAGGATGCTAAATGAACCACAATTCTTGCCCTGGTTTGGCTTGAGCACCTAGTTGATTGACATTCAGTTAAATTCCTAGAGGGATTCAATTTTTCGGCTACTGCAGGTGGATCAAATTTTATGGTGGAACTATAGGGTTCCCATTAGCATTCAAATTCAGTTGAGCGTTTGAATTTTACATATCTTCTTGATCTTTTTGTTCTCACTCTCTTCTCCTTTGATCTTTTAGCAACATCTCAGGGTTCATGATCTCCTTTGAAGATTTGTCTCGAGAGGCCGAATATGTGGTATGAGAATTAGCCTTCATGGAAAGAAAGTGATAAATAAAGAACTATTAAATAGAAACGTGACAATAAAGATGTGGTGGAAATGGAAGAAGTACCAAAAAATTTATACAATGAAACATAACTTTTTTATCTTCCTAAGGTAATTAATAGGGAAGATTCCTCATACTTTGAGTAATGATGAATCTCTACCCCAGAAAGATTATTTGTAAGTCTGAAGTTGCCTTGTATATAAAAGATTATTTATAAGTAGGACGTAGCCTTGGCAATCAAATATTATTTGTAAGTATGTGGTAGCCTCAACTTTCAAAGATTATTCGTAAGTTCGATGTAGCCTCTACAATCAAATATTATTTGTAATCCCGACATAGCCTCGAAAATTGAAGTTTCTTCTTAAGTCTGATGTATCCTCGGCAATCAAATATTTTTCGTAAGTACGACATAGCCTTGATAATAAAAGATTACTTGGCGTAGCCTTGACAATCAAAGATTATTTTGTAAGTCCGACGTAGCCTCGATATTCAAAGATTATTAGTAAGTCCGACGTAGCCTCAAAAATCAAAGATTTTTCTCATGGAAGACTCACATATATTAATCAATGATGTTGACACCCTCCCAGAGGTGCGCTTCTAAATAATAATGTATGCATTAAAGTGGGTCACTTATAAACCCAACGTAGACTCGGTAATAAGACTTAACTGAAAAGATTGACATAATTTTTTGCCTCCTCAGTAACAAAGTATGGAGGAAGACATACCAAGAAGGCTAAAGAATGGCTCCAACCTTGTATCGGCATAAAAATATAAGAGGTTATGAATTCCTTTGATCATATCTAGGCAAGGGATGTTGATCGCACAAATTCAAAAGGGTATTGATAAATCAAAATATAATGCCGATACCAGAATAAGACCGAAGATACTTTGAAAGACCGAACCAAAGAGATATGCAGTGGGCTGAGGCAATATCTCGTAAAAGAAAGTTAAATTTAGATAGTACCTCAACATTGTTGTTTGGCACTTATTCTGTAAAATCGTTGGTTGGGGCTCACTATCATCACTCATTTCATCATATTCTTGAACTCTTATTTATTGTGGTGAGATGACCGTTGAGATGTGAGTTTCAACTACCACCAAAGTTTTAATCAACATAACAAGGTGAATGGGTGGGGGGGTTATATTCGCGACACATTAGATGTACCAAGAGATGCAAGATATCACGAGGAATCATCATTCTTCAAAAATTCAACCAGTTTAACCATTTATAAAATCGAATAAATCCCCGTGTACGGTCCTTTGAGATGGAAAAGCGGTTCTAGAAGTAAAATCTTTAGAAGCGGTAGGAGATTTAGGCCTCTAATGATGCTCAACTATATGCCCTCTTCAATTTTCACAATCATATTCTCAATTCTACCCAAAATAAGCATAGTGTTAAAGTTATTCTTGGTTGGACAATGTGTCTTCTCAATAGCGTATGCAAGGGAATGTTGCATTTCCCACCCGCTTAACAAAATCCATTTCTTTTTTTTTTCAAAACCCTTTCCATCTCGTTGGTCGTTATCCTAATGTTCAATAATTTTACAACAACATACTTGTTAATCTTAGTTGGACAATAATTTTTTAGATGACCAGCCAATTTGCATGGATGGAAAAATCTTGGCTTCCAAGCATATTGAAGTTTAATTTCATACATGTCTTTCTTCCAGAGGACAACACATATTGATTCAAGGAGTTCCTTCTCAAGATCCAATTCAATATAAATTCTAGTCGTGTCATATTGTGATCCCAAAAAAGCATTTGTATCCAATTGCATAAGTGTTACAACTAGGCTTGTAAAGGTAGCTAAACTCTTTTTCGAGTTTTTTGTACGAATATACCTGATTAATAAAGTAATGGCAAAAGTATACCAAATGTAAAAGTAATTTCACTTCTATACCATTTCAGTAACCTAGTTACCGAAAAGCTTTGTTTCGGATACTGGGTATTCGAAATGGTTTTACCCCCATAAAAATTGTCGATCCTCGTATCGGATTGTCCACGTTGATGATCCTCGTCGATTTCATCCGCTACCTACCAATTTAATTCCCAACTATCAAATTTTATCCCTAAATTACCCTTTTTCCCCCTATAAATAATACCACCAAAATCACTCAATCTCACACCAATCTTCTCTTCCTCTCTTTACTTATTCTTTCTAATTTTTTCCTCTCTTATAATTATTTCTAATTCTTACTTCAACCTCGGTTTACTTTCTATTAAGTAAGTTTTGTTTATATAATTAAGTTTTTTTGCTAATTATATTAATAATATTTGATAAATATAAAATAATATGTTATTATATTTGTTTATAAGTTATTGTTGTTATATTTATAATAAATGTTAACATTTTGTTGTTAACTGTGTAGGTCATATGGCAGTATATTTTCAGTGTTATTTTAATGGTAGCATTTACCGCCAAGCTAATGGCGGTGTCTGTTATATTGGTGGAAACAATATCTTCATTCTAGTAGAAGAAAATACATCAATAATCCAACTAAAAAGAATCATATGTCAAGGTTGCGGTTTTAATGTTGAAAAGGTTGATGTCCAGATCCAGTGGAGGATGTCATTAAGTCGGGAATCTCCAATGTACGATTTGCTCCCCGTAAATGATTCCGCGATTATTCAGTTAATGTTTAATCGACAACTGGAATCGACTAGTGGATATATCGAGTTGTATGTAGATTTTTCACGACAACAAGATTATGTTAACACTGAAAGGATCATTCGTAGATCACATGTTGTATCAGCTACTCCAACATCTACTGAAGCATTATTTCAAGTGGATCCAAACACTATGAATGAAATCTATCTCCCTGATGAGGATAGGTTGTCAAGCGATGAGGAATATAATCCCGAGGATGATATGATGTCTAGCGATGGAGAATATTCGGATGCCGATAGTGAAGGGTCGTCAACCGATGAAGAGGCCCCACCATAAATCATGGAACCTCCTCATCCTGGATTTGTAGATGTTTCTTGGGCTGATCAAAACGTCTGCAGTGATTGGGCGAATTTTTATAATGATTCAGTGGGAGAGGTTGATGATATAAGTAATGGGACAACGTTTTACTCAAAAGAGGCATTTACGGACGCCATCAAAGCATGGCACATAGCTAGACACCGCCAATTCTTGGTGAAAAGGACTGTTGTTGATCATGTTTCTCTTGTATGTAAAATGAAAGATACGGGATGTCGATAGAGCTTTCGTTGTTTGTTACGGAAAAGTACGATGATGTGGGTTGTATCAAAATTAAACGAACCTCACTCATGTCGGTATGAAGTGGTGTTGAAGTATCATCGCAACATCACATCTGAGTTTGTGGCTGAAAAGGTGCACCACTTAGTGAGAGCTGATTTAGGGTTACCCATCTCAGTTATAAGGGCAAGCATCTTCCAACAATTCAAATACAATATATCGTATTCGAAGGCTTGGCGAGCGAAACAAAAAGTCTTAGAGAGAATGTTTGGTACCCATAAGGAAGCGTTTCCAAGGCTCCCAAGATTCTTCGCGGAGATCGTGCGCTCAAACCCCGGAAGTGTTGTACGATTTAATCATCGATTCATCAAGCATTCCACAAACACCGCAACATTCAAAATGGTCTTCTAGGAATTTGGAGCCGCTATTGAAGGTTTTCGATTTTGTAGGCCGTTGTTGAGTATTGACGGTACTCATTTATACGGAAAATACAACGGTAAGTTACTCGTTGGTGTCGCATACGATTTTATTAATCAACTCTTTCCCTTATGCTTTGCCATAGTCGACAGCGGGACGACAGATTCGTGGAGTTTTTTTTGTAGGTGTTTGAGAGAACTCGTAACACAACGTGATTTGTGTATCGTGTCTGATCATCATGCTAGCATTATAAGTGCGGTGCAAATACATCTGCCGAATGTTTGTGCGCGTCACATCGTAAGTAATTTCAACAACAAATTTAAGAATCCCACGATGAAGCACTTCTTGTACACAATGGCGAGTCGCAGTTGCAAGTGGAAATTCAAAGAAGAATATAATCATTTTTGTACAACACCAGCCTACAAGAAATGGATCGAGAGGATCCCCCTCGAACAATGGTCGCTCGTGCACGATGGAGGTTACCGATATGGTGTTCTGACCATAAATTTGGCTGTAATTTTCAACAACGTGATCAAAGGATCTAGAGGGTTGCCCATGACTGCAATCGTATTGCTAACATTCTATCGGTCCAGCGATTATTTCACACTTAGACGAAAAGCGACGGGCGCCCCAGAGGAACTTGGTAAAACATTTCCGTTTATCATTCAGAATTTGATCGATCTGAGTACTACAAAATCCAGGAACTGTAGATACATAGGTTTCAACCATGAGGAGGGTCTATACGAAGTGGAGGCATACCGCGAATACACTTCTGCAGGAAGGGTAGCTCCAGGACTTTTCAGGGTAAATCTTAGAGACCGCTCTTGTGATTGTGGAGAATGGCAGATATTTCACATTCCATGTCCACATGCACTGACAGTTGGTGCGTGTTGGAATTTGGGTGAAAAGGATATGGTTTCCCCGTACTTTACTAGCCAAGCACATCACAACCAGTGGCTGTCGAGCTTTAACGTCATGGCTGGCCCCTATCATTGGCCAAATTATGAGGGAGTCGAGGTTGTGGGAGATCCTAGAAGATTTATTACTAAACATGGTCGGAGAAAGATGTCTCGCATTCATAATGAAATGGATGCAAGAGAAACAACTGGTACCATTAAATACAGCAAATGCAAGCAACCTGGTCACAATAGGAAAACGTGCAAAGCATGATTATTTTTGTGATGTTTTATGTAACCTTAACTATCGTTTTAATGAGAATATTAAATTTTTAGTAACATATAGTATTTGCGAATCAATCAAGCACCAAACATTAGTAAGTAACACGTAGTATTTAACAAGCAATCAAGCAACAAAAATTAATACATAAATAATTATAAAAAATTAACACGTAGTATTTAACCTAAATTATTCCTTCTAAATCGCACTCGTCTAGATGAAGAACCTTCAGGCGGTGGTGGAGATACATTATCTGGTAAAACTGATAGGCCCTCGAACTCACGTAGTATTTCGTCTAGTGCTTGGTGCAACCCTAGCTCCTTTAGATGATTTGCCCGTTGCCTAAACCATTTTTGTGAACCACGATCAGCGTAAGTCATAACAGATAATGCTGCTTCTCGTGCATCTTGAATAGCGGATTCAGTAACATGTTGCATCTACAATAAATATGATCATTTTTCAAAACATAGAGTCCAAAAACAGAATATTCGTTAAAGCCTAATGTACCTGATACGTCATTTTGCTGCCCCGCGGTTAATACTCGGTCATTTGTATAGTACCTGATGGTTGGACATCTTCCTCCAATATAGCACATGTATCTCGTTCTAAAGGTTGCATAACAATTTTACGGGTAACACTAAAATACCACGAAGCATATTCCTCGGATGTACAAGGTCCGGGTTCAATCTGGCGATTTGCACGGTCGTGCCATTGTTGGAGCATTTCATTAAATATGTTTCCACCCTACTATTACTATGTAACTCATCGGTTCTACGGTCGACTTCTGGCGGTATGTAGAATATACCATCGAGTTGGTGCATTACCCGTTCTGGACGATAATACTCTATGACGGAAAACAAAACAGTGGAACCATGGATTTGTAAATGTCATCGCCTTCAATGCATATATTGGCTACTGATCCAACCCGCTCATTGTCATATGGTCGCCAAATAACCTATGGTAAATATACAAATTAATCTACTATACAAATTAATTAAGAATTAGCGTTATACCTGACTATGTTCTTGATTATCAAACTCATCTCTATATAGCTGCAATTGAGAACTTTTTAATCTTTGAGTAAATTTTTTATCTCTGTGTCAACTACAAAGTCATACACAACGAAACACTATAACTAAAAAACACTCGGTAAATAAAGTGTTACTTGTTTTTACTTACACTGAGGCAAAACACCTTTGGTGAACAGGTTTAAAACTTTGCATTATCGGACGACCAACATGAAAGTGTTCCCAGGACCAAATCTGTATCATATATACAAATTAAAAATTAAGAATATAAAATGAGAATTGTAAACCAATATAAAATGAGAATATAACGTATTACCTGAATTAAGATAGCACATCCTTTAAACGTATGAATTCCATCATGTACAGTGCACGCACACAATGCTGAGTACAACGAAGCAAGAATTTCCGAGCCCCAACTATATCCCCTAATGGCATTTACATCCTCGAGAAGTGGCAGATACTTCAAATTAATAGTATTACCTGAAGCATCAGGGAAAAAGAGCATACTCAGTGCATATAATATGTATGCACGTGCTTGAAATGTTAAATCCTCTTGGGTAGGGTTTTCAGCTAGGTCTCGAAAAGTCTCTATCGTCCACTGCGACTTCACGGTTTTCACTTTTTTGTCACGTGAAGCGTCTGAAGAGGCACCTAGTAGTCGATCACACATGTCATGGATTTCCTCATCAATGTTGACAGCGATGACGGGCTCACCATCAATAGGCACTCCTAAAATCATTGCAACATCTTGCAATGTCACTGTAATCTCACCACCACGCATGAGAAATGTGTGTGTCTCGCGCCGCCATCTCTCGCCTAATGCCTTTAATAGTGCATGATCTAAAATTATACTCGTGTATGACTCAATACACCTGAACTCCGCATCACTGACAATTCGCCTCACTCGAGCGTCGCCCAAGTACCACGGCGCATTTCTATAGTACTTAAGCCTGTAATCATAATTTTTGTTCTAAAAAATAAATATTAAAATAAGTAGAGAATAAATAATAATTACATAAACATAATATATTTTACACCAACTAAAATTACCTCAAAGATCTTAGAGCTCCTATGGTTGTCTTGAAGCCATAAAAAGTTTTTATCGTAATTTAATTCTAAACTACTACTCTCACCCTGTGAACCTTGTGAGGTATACATCTTTAAATTCCTAATATAACACAAATAATTGTTATAATCAAATATTTGTTTATACATCACGATAATCTAATTTTAAAAAAACAAACTCCTAAACTCATAAATAATTAATTAACAATATCAAGAAAATAACTCTAAAATATGCAATAATATATTATTTAAACTAATATTATAAAAAAATAAACTAACATTAACGTATTTTTTTCAAACTAATATAAATCTAAAAATATTACAATAATTTATTTAACTTATATTATAGTAATATATCTTATCATTATTTATATTTCAACAAATTAAAATAATATTAACCTAATTTAAGTTTAACTATTCTACATAAAATATAAATATTATAAAATAAATTAAATAAACATTAATAATTAAATATTAACTTGAATTAAAAGAAGAAGATAGAAACACATACCTTTTTCCGTAGAGGATATAAGATGTGGAACGAAACTTGGAAATCTAAATGCTATAAAGAAAATAAACATTAAAAATTAAACAATAATCTAAATTAAAAGAAAATGAAAGAAAAGGAAGAAAACTATACTGTGAGTATTGAGTATAGAGAATAGAGGAATTGGAGAGAAAATTGAGTGAAGGTGTGAGTGAATGAGTGAAGAGGAGGGGGTATTTATAGGAGTGGGGTGGGCGGTGGACGCGTAATCTACGCGGGGTCCATTTCGGATACCTAGTATTCGAAATAAAGCTTTTCGGTAACTGGGTTACCGAAATGGTATAGAAGTGAAATTACTTTTACATTTGGTATACTTTTGCCATTACTTTATGAATCAAGTATATTCGTTAAAAAAATCCTCTTTTTCATCAAAGAGGTTTATCGGGACATGCAAGCGCGTCACCTATAGAAACCGATTAGTGTCCAAGTTAGATCTTTAAGGACCATTTTCTCAAGAGTAATAGTCTTTGGTTAATGCGGCCGCCGTCATTTAAATTATGGTATTTACTTTATCATTTTATGGAATCATGATAAGCCATAAAATGATAAAGTAAATAATTGAAAAAGTTTATTGTAATTATGAACCTATAAAATGATAAAGTAAATACCATAATTTAAATGACGGCGGCCGCATTATTGCATGGAAGTATTTTCATCAGTACTAGACTCAAAATTGATAGAATACGTACCGTATTTCCCCGTCTTGACCTCGACTTTCCCAAATTTTTACTAATGACTTGTCTTGAAAAATGGGTAGGTCTTACATGAATTGACTAATCAAGGTAAATTGGAACTTATAGACGACCTTTCCAATATACTGTGGGGTTGGGCAAGCAACCTTGTTCCCATTTACTTTCTTTGGATAATGTATCTAGGGATGGCAACGGATCGGTTTTTTGCAAAAATTTCAAAAACCATAACCAAAACCGTTTTTATAATTAAAAACCATATCCTAACGGATTTAACCATCGGTTACATTTTTCAAAACCATAACCGTATTATTCGGTTTCGGTTTTTTAAACGGTTTTGCGGTTTTTAACCATATTTAAATGATAATTTAATAAATATATTAAATTTCATAAAATAAAACCACACATATAAAAGAAAACTACAAGGTTTATAAAAAATTATGTTGGTATTTGATTAAATTGCATATTTATTATTTAATTGGTTAGATGTAGTATTTTGATTTTGTTTTTAGAATTTCAATATAATTAATTTAACCTAAATTATTATGAAAATTGAAAATATATATGATAATAAACGGTTTTCGGTTTTTCGGTTTTATTTTTATCAAAAACCATAACCTAACGGTTTAAACCATCAGTTACACTTTTCAAAACCATAACCTAACGGATTTAACCACGGTAGGGGTGGAAATCGGATCCGAAATTTCTGATTTCCGACTTTTCCGATCCGAAAATTCCGATTTTGGAACAACTTTTTACGGTTCCGAAATTACGAAATTCCGATTTCCGATTTTTCCGAAAAAGTAGGATCGGATTTGGAACTACATATAAATTTCCGAAATTTCCGGGTTTTCCGATCCGATTTTATTTCCGAAATATATTTCTGATTTTTATTTCCAATTTTAATTTTCGAAGTGTATTTCTAATTTTACAATCTTACTGGAATCAAAATGATTCTGAGTCCAAAGTGGCTCTCATATGTATTAAAAAAAATTCATAACAAAAGAAGAAAAGAAAATCTAAGTGTTGAAAAATTGAAACACATTGCTACATTGTTTTTATATCAGGAAAATTAAGAAAAACAATAAATCTGATAAAACCTAAAGGATAAGGCTAACCCATTTCTTCACATTTTACATTACTTTCCCACAAAGCCCAATATCTGTTTTTTATGTAATTTGAAAAGTAATTTACTGTCATTGTTTTTTTACATGTTGTTACTTATGTTAATTCTATTACTGTTCTTTTACCTTTTGTTACTTATGTTATTTCTGTTACTGTTCATGAAGTTTATATGTTAAACTTTTTAAATACTGTTACATGAAAAGTTTTATAAGTTTTGTTTTTACTAACTATCTTCATGTAAGTGATAAACTATTGCTCCGATTTTCAACCCTTAGTTTCGCAATTTCCGAAACAAAAGTTCCGAAATTCTGAACCCGAAATTTCCGAACAAAAATTTCTGAAATTTCCGTGCCGAAATTTCCAATTTTCCAGCAAATTCTGAAATTCCGAATCGGAATTATTTTTCTTAGTTCCGAAAAATTGGATAGGAATTGGAACAGAAAAAATCTATTCCGAAAAAGATAGGAATTTTTCCGAAAGACCCTTTTTCCGATCCGTTCCTTCCGATTTCTACCCCTAAACCACGGTTATATAATTCGGATTTAAATCGGTTCGGTTATCATCGGTTTTGGTTTTTAACCGTAACCATTGCCATCCCTAAATGTATCTCAATTTAAAGGAGAACTTGACCGAATTGCTAAAATGTCCCATCCAATTGTTAGTACTCCTTCCGTCCCAAAAATAATGTCCACATTACTAAATAGGGTGTCCCAAAAATAATGTCCACTTACCATTTCAAGACAACTTTTTCTACTTTTTTTCCTTATTACCCCTACTTTTCTTTTAATTTATAATTATTTGAAATATTATTTTATACTTGATTGCATTTTTCTAGGCATATGAATAGGTGTGCATTATATTAATGATGACATTTATTAGGGGTATTTTTGGACATGTAGGGTTCAATAATGACATTTCTTAATCTGTGTGAAAATATTAGGTGGACATTATTTTTGGGACGGAGGGCGATGAAAGAACTACTAACATTTAATTTATAAGCACTAGGGCATGGCAGCTGGGAAGGCTTGTTAGCTAACATTTAAGTTGAGGCTTATTTGTTTTAGATTGAACATTTTTAGGTAGTGAACTAGATTGTGGCCTTGTGGGTGGATTAATTTGAAAGTGGAAGAGATGGTAAGGATGCTCAAGTAGCCATAAGGTAACCACCTCACATGGTTAGGCCTTTAGGGGAAGAGCAAAAATTTAACAAAACCGAAAAACCGTGTTAATTTTAACTAAACCGACCCGAAATATATGTTAAATTTACCTTGGCCAACCTTACTCGTCGGGTTACCTTATGATTTTCCGGGTCCATGTATTTTACCTATATATTACCCAAGCTATTGGGTTAGGGTTACCCAAACCAAAAAACCGAGTAAGTAGAAAAAATAAAGAATATGTAAATTAGAGGAGTCATTTCATTTGTCTTCTCGTATATTTCAGACATGCATAATTTATTTTGAAGTATTAGATTCATGATTTTTCGGTTATAATGTCAAGATTGTATCGTTGATCTTTAGAAGTATAATGATATTAGTGTTTTCAAAATTTCTTGTTTATTTAATTTTTTCATGCGTTAAAAAAAGTTTGACTAATGTTAACTAACGAGGTTAAACCGAAGGTAACCGAAAGGTAAACCGAATTAACCCGAGGGTAAACTTTTTTTTACCCTACCCTTGGGTTACCATATCAATACTTAAACCGAAATATATTACCCTTGGTTTACCCTAACCTCAAAACCGGGTAAAACCGACCCATGCTCTCCCCTAGGCCATGGTGCTTCGAAGAGATTGCCAAAGAACTTGCGATTTAGCAGGCTGCTTGTATAGCTCTTGAGTTATTTCTCAAACTAATTTGAATAGCCTTACAAGTCTAGGAGTTCTTCATGCATTTAACCGAACACAATTAGGTTGAACCTCAACCCATGATAACTTAACTCAGTCCTTATCGATGATGGTCCCTTGCGTGTCTTTAGTGGCCCCGATCCTACAACTAGTTCTAACATTAATTAACTCATTATGAATTGACCAGTGACGTCACAATTAGACCACCAAAATACATGCACAATACGGGAAAAAATCTAAAGGAACTAATAATATTAAGAAAGAAAAACACTTTAGTTACATCCATTTCCCAAAATGACAAAAAGACCCAGAAAAAATTATAAAAACACCAAAACCTCTCTTCTCCAATAGTTATTATTGGCACAATTGCCAAAACAGAATCTCTGCTCTGGTAGACAATTATTTGCTGCATTTTAAAGGAAAAATATAAGATTGAGAATGATGAAAATTGCGAGCTGTGAGTAAAGGAATGATCAAGATCAAATCTTGAGCAAAGAAGATATTCTTTTATAAACCAATAATCTTACCGGTTAACAAAAAGAATCCCTCTCGAACCAAATTCACCTTAAGCTCTCTTCCTTGTAAAATTGCTCAATGTGATATCGCCATATGGTTCTTCTTGTCGTACATCTATATATCCATAAGACTTCAAAACCTGATACATAATATCACAATCAAAGCTATTAGAGATACTTCCAAGTTTAATTGATTGATTATCAACATATTTAAAAAAGATCAAAACACTTACCAAAGTCTCATAAAACATACGAGCGCTTATTTTCCTGCTTTTTCCTTGTAATATTTTGTTTAAGCTGAGATCCCCATGCGATTCTCCTCCTGATACATTAGGTGTTATTGACATTTGCTTTTCCAAGTTCTGAGCCACAAGTCTGCAACAATTATATTCATCTAAGTAAATAATCTTTCATTGACAGAAAAAGATAACAAAATATACTCCTTCCGTCCATTTTTATTTGTCCATCTTTCTAAAAGGAGGTGTCCAATATTATTTGTCCAATTTGTAATATCAAGACACTTTTTCTCTATTTTTTCCAAGAATACCCCTAATTAAATAGTATAAAGAGTGTTGCATTAAATGACCCTATATATATTAATTATGGGCAATTGTGTAAAATAGAAGAGTATTAAATACTCTTTTTAATATTTGTGCACCAAAAAGGTGGACAAATAAAAATGGACGGAGGGAGTACCTTGTTCGTGTGGTCAATGTTTCAAACTCCGGGGTCCATCGATCTTTTCTTGACGAGTCAGGAGTTCTTAAGGACTCTGTGGTTGAATTATCGTACTGTTCCAAGAAACTAAGTTCCTATAATAAAAAAAACAGATTCTCAGTCAGAAAAGTGATAACTGATAACTACTATATAAGATAAGATACATACATTAACAGAATTGATTAACTCTGGAATATCGGAAAGAACCGTCCGATCAAAACCAGATTCATCTCCGAAAGATGTTGTGGGAGTTTCCATATCTGAAGGTGTATTCATGTCCGGCGTAAAAAGTACTTCACTCCCAATAGTTAATTTCTCCGAGCCTGACCCTTGATTAGTAGTTGCAGGAGTGAAGTCATCTTTTGCAGTAGTTGTAAATGGTGAGGCAATATTTCCATTTGTGGAAAGGAGAATTTCAGGCATATGATTGGTTCCAGGACCCTCATAATCGCGTATATGTTCAATCTCATCCTCACCCATTGTTTCATCTCCAGGTTCAGAATGAGAATCGTTAGAGGAAACTAAATGGGGTCCCCATGATATCTGGTAAAGATTAGTTAGTTCAGAAGATAAACCTGGCACATTAAATGTCCCGTAAGCATAGTTCTCAAATCTATGTATTGTGAATTGAGTTTTATTATACTAAATACGAGGTATTTACCAGTAAATATAGGCTCTTTGAAGATTGCGTCTTTTTTTAATCTCTTATTTACAAACCATATACCCAAAGAAGAATCAGGACCATTCTTCCTTACCCTGCATAGATCACTGGTTTCCTCGAGCATCTTTTTCATACACCTGAATTATACAAATAAAATCAGTATCAAAAAGAGTATTAATATCGTAAAAAGTAGAAACGGATATGCATACTTATTACTCAAAACTGTGGACTCATCAAAGTTGTTCCATCTATTTCTGCGCCTTGGTTGAGGTTGCACAATTGGAGGACTTGATTGAACAGCTAGATCAAGTGATCCATGCCCTGCGAGAGTGAAAACATAGATTACCCTCAATTTCTCTAGTCTTTTATTCTAAATTATACTCACCAAAAGAAATATTGACATTGTAATTTTCTTGTATTTCTTTCTCCGGAGATTCAATAGGAACTTCAACACCAGAAGTGAAGGTTTCTTTCAATGGAGTAAGTGCTTCATTATCGCTTAAAATCTGCTTTTCCAGAGCTTTATCAGGTTCAATCACATCATCCAATAGTGCATGGTCCATGTGATAATTTTCATGGACAGTGTCACGCATAGTTTCAATTGTAATGGGGTTTTCATCATTTGTAGGAGGATTTGATTCATCACCAGCTGAAGGCTGAGGACTGCAGCAGCAAAGAAAAGAAAATTAAAATAATTATTTTATCACTTGGTCCCTAATTAGCTAAATCCAGGGTATTTAGTTGCAAGATCATACTCTTCCTCCATTTGTGTGACCCGTGATCCTGATGAATCGTCTTTGTAAGATAACAAAGAAGCTCTGAGTGTATCCTACAATGAAGATTACCATTCAAGACACATTAAAGATTACTAGGTAAATCAAATCAGGGAATCTCTGTATCTACCTCATTAACCGTAACTGTAATATATGGATCTCTCCCTGTTGGAATTTGATCTGTAGTGTAACAAAAAACAAAGCCAAATTCTCATAAGATAATCATCATAAATATATGGCAACAAAGAGAGAAATAGATGGTTTAATTGTACACCGCATGTAAGTGTTATCTCTTTGTAGCTCTTCAGATGATTATCCTTCGACCTGAAATTAGGGACACAATCTTAATACAAGTAACAGAGATATAAAAAAAAAAGAATGAGAATTTAGTCAATGTAGTTACCCTGGTTGAATATAATCACCATGTTCCAAGTCCAGGGCATCAAGGTCAAATGTTTCAGGGAAAGTGACAGAGTAAAACGGTGCATGAGTAGCATCTTCGGGTAAATTAAGGTTTAGAGAGGAGGAAAATGCTTTATTTAACCTTATCGATAGAAGGTTCAAATCTTGGTAAAGATAATCAACTTTCTTGGAATAAATTCGGACAACACCAACCAGAAGATGAGCTGATAATCTTAGCGCAATAGCTACTTCAGAAGACAGGATGTTCTCTGAGACAATAAGCGCAAGGATTTCATAGGGTCGTTCAATTGAAATATATCATAAATAGATAAATTCAACTAAATTATATCTTAATTACTTCAACTATGATGGATGCATAAAGATAGTTTACATAAGCATTCTTTTTGTCATGATTAAGATATTAAAGAAAGTATTTATTTCAAGATTATCAAAGATACACATATTCACACAAACACATAATACATAATAATATATAGAATAGGATGATAATAAAAACAGAAAATAAAATAGTTTTGAATAGAGGACCATACCAACAGTGGAGGATATATCAGTGGAGGTGTATTCGGACTTCTTGATTCTGTGCTGCTGCAGATGTGCAGCGCACCAAACAGTACTAAACGGGCTTTTTCGGCCCAAGAATGTCTGAGCATAAAACATATTTCTTCTTCTTCAATTGAGTCGTCTTGGGGTTTTGACAAAAATAAAAGAAAAAAGAGTCGTCGTGGGGTAAATATATGATATGGGTTCAGGTTTGAGCGGGAATTACAAAAGCTCAACAATTTGGAGATTTTAATGATGCTTTGTTTCCTTTCATAAATATATACACGACTCTATTGTAATTTGTACATACCTAATAAAAAATATTGTTTCCTTTTAAAAATAACATTTACCAAAGTTACTAAAAAATAAAATATTTATTCAAATTTAGAGTTTATAGAATATTTTTTTGATTTTAAATGTCTATAAAATTAACAAACTTTATAGATTGTTTCAATTTTATATAGATTTTGAACAAAACAAAAAAACTTTTTATGGATTTTGATAGATTTTTTTAATTTTATTTAGAATAGTGACCAACTCTTTCTAATTAAATATAATTCTTTTTGTTGATTTTGATGGAATTTTTCTTTATACCAAAATTAAGTTCAATGACTATAGTTATATTAATATTGTTTTCTTCATATTTTGCTTTTTTCAATAAATTTTTATATTTTTATATTTATTATCAACATACGATTACTTAGAATAATTAACGAATAATTGACTACAAGTATATATTTGTTATAAACTTAAATATAAAGTAAGAAGAGATAAACAAAAGAGAAAGAGTATAATCTTATTAAGAGTAAGAGAGTGTGAGAATTACAAAGTAGATACTCATATTTATAGAGAATAAGTAACCCTAAACCCTAATATTCATGGGCTGGACTGTAAGTCAATGGACTGAGCTGAATATCCATATAACATTCCCATTTGGATATTCAGTCCCTAAGAATATGTCTCGCTAAAACTTTCCAAAAAAAACCTTGTAGAAAAAATATAGTGAAAGAAAAAGAGTACATTTCTTTATATGCTTTCTAAGCTACCTCATTAAAAACCTTTATCGGAAAAACTATTAGGACAAAACCTTGACAAAGGAAAAGAGTGTAGTGCGTATTTGTCTCCCCTCTTGTCAGCCTCTCAAGAAAGATCTTGAAGTCGCTGCATGCTAATCTTGTGTATCAATTTCTTGAATGTAGATGTAGGTAATACCTTTGTAAAAAAATTGTTGAATTGTCACTTGAGCGAATTTGTTAAACATCTATTTCACATTTCTTCATGAGTTCATGTCTAAAGGATCGATCATCTTTGATGTAGCCTCCTATGTCTTGAGTGATACAAGAAGCATATTGTTCGACTTTGTTTACTTGTCGAAAGATTGCATTCCACTTAAATATTTGATTTTGAGAATATGATTAAATTTTTTCTTAGAAACACCCAACATGACAAAATCTTAGTAAAGGAAAAAAGAGTACATTATTCTTCAATAGGCTTTTATAAATTGGCTCATTAAAAACCTTGCAAGAAAAACCCAACGAGAAAACATCTACGCTAAGGAAAAAATAGTGCATTGCATAAATGTCTCCCCCTAATGTAAGTATAACACAATGGTGGATAACTTGAAATATTTAATAGGAATAATGAATAGTACGACATTGAATGGATCGACGTTTCATTCATATAAAATGATTTGAAGTGCTCGATCAAATACATCTATTAGACTTGAATGAAGTCTTTCATAAATTTCCAGGCAAATTAAAGTGCATCCACCACCAAAGACTATATCTCCTTAAGTAATAAATTATTGTGCTACAAAATACTATCTTAGATAGAGACACCCTCTTGTAGCACGTTAATTTCATTATTGTAAAAATTTCACGTCGTACAAGTGAAAGTAAAAAAAATTGTCTTATTTATGTTTTTTCACTGATGGCCAGTCAGTTTTATATGGACATTTTAGAATAAAATCACTGTCTTAAATCATTTATCAATAACTATTGCACGTTTATGTAAACATATGATCATGATCATTTTTTTTGTTGGGTTCCAATAATTTAAAGTAGTAAAATAATTGATTGAGATCTCATATATAAACAGTTGCCTGATACTTTATAGGGTATTTTAATTCTCAGTTATATACACTACTTGGTATTATAAGATGTTGAAAATCTCATAATTAGCAACTTGCTCATGTTGCTGCTCCTTTATGCTATCTTTGGAACCAAATAGATTTATTGCGCTTTAAGCGTTGAATAGACTAATTTTATTAGATAGCTCTTTTGAGACACAAATTTAATCAGGAGCACTGATAACAGGTTATTGTGACTTAGTCACTACACCTTTGCAATATTTCCAATCATTTGAATGATTGTGCGAGGATAAATAAGTGGTGCATTTTTATTCTAGTTTATAATTTCTCCCCCTAATCCCGAGAATAACTTAAGTAATATGTATTCTCAGATTTCATTCCTTTTACGCGGTGGTGGAGCAATTGTACAGTAAATTACGCAATCAAATATTTTGATGAAATAATTTTATTTTTGTTGGTATTTGACTAGTGGGGAGTATTCGTTATGAGAAATGGTCATATCAATTCGTCATATATGATTTAATCAATAAATTTGCTAGACCTGTATATATCTCTTGATCTTGTCATGAAAAACGGAGGATTTAATATAAAAATTATTTGGGATACAAATTTTTGTTTCGGCATAACAAATTTGACAATATCTATTTGATCATCTAGATCTTTAATTGTTTCGCTTGAGAATATTTATTATCAAAAAAATACAAATGATGATGTTGACAAGATAAAAATCAGTGATATTTTACCAAATATAATCGATAATGATCCACATTATTTTGTTCATAATTTCGTATAGGATCACAATAATAAATTAATCTCCAAAATTTTGTAGAGTAAAAATACACAAGAGTAAAAAAACGCTTATTGAATTATGTTCGTTCTGTAAACATAATTTTGGTTCTTCGAGAGCCTTATATATACTTCATATCATCAATATATCATTTAAATTTTGGATAAATCCATGAATAAATTAAGACCATAGCATCGTAAACAAAATGATATACATATTCAACATTACAAATCTAATTCAGACAACAAAAGTAATTTACATATAACAAAAAAACAATATGAACGATTGTAAATAACAAAAAATATTTTTATTAATTGATTACTAAAAGTTTGTGATATAGCAATAATCGATTCTTTTGGCGAGTGGAACAAAACGTAGATAAAACGGTATCAAATTTCGGCCATAATACAAAGCATATTTTTAATAATTTTGAATAAAAATTGTCAATAATTATTTTTCTAAAGAGTTTTGTTGAGATTTTTTGAGAAAACAACTTGAAAGATGTTAATTTTTTTTCATGAAAAAGGTGAGTCGCATACTACTTTTTAACAACCGAATAAACAGATAGATTATGCGATGACTACTATGAAAGTCCTAGAGGGGGGTGAATAAGATTACTAATACGATTAATGCCTAATTAAAAATCTTTTGGACAATTATAAGTTTAAAGAAAAACTTCTAAGTCAATATATATCAAACTCTAAGGGATCATGCAATGGTATAGCTATGTTTGATATAATTGTAAAGACGAGCAATTAATGAACAATAAGTGAAGAGATAAGGGATAGAAAGTACACAACGATGTATAGTGGTTCGGTTATCCCTACTCCACTACCTAAGGATGCCACCTTAGGATTTCAACACTTCTTAATAAGCTCCCGTGTCTCTCTTAATCGGGTCGAGAACACAATAACCCTTACAACCACTTCGATACCACGAAGGAAAGACTCTTGTGCTATCGCAACACATGGACACTGAGTATACTTCCGATACTCAAATTCTCTCTTAATCTATCTATTACAAAGACTAGACTTAAGAGGATAAATGTAAGTGTTTAAAGGGTGAAACAACGTTGCTAACAATCTCCTAAAGAGTAGATATAACTATAAGCATGAAACTCATCTTGAGTAGATAATAACTTTGAAGCTTCTTGGTTTAAGCTCTTGATCAAGCTTGGATGATTAAATTTGATAGCTTGAGACCTCTAATTTCGTAGGAGAATGATATGTATAATAGTTGAAGTGTAAGAGATGAATATATCCTTGAAAGAGGTCATATTTATAGCACAAGAAAGTCTCCAACGGTTATAAAGTTGGTGGGAACATTTGTGCAAACCGGGTTCCCAGTTGTGATGAAAAAGGGTTCCCGGTTTCATCTCCAACGATTATTTTCCAAGTGTCTAGCGGATATAAATGACATGGCATTGATGTAGACTTTTCCTTCACAAAACTGGGTTCCCGGTTTCTGGCCATGTGGGTTCCCGGTTATGACCGGGTTAACGGTTTCTTGTCTAAAGGGCTCCCGGTTCCTACTGACTTCCAGATTTCGACATTTTGCTACGATGCTCGGATGGAAAAGTTTTCTTCACGAGAGTTGTTGGAAACATCATTCTAAGAAACTTTGTAGATGATTATGAAGTCTAATTCTCAAAATATACAACAATAAGGTTAAAAGTATTTGTATGAAAACCAGCTTCTTAAGGCTTTGATATGAATGATAAAAATAGTGTTTTTGATGAAATAGAGTGCAATAGAGAGGATATAAATAAAGTGTAATTAGCACACTAAACACAAGAGGATTTGTCACATTAAAACAACCTATGGAGGGAGGCTATAAGCCAACATACTATGCATAAGATGCATTTGTACATGTCTTATTTAATTTATTTTCATAGGTTATGCAAATATTTTTGCATAAAATACATATAATTATGTCTTATTTTTTTCTCTTAAGTTTTGATGTATCAGATAATACATATATATAACTTTAGTCTACACCTTATTTTTCTATCCCACGTTTTTTTATCCCATAAGTTATACTATATCAGAGGATAATAGTATAAAATACATATACAAATAGTATATATACCATATATATGTGTCTTATTTTTCATAGATTATACTATATTTGTAAATATATGCATACGATACATATATAACTTTTATATATGCCCTATTTAATTCAATATATACTTTTAATTAGGTATATTTTTCCTTTTTTAAAAAGTATATCAATACTATATATTATAAAAAAATCATTCTCTAGTTATAATTAGGGATGACAACGGTTCGATTTTTGGCAAAATTATCAAAAACCATAACCTTAACCGTTTAATTTTTTAGAAACCATACCCTAACGGTTTTAACCATCGGTTATACACATTTTAAAACCATAACCGCATTATTCGGTTTCGGTTTTTTAAACGGTTTTTCAATTTTAACCATTACCAAATGATAATTTAATAAATATATTAATTTTCATAATATCAAACCACACATATAAGAAAAAACTCTGAGGTATATAAAATATTGTGTTAGTTTTTTATTAAATTGCATATTTATTATTAAGTTGATTAAATCTAGTATTTGGATTATGATTTTAGAATTTTAATATATCTAATTTAACATATATTATTATAGAATATGAAAATATATATGATGATAAACGATTTTTGGATATTCGGTTTTATTTTTATCTAAAACTATAATCAACCATCGGTTACACTTTTCAAAACCATAACCTAATGGTTTTAACCACGGTTATATAATTCGGGTTTTAATCGGTTCAGTTATTATCGGTTTCGGTTTTTAACCGTAACCATTGCCACCCTAGTTATAATAACAAAGAAAGGAAATAAAAGAGAAAGAGAAATAATTAAAAAAATTAATTGATTTCGATTTTGAAATTGCAAGTTAGGATTTATTTCTTAAGGAGTATCCTTTTATTCATATCCAATCTTTTGTCGTATTACAATATGACACTTTTTTAATCATTCATACATGATATGTAGTTTATGTACACTATGTGTGCAATATATGTATTACAGGTGCGCGAATGATCAACAAAAAGCTATACCACAACCGTAAATGACAAACTCTAAATCAAAGCACGTGTACTTTATTTTATTTCATTTTGGTGAAAACTATTATTTTATTTTCTCTTTCACAGCGGTGAAACGATCAAAACTTATTGTTTTTGCTTTAACTTTTCTTTTGTTTATGTTCACAATAGTGAAACTTATTTGAATGATTGACCAAAAAAAGGCTTATTTGAATATTATATGTTCAATGAACATTCATTGAGAAAAAAAATACCTAGAGTTTGGATGGTAGAGGCTATTGTGCTGATCCGTGTAATAAACTTGAATATAAAGTAAGAAGAGATAGACAAGAGAGAAAGAGTATAATCTTACTGAGAGTAAGAGAGTGTGAGAATTATAAAGTAGAGACTCCTATTTATAGAGAATAAGTAACCCTAAACTCTAATCTTCATGGGCTGAACTGTAAGTCAATGGACTGGGCTGAATATCCACATATGTGTTTATAGCAATATTTATATTGAGTTAATTGTCTAAGACAATTATGAAATAAACAATAATAGAGTTTAAACTAGAGCATGGTCATACCGCTAAAACTATTATATTTGGTTTCAGAGATCGTACAAATCGGTCTTTACTCAAACTTGAGATGTAACATTAGGCTTGAATGAGAAATAACTTTCACCAACTAGAAATATATTTTGATAAATATCTATCAACTTCCGATGCTTTCAAGTTATAATGATAGTAACCTTGCTTTCAAATCAGCAACATTGTTTGATAAAGGTGCCATCAAAGCAAGCACTATAAAAGTAGATATATTGTTATAAGTAATATGTTTAACACTCACTCAACTACGTCTAAAATCATTCACCATTTGTATGTATGTGATCTTCAACAATTCCTCAACTGTGAAAATATATAGCGAGGCCATACATTGCTAGAGAAGAAAATAACATACACTATTTTAATTCCTTGGTCTTGCCTTTCTTTATTAATTTTTTATTGTCTCCCCACTCCAGTATTACCCTTCTTTCCATCTGAATTCAAACAAAAGTTCATTTACCAACATGGAGATCTGTAATTATTTACCTGAGAAATAAATCATACTTTTGGTTCCTCAGTTTTTTCTTTTGTTTTCCCTTTGATTGCTCCTCATCAGACTCGTTTTACCTTCTTCCATGGACCATGGTTTCAGCTTTGTAAACATTAGATTGTGGTTTTTCAATTGTATAAATTTCACAAGAAAATTAGTATAAAGTGCTCATTAATTGATGTTCAATTTATCGACTAGTAAGCCCTTACTTTTGATTCACTATAGGAATAAATGTGTTGGCTCGTCAGTCTCTCGTTAGCTTGGGGTAAATGATAGATCATTTTCTCCTTGCAGGTAACGTATGAACATGAGTCCTTTTTTATGATAAGCTATGACAATTTGATTAGGAAAGACTTCATAATCGATTTTTAGTGAAGTGGTCAGATTTCAAGTTCATATATTTTTTTCCTATAGACTTCATAAATCGTTTCTCTTCCTGAGGGATTTATAAAAATATTTTTTATTTATATTCAGGTTTTAAACTTTAATGAAATCCAATGAATCTTAGAATCCAAAGAATTTTTTGAACTACAAAATTTTAAAAGTTTAAAACAATCCTAATTGAATACCATTATTTCAAAAATTATTTAAAATTCTAACTGAATACACCAAAATTTTAAAAAAATCTTTAAAGTCTTAATTGAATGTCTCACAACTTTTAAAATCTAGAGATATCCTATAAATTCTCAATTAAATATACCCCCTAAATCATTCAAAACTTAAGTAAAATAATTATTAAACTACAATTTTCTACAAAAATTATGATTATTACATAAATATCTAGATCATTACATTACTTTTGGTCATAGGACAGTATAACCATGCAAAGTGCTAATTTAAAATTATGCATCATTAAAATCCATATTGGTATTTTGTGCTCATGCTATCAATTATAATCTCAAATAATGCTATAAATTTAATCGAATAAATTGATTATTTAATTTTAAATATTTATAATACCTCATTAATCTACATCTATTAATTATGTGCTAATTTAGTCTATTTTAATTTTTTATGCGACATGGACCATAGCGTAAATTTCCATGATTTGGAAAGTACAACATTTTTTATGCGTCACGGACCCACAACGTAATTTTCCATGATTTGGAAAGTACAACATTACAACAACAACTCTTTCGGGAAGTTCAGAATTTTCTTGGGCATCAAAGTATTTCTGGCGTTACAGGTTATGCGACAGGGACCCACGATGCAAATTTCCGTAACTGTGAAGGCACATCGAGTTAGAAAAAGAGCTTGCAAGCCGATCCTCTGCAATGGCAGGTCCACGAAGATAGCTACAAACCTCCTCGACATAGTGAGCAACAACAACATTATCCGAGCTATATTATTGATAATTCGATTGAGATCATAAATGAACATGTGGGAATTATCGATATGATGAGCAACAACAACCTGGTAATAGTGGCTTACAAACAGAAAATTATAAATGGTGGAATGATAATCTGAAATTGAAGGGCCTTTTTGTTGGTATATCATGTGACATGTTTCTTGGTGCATGAATTGGAGTGATTTGGGATGAAAGGAATGATACGACATTTAACAACATCGAGTTTTCCAAGAGAAGAGGCTATCATCAAAAAATCCAAATATATAGCCGCATAATATCTTACAGCTTGGAGAGCAAGACCGGGTAGTGGTATGAGAACTAATAATCGTATAGAATGGGTTGGTTGGTCGAAGCCGGCTAATGGTTAAAAATTAAATACGGATGAGAGTTTTGTTAGAAATAAAGAGTTAGGAGGAGTAGGGGGTGTATTGTGAGACAAGAATGATAAATAGGTTAGAGGTTTCTCTATGAACCTCAGATGTAATTCAACGATAGTGGCCGAGCTTGCAGCACTCTGTGAAGGGCTTTGTATGGAAATGGAGGTGGGAATGAAAGGCTTATGGGTGGAACTGTATTCTCAAGAGATCTGTGAGGCAGTTAGCCACGTGGTAAGGAGAAAAGGAGAAGAGGACCGATTGCATTCTGGATTGATGGAATTCAAAAAATCCTGAAAAGTAACACTTCTTTCGTTTTGAAATATAGATAAAGTAATGCTTGTGCATATAGGCTTACAAAATTGGGGATAATACAAACACATGTGTACTCTACATTCATCGACCCACCTGATGGAATATGTGGTGTGCTCATGAAGGATAGACTCGAGTGGAGGTCCCCTAGAGGAACGTTCACATCGGACATGTTCGAAGCGTTGCAAACTTAATTGTTTTCTTCACGGTCGTCGGACCTCCATTGTACCAAAAGAAATTAACCAAAACTTTAAGAAAATAGAATATTTATCGTTAAAGTTTATGAAAAATACAAAACAACCCCCACTTCACCCAACCTCAATCCCTACCATACACCATATTTCTTTTCCGCCCACCCAAGTCTATCCCGGATCCTTACCCATCCTACTATTTTTCTCCGCACGACCCCTCTTCCCAATGACTTCTTCCGTGCATCAAAGCCCGCCTACCCACTCGCATTCTTTCTCAAATAAACACACATACACACACTCATACCCACAAGAGTAAAATCTGTAGGATTACCAAAAATTCAAATTCATAGTAGACTCCTTATTTAACTGGTTCAGGAAATATGCATACATTCTCATTGATAACTCAAGTAGAAATAGTTGTTTGCAATTCCAAATGTCATTCTTTGCAGTATATAATATTTGGATTTGTGAAGATAATTACACTTAGATGTCAAACTGTTTGAATTCTCCAATCACACCATATTAAAGTCGTATGAACATCAACAAACCCACCAATATTCAAGGCATGCATCGACATAGTAATACATCATTTTAAATTGTAGAAATTAATGATTGCGAAAACTAGAACAAAATAATATGATAATAAATTATTTGTTATAGTGGCGCGTATATCATTGCCTTGAAAATGATTACAGGCACAATCTCGGTATTAAAATGTTTAATTCCATTCGTATTACAAGGTCTAACCACCATGGCCCTTATTTATGACTCACAACTAAAGGCAGTGAATCTGTCTTACCACTTTTCATTCAGAACTATAGAAGGAAAGGGTGGTGCATTTCTTTTGTAATTTTGTAAGTGATGTCTCTATTTATGTGATTGATTAATCGAGTCACGAGAATCACTATAAGGGTATTTAGTGCTTACCTGAGGATTTCCCCCATTATTTGATATTTTACACATTCTTGTCTAGTTTCAGTGTTTATGCTATTTCTAGAGCTTTTATGCATAAATTATGTGTTAAGTGTGCAACTCGTAGGTACTTGGATGCTATGAAACTCCGAGATGATGATTAGGAGTGAATAAATTGAGATTACTCATTGGTCATGGCAAAAAAAGAAAATTCGACCACTTTTAGAAAATGAAAGCATGTGTAGGTCAGATTTGAAAAGTGGATTGTTTGAGGTTCCACGCAAGATTCACAAGGATTTTGGAGGAAAATTTTCATATATAGATAGTATTTGAAATCAGGAATACGTATTATTTGACGGTTTTTAATTCAGAGTTGAATTGAAGTAGTTATGTAATTTGCCACTATCGTGTTTCGAACCAATCCACCCTTTATTAAACGTTATTTGGTTGGATTAGGATACTTAGAAACTGCCCATAACAAGTTAAAAAATTACAAGAAAACCATGAAAAAAACGAATAAAGAAAGGAAAAGGGCCAGCATCGTCGATGGAAAGAGAAATGATACAAATGGCCCATTTAGAAGTGCTTATTTTGGAGTAAAAAAATGTTTTAGAATAAAATTTTAATTTTGAAAAAATTATTAAAAATAATTTTGAAATCTAGAATCACATATTTGGGTGCTTTTTTTTAAGAAGCACATATTTGTTACTTTTTCCTAAAAATGCTTTTCAAGATTAAAAACATTTTTAAACATCTAGAAGCATTTTGAGGTGTTTTTCAGAAAGAGTAATGATATTTGTCACCTCTATTCTATTCACCCTTTTGTCACCTCATACATGGCAGATTACATGGCATGACATGTAAGATATAAAATAATTAAAAAATATAATTAAGGAAATATTTAATTTAAGGAATAAAACAATTAATTAAGATTAGATTACTTACATGTCATGTCATGCATTGTGCCATGTAGGAGGTGATGAAAAAATAAAAAAAAAAGACAAATATCATTACTTTTTTCAAAAAAAAAGCATTTTCAAACGAACCAAAGTTAGTCAGTTTTTAAAAAAAAGTTGAAAGGTTCAAAATTTAAAACATATGATTAAAGAAAAATATTTTTTACTTTATATAGATTTTTGTTCATGAGATTCCTTTTGAGGAATGCTTTTATTTGTAAAATCTTTAGGGTTGAGTAACAAAAATTAATTTGCACATAAAAAGAAATAAAGATTATAAAATTTTACTTAAGGAGAAATAATCAAAATTTGGAGCAAATTATTCATCTATCCAATAAATAAGGATATAAAATAATTGAGTTTGTCTAAAGTAAAATGATATGATATTTTAAAATAAAAGAGCAGATAAAAATAGATATATATTTATTAAATAAAACATATTTTAAATTATATTTTTTAAACTAATATTTTTAGGCCATATACTTTTAAATGTGCATTCTTTATCTATTTCGCTAATATTTTTTTTCCCATACATATGAGGTCGCAAAGATCTTGAAATTACATCGTCATGAAATTAAACTCCCAAAAGAGTAATCAACATAGTTTTAGGAGAAACTACACCACAACTATCTTTCATAATAAATTTCTTCAGACCTTTTGGAGAGTCTTGATAATATCTTAGTGAAAATATTTCGCTAATATTTTCACTAAGCAAAAGTTTCTTTCTTAAATCATTAAATAAATAAAATGGTTAAAATAATATTTTTAAAAATGTATAATTTAAAAGTTATATATTATTTAAAATGTAGTCTAAAACTAATTTTAGTCCATATATAATAGTTTATATTTTATATTAGCTCGAAATAAAACTTTAACTATATTTTCGTTCCTTAAATCTTTCTATCCTATAAAACTATTTTAATTATTTTATTATAAAATTAAATTATCTCTCGTAGAGATGTTGGGCACCTAATTTTAAGAATATTAACATATGAATCTAGGAACAAGTTTTTGACCAAATAAGAATACGATGAACAAATCGTAACACGCCAAGTAACACATCTTATAATTTCTTAGTAATAAACTAATTTGTTTTGACCAAAGAAAATAATAAAATATGTCGCCGAAACTCTCACTTTTTTTTTTTTTAAATTGAAAAAGAAATTGACTTTTCTCCATCTCCGTGTCCTAATGTTTCCTAGTCTTAAAAAGTAAAGTATATAAGCAGGCTCAACTGGCGTTACTTGTAAGAATTTTTCATCACCGGTAAGTTGTGTTGACTTTCATCAACCGGGATCGGAGATATATACTGCCGGCGTTTTCTTCTCGGATGGGACATTGTTGCAGCAAGAATGTTTCAGCCTCAGTCGACAAAGACGACGCCAACTTTGACGTCGTCAACCACCGTCCAAACCCATCACCGCCTTCTACCTCCGCTAACGGAAATGCAGGGACTTACACCAACCATAACACACCATCAGCTCCTTCCTTCTCTAATAGTCCATGGCAGAGCCCTTACCCAGCCGGAATCGCTCCTTCACCGTCTCCGTCCGGAACTCCGAGACGGAAATTTAAATGGCCGTTCCCGCCTCCATCACCGGCAAAGCCGATCATGTCGGCTATACTAAAAAGGCGGATTACTAAATCAAAGGAAGACACGATACCGGAGACTAGCGGTCAAGCAGACGGTGAGAGACAGCTGGATAAAAGCTTCGGTTATCCGAGGAATTTCACGGCCAAGTATGAATTGGGAAAAGAGGTAGGGCGAGGGCATTTCGGTCATACTTGTTGGGCTAAAGGTAAAAAAGGAGAGCTCAAGAATCAGTCAGTTGCAGTCAAAATTATATCCAAAGCTAAGGTGAGTGGCATGTGTTTTACAATTTTCAATTTCATTACAAGTTTAATTTCAAAAAAAAAAGATTCATTTTTTATCTATGCTGAATTTAGTTGATATACTTAATTGTTAGCTACAATTTAGATTAGATTTGGCTCACAATTTTAAAATTCATTTAAACAATTTTCTTCTCTAAGTTCTAAGTGATTAGTGATATCTCGATCCCTCTAACAGATGACTATAATTTTGCAGATGAGTTCAACATTATCAATTGAAGATGTTCGCAGGGAGGTTAAAATATTGAAAGCCTTATCTGGTCACAAGAATCTTGTGAAATTCTATGATGCATTTGAGGATGATCTCAATGTCTACATTGTCATGGAGTAAGTATTTCTCTTGAAAATTTCTGTATTTTCGGTAGAACAAAGCAATAACTTTTCTCTACGATTGCTTTTTACACAGATTGTGCGAAGGTGGGGAATTGTTGGAGAGAATTTTAGCAAGGTAGAATTTCTTTATCTTTTGCAATTTATTCTTCTAGTGGTTTAGCGCGCAAGTTTAACTATTTCTTTTTTGTTGCAGAGGAGGAAGATATACAGAGGAGGATTCCAAGAAAATAGTGGTGCAGATACTAAGTGTTATAGCCTTTTGTCATTTTCAAGGTGTTGTACACCGCGACTTAAAACCCGAGGTAAATGTTTATTATATTTAAATACATATTTATAACGACAATAGCTAGAACTTATTCTTTTGATTCGGAATCATATCTTTTCCGCAGAATTTTCTTTTTAGGACGAGAGATGAGGATTCTCCTATGAAAGTAATAGACTTTGGTCTGTCCGATTTTAGTAGGCCAGGTAGTACCATATGTTCACGCTCTTCCTTTGCTTTTCGTACTTGTATTTATATCTAATCATGCAATTCTTGTGGCTATGCAGATCAGCGTTTAAATGATATTGTTGGGAGTGCGTATTACGTGGCACCAGAAGTACTTCATAGATCATACAACATTGAAGCGGATATGTGGAGTATCGGTGTAGTAACATATATTTTATTATGTGGAAGTAGGCCCTTTTATGCACGTACGGAATCAGGAATATTCCGTTCCGTACTAAGAGCAGATCCTAATTTGGATGATTCACCCTGGCCCGCAATATCATCCGAAGCCAAGGATTTCGTTAAAAAACTTCTAGTTAAAGATCACCGAAAAAGAATGACAGCTGCACAAGCACTTGGTATATGTCATTATTTTAATTCTCCATCTTACCATATTTTGCTCAATTTTTTTTTATTGAAAATATGGAATGCTAAATCTTTTGCAGCTCACCCGTGGTTAAGAAATGAAAATCATGGTGTGCCGTTGGATATTATGGTTTATAAATCCGTTAAATCGTATATTAGAGTGACACCTTTGAAGCGTGCAGCACTAAGGGTATCTACGTCCAACTTATTATTGATTTGATACTTTTGCTCCTTTTTCTAAAGAGGGTGTTAATGTAAATTACTATACATTTTGCAGGCTCTTTCAAAGGCATTGACTGATGATGACCTAATTTATCTTAGAACTCAGTTTGAGCTTTTGGAACCTAATAATGGTTTTGTCTCCCTTGCAAATTTTAGAATGGTTAGTTGGTAATTTTGGCTATTTTAAATATCACAGGGATTAATGTTGCCTATTTTGGATATCTTAAGGGGCTATCGTTGCATTTACGGTTAACCCATAGTATAAAATTGCCTGATCAATTTCAGTTATTAATAAGCTCTCTTACTATGCCAGGCTCTCACAAATAATTCAACAGATGCAATGAGGGAATCGAGGGTTCCTGAAATTTTAAATTTGGTAAGAAAGATTACCCCAATATGGAAAATTATTTTCTGACCAATTAGTTCCGTATTTCCCAAACTAATAGTTATGTTTTTTTTTCCCCGAACTGGAGATGGAACCCCTTTCCTATAAAAAGATGGATTTCGAAGAGTTTTGTGCTGCTACCATAAGTCCATATCAGCTCGAGACACTTGAAAGATGGGAAGAGATTGCAACTACAGCTTTTGACCATTTCGAAATAGAGGGAAATCGTGTCACTTCTGTCGAAGAATTAGCACAGGTATGCACTTTTCATATCTTGTTTGAGAATCCTCCACCTTATATCCATTTTAATATATATTCTTTTTGTAGGAAATGAATTTGGGCATTAATGCTCATTCTTTATTCAACGACTGGATAAGAAGATCTGATGGAAAATTAAGTTTTCTTGGGTATACTAAATTCTTGCATGGTGTAACTATTCGCGGTAGTGGTAATTCAACGACAAGACATCACCATTAGTATGTAGGGCCGAGTTATGCAGTTATGAGATTTGTTATGCGTCTTTGTTACAGTCTTTTTGTGCGAGAAACATGTATAGAACATAGGCCATTGGTAGAGGGGTATACCATATTCTTAACATTGTATCGGTAACTAAATTTCTTGATAGCTTTTTTCATGCTAACTAAGTTTTGCTAAATTTCGTGCTACATTAAATTCTTAACTACCGTATGAATTAAAAATTAGACTGAGAAGAAAGGGGGAGCTTACAAGATAGGCTAATGAATGCGACTTGTCGATCAACTCACCTTTTATTTGTCATAGCAAAATCTTTACGTTTTAAGAAACGTACTTAGATGAACAGTTTGAATAGTTTGACCCACTTGGAAATTAAACTGATTCATGGAAACTAACCACAAAGTTCAAAAGAAAGAAAAAGCTCGTGAAGCAATATGCCATGCTGCAAGCACTTCAAAAAGAACATATGAGTTTTTTTACGTTTCGTTGAGAACAATGGTTTGATAGATGATTCTATGTTTGGTGTAAAACTCTTCAAAAAAAAAAAAAAATACATATTCTCACCCCTTATATGTTTTAAGATTCTTAATTTTTTTATTTAGTTGATTTTTAACTTTGGTTTCTTATTGCTTAAATATTTTTAAAATCTCATACTTTTAAAATAGTATATTTTACAATACCTTATGCAATCATCAATAAATGTTGTGAAACATTTTTTTTCACCTCTAATCTGTACAAATTTTAAGTTCAAAAATTTGATATGAAACAACTCTAAAGATATCAAAGTCTGTTTTATAAATTCCATGAGATTTTAGTTAATTTGACTCAACATATATTTCACATTTTTTTTGAGAATTGAAGTTTATATTTGGTAATAAGTCCACGTTTACTAGCTTATTTAATGAGGCAAAATTAACATATCATAATCTATCATGCCAAAAAACTAGGTAAATCAAGATTATACACATAATCAGAATTCTTATTCATTTCTTTCTCGATTACAATTTTGGTTGGTACCACAACCGTTATATTCATTTTATATCGACAGTCGCAAAAAGGTACCCCCTTCCTACATACATACCATTCTTAGTTAATACAAAATTATCAGCTAACAAAACAAGTTTAAAATCGATCTTGATAAGTAAGGATTTAGAGACTAATTTCTTATGGATGTTTGGAACATGCAGGTTATTGTTCAAGGTCAATTCTTTCACGGAGATCATCTTCCGCGCAGTCTACCCAGTACCTTGAAACTCTGAGGCAGTGGAGTTTCCCATATAAAGGGTTTACTCATTTTTAGCCTTTTTGTAGATTTTGAACGAGGATTTGTCTGAGTACACATGTTAGGTTGCTCCACCATCATTTTGGGTATCTGCCTAGGTTGATTTCAGATGCCGTTGTTGCTAGGTTTAAATCATCAATACCATCGGATATCTCAGTCACATATGGCTGACCGCTCTTACACTTCTTTTGGTTTCCTTAAGTTTTTTTTGTTTCACATATGTCTATATTTTCCGTAGTTGTGACAATACCCGTTGAATATCAACTTCTTGGTGCTGTCACCGCCTGACTTGCCTTGTCTGTTGCGCTTTTTGTATTGGTTTGCCTCACTTTTTCAACAACATTAGTGTTTGCTTCATATTATCGAGGGTTGGTTTCCTTTTTAGCCATTTAGTGTGTTTCTCCATTCTCACCCTTACAATTATATTTTCAAGACTTATCAATTTGCGTTAGAGTCGGTCCTGGTAATTTGGAGGCCTTGAGTGAAATTTTAAATTAGGTCTAAGTAGTGACTGACTGACTGGTCAAGAAGATAAAAGAAGAGAGGGCTTAATATATAGGTTTTGAGGATAGTGTTTTTTGATTTTCTTTTTTAAATAAAAATAAGAAATGTAAAATTATAAATGTCAATTTCCATTTTTTAGACCTCTAAAGTTATGTTAAAAGAATGAAAATTTTGACCGAAAAAATTAAAAGAAATTCACAACTTTGTTTTTAGTGATTGAAGAATATAATGGAAGCAACAAGTAGAAAATTAGTGAGTCAAGTTTTTCATATGAGGTAATTAGCATAATCTATGTTGCTTGCAACATAGAATTTTGAAGAGAAAACATGCTCCGACTACTCCCTGGGCTTAAAATCAATACTTTTCAACTTGTTTCAAGTAACGAAAGGGACAAAGTAATTAGTATTTTAGTCACAAATCGCCATTGAAAAACCCAAATTGATCGTACAAATGCTAAAATTTGAAATCGAACTATACCAGAAACTTATAACGAAATAATTATCTCATTAGTAAATGATCCTCGAAGAGAGGACAGTAGGCGTGATGAGGAGTAGGTACAGTTTGAGCGCGGCTGTGGACAGGTCCGAGGAGAATCATTGCAGCTGTAGAATTTCCGAGGTAAAGAAAATACAGTAGCGGCAGGAGCAGGACAGGAAAGTGTGGAAGCTCGTAACAGGTGGTGGACTTGGGTTTTGTCTCGGAAAGGGTTGGTTAATGGTGTGGAGAAAATTCATCTAATAGCTGCATTTATATGGCATATTTGGGTTGATCGAAATACTAGGATTTTTGAGCCTTCCAAGAGGAAAAAATCGGCTAGTGAGCTTCGTGCAATCATACTAAATACCGCTACGGATTATGTTAGAACATGGGGATTCGAGAGGGATGGCGGGTTAGTCACGTGTTCAAAGACTACTCTCGTGAAATGGGTAAAGCCTGTGAATGGGATTAAACTTAATGTAGATGGGGCATATGATATAGTAAGTAAGGTAGCTAGCGCAGGAGGTCTTTTTCGAGATATGAATGGCGATTACCTAGGGGGTTTTGCTGGTAGGAGTGTGGCACGAACACCTTTTGAGGCAGAACTATTAGCGCTGCACTTTGGGTTGGATTTGGCTGTTTCACGAGGGTTCATTAATCTAACTTTCGAAACAGACTCGTGTGAACTACATGCGCTAGTGAAGGGCGATGGGAGTTCAAGGGGCTTTTCGGGAGATATTGTGGAAGCTTGTAGGAAAATTCTAGCGTCTAATGATCGTTTCGAGCTGGTGTGGAGTTTTCGCGAAGCTAACATGTGCGCGGATTGGATGGCTAAGTTTGGAAGGCGAAATAAGGAGGGTCCGATTCCGTTTCGGGACCCCCCACCTGGCCTATGGCGATTGCTAATTCGTGATCGTTACGGATGGGCGGTACCACGAGTGCATTCTGTTAATCAATAAGTTGTAAGGAAGTTATCTTCCTGGTCACTTTGACCTCATTTGTAACAAAAAAAAAATTATCTCATGAAAATATCCCAAATTCATTATAAAAAATCCTAATAATTCACATAACCCCCTCCAAACTCATATAAAAACATTCAAAACAAAAAAAACTTACCGAAACTTCTCACTCCATAAAAGGCTGGACTGCGGCTAATGGAGGATTCAAAACCAACCTTGGGTGTGTCAAAGGAAACCGTTATGTTACCAATCCATCATTATATTTTGGAAATTATCTAATCATATGTAGGTTTAAACGAGATTTTATATAGATTGGACCTGATCATATATTGGAGAAATAAAAGGTTTGGACTTCAAAAAGAAATCCAGGGGGCTTGATCCCCCTTTGGATCCAAAAAGGGTCCGCCTATGGCCTAACTAAATTTGTAAATTGGCCCTACGAATGACTAATTTGAAAAAAATTAATGAGTAAAATTTTCAGTAGAAGCCAATGCTTTTTTTTTATATAGTACTCAAGTTCACAATAGATATTATATTTATGCAAAATAGATAAATATATATAAATAATTTTATTTATTACATGTTGAATATTCAAAAATAAAAAATATATAACTAGGTAGAACCTTGCTATTCTTTTAGCATTTAAAGGGAGGTATAGGATTCGAATACCCTTCCTTAAAGGTGTGAAACGAGAGTTACAATGTTTGAATTACCTCACTGAACATGGGTAACCTGGTTCTGAATTACCTGACAATATGTATGAGGGAGCCTAAATTCGATTTTTATCTTTTAGATTGTTGGTGGTGCCTAGGGTGTGATAAAAATAAGATTAAAATAAGCCAAGAAACTACGCACTCTCACCCTAGACAGGCACAGTACTGCAAGTATTACAGGACGTATGCAAGTTTTAGTTAGTAAGTTGAGTTCGTTCTCAGGGACTTAAGTGTGTTAATCGCGTGAGTAGAAATATCGAGTAAAAGTAAATAATTAGAAGACAGTAAATTAAAGGGAACAGATTTCGAAAATAGCAAATTAAACTAAGAAAATAAAGACAATAAAATAAAAGATAAGAAATATGAGATGAGAAGTATAGCTCAGGTTTTGCTAGTATGCACTAATCCTTATAATTCTATCTATAAATCTAGTTAATAAGGGAGAATATTAGCTCTTGGTATACTTAGTCAGGATTCTAAATTCCCATACCTTAGCCCTTGAGAGCGACTAAGGGGGATACGGCACAACCAAGAAGTGATTTCAAATAGGGTTATCAAACGCTACTAAGGCCCTAAGCAAATACTGCAATCATTGGTGATATGGTGATTAAAACAAACCCTAATGACTATCTAGGTAGAATCATGTTTTGTCAGAACTAATATCGACACTAGACATTATGTGGTGGTTCAATAGTTAAACACCCTGTCAAGGAGACCATCTAACTACTATTAAAACAATCCTAAAGTGATCAGTTCTAGGAAAGACATTAAATCAAAACACATAAACAAATATTAAGTAAGTAGCTAATATCAAATTAAAACATATAATTCCCAAAGAAACTTAGCTAGAAGAATTAGAATTCATAGATTATACATTATGCAAAACCCAAGCTATGGGGAGTTTAGTTCATACCTGAAGGAAATAAACTAAAAGAAATTACAAAAGACATCATCTTGCTCTCTACAATAAACTGGAAGAATAAAACCTTAAGAACTAATTACTATGAGGCAAGGATTATTTTACAAGTGATATAAGGGTGTATTTATAGGTGTTTAGAAGACCTAATTCGTTTTCTTGAGGAAGAGGTAAGGTATTGGACTTCTAACCCAACTCAAATTCGTATGGAAATAAAGATAAACACTGCTGGGCTGTTTTGAGCATATCTTCTTCATTATTGGTCGGTTTGAGCTCCATAAGATACCAAAATAATCGCAACAGAATTATCTCTGTCCCTATGAAAGAAAATTACAAAAATCGGCCTATTTCTTAGGTAAAATCGCACATCTTTAGGCGTGTACTGCAGAATCCTAGATTAGGCAGCTTTTCCTTTTCCATCTTTTTAGCTTTTGTTTCCTTATCTCCAATTACCATGCAAATCTCTTTCCATAAGTTGTAATCTTTGACTTGGACTCTAATTAAGCTCCATAATTATCTTTAAAGCTACACACTAAATAAATAATTAAACCCAATATGCTCTAAAAATATTAATTTACTAAATCAAGACTCAAAATAGGAAAGTGCACTATTTCTCAAGAAAATCGACATTAAATACTTCTAAATCACTAAAAATGATGTCTCATCCTAACATTAATCTATCACAAATGAGGAGACATCAAGACACCCAACTCAAAGTTGTATCGTCCCGATACAATAAAGATAAAAAACAAAGGGAAGTCTATAAATACACACTTTATAAATTTCTCAATACAATGGGAAAAAGCATAGCAGAATATATAGAATAAACCTTAAAGCACATAACTCAGAAAATTTCATGCAATAATATTTATAAACTACATACCTGTACACTTCTCATATCGACAGTCAACACGGCTTGAATTCAAGATCAGATTAGTTTCGCAGTGTAAGAAGGATTGGGACTTTACTCAGTTCTTCAAGAGAGCTATAGATTGTTCATCGATTTTCACTAGTATTCAAAGATCCACTCAACTAATCTCTAATGGCTCAATCACTTCTCAATTACATAGCAACGAATCAAAAGGTCTTTAAGGTTGTAATGTAGGCTTAGGGACGGTATGATAGTATACTTGGATAATTTGGAGTGAGCTTTTGGCTCTCTCCTCACTAGCCATCAACGAATCGCCCTAGAGCTTGA
This sequence comes from Nemophila menziesii, assembly GCA_029959085.1. Lineage (NCBI taxonomy): Eukaryota > Viridiplantae > Streptophyta > Magnoliopsida > Boraginales > Hydrophyllaceae > Nemophila > Nemophila menziesii. The sequence goes on along the minus strand of JARWIR010000001.1, from coordinate 28,583,422 downwards.
GTTACTCTCATAAAACGTTTCTCACTCAACCCAATGAATTCCTTGATACATAATTTAGCATCCCCAATAACCCAATTAAAGCTTAAGATGTTCACATAAAAATCCACTTTGCCGGTCCGAATATATATTTTCTTTTCTTTTCAAATCAATTTATTTATAGCTATGACTCTCTATTTAATGTTGAAATATCACGCTATTTTCTTATATATATATTTTTCTTTTAATGCCCTTGTTGGCAAAATTAGCTCGTAGCTTCTTTTTTATTCACTATTACCCCGGCAAAGGGTTACAATAAAAATCTGTGAAACATCATCAATATAAAGCACAAAGCACAATTAATAAGCTCAAAAATCCCAACCCAATAACAATTCCCATAATGGTGGACCCACCACCCCAAACTCAAGCTCTAAAACAATTGTCTATGTATCGCGATTCGAGTGCGGGTCATATGGAAAAGTCCTATAATCTAAAGGGATATGGCTTATAACGTGTTTCAATAAAAAGCTTTAGAAAGGCTAGAAGGGGCTGAGAAGGATATAGCATATAAAATCAAAAATCACAAGGTGAGAAGGTATAAAAGGCTTCAAGGGCTTCAAATATGAAAGAACCGCCTTAATCACTTTCTACACTATGTAATTTCGTTATTTTCTTACCTTTAGCACTTTCATCAAATGGTTTTGTCAACTAGCTTGGATCTCACGGCCTACACACTTCTCAAGGTTCCCTGAGATCGAACATACTTTCTATCGCATTGCTCACTAATCTTTTCTTTACTATCAACGTGTGTTTTCCTGTAAATACTCAAAGCATACAAATACATAGCTCATAAACATATTACTTACTATCATTAATTCACTGAGCGTATGCTTTCAAGCTATTAAACACACTCTACATCTAATTCCCATGTATCAAAAATTTTAATTTCTACCTAAAAACAGAAAAATGGAGATGAGAGACAACGAATCCCCACACCCCCAACTCAAAAATGAGCCGTGTCCCCACGACTCGAAAAAGACTCGAAAAACAGAAATTAAAATTAGCAGATAAACATATTTACGGAAATGGTAAGGAAGAAAGAGAACATACTCTCGAGGCTATTGCCTCGCATCATTGATATCCAAGGTAGGATTTGCTGGACCTTTCGTTAATTGCTCAAGGAGTTTCATGATGTGCACTTGATTAGCGTTGCTTTGTGCCACATCATTGACTAAGGAAGTTTGAGCTGCTTCGAATTTCGTTAAACGCTCCTCCATCTTCTCTTTCCAATTTTGCTCCTTTTCTTCTCTCGAGACTTGCGTAGAACCCGCTCTTCGAAAGATATCCTTGATCCATGCATTATCAATGTAACTCGTCTTAAATTTGAGTTTATCTTTTTCACCCAATGTAACATCCGCTTTTCGCACAAGACACGTGATCATAGTAGGAAATTTAACATTATAAACTGATTTAGGAGAGACCGAAAATCGCATCACCTCCTCATAGATCAACTGTGCCACATCAACTTCTTCTCCTCTCAAAATACAGTCCAAAAGTAGAGCATACTTCATAGTCACATCCAAAGTTCGTGTGTTTCCAAAGATATTAGGAACAAGGAAATTGTGCCAAATTCTCGCATCCGATTGAAGACATTTGTAAGGCCAAGGTGCCTTCAATTGTCCCTTATGTGCTTGCACTTTCTCTTTGTCTAATACATGCTCAAAAAGTAATTCCTCATCAAATATTTTTCGTTTAGCAACCGCTTCTTCAAATTTGCAATAACCTTTCAGTTTCTTAAAGTTGAAGTGGTTTCTAATCTCCTCAACTGTGAAAGGAACTATCTTTCCTCTAATCGGAACACCATTACTATCTCGGCTAAAGAGGCCTAAATAGAATTCCAAAACTAACTCATGACATAATTCAGAACGTCTTACCATGAACGTATACCAACCCAATTTCTCACCAAGCTCTAAGAATCTCGCATATTCTCCTGTACCAACTTCTTCCTTGAATACTTTATCATAAGCAAAAGGTAGTTCTTTCAATTGTTTCTCTGCAGAAGTCTTCAGGGCCCTTGAAGTATCCTCTTTCTCTTTGGGTGCAGGACTTTGTTGAGGTTGTGTTTTCTCCTTTGCATAAAAGTAAAGCTTTTTACCATTACGATCAAACAAAGGTATCCCACTCTTCTCAACTTTCTCTTTACCCTTTGATTTAGAACTAGCACCTTTGTCAATTGATTTCTTCTTGTTTAAATCCAATCCCTTGTTACTCTTCACCTCCCTCTTGTTAGCTAAAATTGTTGTTCTATTAGTCATCTTCAATTAACCCCCACCTCAAAGCTTTAGCAACCCTTGAAATTTGAACTTGTGAATCAATGGTTGAACAAGCTTGATTTGGCTTAGGATAGGTGAATTGATGATGAATCTCTATGTGGTTGAGGTGGATTTGTAGTGGGTTGGCTTGGATTTGAGAAATTGTAGGATGAATTTTGAAATTTTGGCTCTTTGATTCTTCAATTTGAATGGATTTGGTGAAGATTGGGTGTTTGATTCTCTCTTGTAATGATGTGGAGGGAAGCTTTGATGTGTTTTTCTTGATGATTGGGTAGTGTTTTGGTGAATGGTGAAGGTTTTGATGAGCTTCAATGGAGTTAGGAGAGTTTTGGAGAAGAGAAAGAAGCTTTAGGTTTATAAAATTCGGAATTAAAAGCTTAATACCTCCTTTATAACTTGAATCCTGTTTCTTTCTCTCTCTGGCGGCTCGTGCGGACCATGCTGCGGACCATGGGGTGTATGATGTCTCCCGATTTGTTCTAATTATTAGCCCCTTAGAGACATCCTTTTAGGTGAATAAATGACTTATTTGATAGACTTTTAGGCTTAATTGATCATATTGCACTTTCTCCCCTTGGAAATTAACTAATTGCAGAATCTGAGCTTTTGTGCGTAAATTTGAATATTTTTTAATGCAAAGTTAATTGGTTCTTGAATCTCATGAAAGACCAATCCAAGGAGAAAAAGTGAGAATAAAGTCTTAGTGTATTTTAGAGTGTTAGGAAATTATTTTTAGTCAAGTTTCTATTTTTAGAGTACACTTTCCTATTTCGTTTTCTTGATTTATTGATTTATTCTTTTTAAGCATATACGGTTTAATTATTTATTTAATGTGAAGCTTTAAAAGATAAATGGTAATTACTTAGAGGCCAAGTCAAGATAAAGATGAAAGGAAAGAAGATTTACATGGAAATAAGAAGATTTAGGAAAGATTTATTCAAAGGAAGAAAAGATAAAGCTGCCTTTTGAAATCTGAAAATCCAGCCACGTTTTAGAGATTAAATCATAATAAAAGATTGGCATGGATTCTGGACTAATGGTCTGCACCAATAGAAAGAGCTTTCCAAGACAAGCAGTTTCATATATTGGAACTTCTCAAACGGATAAGTATTGAAAAAGATATGACCAAATCAAATCAGCAGAATCTTATCTTTTAGAGCTACGAATTTGAGAGTCCTTGACTTGTCTTCCACTCCAAGCAAATTCGACCTAGGGTCTTCCAACACCTATAAATACACCCCTTAACCTCCTACTTTCACACACTTCAGAGAATTACACAAGAGGCTTAAGGTTTTCAAGTCAGAGCACGAAGGAGAGAAGAAGCTAGAAGCTGGAGGAATCATGTTCTTCCATCCATAGTCATTCTACCCTTTAGGTTTTTATCTATCTTTTGTAATTGAAACATGAATTACTTTTCTTTTATGTTAGTTTTTAATTTCATCATGAGCTAAATTTCTTTATACTTGAGAATCGCATAAAAGGGATGAACCTTAATTAATTGTTTTCTATGTTTTGAATTTGGGATTGTTTAGATTTAAATTGAATTGAGTTTTAGGTATTGGATATTATTTTGTTTTCATTACTAACTCTTTTAGGAACAACTAGAATTAGCTTTTAGTATTTGGGCTATTCACTTTAGTGGCGAAGTGATCATCCGACAGGGGGGGTTTGAATACAGATCTAGGTAATACCCGTGTAATGTCCGTTATTGACCGACAGGCTTAACTAGTTACATAGCCAAAGAGGTAAATTCTTATCATCCGAGGAGCCATATTCGACCATACAAGTGTTTATGATACTTTAGGATAGCTTCTAGGTCCACCCGACAGGGGCTAGGAGATATTAGAGTCCCGACTAATATTATAATTCCAATTCTACCCTTAAACATAACATAGATTATATTGATTAGGTGGATTCCTTTGCGAGACTCAAGTATCTCTCTTATCTGAAGTTAGTCCTTTTATTTGCTTTATTTCCTTTCTGTTAATTTAGTTTTAGTCTTTATTTTAATTGCATCTTTTAATTTACAAAAACCAAACAAAAATTATCATCTTTTATTTTCTGTTTAGCAATTATTCCAACTACTTGATTAATATTTGGGTTGAACCTAATCCGTCCCTGAGAACGAACTTGATTATCATATATTACTTGGGACAACCGTACACTTGCGGTTAAGTGGTTCCTCTATTTTGCACTTTATTCTATAACACCCTAGGATCCACCAAATTTTTGGCGCCGCTGCCGGGGACGGTAGCGTGTGATCCCGGTGTTAATCTTTTAGTAGTTTAATTGTTAGTTTAGTTTTAGTTTTATTTTTCAGTTTTACGCTTTGGGTTGTTTTTCTTTCTCAGGTTTACAGGTTTTGGTTTATGCGTGAAGATATCGTGATTCTTGAAAATCCCGAAAACATAGTTCGAGAAGCAAACAAAAGAAAGAGAAACGCTAAAGCACAAGAGTTAGAAGAGCAATTAGCAAGAGAGATGGCTGAAGACCCAGTTGACAATCGACAACGCGGCCCTCCAGCTGCTCCTGTTGCTCAGAACAATGATCTGTGGTTCATCAATGGCCCTGAAGAAGCTCCGTTTCGAGCCCCTGCCCTCGGAATTGGCCCTGCAAATATTAATGTCGAGAGATTCAGACCCGATCCTGGTATGTTATCTCAGTTTCAAATTTATGGCAATTTCCGAGGAGCACCTACCGAAGATCCAATCCGTGCTGTACAGAAGTTCATGCAAATTTGCGATTCTTATATTACGCAAGGAGTGACTAAAGAGCAAATGTATTTTGCTCATTTTAGATACTTCGTTATTGATGGAGCAAGCGAGTGGCATGATTCTCAAGAACCCGGAACAATTACAAATTGGGACGCATTACAAACCACGTTCTTCGGTATATACTACCCAGCGAACATGAGATTAGATGAACAAGTTGAAATAACGTCATTCAAACAAGAAGAAGACAAGACTTTGGGTAGAAGTTGGAAGATATTTTTAGATTTGCTTAAGAAGAGTCCCTGATCATGGCCTCACAGAAATACAACAGTTGAAGATATTTTACCGAGGACTTGATGGCTCTTCGAAAAAAGATCTAGACTTACTTTGTGGTGGTGCATTTCTTCGAGTACAACCTATCCATGCTAAGATTATTTTGAATAGAACTGTAACGAATGAACTAGGTTGGAACACCGTAAGAACACCTGTCCGAGGTGGAAATATTGCACTACTTGAAGAAAAATTCACCGCCATGGAAAACAAACTCGAACAACAACTGAAACAGCTTACTCTAGCTGTTACAAAAGGTGCTACTGGTAGAAGAGCAGATATTAATGTTACACAAGAAGTTTATGGCTGTTCTAACTGCGGTACACAAGATCATGATTGGGAGACCTGTCAAAATAATCCGGAATCCGTATTGTTCGTGTCCAACCGAGAACATTATAACTCAAGTGGTCAAAATTATCAATCAAACAGAAACCATCCGGGTTTCCAATACTCGAATCCAAATGGGGCTTCTAATCCAACTTATGCATATCAACCACGTCCCCAAGGAAACAACTTTCAACCAAGACCTCAGAACAACTACCAAGGTGAACAAGCATACGGAAATCAACCTCAGAGACAACCTCCTCAAGATGCTTATACCGAAACCATGAACCAGAAAGCTTTACCTGCTCAACCTCAAGAAGGCACATTAGATGTTCAGCAAACCTTGACAACACTAATCAACATTCAATAGTCTACCGCCGCAACACTTAAGTTGATGGAAACTCAAATGGATCAGATAAATAAGCAATTAAATCAACGTCAGCAAGGACAATTACCGAGTGATACTGAAGAACCTAAGCAGAGAGAAGATTGTAACGCAGTAACACTTCGAAGTGGTAAGAAGCTCGCTCCACCTCCTTTTCCCGTAATGAAAGAAAAAGAAACAACTGTGAAAGAGAAACCGGCAAAAGAGGTGGAAGAAAAAGAAGATGAACCCGAAATAGTGGAAGTGGAGAAGATTCCGGAGAAGCCAAAATCCAAAGATATTACGGAAACCCGTCCTCCTCCACCTTTTCCCTCAAGAGTTCAGAAGAAAGGAGACATGGCCGAATATCAGAAGTTCTTGAATATGGTACGTGGTCTAAATATTAACGTTCCGTTCTTAGATGCTATACGCGATGTTCCGAAGTACGTTAAATTTCTGAAAAGAGCCATTACCAACAAGAGACCATACCGTGAGAATGAGATGATAGGATTGCCAGAAGAATGCAGCGCTATATGCCAAAGTAAGTTGCCACCTAAACTACTTGATCCTGGGAGTTTCACAATTCCTATTTCTATTGGTAATGAGTGGCAAGGAAAAGCTTTGTGTGACTTGGGCGCGAGTATCAATTTGATGCCCAAGTTAATTTTCGAGAAATTGAAGATAGGAAACGCTAGACCAACTTCCATGATCCTACAAATGGCTGATAGATCCCTCGCTCATCTAGAGGGACGGATCGAAGATGTCCTCGTCAAGGCAGGTACGTTAATCTTTCCAGTTGATTTCGTTATTCTTGAATACGACGCGGATAGGAATGTCCCCATCATCTTGGGTCGACCATTCCTAGCCACGGGGCGTACTGTTATTGATGTAGAAAACGGCGAATTAACTATGCGAATCCAAGACGAGATGGTAAAGTTCAACGTGTTTAGGGCCATGAAGTTTCCAGATATTCCTGAAGAATGCTTCCGAATGGATGTACTCGATTTAACTACGCAAGAAACGTTTGATTGTATGAACTTTAATGATATCTTGCAAGCAGCCCTAACACTTGACTTACCGGAATTGATGGAAGAACTGACCGAGACTGTAGCTGCTTTGAATTCCGGAAACATGAAACATAGGCATCTCGCCTATGAGCCATTCCGAGAGCCTGGGGAGATAACATCTAAAAAGAAACCATCCATCGAGTCTCCCCCACAACTAGAAGAAAAGCCGCTTCCATCACACCTGAGGTATGCGTATTTAGGTACTAACAACACTCTACCTGTTATTGTTTCAGCTACTTTAACAGGTCCTCAAGAAGACAAACTGTTGCGCATACTGAGAGCTAATAAAGAGGCGATTGGTTGGACTATTGCTGACATCAAAGGTATTAGTCCTTCCTATTGCCAACACAAAATCATTCTAGATGATGAAAACGCGCGCTCAGTTGAAGGACAAAGAAGATTGATGCCAGCTATGAAGGAAGTATTGAAGAAAGAGGTTATCAAGTTGCTAGACGCGGGAATCATCTATCCCATAGCTAGCAGCGAATGGGTGAGTCCAGTTCAATGCGTACCAAAGAAGGGTGGTATTACTACCATCTTGAACGAGCAGAATGAAGCCATTCCCTCAAGGACCGTTGTTGGTTGGAGAGTGTGTATGGACTATCGAAAGTTGAACAAGGCCGCCAGAAAAGATCACTTCCCTCTTCCGTTTATTGATCAGATGTTAGACAAGCTAGCTGGTAGAGAATATTATTACTTTTTGGATGGATATTCAGGATACAATCAGATTTATGTAGATCCAAAAGACCAACACAAGACAACCTTTACATGTCCTTTTGGTACCTTTGCCTTCCGAAGGATGCCATTTGGATTATGTAATGCACCTGCTACTTTTCAAAGATGTATGATGGCAATTTTCTGGGACATGATTGATGACTTCCTTGAGGTATTTATGGATGACTTCTCTGTGTTTGGTGATAACTTTGAGGAGTGTTTACAAAACTTGGAGAAGGTATTGATTCGATGCAAGGAGACTGACTTGGTTTTGAACTGGGAGAAATGTCACTTTATGGTTCGAGAGGGTATAGTGTTGGGTCACAAGGTTTCAAGTGCTGGTTTGGAAGTAGATCGTGCGAAGATCGAGGTAATCAAGACTCTTCCCCCTCCTATTTCTGTAAAAGGGGTAAGAAGCTTTTTGGGTCATGCTGGTTTTTACCGACGTTTTATCAAGGACTTCTCCAAAATCTCTAAGCCGTTGTGCAACTTACTTGAGAAGGACACCAAATTCCTTTTTGATGAAGCTGGCATAAAGGCATTCAACGAGATTAAGGAGAAGCTTATTTCTGCACCTATTGTTTTACCTCCTGATTGGAAGATTCCATTTGAGATTATGTGTGATGCTAGTGATCTTGCGATGGGTGCTGTTCTGGGTCAAAGAAAAGAAAAGGTATTTTATTCCATCTACTACGCTAGTAAAACCTTCACAAGTGCTCAAATTAATTATACCGTAACTGAGAAGGAATTACTAGCTGTCGTGTATGCATTTGACAAATTTCGTTCCTACCTCCTTGGGGCGAAAGTTGTGGTGTTTACCGACCATTCTGCAATTAAATACCTTATGAAGAAGAAAGATGCGAAGCCGAGGTTGATTAGATGGGTTTTACTGTTGCAAGAGTTTGATTTAGAGATTCGGGATCGAAAGGGTTGTGATAATCAGGTTGCTGATCATTTGTCACGTCTTGAAGGTTCTGAATCTAATGGAGGATCTGAGTTGGTAAGAGAAGAGTTTCCTGAAGAGAGTTTGTTTTCAGTTTATTCATTAGAGACTCCTTGGTATGCGGATATTGCAAATCTTATTGTGAGTGGTTCTTTTCCTCAAGGAGCTACCTCACAAGAGAAAAAGAGACTAACCCACCGAGCGAAACAATTCTTTTGGGAGGATCCTTTCGTCTACAAAACATGCAGTGATCAGTTGGTGAGGAGATGCATACCAGATAAAGATATTCTATCCATTATTATGGGTTGTCATGATTCACCATACGGAGGGCACTTCAAAGGAGACCGTACAGCCGCAAAGGTACTACAATCTGGTTTTTATTGGCCCACTTTACATAAGGATTGTCATGAGTATGTCAAGAAGTGTCACAGATGCCAGTTTACTGGTAATATATCTAAGAGAGATTAGATGCCGCGTAATAATGTTCTGGAAGTTGAGATATTCGATGTATGGGGTATTGATTTCATGGGTCCTTTTGTACCTTCTAACGGAAACCTGTACATCCTACTAGCAGTTGATTACGTGTCTAAATGGGTAGAGGCTGTAGCTCTACCAACTAATGATTCGCGAGTAGTGATTAAATTCTTGAAATCACACATCTTCACTAGACATGGTACACCTCGAGTTATTATCAGTGATGGAGGTTCACATTTTGTGAACAAATATCTGAAGAAAGTTCTAGAGAAGTATGGTGTGAGACATCGTGTATCTACCGCGTATCATCCACAAGCCAATGGTCAAGCTGAGGTCTCTAATCGAGAGATCAAATCCATTCTTGAGAAGACAGTTGGTTCCACACGCAAGGATTGGTCAATGAAATTAGATGATGCGTTGTGGGCATATCGTACTGCGTTCAAGACGCCTGTGGGTGCATCTCCGTATCGTATTGTGTATGGTAAGGCTTGTCACTTACCTCTTGAGCTTGAAATGGGTGCCTATTGGGCAATTGCGGAGATGAATATGGATCCAACCTTAGCTGCGGAGAATCGTATGATGAAGTTGAATGAACTTGACGAGTTTCGATTTCATGCCTATGAGAATGCCAAACTTTACAAAGAAAAAACGAAGAGATGGCATGACAATCGCATTCGTGAGAAGAAATTCAAAGTTGGACAGATGGTCCTCAAATATAACTCCAAGTTCAGCAACTATCCGGGCAAGTTGAGATCAAAGTGGTCTGGTCCGTTCGTAGTGACCAAAGTTACGCTCCATGGAGCGATAGAGATCGAGAATCCAGATGAGCAACGCACCTTCATGGTGAATGGGCATCGTCTAAAACTTAACCATGTAGGCGAAGATACAAATCGCAGAGTTGATCCACATCCCGGGGAGGTCATGTACCTCCTTGAAGCTGAATAGATGCGAGAGGTAACCCGTCGAGCTTAACGACGTTAAACAAAAGCCATTTCATTGTATATTAGTTTATTGCTTTAAGTTTTTCAATTCCTAGTGTATAATTCTAAGTTAGTGTCAAGTTTTAGTGTCTTCTTTTAAAAGAAATGAGAAGGGTAGTGTGTTACTCGTGCATGAATTGAGTTTGGGGTGCTAGGAAATTCAAGGGAAAAATTCGGCGCGAGGTCCGGTATACCGCTTGAAGACAAGAAATTGAACAGTGGCAAAATCCCGTGCCACGGGTTACTAACGCGGGTTGTATGCCGAGACGAGAAAAAGAATCGATGCGCGGTCCGGTATACCGGGCCATACCTCCGGTATACCGCTGGTTGAAAAACCCCTACCACGGGTTGGATATCACGGGTTTTTGGACGGAGAAGATATATTGAACAATAGCAAAAAAACCGTGCCACGGGGTATATATCACGGGGTCGTGGCCGAGACGAAAAATTGAGGAGCTGTTGGGTCCGGTATACCGGAGGTTATGCCCGGTATACCGGACAGAGGCGGTTTGTGAAGAGTTTCTTACTTAATCAAACTCCTACCTTACCAAACTTAACCCTAGCCTCTCCCACACGAATTTTCCAGCTCCCAACCCTATAAAAACACCTTGAATCTTGATTAAACCTCCACAACAAACACATTAACATCATTAAAACTCTCCTCCATCCTCCATAAACATAACCTCTTCATCAAATTCATCACAAAACACCATTATACACAATCAAGATCATCAAGCTTTCAAGCGTTCTTCCAAGATTCATCAAGAAAACAACTTCCTTCATCTAATCCAAGCAAGAAACTCAAGCTATACCAAGTTTTCTTAACTTTATTCTATCCTTGGTATAAACTTGAGTTTGGGCTCAATTCTACCATGACAAACAGAACAGATGCTTTGGATTATAAGAGGAAGTGTTATATCCTAGGGAAGAACAAGAATTTGCCTGGTTCTACACTTGAAAAGGCCATCAATCTTGATGATCCTACCGAAGAAACACAAGAAGAAAAGGCACCTGCACCACCACAACACGGGAAATTAACAGCAAGGATGAGGGTATCATCCAAGCCTACAGACAAGCTACAATTTCAAGTTCAAGGTTCTTCTTCTTCTCAAACTGACTCTGGTATTCCTCCATGGGCTCGCAATTTGCATCAAGAATTCGAACTTTTACGACTAGACATCGGAACACTATGGAAGGAAATTACACAGATTAAGTCAACACTGGAAGAGGTAACTTTGTTCATGGATATTGATAATTATTCTCCCCCTTCGGAGGAGGACACGATGGATCTTCATGGCCAGGTACCCCATTCTGATTCTTCTTCTTAATTGATGGTAGGCACTAGTTAGGTAGTTTTAGTTTAATTTTATTGCTTTATTGAGTCTTTTTCGAGTCGTGGGGACACGACTCACTTTTGAGTTTGGGGTGGGGTTCGTTGCCTCATCCCAATTTTTTGTGTCTTACATGCTTTCAATAAAATTAATCTTAGGGTTGCGTGACTGTAGAGTATTTTAAATGCCCCCATCAAGCATGCTTTTTATGAATTAATGATAGAAAATAGTTGACTTTAGGAGTTAGTATGAAGCTGAACTTTAATTGCATGCAAATATGAGATAATTGATAGGAAAAATTAATGAACAATGCAAAAGAAGTAAACTTGTGCTTAAGGATAATAGGTGGTTTGTAGAACGTGAGATCTAAATGAGTAGAGAACCCACTTAGGTTTGAACTAGAGACAAGTTGTGTAAATAGGAAGATGATAGAGGCAGTTCTTTGTTAGCCCTTTGAATCCTTTTTGGCCTTCTATCCCTGAATTAATTTTATCCTTCTTAGACAAATTTTTAGCCTTTAAGCCTTTCTTTTGTCTCCACATTATAAGCCAATATCCCTTTAGATTGTTAGGCATGAACATATGACCCGCACTTGAATCACGATCCTGAGACTTCCTGTCTTGAGCTTGAGTTTGGGGTGGTGGGTCCACTATATGGGAATTTATCATTGGGTTGGGAGTTTTTGAGCTTATCAATGATGCTTTGTGCTATACATGATGATGATTCACAAGTGTATTGTATTGTAACCCTTTGTCGGGGTAATAGTGAATGGAAAAGAAGCTTCGAGCTCAAGTTATGAATAGGCATAACTATGAAAAATAGCATGATATCTCAAAAATCATACAGAGAGTCATAGCTATAAGAAAAAAACGAATGATTTGAAAAGAATATACATATTCGGACCGGCAAAGTGGAAAATTTTAGGTGAATCATCCTTAGTGCTTATTGGGTTAATTTGGGGACGCTAATTAAGCGCGTCAATTGGGTTGAGTGAGAATGTTATTCGAGTGTAAACTCAAGCTCTTGGACAGTTTTGTTGATGGTAAGTGAGGAGAGAGCCAAAAGCTCACTTCAAATTTACCAAATATACATACCATACCGTCCTTCAGCCTATGCTAAAACCGTAAAGACCTCATGATTCCTAGATGCACAGTGAGTTAATAGGGATTATTCTAAGTGGAACATTCAACACAAGTAAGGATCGAGGAACACCCCATAGCCACCATCTTGAGATAAGTATTAAGCGTAACCTTCTAGCATTGTGAAATTAATTTTGGATTGATATTGTTTTGTATTTGATTTCGCATGATAAGTGTAGGTGTATATTAATTCCTAGGTTAGACTATATGAAATTTGTTTTAAGCTTTGCTTTGGCATTATTTACTAGATTCTACCTTCTGCGTTCACCTAAAAGATCCTTTTTGTTTTTATTTTACTTTGTCGGGACGACAAAGGTTTAAGTTTGGGGTCTTGATGTCTCCTGATTTGTTCTAATTATTAGCCCCTTGGAGACATCCTTTTAGGTGAATAAATGACTTATTTGATAGACTTTTAGGCTTAATTGATCATATTGCACTTTCTCCCCTTGGAAATTAACTAATTGCAGAATCTGAGCTTTTGTGCGTAAATTTGACTATTTTTTAATGCAAAGTTAATTGGTTCTTGAATCTCATGAAAGAACAATCCAAGGAGAAAAAGTGAGAATAAAGTCTTAGTGTATTTTAGAGTGTTAGGAAATTATTTTTAGTCAAGTTTCTATTTTTAGAGTACACTTTCCTATTTCGTTTTCTTGATTTATTGATTTATTCTTTTTAAGCATATACGGTTTAATTATTTATTTAATGTGAAGCTTTAAAAGATAAATGGTAATTACTTAGAGGCCAAGTCAAGATAAAGATGAAAGGAAAGAAGATTTACATGAAAATAAGAAGATTTAGGAAAGATTTATTCAAAGGAGGAAAAGATAAAGCTGCCTTTTGAAATCTGAAAATCCAGCCACGTTTTAGAGATTAAATCATAATAAAAGATTGGCATGGATTCTGGACTAATGGTCTGCACCAATAGAAAGAGTTTTCCAAGATAAGCAGTTTCATATATTGAAACTTCTCAAACAGATAAGTATTGAAAAAGATATGACCAAATCAAATCAGCAGAATCTTATCTTTTAGAGCTACGAATTTGAGAGTCCTTGACTTGTCTTCCACTCCAAGCAAATTCGACCTAGGATCTTCCAACACCTATAAATACACCCCTTAACCTCCTACTTTCACACACTTCAGAGAATTACACAAGAGGCTTAAGGTTTTCAAGTCAGAGCACGAAGGAGAGAAGAAGCTAGAAGCTGGAGGAATCATGTTCTTCCATCCATAGTCATTCTACCCTTTAGGTTTTTATCTATCTTTTGTAATTGAAACATGAATTCCTTTTCTTTTATGTTAGTTTTTAATTTCATCATGAGCTAAATTTCTTTATACTTGAGAATTGCATAAAAGGGATGAACCTTAATTAATTGTTTTCTATGTTTTGAATTTGGGATTGTTTAGATTTAAATTGAATTGAGTTTTAGGTATTGGATATTATTTTGTTTTCATTACTAACTCTTTTAGGAACAACTAGAATTAGCTTTTAGTATTTGGGCTATTCACTTTAGTGGCGAAGTGATCATCCGACAGGGGGGTTTGAATACAGATCTAGGTAATACCCGTGTAATGTCCGTTATTGACCGACAGGCTTAACTAGTTACATAGCCAAAGAGGTAAATTCTTATCATCCGAAGAGCCATATTCGACCATACAAGTGTTTATGATACTTTAGGATAGCTTCTAGGTCCACCCGACAGGGGGCTAGGAGATATTAGAGTCCCGACTAATATTATAATTCCAATTCTACCCTTAAACATAACATAGATTATATTGATTAGGTGGATTCCTTTGCGAGACTCAAGTATCTCTCTTATCTGAAGTTAGTCCTTTTATTTGCTTTATTTCCTTTCTGTTAATTTAGTTTTAGTCTTTATTTTAATTGCATCTTTTAATTTACAAAAACCAAACAAAAATTATCATCTTTTATTTTCTGTTTAGCAATTATTCCTACTACTTGATTAATATTTGGGTTGAACCTAATCCGTCCCTGAGAACGAACTTGATTATCATATATTACTTGGGACAACCGTACACTTGCGGTTAAGTGGTTCCTCTATTTTGCACTTTATTTTATAACACCCTAGGATCCACCAGTGTACTGCGGGGTACGCCGCGACATCTGATGGTCGAAATTTTTTACCCACTGGATAATACCCGTGGTACAACCCCGTGGCACGTGTTTTTTCTCTACGGACCATGGCACGGTACACCGCAGGGTACCCCGCGCCTTCTTCGTCAAAATACCCGTGGATCTACCCCATGCCACGTGTTTGTGACCTGCGGACCAGGGCACGGTGTAGGGGGTAGTCCGCGGTCAATTTTTTCCTCGGTTCTGGACACGACCCGTGGCTCCACCCGTGGTACGGGTTTTTTACCCTGCGGACTAGGGGTAGTCCGCGGGGGTAGTCCGCGCAGGGTCTTTCTTCGCTCCGAAAATTTTTCCTCGTGTCCCTAACTCGATTTCTCCAATTCCTACACACCAAAAACACTAATACCTTTCTCAAATATGCATTATCAACTAAAAATAACTAAAATAAACATAAACTAAAAACGTAAAAAACATAAAAACTAAAAAAAACTACGGGTTGTCTCCCGTACAACACTTTTGTTTAACGTCTTTCATAGTTAGACGTGTTACCTCTGTCAAGATTTGCGAATATAGCCTCCCCAACAACGAGTAAGGCTATGAACGTCAACTAATCTACGCTTGACCCCAGTTTTGGGGCGAATTTCTATCACCTTGGCTGAAACAACCTTAGTGACAATGAATGGTCCCATCCACGAGTCTTTGAAACTTCGTGGCCTATTCACGCGTTTGTGGGCTTTCCATCGAACTTCATGGCCAACCCCAAACTCAATGTTTGGCTCAGTATCCACAGGCTTTAAGTGGATCTTCTCAGGAGGGACTTTGTGATGTGAAAGGCTGTGGATGACAGGAACGGTGGGATCTAACTTCTTTGGTTTCTTACCCAAGACATAGAAGGTCTCAGATACATTCTTTGCATGAAGGGTGATGGTCCCTTCTTGAAAGTTGATCACACTTTGTGTGGCCATGAAAGGCCGTCCAAGTATGATTGGAACCTGCTTATCTGCATCAAACTCAAGAATAACAAAGTCAGTAGGGATGGCGATATTACCTGCACGGACTAAGACGTCCTCCACTGTTCCCCATGTCCTTTTAACTGAGTTGTCAGCGAACTGCAACTTCACTGGAGTTTTCTCTGATTTCTGAAGTCCAAGTCTCTCGAACACGGAGTTAGGCATAAGATTCACACCAGAACCCACATCATACATCGCTTTCACCTTGAGCATACCATGTAATTGAATAGGAAGGTTGAAACTTCCCGGATCTTTAAGCTTTGTTGGTAACTCTCTTTCACTTCTTCTCGAAACCCTCAGGTTCTCTCTTGGGATCTCTACACTCGCTTCTTTTTCCGAAATAACTTGCATAAAAACTTGTTGCGGTGTAAGTCCTCTATTCGCAATCTCAAGCATTTGGGCATTGATATTTTCCGGTTGATACGCCTCTACAAATGTCTTGAGTACAGTGTCATCCTTAGGATTTGTATCAGGAATTGTTGATGGCACTGGTTGAACAATAGGTGGAGATTCCACCTTCTCTTCTTCTTTCTCTTCATGCACAGCAGGTGCAACTTCATCTTCTTTTTCTTTCTCTTTCTCTTTAGCCAGCTCAGCTTCATAATCCATAACCGATCGAATCTCCTCTTGCATCTTCCTCAATAGCTGTATAAATTCGGCTTTCTCTTGATCGTCCTCCACATAAACCTCAGAATAGTCAGATTCCACGGGGCTAGACTTGGTTGGTTCTTCTTCGGTACTCGGAACTTCCACGGCATTAACGGCAGCGTGCGGTACTTCCTCTTTTTCTTCTGCAATTTCAAGGCAAATTGCCTTGCAAGCTACGAACCCAACATTGTTTTCACCTCCTTCGATTGCCTTTACTTCCTTTTGTTCCATTAAATTTGTTAGAAATTTGTTTAACTGTTCTACTTGAGTACCTAACATCTGAAGTATGGCATCGTGTCCTCGGACCTTCTCGTCCTTAGCGTTCATAGTCGTGGTCAAACGGTCCAGAGCTTGTGCTATCTGTTGATTGTCCATAGATCTTTCTTGAGGATACTGAGGTAAAGCTTTCTGATCTAATGAATCGGTATATGCATCTTGAGCAGGTTGTTGAGGGGAAGCAGGTCTATTCTGATGTTGATTTTGGTACTGACCTTTCTGTTGGAAAGAGTTGTTCTGGGGGCGCTGTTGATAATGACCAGGATTAGCGGCCCCTTGTGGATTTGAATACTGCATACCCGGATGGTTTCGGTTACCCCATTGATAACCTCCGCGGTTGGATATAAAGTAGACAGATTGCGGATTTGATTCGCACTCTTCCCATGTATGATTGTTAACCCCACATTGTTGACAACCTTGTGCTTCTTATACTATGTTTGCAGCGGCTAAATTCTTTTGCATCTCTATCTTCAGCTCTTTGATTTGATTTTCTAACGCGGATATTTGAGCTGAGTTCGTAGTTTCTGCATCTAAACGAAGCGTTCCTCGGGTCTTTGCTACAGAAGCTCGCGTTGAAGGCCAACTTCTTTCTTGTTCCATAATATTTCCTAACACCTCGGAAGCTTCATTGTGATTCATGGACACTAAATTGCCCTTTCCGATGTTATCCACCTTCTCTCTACCTTTATCATTAAAACCTTCATAGAATATAGCAAGTTGTAGAGCAGGTGTATAACCATGGAGAGGAAATCTAGATAATTTTTGTTGAAACCTTGTCCATGCTTCTCCCACTGTTTCTCCATCTTCTTGGCAAAATCTTGCAAGCTCGGTTTGATCTTTAAGTCTCATGCTCTTCGGATAAAATCGGTTAAAGAACGCGGCTTGAAGTTCTCTCCAAGAATGAATGGTTCCATGTGGTTGTCTCTCTAGCCAATCGCTAGCTCTACCGGTCAAGAAGAACGAAAACATATGACAATACAGTTGCTCGCGTGTAATTCCAGGAGTAATGTAGGCATCACAAATCTGCATGAACTTCTGAATCGATCTTACCGGATCTTGAATTGCTGTACCAGTGTAGAGTCCAAAACTTTGAAATTGACTGAGCATACCCGGATCGGGTCTAAATTTAATATTCGAAACCTCTGGAGGGCAGTAACCGATTGGTTGAACATGGAATGGTATATGAAGGCCAGGAAGGTCTTGTTCAACTCGGTTATGTTGATTATTAATGTTATTTAGCCCATTACCTCCTCCTACTGGTAGTTGTACACCAGGTGGATCTTGTTGTTGGATCCCTGGTGGTGGACCTCTCGGATTTACTCCAAGGTCATCAAGTGGTGGATCACGTTGATTTGCCATAGCTCTTCTCAAAGATCTTTCCTCACGAACACGTCTGTTATAAACTCTAAAGCTCCTCTCAGGCTCCGATAACGGAGGCCAAGAATTAAACACTGTGAATCCTGAAAAAGACTAAAGCAAACCACAAGCGTAAATCCGGAAAAATGAAAACTAAAAACTGAAAAATTAAAACTAATTAAAAACTACTACTCGACATAGATAACCCACACGCTAACGAGACACAAGTCCCCGGCAGCGGCGCCAAAAACTTGGTGGTGCCTAGGGTGTGATAAAAATAAGAAAAAAATAAGCCAAGAAACTACGCACTCTCACCCTAGACAGGCACAGTACTGCAAGTATTACAGGACGTATGCAAGTTTTAGTTAGTAAGTTGAGTTCGTTCTCAGGGACTTAAGTGTGTTAATCGCGTGAGTAGAAATATCGAGTAAAAGTAAATAATTAGAAGACAGCAAATTAAAGGGAACAGATTTCGAAAATAGAAAATTAAACTAAGAAAATAAAGACAATAAAATAAAAGATAAGAAATATGAGATGAGAAGTATAGCTCAGGTTTTGCTAGTATGCACTAATCCTTCTAATTCTATCTATAAATCTAGTTAATAAGGGAGAATGTTAGCTCTTGGTATACTTAGTCAGGATTCTAAATTCCCATACCTTAGACCTTGAGAGCGACTAAGGGGCTACGGCACAACCAAGAAGTGATTTCAAATAGGGTTATCAAACGCTACTAAGGCCCTAAGCAAATACTGCAATCATTGGTGATATGGTGATTAAAACAAACCCTAATGACTATCTAGTTAGAATCATGTTTTGTCAGAACTAATATCGACACTAGACATTATGTGGTGGTTCAATAGTTAAACACCCTGTCAAGGAGACCATCTAACTACTATTAAAACAATCCTTAAGTGATCAGTTCTAGGAAAGACATTAAATCAAAACACATAAACAAATATTAAGTAAGTAGCTAATATCAAATTAAAACATATAATTCCCAAAGAAACTTAGATAGAAGAATTAGAATTCATAGATTATACATTATGCAAAACCCAAGCTATGGGGAGTTTAGTTCATACCTGAAGGAAATAAACTAAAAGAAATTACAAAAGACATCATCTTGCTCTCTACAATAAACTGGAAGAATAAAACCTTAAGAACTAATTACTATGAGGCAAGGATTATTTTACAAGTGATATAAGGGTGTATTTATAGGTGTTTAGAAGACCTAATTCGTTTTCTTGAGGAAGAGGTAAGGTATTGGACTTCTAACCCAACTCAAATTCGTATGGAAATAAAGATAAACACTGCTGGGCTGTTTTGAGCATATCTTCTTCGTTATTGGTCGGTTTAAGCTCCATAAGATACCAAAAGAACCGCAACAGAATTATCTCTGTCCCTATGAAAGAAAATTACCAAAATCGGCGCACATCTTTAGGCGTGTACTGCAGAATCCTAGATTAGGCAGCTTTTCCTTTTCCATCTTTTTAGCTTTTGTTTCCTTATCTCCAATTACCATGCAAATCTCTTTCCATAAGTTGTAATCTTTGACTTGGACTCTAATTAAGCTCCATAATTATCTTTAAAGCTACACACTAAATAAACAATTAAACCCAATATGCTCTAAAAATATTAATTTACTAAATCAAGACTCAAAATAGGAAAGTGCACTATTTCTCAAGAAAATCGACATTAAATACTTCTAAATCACTAAAAATGATGTCTCATCCTAACATTAATCTATCACAAATGAGGAGACATCAAGACCCCCAACTCAAAGTTGTATCGTCCCGATACAATAAAGATAAAAAACAAAGGGAAGTCTATAAAATACACACTTTATAAATTTCTCAATACAATGGGAAAAAGCATAGCAGAATATATAGAATAAACCTTAAAGCACATAACTCAGAAAATTTCATGCAATATTATTCATAAACTACATACCTGTACACTTCTCATATCCACAGTCAACACGGCTTGAATTCAAGATCAGATTAGTTTCGCAATGTAAGAAGGATTGGGACTTTACTCAGTTCTTCAAGAGAGCTATAGATTGTTCATCGATTTTCACTAGTATTCAAAGATCCACTCAACTAATCTCTAATGGCTCAATCACTTCTCAATTACATAGCAAAGAATCAAAAGGTCTTTAAGGTTGTAATGTAGGCTTAGGGACGGTATGATAGTATACTTGGATAATTTGGAGTGAGCTTTTGGCTCTCTCCTCACTAGCCATCAACGAATCGCCCTAGAGCTTGAGTTACTCTCATAAAACGTTTCTCACTCAACCCAATGAATTCCTTGATGCATAATTTAGCATCCCCAATAACCCAATTAAAGCTTAAGATGTTCACATAAAAATCCACTTTGCCGGTCCGAATATATATTTTCTTTTCTTTTCAAATCAATTTATTTATAGCTATGACTCTCTATTTAATGTTGAAATATCACGCTATTTTCTTATATATATATATATTTTTCTTTTAATGCCCTTGTTGGCAAAATTAGCTCGTAGCTTCTTTTTTATTCACTATTACCCCGGCAAAGGGTTATAATAAAAATCTGTGAAACATCATCAATATAAAGCACAAAGCACAATTAATAAGCTCAAAAATCCCAACCCAATAACAATTCCCATAATGGTGGACCCACCACCCCAAACTCAAGCTCTAAAACAATTGTCTATGCATCGCGATTCGAGTGCGGGTCATATGGAAAAGTCCTATAATCTAAAGGGATATGGCTTATAACGTGTTTCAATAAAAAGCTTTAGAAAGGCTAGAAGGGGCTGAGAAGGATATAGCATATAAAATCAAAAATCACAAGGTGAGAAGGTATAAAAGGCTTCAAGGGCTTCAAATATGAAAGAACCGCCTTCATCACTTTCTTCACTATGTAATTTCGTTATTTTCTTACCTTTAGCACTTTCATCAAATGGTTTTGTCAACTAGCTTGGATCTCACGGCCTACACACTTCTCAAGGTTCCCTGAGATCGAACATACTTTCTATCGCTCACTAATCTTTTCTTTACTATCAACGTGTGTTTTCCTGCAAATACTCAAAGCATACAAATACATAGCTCATAAACATATTACTTACTATCATCAATTCACTGAGCGTATGCTTTCAAGCTATTAAACACACTCTACATCTAATTCCCATGTATCAAAAATTTTAATTTCTACCTAAAAACAGAATGATGGAGATGAGAGACAACGAATCCCCACACCCCTAACTCAAAAAAGAGCCGTGTCCCCACGACTCGAAAAAGACTCGAAAAACAGAAATTAAAATTAGCAGATAAACATATTTACAGAAATGGTAAGGAAGAAAGAGAACATACTCTCGAGGCTATTGCCTCGCATCATTGATATCCAAGGTAGGATTTGCTGGACCTTTCGTTAATTGCTCAAGGAGTTTCATGATGTGCACTTGATTAGCGTTGCTTTGTGCCACATCATTGACTAAGGAAGTTTGAGCTGCTTCGAATTTCGTTAAACGCTCCTCCATCTTCTCTTGCCAATTTTGCTCCTTTTCTTCTCTCGAGACTTGCGTAGAACCCGCTCTTCGAAAGATATCCTTGATCCATGCATTATCAATGTAACTCGTCTTAAATTCGAGTTTCTCTTCTTCACCCAATGTAACATCCGCTTTTCGCACAAGACACGTGATCATAGTAGGATAAAATCGGTTAAAGAACGCGGCTTGAAGTTCTCTCCAAGAATGAATGGTTCCATGTGGTTGTCTCTTTAGCCAATCGCTAGCTCCACCGGTCAAGAAGAACGAAAACATATGACAATACAGTTGCTCGCGTGTAATTCCAGGAGTAATGTAGGCATCATAAATCTGCATGAACTTCTGAATCGATCTTACCGGATCTTGAATTGCTGTACCAGTGTAGAGTCCAAAACTTTGAAATTGACTGAGCATACCCAAGACTTCAAATTATATAAATATGTATTTTTATTGACTGAGCATACCCAAGATGAAGTTGAGAAGACCAGTTTTACACAAATTGCAGTCATAGAGGCCTGCCTCCTTCTCAGGAGAGGTCCAACAAGCTTCCATTAATGCCGAATATTTAAGAACTCCGGTCACAAAGGAGAACACCAGCAGTTTGCAGATCAAGGACTCCACACTAGAACCCATTAAACTGCTGACATGCCAGGAAAAATCAATGGTTCTGACTTTAAGAGATGGCAACAAAAGATGTTGTTCTATCTGACCACTCTGAGCTTGGAAAAAAATTGAACGAATATCCACGGAATTAGATCTAATCCAGACGTTAAAACCTATAATGCAGTGTACGCTAGGAAGCATTCCTACTTCCTATGTAAGAATTATATTTGGGATTGTTTGGAGAATTCTTTGTATAATGTATATAACACCATGACTACTTCCAAGCAACTATGAGATTCTAGATCTAGTTTTCCAAAAAATTTCTTCTCTTTTCCAAGTTTCTTCCAACTCTTTAATAGTGGAATTATATTCATCCCAATTGAAATTGGGGGTATTAAAATTAGAAATAATTTCTAATTTTTTGATAATTTTATCAATTTGAATTTTATTATTGCCAAATTTTTTCCTATTCCATTCCCTCAGTGCAAGGCTACATTTTTTGAATTTGTAGTTAATGACACTATTAGGATTACCCCTAAGGGTTTTGAAGTCATTCCATACTTTTTTAATAATGTTGAGACAATCAATATCAGTTGTCCAGAAGTTTTCAAAGTAAAACCTTTTTTTTATTGTTAATAATCTTATCATGGTGAAGTACAAGGGGACAGTGGTCAGAACCAATAGCAGGTATAATAGCTGTCCAAGCATTGGGAAACAAGTTGTCCCAGATGGTATTATGAAGGGTTCTATCAAGAATAGCCTTAATAATTTTATTATTAGATCTTTTATTGGTCCAGGTGAATTTACATCCATAAGATGTCGTTTCTTCCAATTTGTGGTAATTTATAAAATTATAATTTTTTTTTATAGATTTTTTAAGACAAACATTACCTCCTAGTTTCTCCTTGAGAAATATAATGCAATTAAAATCCCCTAAAATAGACCATGCAAATTTTTTGGGGGTTAAGGCTATTTAAAAAATTAAGAGATAATTCTTTTTTACTATCATATGGGCTCAAATAAACATAAGTATAAAAGATGGGGGTGTTTTTATCATTGTATAAAGTTGTGTGGATAAAGTATTCATTACTTTTAATAACGTTCATTTTCAGCCATTTCTTCACGAACAAAGCCAACCCCCCTCAATCCCTAAAGGTTCGACAGTATGAAGAAGGTGAATATCAAGAGTAATAGCAAGATTATTGAGAGTATTGAAACCATTTTTAGTTTCAGATAAGAAGAGTACCTCCGGTCTGTGTTTGGAGCAGAGGTCACGCGCCGCCTGGACTGTCAGTGGATTGCCGATTCCCTGATAGTTCCAGGCGATTTGGATCATTGATGGAGATGTAGTTGATCGGGCTCAACTCCTGAAGGACATTCCTCATCAGCAATTTGACTATCATCTCCAATTTCAAGCATATCGGACTCGTTCACATTTTTATCTCCTCGTTGTGCCTCTTCTTCTTCATACCTTAGATTGGGTAAGGTTTCATATTTGTGTTTATATTGATCAAACACCTTTTTTCCAGATTTTTTAATCTCCTCCATATTTTCTTTCTCTTTTTGGTTTAGGCTTTTTTCATTCGAAAGTTTTTGTTTATATTTTGAATTTTTCCCTTTCTCCCAGATTGCTTTGTATCTCATCTTGTCTGATTGAGTGGCTTGATCTTCAATTCTAAAATTTCGAGCCATAGACATGTGAATTGACCAGCTATCTTGATTGATTCTTTCCTTAATACGATTGGAGTAGTGAAGTTTTGCAGAATCAGATAGAGAGGTAAATTTTTCCATACTATATTGAAATAAACTCGATATTTCCACCCCTTTATCCATATTAATTGCTTGATTTATGTTTTCTATAGGTAAACCGTGTAATTGGTGGGTAGTGTTACTCTGTGAGTCTTTAGGTTGTGGCTTAGTGGTTAATTTTGTTTTTTGTGTGGTAGGAGGGAAGAGGATTTAGTTGGTGTTGGTGTGAAAGGGGAAGAGGGCAGTGAAGTAGGTAAAGGTGATGTGGTGATTTGTGTTTTTGAGTTACTGTCATGTTGTGGATTGGTTATGAGGGTTGTGTTAGATGGTGTTTGGGTTATGAGATGTTTGGGTTTGTAGATAGGGTTAAATGGTGTGACTGATATGTGTGGTGGTGTTATTAGTTTTGGGCTAGGAATAGTAGAAGTTGAGGGTGGGAGCTTATGGTTAGGAGAGTTTGTTTAGCTGTTTATAGATGGTGGTGCAAGGGATTGAAGGATATCAGAATATGATGGTTTATGAAGTAGTTTACCTGTTGCTGAAGTTGGGTTAGCAGTTGAGTTGAGTTGAGGTTGAGTTAGCTCCTCTTCTCTTAGTTGGTCATTTTTTTCTTGATTATCATTTTGAATTTCTTTTGTTTGTTTTTGTGATTTTTCAGACATAGTAAATTCCATGTCATTAACTGAAGTATGTTGACTTGTAATGGGCTGATGTGGATTGTGCTGATGTGGATTGTGCTGAGCTGGAATAGATGCTTCCGAGGTGGCCCCCTTTTGCGCAGGTGAAGTTTTATCTACCACCTTTTTCTCCCTCTTTTGAAATATTATCAATTGGATAATAGTGTTGTTTAGTAGCATTAAATTTGAAGATATGGTGTCTCCTAGTGTGTTCTAAATAAACACACCTAAAAATGCAAGACACGTACCGCAAGTGTACGGGTCGTCCAAGTAATATCCGGTAAACGGGATTTCGATCTCAGGGACGGATTAGGTAAGACTAAAGTGTTATGCAATAAATGTAAATAGTTGCTTGAATGAAAATTATAAGTAAAAAAAATAGATTTTTGTTTGGTTTTTGTTTAAGGACTAAAGTGCAAATAAAGTAAAATATGAAACTAAATTAATACTAATGCAAGAAATTAAAATATGAAGAGACGAAAGGATGAGAGAGTAGTACTTGAGTCACGCTAGGTTTCACCGAAATAAACTTAATCAATGCTTCAACTAAGGGGCAAATTAGTAAATAGTAATAGTCGGGATTCTAGATTCTCCTAACCCTCGTCAGGGTGGACTTAGGAGCTATTCTCAGATGTTACAAACCCCGCCAGGGCGATCATAATCCACCCTCGAATGTCAGGTTCTCTACCCAATTGGCTATAAGATTAACTAAGTCCGTCAGGATCAATAATTTCTATCTTACGTTTATTATCTATGTCTGTAATTACACCCCCGTCAAGATGATCACTTCCCCACCAAAGTGAATAGCCTAATTATTCAAACCTACTCTTGTTTCGCGACGTCAATGATAGTGAAATTAACTTACGATAATAAACAATACTAAATTACTTAATTCGAATTAAATTATAAAAATCCCAAATTAGAAAACATCAATTTAATAAATTAAGGTTCAACCCATATAGCGATTCTCAAGCACTTAAGAAGTTTAGCTCATAACGGAAAATAAAACTAAGACAAATAAATTAAAAGAAATAATGTTTAACAGAAAGAAAATAAATAAAACCTAATGAAGAGGTTGGGTTTGGCTTTGAATTGGAGAAGATGAATCTTCCAGCTCTCAGCTTTCTTCCTTCCTACTTGCTTGACTTGAATCCTTAAGCCTCTTTGATAATTATATGAAGTGTGTGTAAAAGAGGAGGCTAAGGGGTGTATTTTATAGGTGTTAGAAGCCCTAGGTCGAATTTACTTGGAGTGGAAGACAAGTCAAGAACTCTTTAATTCGTAACCCTAAAATCTAGGAAATGTAAGATTCTGCTGCTGATTTGTTTTGGTCATATATCTCTCAATACTTATCTGTTTGAGGCGTTCCAATAGTCGAAACCACTTGTCTCGGAAAGCTCTTTCCAGTGGTGCAAACCATTTGCCCAAATTCCTAGCCAATATTAAGTTATGGACTCTTCTTCGAAACGTGGCTGAAATTTCATATTCATATGACAACTTTATCTTTGCCTTCTTTGCATATATTTATCCTTAATCTTCTTATTTCCATGTAAATTTATTTCCTTTACTTGACTTGACTTGGTCTCTAATTAATTACCATATATCTTTTAAAGCTTCACATTAAATAAATAATTAAACCGCATATGCTTTAAACATAACAAATCAATAATTCAAGACTAGAAATAGGAAAGTGCTCTCTAAAATTAGAAACCTGACTCAAATACTTCCTAACGCACTAAAAATAAGCTAAGACTTTAATTATCACTTCTCCACCTTGTATTGAAATTTAAGAACATACTAACTTTGCACTAAAAATAATCAAATTAACGCACAAAAGCTCTAAAAATGCAAATAGTCTAATTCCAAGGGGAGAAAGTGCAATATGACGAAATATGCCTAAAAGTCTAGCTAATAAGTCAATTATTCACCTAAAATGATGTCTCCAGAGGGCTAATATTTAGAACAAAGAGGGAGACATCAAGATATTGTTGTCAGAGCATATCTCTTTACCTTTATCCCTTTTGCTTGTTTCAGGCTGCAAGTGAGGCTGATTGGACCTTTTGTTGATAGCATTTTGACTTGCCCTCACGTATGGGTCCACCCTTGATCTTCCTGGGTTTCTGCTGGTTTGTTCATTCATGGAGTTTAGATTTTTCCTTGTTGAGATCTTGATATAGCCACCAAGGTGGGGAGTAACCCTATGAGGATCATCACAGGATATGTCTTCATGATCAAACAAGCCACATTTGTAGCAGATTTGACCTATATCTTCGTATTTCATCCTAATCCATTTGGGTGTATGAATGTTAACCCAAAAATTGAAGCCTGCTACAGTAGGATGATTAACTTCCCAATCGATTCTAACTCTTGTAAAGGTTTGCTCTATAACTCCTTGTTCAGTAGGTAGTTGAACTTCATGTACTTTTCCAATGTCATGAAGCATTTCCGAGATACTTTTGGGGTTTAATACAGTGGTTGGAAGCCCATAACCTTAACCATATAGTAGTGATAGTTACCTTAGAGTTAGCTCCATATTCCTTTGATGCACAGTGTTTTCGCATAATGGTCCAAGGTCTCATGCTCCATACCATTTCTTTGTATTCTTTGTTTTCAAATTTGAGGATGCAATCATTGTGGCCAACTTTTTCGGTTTGAATCTTACCTTTAATACCCCAATGCCTTTGAATATGGTTTCTCATGAAGCCAAAGTTCATGATTTCCTTGTTGAGAACCTTGGCAATGAGTCTTGGTTCTTCCATTTCATGATAATAGTTTGCACTTTCAAGTGAAAGTGATACTCTATTTTTTGCAGCTGGATGACTGATACCATAAACATTCATTGTGCAGGTAGTGATAAATGCCAATGATTTGAGAAGTTTTAAAGACTTTAAACTGTTGAGCAATAAATGAGGAAAGGACAAATTTTGAAGATGCCACTGGAAGGGAGTTTAAGTGAAAGGAAAAAGAGGTTTGAAAAGCAGGAAAACAAGAAAAACAAGGTGAAGGAGATGCAGAAACCTCAAAATGATGATGATTCAGCTATGTAGTTTAGATCTGGTTAGAAGTTTAGAGTTTAAAAAGTAGGTTTATTTTTAAAATTTGAGAGGAGGGTGATGAATAGTTGAGAAAAAAACATTTTTTGAATATCATCATACACTCACTTGAGCTCCTGGTATTTTAGGTTGTAAAAAAAAAAAAGGTTCCCTAGTACTTCGATAGAAGTACTGTTTTAACTCGGGTATGCCAGATATATCAATTTTAATAATATTATTTACTCAATTTTTAAAAAAAAAAGTCAAAGTAGTTTTATTTGGATAACCAAGTAGTATATACTATTGAGTAATTATCTTGAGTATTGGTTTAATCTCATTCTAACTTAATTAACGAAACTTCTGAAAGTTGATGACCCTCTTCGACAATTGGTTAAGTAGTTTGTCATATTTTTCTAGTTGGTAATGAAAACATGTTTAGACACATATATTTTGTGAAGCGAACTTTTGTGCAGATAAGTTGGCAAAGGAGGGAGTAACTATGTGTGCGCAACCAGTTTATCTTTGACGACCCCCGAATTACTTATGGAACTTTATAACCAGCGATAGTAGTGTCTATGCAACTGATAGAGTTATACTTGATTTCCAATAAGAACTTGTGTTCATATTGTAATTCTATTTTCTTAACGGTTATACAAGCCTCTTATGTATGAAAAAAAAACATGTTTGCCATGGATGGAATTGGAGGCCTATTACGTGGTGAAGATGGGTTGTTTATTGCTGGTTTTTCGGGTCGGTGTGTGGTGGATTCGCCGTTTCGTTCGGAAGTGCTAGCCCTACATTATGGCTTGAAGTGGGCGATTAGTAGGGGTATAACCGAACTACATGTCGAAACCGACTCGAGAGAACTACACGCGCTAGTGAAGGGCGGTGGTAGTTCTAACGGTTGGGTTTGCCATGCTAGTCGAGATTGCATTGAGCTACTTAAGAAATACCCCGGGATTGAGCTGCACCCGATTTATCGTGAGGCTAATTGTTGTGCGGATTTGCTTGCTAGAAGAGGAGCGGATATGAATGAAGGCTTGCGCGAGTTCGAGGACCCCCCGGATTATTTATGGGACAACTTAACTAAGGATAGGAGCGGCATAGTAACTCCTAGAATAGTTTTAGATGATTATTGATTCGGTTTTTAGTTGATTAGAGTCAACTCCGGCGCTTAATGCGCCTCAGATGTATGCAAAAAAAAAGAAAAAAAAAACATGTTTAGAAAAAAAAAATCCTGACTTTCTTGCATTTTTCTCTATATCATCGTTTCACTGAATATATTCGGTCGGGCCGACCTTCCTATATGCCACCGGCCTAACCCTTCTTAATTGAGTTTGGATTTTCAGTCTCGTTACCGTATGTGATTTTGTGATGGATTAAAATGGATGGCGTGATAGACTTTAAAGAAAAGCATAAATGCGTATTAATGTAAGGATTGTACTATTAAAGTAGATGATATGATTAGAGTCCCCTTCCATTAACCACACACGCACTAAGCTTTCTCCTCCTCTTCATCGTCTTTTTGTTGGTAATCATTGTTTTGGCATAAATGGCATATGCCTGTCAATATCCAAAGAAAGCAATTCACCATTCAAATCCTTTTTTCGATGGTTGCAAATCAAAGTGCTTCCATTTCCCACCTACTTGGGCCTCATCGTTGATTATTATAACTCTAATCATATATTCTTATCCAATAAATTCATTTTAATTAAACACTACCTCCTCCTCCTCATAACAATGGTAATATGTCTATTTTGCTTTACACAGAAATTATAAAAATAAATTATTAATTAATATCATAATTACTAAAATATTTATTTTACCAACATATTTTTATTACCCTTTCTATACATCCAAACACACCTATCAAATCTATTTTTCTTACTAAATATCACAAATAAGATAATTTAACATTATAAATCTATTTTTCTACATTTTCCCACTATCTATTAACGCTAATTTATTTTTTAACTACTATATATATTAAATTATACACACTAAATCTATAACAATAAAAAAAAAACCTCTTTCCTCTCTCCTCTCTCCACCCTAACCCTAACACATATTAGCAACTTTTTTTCTTTTTGTTCAAAGACCTACAACTTTTTCGTGGTCTGCTTTTCAGGTGAGGAGACGAAAGCTCCAGTCCGAAGGTATGGATGAGGAAAAGAAAGCTCCAGCTCATGGCTCGTTTGTGGCTTGTTCATGGCTTGTTCTTGGTCACCAGTTTCGAGCAACAACCATGAAGTTCCATGTCATAGGCTTTACAGATCTGTTGGTGACCTCCGTTCTACTATTTTGTAACTCAGGCGAGAAAGAAAAGTACAGAGTGCTCGTTAATGGCTCATTGGTTACGATGACTCCGGCAAAGAAGAAAAACTTCTGTTAATGGCTATTTGACTATGTTGCTTGAGCTTCCATGTCTATTTTTTGCTTTGTCTGTGAAGTCTCGAGCTTTGGTGGTCTTCTCCGATCTGCCTTGAGAGGTTCGAAGAGATGGTGTTTTAGTTTGAGTTTTGTGTTTTGGTTCAAAGGCTGGTGAAGACTGGTGAAGATAGTTCAGTAATGGATATTTCGAACTAGCTCCATTTTTCCGAGCTCCATTTCCACACAACAGGTTTGATGGTTGATATACATGTTTGAATGTGTTGAATACTCAGTAAAAATATGTTGAGTACTAAGTAAAGTATGTCGAGTACTCACCTTTTACCTCATTATTCGAGCAGTAGCCATTAAATTTTATTGGTGGTGCAATTTTTTGGGCTCACAACAAGGTGGATTGATGAAGACGACATCAAATTCCCACCCCCCTATATGATTGTGTTTTCTTCTCTTTTTTTCAAATATTAGTATATAATATTATTTTTTGTTAGTTATAAGATATTTGTTAGATTATTCTTTAAATGTTTTATTATAAAAATATAATTTATGCTATTGTTTCATTTATAGTTTTGTTAAATTTTGATTTTCAAGTCTACTAAGCATTTGCGTGAGGTAACTCAGTGTTTTTGGATCATACTCAAGGAATTCATTGAGCATACTCAGTGAATTTTTTTCCAATATTCAGTGAAATCCCCAGACACTCAATTTATTTTCCAAATAGTTAGGGATTTTTTTTCCAATACTTCCATATCAAAGTGAGCTTTCTAAATACTAAGTAAAATCTCCGAACACTTGGAAAAAACTCTGAGCACTCCTCGGGTAGCGGCGTTAGCGGTGGTCGGAGCTGGAAAGTACCAATACACAGTGAGTTGATACATGCTTATTGACACATGTATTTTTCCTTATGTGGTTTTTGTTATATCTGAAGGTATTTTAGTATTTGGTCACCCATAATCTTGGTGGTGACCTCTTTGTAGAAGAACATAGTCACATGTTCCCTATATGCCACTAAGTTTGTCTTTAAGATCTGTAGGTCAATCACCCTTACTAAAATACTTTTCATAAAGTGTCTTGATATTTTAAATATTTCATTAAAAAATAATTTTTTATTATTTAATTAAAGATAAGGAATGTATAAATTGTAAAAAAAAAAAAATGTCTTGTTTTTCAAACTAAACATATATTATAGGACAACTATTTTAAAAATTGTCGACACATTTTATAGGACGGGAAATAATATTTTTGATGGAATCACTATCGATTCCTAACATTTTGTTATTAAATCAATTAAAACTTTTCATATTTTGTGTATTTTGTAAAAAAAAAAACTAAGCATGCACAATTTAATAAGAATTACAAGAATATAGGAAATCTTGGGGTCCACAAAACAAGTTTGCTCATCAATAAAAACCCTGTACGATCTAGCCAAAACTAAATAAGACATGTTACCAAAAAACTGATTCGTCTATTTTCAAATTTCATTCAATAAGAACTCTTTCTTTAGAGCAAAATTAGAGAAAATACAAAAATTCTGCTCCCTCCAAATAATATATGGAGACGACAAGAAAAATACAAATAATATTATAGCGCAGATCATTAGAAACCACAAATGGTGCCATTTTTTACTGATATTATGGCTACGAAAGAAAGTCAAAAAACAACCCTTCAAAAAGTGGTGATCCAGGTTTTTATATTAGAAGTGATACAAAAAATGTATAATGTGTAAGAAAATATGCCCCAAAAGTGTAAGTTATTTTTGGTGGCGAGTAGATCAAGGATAGCTAACTTCAATGAAGTTATATTAAGGAGTCGATTCTTTAATCATACAAAACTGAGCTAAAATACCTTAGGAGACGCGGTCCACATATGACCCCAAGTGTCCTCAAGAGAAAAATTAACCAATGAATGTGTTGTAAATTCGTATCAACATTAACCTCCAAATCACAATACTCAAGTAACCAAAATCAAACGAAGTAAAGCGAGAAAATAAGAACACAGAATTTATCGTGGTTCAGTCCAAAATAGACCTACATTCACGTTGAGCTCCGATAAGAGTTGCTCAGCCACTAGAAATCACAAGAGATACAATATTTCAGATCACCTTACAATACAAACCACACAATCAATTGAATACCGCTTCTAATCTAATTCTTGAACCCTAAAATACACAATAAGGCTATCTAGTGATTAATCAAGATGATTATCACAAATTACACGAGATATTACAACCAAGAAGCTATCTAATCGATTACAAGAAGAATCAGAGATTGATCTTCTAAGAACTAGGGTTTAATAAATGAGAGAGGCGAGAGAGTGAAAACGCGTGAGTTGAGAGAAGAGTTATGACTTCGGTCGAACCCGAATTCCTTATATAAGAGACATAAGCCAAGAGTGAATGAGAGTCGTCAGATGTAAGTAAAGATCAAGCGCCCAAGATTAGCCACGTCATTAAGTAATCAGCCAACCAAATTAAAACACTTCACCGAATATATATTAACATAACATATATATATATTCTTCAATCTCCACCTTGAAGTGTTCATCCTCCACCTCCACCTGAAACTGCACCCTCAGTGATTTCCAGTCAACTTGAGCCATCTCCACATCATCTCAGCTCAATTACCTGCAAAAACATCAACCAATAGAAAGCAAATCCAAGCAATGCTTGAACTTGACATTAGTAACTATTTTTGTACCAAAATTAGCAGGATTATCCTCAGTAGCAACCTTTAACAACTTAACTTCACCACTAGCTAGTATATCCCTTATATAATGATATTTAACATCAATATGTTTGGTCCTTTCATGATATACTGGGTTTTTACTTAGTTGAATTGCACTTTGACTGTCAGAGAATATAGTAGCCTTACCCTTAACAATACAAGCTTCAGATAACAAGTTTTGAAGCCAAATTGCTTCTTTTGTTGAGTCAGTTATAGCCACATATTCAGCTTCAGTAGTAGACAAAGCTACTAAAGGTTGAAGTTGTGACTTCCATGAAATACAGTTTCCTTTAAGAGTGAAGCAATAAGAGGTAGTTGACTTTCTTGAGTCTCTATCTCCAGCAAAGTCAGAATCAACATATCCAACTAACTCAAAAGGTATGTTATGATTCCAATAACGCAGTCCAACACCCAAGGTACTTCCAACATATGCAAGAACATGTTTAAGAGCACACCAGTGATCCCAACCAGGATTTGACATGTACCTGCTCAATAAAGATATAGCAAAGGACAAATTTGGTCTAGTGCTAATCATAGCATACATTAGGGACCCTATAACATTAGCATATGGAACTGAGTTCATCCTAACAATTTCAGATTGTGACTTGGGGCACAAGTGTTTAGATAAAACAAAATGACCAGCCAAAGGAGTCATAACAGTTTTGCAATTTAAGCTACCATATTTTGAAATTACTTTTCTCAAATAAGGTTCCTGGTGCAGCTTAATCATGCATTTACCCCTATCTCTATCAATAATCATTCCCAAAATTTTCTTAGCATTACCAAGGTCTTTCATATCAAATTCCTTACTAAGTTTTTCCTTTAACGCAGATATATACTTAAGGGACTTAGAAATAATGAGCATATCATCAACATAGAGTAAAGAGTAATGATATTTGTCACCCTTTTTGTATCACCCTTTTATCACCTCCTAGGTGTATGCCTACATGTACCAATGAATTGATTTCTCTATCCTATTTAATTTTTCTCTATCTGATATTCAAGGAAATTAAAACATATATATATAGAAGGGTGATAAAAGGGTGACATGAAAAGGGGTGAAATATATCATTACTCTAGAGTAAAACATATACATGTTGATCAGTTTTAACAGATAGATACAAGCAAGCATCATAATCAGATCTCACATAGTCACATTTAAGCATAAATGAGTCAAACTTCTTATACCATTGTCTAGGGGACTGTTTTAAACCATAAAGAGATTTTTTCAGTAAACACACATGATCAGCAGTTTAGGGTCAATAAAACCCTCAGGTTGTCTTATAAAAATTGTTTCCTCAAGGTCACCATGTAAGAAAGCAGTCTTAACATCTAGTTGCTCAATTTCAAGTTTATAACAGGAAGCAAAAGCTAACATAGCCCTAATAGTCTTAAATTTAACCACAGGAGAGAAAATTTCATTGAAATCAATACCTTCTCTTTGAGTATAGCCTTTTGCAACCAACCTAGCCTTATACCTTGGAGGATCAGTTTCAGATATTCCCTCTTTGAGTTTGAATAACCATCTACATTCCACCACCTTCTGTTTATGAGGTAGCTCCGTAAGAACCCAAGTGTTATTCTCGTGTAAAGACTGAATTTCTTCCTTTATAGCTTTTTCCCAGTGTGCACTATCCTCTGCCTCCATAGCATCCATATAGGATGTTGGTTCAGAGTTTGTGACTTCCACTGAAGCATTCAATGTTGTATAAACAAGGTCTGCATATGAATATCTGGATGGTGTCCTGGTTTCCCTTCTTACCCTATACCTTGTAAGTTGATAGGTTTGAAGTTGCCCTGTTGAAGACTCAGGGGGATGTTCTTCACCCTCATTCTCCTCAGTACCCTCAACTTCATCATGGGGAAGGTTCAGATCATCCCCATGGTTACCAACTGGACTGGAAGACTCAGGCTCCACCTCTTTCTCAATTCCCACAACTTGTTGAGGATGTGCAGATTCAGGCAAAGTATCATCACCTGTACCTGTACCAATTTTAAAAGGAAATGTTAGTTCATCAAAGATTACATCTCTACTTACAATAACTTTGAAACCCCTACTATCTTTTTCCCACAGTCTATAACCTTTTACACCATGTTGGTTTTGATAACCCAACATAATGCATTTGATAGACCTAGGATCAAACTTACCCTCCTTTGTGTGTGCATAAGCTGCACACCCAAAGGGTTTAAGGAATGATAGATTAGGTTTCTGCCCCTTCCAAACTTCCATAGGAGTCTTAAGGCCAATAGACCTGTTTGGACTCCTATTAACAAGATATGTGGCTGTGTAAAGAGCTTCTCCCCAAAATTCTTTGGGTAAGCCTGAGGTGAAGAGCATACATCTGACTTTCTCAAGAAGGGTCATATTCATCCTCTCAGCTACACCATTTTGTTGTGGTGTATGCCTAACTGTCCTGTGTCTCAAAATTCCATTAGTCTTACAATATAAATCAAACTCAGTGTTACAAAATTCAAGACCATTATCAGTTCTTAAAACCTTTAAAGTTAAACCAGATTGATTTTCTTCCAAACACTTCCATTCTTTTATTTTTTGATAAGTTTCATCTTTAGTTTTAAGTAGAAAAGTCCAAACCCTTCTACTGAAATCATCAACTAAAGAAAGGAAGTATTTGAAATTACCATGAGCATCATACCTCTCAGGTACCCAAAGGTCTGCATGAACATATTCAAGACAAGCCTTGGAATTGTGAGTTCCAGGCTTGAAACTTACCCTATGTTGTTTACCCAACACACAAGTCTCACAGAAGGGAAGGTCCCCAACTGTGTCCTTTCCAAGCATACCTTGTTTGCTAAGGACACTGAGTCCTTGTTGACTCATATGCCGTAGCCTTAAATGCCACTTTTCAGTGGTAGCCTGAGATGAAGCATTAGTAACAGAATTCACAGAAGCAATTATATGAGTACCATTAAGCACATATAAACCAGCAGGTTTAACACCAGATAATAACAATTTACCACCCTTATAAACATGAATCACACCTTTAGAAACATTGGAAACACAACCAAGATCATCTAAAGCACCCAAAGAAATTAAATTTCTTTTTAAATCAGGAATATATCTAACATTTGTTAATTCAATACACTTCCTAGAATCCATTCTCAATTTCACTTTTCCTATACCTTTAACCTCACAAGTGTTATTATTCCCCATATATACAGTTTCATTGTTCACATAAGACAAGTCATGAAATAGTTCAAGTATGGGACACATGTGAAAGGTACAACTAGAATCAAGAATCCAACTAGCATGCTCAGACAAGTTACTAACATTTAACACTTCAAACACATCATCAGTGGTCTTAGGCATACTAGCAATATTTGATTCATTACTGTTCATCTTGTTTTTCAACTTAAAACAGTTTTTCTTTAAGTGTCCAGCTTTCCCACAGTGAAAACACTTCCTAGTTTCTTTAGTTTTAGAACTAGTGGTTTTCTTTCCTTTCTTATTCTTAGCTAAGTCGAGATTTTGAGTAGTATCTATTCTAGGGTTAACATACATGTTAATTCCAGTTCTCTTAAGGGACTTAAGTTCATTTTCTCGAGTTTTCAAGGCAGTAACAACTTGTTCATAAGTAGGGACAGTACTAGCATATTGAAAAACATCTTTCACAACTTAAAAGGATTCAGGTATAGCATTTAAAAGGATCATACATTTACTAGTGTCATCTAAGGCCATAGTAGTTCCTTTCAGAACAAGGGTCATCTTAGTAAATTCATCTAAATTCTCATCAATAGATTTAGAAACATCCATTTTATAATTAAACAAAGAACCTTTCAAGAAAGCAAGATTAGGGACAGATTTAGAGGCATAGAGAGTTTTGAGTTTACCCCACAGCTCAAGAGCTGTATCAGCACCATCAACCTGTCGTATGACAGAGTCAGAGAGATTCAAGAAGAGAATATTATAGGATTCTTCTTTGATTTGTGCTTCTTTGTCAAGTTCTCCTTCACGCCATTCTTTAATATCAGCAATGAGCGCACTTCCCACTTTGTGATGAGAGAGTAGAACCCTCATCTTTTTCTGCCAAACCCCAAAATCCATCTTACCATCGAACACGGACATATCGATTTGTGTAGAGGTAGTCATCGTATTATCGATTCAAGAACGGAGAGATACCGAATTAAAACCCACAAGATATATTAGGCGAAAACCCTAATTTTCCAAGAACACCGATTTGAAACCTTAATCTGATAGCCCAAGATTAATACTCGAGCTCTGATACCACTGTTGTAAATTCATATCAAGATTAACCTCCAAATCACAATACTTAAGTAACCAAAACCAAACGAAATAAAGCGAGAAAGTAAGAACACATAATTTATCGTGGTTCAGTCCAAAATAGACCTACATCCACGTTGAGCTCCGATGAGAGTTGCTCAGCCACTAGAAATCACAAGAGATACAATATTTCAGATCACCTTACAATACAAACCACACAATCAATTGAATACCGCTTCTAATCTAATTCTCGAACCCTAAAATACACAATAAGGCTATCTAGTGATTAATCAAGATGATTATCACAAATTACACTAGATATTACAACCAAGAAGCTATCTAATCGATTACAAGAAGAATCAGAGATTGATCTTCTAAGAACTAGGGTTTAGTAAATGAGAGGGGCGAGAGAGTGAAAACGCGTGAGTTGAGAGAAGGGTTATGACTTCGGTCAAACCCGAATTCCTTATATAAGAGACATAAGCCAAGAGTGAATGAGAGCCGTCAGATGTAAGTAAAGATCAAGCGCCCAAGATTAGCCACGTCATTAAGTAATCAGCCAACCAAATTAAAACACTTCACCGAATATATATTAACATAACATATATATATATTCTTCAGAATGACATACTTTAAAGTGTACGGTTACATTCCATTAAGTCTCATGTGTAAGGGGAAAACATGGATAGACCAACCTTCTTCATTATCTTCAATTCAAACTCCACCTTCAATAATAACATTCAATTAACTAAGAAGTTCCAGAGAATGCAAATTAAATCAATTTGTGACAAACCCAAGATGGTGTCAATTTTTATGTAACAAGAAGGTGTTGGCCTAGCTACCGATTACATACATGAAATACCATATATGAGAGGCTAAACAAAAAGAAAATATTTTCAAATCCACTTCGTAGCCTTGACAACTTAAATGGCTTGAAGATCCAAAATCTATGGGTTCGGGCCTAATATCCAACGAAATGACCTTCATCCCAACACCAAAATAACAATACAAATAAATGTTATTTTAGGGATAGGGATATCAATGGGGAGGGATTAGGACGGTAATAGGATAAATTTTACCAGAGAGAGTTTGTGATGATTTAGATTGGTGAATTGTAGTTGAGTGAGAGTGTTTGTAATGTATTAACGCGTATACGCATTATCGATAAAGTATGATTGTATAAAAGCTGAGTATAAAGTGTATAAATACAAGGAAAATCCAAATTACAAAAGAATAGATTGATCTTTATTGCAAACGATTAAGGCATAAAAGCATATATCACATTGGTTAGTTTCCTATACATTTCTTGCCATATTTATAGATTTTATTGGGGTAGTTACATCACACGTACCCCTTCTTAACACATGATGCCTATATAGTGGCTTGTTTAATGGTTACTTTGAGATAACAAACTCAACCTTGATATAAATGATGGCCTTATCTGCTTACTGACGAGCAAGTGGGATTGGACGGTTCTCCTATCTTCCTTAAGTTAAAGATGTCATGTTAGAGAGTGTCTTAGGTTGATAACTTTAACATTCATGTTGTTTGTAGTCTCTTTTTTCTCTTAACCTCAATTTCTCTAGGTTGGTGGTATTTTATACCTATCAAATACCCCTTTAAACCATACAATATTGGTTATGAGGGTTTAGGGTTTACATCGATGCATGACCTTTCCTTATTCCTTGTGATGTCTCCTCATTTGTGATAATTTAATATTAAGGTGAGACATCATTTTTAGTGTTTAGAAGTCTTTCTAGTCGATTTTCTCATGAATTCTTACACTTTCCTATTTCTAGTCTTGATTTAATGAATTATTATTTTTAAAGCATATGCGGTTTAATTATTTATTTATTGTGAAGCTTTAAAGATATATGGTAATTAATTAGAGACCAAGTCAATTCTAAGGAAATAAGGAAAGAAGATCTTGAAGAAACCTGGAGATAGAAGGAAACAGAGTTCAATTAGGAAAAGGAAAAGCTGCCAAATAAATCTGAATTTCTGCAGCTACATCTAAAAAGTGATGATACCTCCAAATACGAGACGATTCTGGAAGATCCCTTTCATATGTAGATAGATAATCCCGTGAGGATTCTTTTGGTATCTTAAGGGCCAAAAAAGGTCCAGTAACGAAGAAGATATGGTAAAAACAAGTCAGCAGTAATTATCTTTATCTACTTACGAATTTGAGTTGGGCTAGGAGTCCATTACTTACCTTCTCTTTCAAGAAAACGAATTAGGGCTTCCAAGACACCTATAAATACACCCTTATACCATTGTAAACATGTCCTTGCTCAGTTCCAAGTATAGTCTTAGTCCTTACTTGTATTTTCTCAGTTTTAAATAATAGCTTAGTCCTTTAATTTAATATTCATCCTTAATATCAAGCTATTCATCCAAGAAGCAAGGTGACCTATAGAGGAAGACAAGAAGCACGAAGTTGGAGAGTGACAAACTCCTCTTCTACATCTCACATTATCAATATTCAGGGTAATTAGCTATAGATTTGTGGCTTCACCATATTTCTAAGCTTTTATTCTGTAAGTTTTACTTTTAATTGTTGGGTTATTATTTTGTCTTTAATTCCATAATACTATTTGTTATTTGAATTGATTTGAGCTTGGCGTATATTGTTATTATGTGTTTTGACTTAATGTTACAACCCTAGATTTGGCCAATCTTAGGACTATTCTTAGTTATTGACAACACCACACAATCGTCTAGTTTTGATCCTTTGCCTAACTAGATAGCCAAAAAAGTTTGATTTAACCACCACTCATTACTCAAAGTTTCTTTACCCAAGATCCTAGTAGTGGAGAGGTTGCTCCTAAGCCTGATAGAGGTTAGGTAAAATTTAGAATCCTGGTTAATATATAATGCTCAATGTGTGACAGGTTAGAATACAACTTAGTAAAATAGACTCATATTAGTAACCCTAATTTATTTGACTTACATTCATATTTATTTATTTTCCTTATTTATTTATTCGCCTTAGAGAATTATTCATCTTATCCTATTTTTATATTATCTAAATTCATCTACGCTTGTTAAATATAAATAGATCTAACGGATTAAATCCCTGCGAACGAACTTGACTTATCATTAAAACTTGCAAAGGATCTGTGATACTTGCAGTGAGTTCCGTGGTTCTCAAGAGTGTGTTCTCTTTATTATTATCTTTATTTATCTATTATTTTATCACACCTTTGCCCCCACCAAGTTTTTGGCGCCGCTGCCGGGGATTTATCTTTAACTTAAATCTATTTTGTGTTTATTTAGCGTAGAAGTTTTTATTTGTTTTCTGTTTTACACGTTCTTTTTGTTTTTGTCTTTTTCAGGTTTTAGATGGCTAATCAACGGTTAGAGCTAGTTTTTCCTGGTCAATTGCGAGTGCAACCCATTGGGATTCGCATCCCAACTATTCAAGCCGTTCGATTCAAGCCCGATCCTGACCTGATTAATCAATTCGCGAGCTATGGGAAATATAGTGGTCATACACATCAAGATCCGGTCCGATCTGTTAAAAAATTCATGCAATTCTGTGATGCCTACATTAATGAAGGTGTTACGCAAGAACAGATGTATTATTTAATGTTTCAATTTTTCTTTACCGGGAAAGCAATCGATTGGTTAGATGATCAACCTCCCGAGCTAATAACAAATTGGGACAAGCTTCAAGAAAGATTCCTTGATAAATTTTATCCTACAAGTATGCGAGTGAAGGAACTATTGGAGCTTATGAATTTCTTAAAAGAAGCCGGAGAGAGTGTTGGCGAAGCATGGACGAGATTTCAAAAGATGTTGGCAAGATGTCCAATACATGGATCCACGCCACAATTGCAATTATCCATGTTCTATAATGGACTCGATAGAGAGACAAGGCTGACAGTAGATGATATGGGTCGATAGTTTTGTCTCTATGGATCCGAAAGAAGCAAAGAGTGGTATGGAAACAATCATCGAGACCGACATAAGTTGGCCACAAGAACAAACTCCTACCACTAATGAAGAAACATAAACGAGGAATTCAAGCTTGCAAGATCAAATACAACAACTCGCTATAGCAGTTAAGGAAAGCATCCCAATGCCGCCTCAACAGTTTTACCTGCAAGAACAAGCCTATGAAAATCATGCTACTCAACCATCAGGCTACAATGAAAACAATGGAAGTCAAGCTCCATCAAGTCCCCAAGAAGAAATCAATGAGATAAAAGAGACTATTAGTCAATTCATCAACTTCTCGAAGGACAATATGAGCAGACTTGAGTCAAAGATCGATGCATCAGTAGTGCAAAGCCTACAATAACAGAATCAAGATCTGAAACAGCATAATCAACTTTTAGAGAAGAATGTGATGCGGCTCACTACAGTTATAGAACAAATGCAAAGTCAACTCCTACAATTGACCCAAGATACAAATTCTAACATGATGAAGATCCAATACATTGACGACAAGGTTAAGACTATTAGTCTTCAAGCTCAAAAGATGAAAGAACACAACGAGATAATCGTTGAAGCGCTACCATCTTCCTCATAAGGGGATGTTCTACCAAACAAGTCAAACGTAAAGCGGATGAACTTAGATGAGATAATTGTTGAAGATTGGGTTGAAGAAGTTGAACACGATGAAAGTAATAAGTCAAGAGTGGTTGAGGAACCAAGAATTGAAGAGAGAAGTAGAGTAAGACAACCACCCATATATTGCCACTATCCCGCTTATCCAAAGGAGCAACAACAGAAGTGTATAGAGGCGTTAAAACAAGTGAAAATTAACGTCCCTTTACTCGAAGCTATGAAAGGAAGGCGAAACTATGGTCAATTATTTATGGAGGCACTCTCCAATAAAGAAAGTTTCACAAGATCTAAATCTGTGACACTCAATGAAGGGATATCAGCACAAGTTCAGCAAAGATTACCACCGAAGCTTAAAGATCTTGGAAGTTTTAACCTCCCAATCAAAATAGGTGGCATATTTCATGGAAAAGACATGTGTGATTTAGGGGCAAGTGTGAATATCATGCCCAAAAGTATATTCAAGAAGATAGGTATTAGTGATGCGAAACCGACATCCGTAATCTTACAACTTGCGGATCAATCAACAGCAAAGCCGTGGGGAGTAATCGAGGACGTGCTCGTCCAAGTAGGTAACCTTGTTATTCCAACGGACTTTATTATTCTTGACTATAAAGCAGATAAGAACGTCCCATTAATTCTTGGGCGTCCATTCCTAGCCACCAGCGATACGATAGTGAATGTGAATGAGGGAACCGTGACTATCTGTATTGAAGATAACTCTGAAACGTTCTATGTTTTGGGGAAGAAGAGAGAGAAAAATGAGTCAAAATAACTATATCCAATCAGAGTTGTAACCAAGAAGCCAGAACCTGTAAGCCCCCAAGGAACCATGGAGAAAAAAATTGAGTTTGGGGTAGGAGACAAGGGACATGGAAACCTCCCTTTCCCAAACATAACCGTTCTTGGATAGGGCCCTATATTATCACGCAAATCATCTCAGAAGGAGTGGTCGAAACAAAAGCTATCGAGGGTTGCAAGCTCAAGTTGGTAAGTGTTAATCACCTCACTCACTGCTGGGGAGGCTATAAGAAGAAATAATCGAGGTAACTCGTCTAACTTTGAAAGACGTTAAACAAAAGTGCCCTTTGGGAGACATCCCATAGTAATTTATGTTGTTATATTTTAGTTTAGTTTAGTTGTTTTTAGTTGATATTGCATCATTGAGGAAGGTATTAGTGTTTTTGATGTTCAGGTACTAAGAAACTCGAGTTAGGGAGAAAAAGAAAAAATTCGGAGAAAATCTTACCCTCCCACTGGTAAGCCGCTCATTTCACCGGTAAGCCTATGAACGTCACCGGTAAGCCGCTCATTTCACCGGGTTATCGGTGTGGCTACGAAGAAAAACACGTGACAACAGGCTTTCGACACGGGTTTTATGCCGAGAGCAACTAATACCGGACCGGTAACCCGGTGATATCACCGGTATACCAGTCGGCGCCGCTGGAGAATTTTTTTTAAGGGTTTAAAGAAGAAAGAGGTGAGTTATATCACGAATTTTCCAATCCTTAAGCCACTCTTTAAACCCCAAACCTCTCCCAACTCCATTAAAGCTTCAACAAACCTTCACCTAACATCAAAACACTACCAAATCACCATGAATTACATCCAAATCCTTCCCTACATCAGTACAAAGAAGATTCAACCACCCAAATCACATCAAAACACCTTGAATCCAAGAATCAAAGCCATGAATTTCAAAATCTTCTTCTATAAATCCTTAGACCAATATCATCAAAGCTTGATTCCATCATACCCACATAGAGAACTATCATCCTAACACCTTTCCTAACCCAAAGAAAGCTTGTTCTACCTATGATAAAGAGTTACAAATTTCAAGAGTGCTCAAAGATTTGAGTTGGGGGGTCAAAAGAGACGATGAAGAGATGATAGAGATATTACCAAGGTTTAAGGGAGATGAAGAATCAAAGCAGTGTATTGGGTAAGATCAAGAAGATTT
Source organism: Nemophila menziesii (assembly GCA_029959085.1). Classification (NCBI taxonomy): domain Eukaryota; kingdom Viridiplantae; phylum Streptophyta; class Magnoliopsida; order Boraginales; family Hydrophyllaceae; genus Nemophila; species Nemophila menziesii. The sequence goes on along the minus strand of JARWIR010000001.1, from coordinate 28,539,893 downwards.
CAATTGAGATGGGTACTAGTTCGGGAATAACTACAAGGTAAATCGGATCAAGAGAATAGAGGAAAGCTAGCTGTGGTGAATTTAAAGAGCAAAAAGGTTTAAACTTTCAAAAGGAAGACACCACAACCTCTACAATCGATAGTCCTTTACCCAAGATTAATGAAGCTTCAAAGGGCCTTGTAAGCTTCTGCAAAAGCATACTTACTGGACTTACCTTTAGCTCATGAGAGAGTATTCGAGAGAAAAGTTGAAAGAAGATAAACAAGAGGTTTCTAGAGTGTGATTGATTGGGATGGAGCATAAGAAGATGTAAGGGAAAGCAAAATTGGTGATACATGAAGTTTGCATACATGGAAGCACTGCACCCTATTCCGGGTATTGATCAGACGAGGTAAATAGCCTCGAAGAGTATGTTTTCTTTCTTCCTTTACCATTTCTTTATGTGCAATATCTGCTAAAATTTTAATTTTTATTGAGTCTTTTCGAGTCGTGGGGACACGACTCATTTTTTAGTTTGGGGTGTGGGGATTCGTTGTCCCTCATCTCCATTTTTCTGTGTTTTATTCTTTTTTAGGTAAAATTAATTTTTTTTGAAGGAATACATGTATGTAGAGTGTGTTTAATAGCTTGAAAGCATAATCTCAGTAAGTTAATGATAGAAAGTAGTATGTTTATGAGCTGCTTTATTTTGTATGCTTTGAGTATTTGTAGGAAAACACATATTGATAGTAATGAAAAGATTAGTAAGCAATGCGATAGAAAGTATGCTCGATCTCAGGGAGCCATGAGTGGTGTGTAGGCCATGAGATCCAAGCTAGTTAATAAACCCATTTGAGGAACGTGCTAAAGGCAAGAGAATAATGAAATTACATGGTTTAGAAAATGATTAAGGAGGTTCTTTCATATTGAAGCCATTTGAAGCCTTTTAAACTTTCTCACCCTGTTATTTGAATTAATAGTTTATATCCTTCTCAGCCCCTTCTAGCCTTTCTAAAGACTTTTTATATAGCCACATTATAAGCCATATCCCTTTAGATTATAGGACTTTTCCATATGACCCGCACTCGAATCGCGATGCATAGACAATTGTTTTAGAGCTTGAGTTTGGGGTGGTGGGTCCACCATTATGGGAATTATTATTGGGTTGGAATTTTTGATCTTATTAATTGTGCTCGTTCTATATATTGATGATGATTCACAGGTTTATATTGTAACCCTTTGCCGGGGTAATAGTGAATGAAAAAAGCTAAAAAGCATGAAAAGAAAAGAAAAGAAAAAAAAATCTAAAATAGCGTGATATCTCGAACATTAAAAAGAGAGTCATAGCTATACAAAAAAGAAAAAAATATTTTATTTGAAAGAATATATATTCGGACCGGCAAAGAGGAATTTTTATATGAACATCTTTATGCTTTAATTGGGTTATTGGGGATGCTACTTTGTGCATCAAGAGAATCATTGGGTTGAGTGAGAAACGTTTTATGAGAGTAACTCAAGCTCTAGGGCGATTCGTTAATGGCTAGTGAGGAGAGAGCCAAAAGCTCACTCTAAATTATCCAAAATACTTATCATATCGTCCCTAAGCCAACATTACAACCTTAAAGACCTTTTGATTCTTTACTATGTAATCGAGAAGTGGTTTAACCAATAGAGAGTAGTTAAGTGGATCTTTGGATACTAGTAAAGTTCGATGAACAATCTATAGCCTCCTTGGTGAACTAAGTAAAGATCCTCTCCTTCTTACATTGCAAAGCTAATCTAATCTTGAATTCAAGCTGTGTTGACTGTGGATATGAGAAGTGTATAGGTATGTAGTTTGTAAATATCATTACATGAAATTTTGTGAGTAATTGCTTTGAGTCTATTGTCCATATTCTGCTATCTTTTTCCCTTTGTGCTTAATTGACATAGGTGTGTATTTAGAGACTTCCCTTTGGTTTTATCTTTATTGTATCGGGACGATACAACTTTGAGTTGGGGTCTTGATGTCTCCTCATTTGTGATAATTTAATATTAAGGTGAGACATCATTTTTAGTGTTTTAGAAGTCTTTCTAGTCGATTTTCTCATGAATTCTTACACTTTCCTATTTCTAGTCTTGATTTAATAAATCATTATTTTTAAAGCATATGCTGTTTAATTATTTATTTATTGTGAAGCTTTAAAGATATATGGTAATTAATTAGAGACCAAGTCAATACTAAGGAAATAAGGAAAGAAGATCTTGAAGAAAACTGGAGATAGAAGGAAACAGAGTTCAATTAGTAAAAGGAAAAGCTGCCAAATAAATCTGAATTTCTGCAGCTACGTTTAAAGAAGTGATGATAACTCCAAATCCGAGACGATTCTGGAAGATCCCTTTCACACGTAGATAGATAATTTTGTGAGGATTCTTTTGATATCTTACGGGCCAATAACGGTCCAGTAACGAAGAAGATATTGTAAAAACGAGTCAACAGTAATTATCCTTATCTACTTACGAATTTGAGTTGGGTTAGGAGTCCATTACTTACCTTCTCCTTCAAGAAAACGAATTAGGGCTTCCAAGACACCTATAAATACACCCTTAAACCATTGTAAACATGTCCTTACTCAGTTCCAAGTATAGGCTTAGTCCTTACTTGTATTTTCTCAGATTTAAATAATAGCTTAGTCCTTTAATTTAATATTCATCCTTAGTATCAAGCTATTCATCCAAGAAGAAAGCTGACCTATAGAGGAAGACAAGAAGCACGAAGTTGGAGAGTGACAAACTCCTCTTCTACATCTCACCTTCTCTATATTTAGGGTAATTAGCTATAGATTTGTGGCTTCACCATATTTCTAAGCTTCTATTCTGTAAGTTTTACTTTTAATTGTTGGGTTGTTATTTTGTCTTTAATTCCATAATACTATTTGTTATTTTAATTTATTTGAGCTTGGCATATATTGTTATTATGTGTTTTGACTTATTGTTACAACCCTATATTTGGCAAATGTTAGGACTATTCTTAGTTGTTGACAACACCACATAATCGTTTAGTTTTGATCCTTTGCCTAACTAGATAGCCATAAAGGTTTGATTTAACCACCAATCATTACTCAAGGTTTCTTTACCCAATATCCTAGTAGTGGAGAGGTTGCTCCTAAGCCTGATAGAGGTTAGGTAGAATTTAGAATCCTGGTTAATATATAATGCTCAATGTCTGACAGGTTAGAATACAACTTAGTAAAATAGACTCATATTAGTAACCCTAATTTATTTGACTTACATTCATATTTATTTATTTGCCTTATTTATTTATTCGCCTTAGAGAATTATTCATCTTATCCTATTTTTATATTATCTAAATTCATCTACGCTTGTTAAATATAAATAGATCTAACGGATTAAATCCCTGCGAACGAACTTGACTTATCATTAAAACTTGCAAAGGATCTGTGATACTTGCAGTGAGTTCCGTGGTTCTCACGGGCGTGTTCTCTTTATTATTATCTTTATTTATCTATTATTTTATCACACCTTTTCCCCCACCACCTTGCTTGGTTGAGCCATTTTTGTTCGCTAATTAGACCAACGTGTTTGGTACCTCAAGTTGCAACTACATCTATCTCGAGGATAAACATCATGTCACTTTGTGGGACACCTGATAAGTTCATTGATGATTAGGATATTGTAATCATCACCTAAAATAACATATTACAAGGTTTTGGATGGCAATCGACACATCCTATTCCACGTTCCTTACTTTATATACATGTCGATTAAATCTTGTTGAATAGAAAGGCCTACTTTTCTTCCTGTATTAACTTTCCTAAACTTTCTTTGATAACCTTCTTCTTTGACTCCTTTAGACTCTTGTGGTCTTTCTATGCATGAGTTGTGTCTGCGGTGGATAATACTAGCGTAGACGAGCCTTCTATTACATCCGAGAATTCCTTGACCCTAGAATCCCCTGTAGTAGATATCACTTCTAGCAATACTTTATACCTAGATTGTGTAATGACCCCTCATTGTAGAAGTTTGAGGTCTTATATTTATGGGTATAACGTCCCTTATTTTCTAAGAAAAGTGCTAGGGTAAACCCAATTTTCTATTCTAGTTTTGGGGTGAACAAAATAAATTTCTCTTTAAAACCATATATGGTGAATCTCTTTTTATCCTCTGGAGAAGTTTCTGTGGGAGTTACAGTAAGGGTTTCAGAGGCGTCAAAATAAGCACTTGATGGTTATTAGGGTGAGACAGCCTTGTACTTGTGTTGTTTTGATATGGGGTTGAAGTATTATTTTATTCTATTCATATATGATATTCTACAAACATATTATTGGGCTCCTGGCCAGTTGTCTCCCAATGCTTGGGGTAGGATTACGGCCTTTTATGTTTTCTTAAAATAATATATATATATACAACCCTCAAGCCAACTGTTACCATGCTTTGTTGAAGATCGCGAGGAACCCAGTTTTCATAGTGGACATTCCTTTGAGTCCTTCGGGTAAGACCTAGATTCAAGGTGGTTGGTATATGTTTAATCCTTGTAAGAAATATCATGCACATATATAAATATTCAATACCTTTCCTAGTAGCCATTCATTTTGTCATGGGGTGTTTGTCTTTGTTAGGCAACTCCCTACATATTCAACTCCTTTAGTGTGCAAAGGTTCTCCTAAGTAGGAGAATATTCCCATATCGAGTGACGATGAGGAAAATTATCGTGGGAATGTTTTGGACATCAAATATAGTGTTCCCTTATCCAGGGTTTTCTTAAACTAAATAATTAAGGAATCAAAGTTATAGCCTCATTAAAAGATTACTACTAAGTGGATTAAATATTCCTTGCATCCTTGAAGAAGTGTTAACTTGAAAATTACAAGGGTTATCTCGAGGAAAGGTACACCTCTTATATTCAAAGTTTTATATTTCTAATCCCTGTCATTTTTACTGGGTGGGTGGATATTAATTGGTTGCTAAGCGAGGGGATCCCATGTTCTGGTGAGAAGACTTAAGACAATTCTAAATTCAAGGCAAAGATTGAAGTGTCAGACTCATCCAACAAGATGCATGGCTTGGTTGAAGGTGAGAGTGAGGTTATCTTATCGACATGCCGAGGGTTTTGATCGACCCAACTTTGATACAGTGTATGTAGCTTACGTCACAATTTCTAGTGATGGAGAAGATAATGGTAATATTATACCCATTTCCTGTAGGAAAGATAAACGATATTTCAAGGATTCCCGCTCTCCTAGGGAAAGTGGGGGCCAGGGTCCTAACAAAAATTGTCTTCGTACTTTTGAGTATTTATCTTTGGTGCTCCATCCCTCCCGTGATATTGTTGGAAATGAGCAGTGTCTTCCTCTCGTGATTTCCTCCTTTAAGAATGAATTATTGATGACCCAGCTACTTATATAAAGGATAATCAACCGATAATTCAAACTTTCTTAGAGATTATGGGCAAACTATCCGCGAGATTAGTGTATACAAAAATAATATTATCGATGACTTATGCATACTCAAGGATCTTAGCAAGTCCAATATGGACCAGATGACTGCCAATAGGTAGAAGTCTGATGCAAACAGGGCGTCCTTTGCTTCCAAAATCAACGATTGTGAAGAATTAAAGAAGTATCTTGAGTCCAAGGTATAAAAGTTGCAGAGCGAATTTTGTCTCCCAAGGTATGATAAAATAAGCTACTGATTCAACACCCTGAAAGAGTATAATTAACCACAAGTGTATAGAATATTGACGAGTAATAAAAGTAAGTATAAGAGCATCGTCTCCACAAGGACTAAGTTTGTTAATCTTGATACTCTTCTCTTAAGGAGCGTATATGGATATAGTTTCTACTACAAAAACTAAAACCAAAGTAAAATATTTTTGTTTGGTTTTTGTTTAAAGAACTAAATGCAAGAATTAAACTAATTAATTAAACTACTAAAGCAATAACTACGAAGAATGTGAAATGAGAGATATAACTCAAGTTGCAAGTAATCCCCTATCGTGACAATGATTGAATCTAGTTATATGAGTGGATTTGAGAAATTCTTGTTAATTGGGATTCTAACTTCGTTCTAACTCCTATCAGGATATCTTAGAAGGCTGCCTAATTATTATTAGAGTCATCAGGTGAGATGGTTCTGCGGAAAAGCTCAATGCTAGAAAGTAATTAACCTATGGGATTATCCGGCTAGTCAAGCTTGTCAAGGTCACTAACGCATCAGACAAATATGAACTATTTACGTTCCCTAACCCCCCCCCCCCCCCCCCCCCCCCCCCCGGCAGCGCCAGGGTGACTGTCTAGTACACTGAAGGGATGTTTATAATTTATCAGGTTATAAAAAACTATTAAGAATAATTCATATGCAACAAAAATACCCAACTCAAATAAATTAAAATATCTCAAATAACATAAAAAATAATCAATCGTCATTTAAGGTTCATACACTTATGAAACTTAAGCTAATGGAATTTAGCTCATAATGATAACAATAAAACTGGATAGTAAAAAAATTAGAATCATGTTTAAGATAAGAAACTAACACTAATTACCCTAATGATTCGATTCGTTTTGGTTTTTGACCAAAACTGAAACCGAACCGAATGTTTTGTTTTTTCATAATTTAAAAACCAAACTGCACGGTAGGCGTTTGGTTCAACATTTGGTTTATTGTTTTGGATTGATCCAGTTAGCTTTCTGGTTCGCTTCGAATTCAGATACTTGGCCAATAATCTTGGTCAACTTATTTTTTGAAATACATTGTCCAATAGCGACTAATATTCAAATACAATTATACTACTATTACATACCCACAATGGGTTATTAACATATCAATCAAATAAAAAAAGATATAATCTAACAACAATTAATTTACAATACTAAGTAAATTTATTAAATAAAACAGTTACTTCTGAATTCATATAAATTATGATTAATAAAATCAAAAAAATAATGGTTACTTACGTACTAGTATTAAGTGATATAAAGTAAATTCTCACTAATAACACAATCAAATACTAAAACAAATATTACTATTATATGATAAATTTTCACCAAAACTTTCCCAAATAATTCTTATTGAAAAGTTTCCACATTCTCTATTTTTTTCTTTCGTCGGTTCGGTTTTTTTGGTCTAGTTTTTGCGTAGTAAACCGAACCGAACCAAAAAAATTCGGATTTTGAACAATTGAAAACCAAACCATTTGATGTTTCAGTTTTTGGTTTTTTGGGTTCGGTTTGTTTTCTGTTTTTCTGATTTGGTTTGGTATTCTGGTTCTCACTTGTTCAACCCTAGTTAGAAGGTGGTTGACCGCTTTAGGATCGTCTTAACGACCTCTATCACTTACGAGTTTATAAGTTGAAAGAATTTTTGTTTTTATTAAAAAATGAATTAAAAATATATAATTTTCATATAAATAATATTTAAAACGTCTATATAAATACGCTTAGATCCTGCTTAGTTTTCTGTCCAAATTCTTAAGCGTTCTAAGATATCTAACCGTCCACATAGAACATTGTTGAGATCATCCTAAAAGGTAAAAACACAATGAGAAAAATAAACAAATTGAATAATTGTGAATTATACTTGAGAATAATTTTTTTTTTGAATACATGAGAGAGCCACTTTGGACTCGGAGTAAATGACTCCAATGAGATTCGATCCCAGGACCTCTTGGTCTCTGCGGAGTAACCTAACCACCAGGCTAACTATCTATCTCTACTTGAGAATAATTTTTGTGATACTAAAAACTTATCTAACAATCAATACGTAAAATAGAATATTTATGGTTGTTGACTACCAAATTTTGAACCCCAACAACTTTTGTATTCGAGATAACCAATTATACAAAATCTAATCTTGTAAGATTTTTTAGTTCCCATTCCTAATTTTGATTGATATTAAGTTCGTGTAGAAATCAAATACTCTTTATTTTATCTTTCAAATCATATTTTTATATTAGTATTTTACTCGAATAATTGTACTTTAAACTAACAATAAATTTAATATTGATTTTGAACAGTCGTGTAATGTATCAATAAAATAGACATAAATAAAAGAAGAATTGTATAAAAACATAAACTTAACATGTATACTAGAGTAAATGAAAATTATTATAGAACCTGTTGGGATTAGTTCATTGGCTAGGGCTTTGGTCATTCAATTTAGCGGTGCAGGTTCGAATCGAGTTATGACTCGAAATCCAAAATAGCTCTCTTATGTAACAAAAAAATATGGTTCGAACTCAAGAATGGGGCGAGTCCCTTTGATTTTAGAGTAAAATCCAAATCATTTTTTTCTGTTACAATATGATTTTTGAAAAATAAAAAGTCACCAAAGAAGAGCATTAAAGTATCTCTTTGGCCAAAAGAAGAGAATAAAAATAAATAAATTATAAAAATATGATATTCTTAACAAAGATGGCCGTTGATAAAAAGTAAAATAAAGATTTGGTCAATAAAGATAACTTTTTATGACTAGAGTGAAATTTGAATAAAAATGATTTAGTAGTGAAACAAATTTCCTGTGGTAATTTTATATATTTTTTTTCTTTGAATTAATTAATTTATATGGAATGGAATATTGAGGTAGACTCGAAGGACAACGTGGCTGAACTAGACTCAAAGGACAACGTGGATCCTCCATTCTCAAGCTAAATCTGACGTCTCTCCAAGCAATTCCATGGATTCCTCAAATTAACACCCAAACCACCAATCTCATCATCAATTCATATTAAACCCCATATTTGAGTAATAAATCAAAAAGACACTAATATAAAAAAAAAAAAAAGATCTTCTTCTATTATGTTCATATAGAGTACACGCAAATACTTTAATTTGTCATATTAACTTAAAAATCATCAACAGTAGAAAGTGACAAAACATTAATAACAAAAGACAACAAAGGAAAAAAAAATCAACTAATTACGAAAACCAAAATAATAACGTTCATCACCACCTTTTCAGGCCTTGAAACACCAAGAATGGTGGTTGTTGTAATGGTGGTGAGATTTTTCCTTATCAATCATGGCTTGAACGTGTCGAAATTCTTTGACGTGACAAGGAATATTGATAGGACCATTGTGATCAAATCCATACTCTTCTTCAGCCTCTTTCAACAATTGCATGAACAATGGATGATTCATGTACATCACCGGGACGATAAATCTTTGTTGTTCCTCTGGAATCCCCACCAGGATCGCGACACACCCTTTCGGCACATGGTTAGGCTCGTGGCGGTTGTGATGGTGATGCAAGTGTATATGAGGCATATGAATATGAAAGTTCAGATGGTGTTTGTGATTATCTCCACTCCCCATTAATTCAAAAACACTGAATAAGAAAACCCTGTTTTCTCTATCAATAAAAGAGACTTATGTAGGTAAAGAAAATCCTAGTTTGCTGAGAATCCTATAACAGATATTACAAGAAAACAAATGAAAAAGGCCAAGGATTAGAAGACGAGATGGCGAGATTGAAGAGTGTCAACGAAGAATCGATTAGGGATCTTGGAATGTTACTCATGATAAATAGTATTCAGAAGAGTAACACATATATAAATGAGAGAAGGGTATTCGAGTTTGAGTAGGATATTGTGTGTATGGTTATATATAGGGAAGGCTAAGCAAATCGTAATTTGCTAGTAGGTGAGGGGAGTTTTGGTTGGTCTATACTTGAAAATTAGGTTTTATCTAGAGAAGAATTATCTGAAACAGTCACATGTTGGGCTGGTCTGGGTTGGATTGGCCCTGGGTGGGGTGGGGTATTTTCATATATATATCTGGCGTGTGCCGTCTCCTAAAGGCTATGTAAAATCTCTCTAGAGAGATTTACTGCTGAATAAAATCCGAACGGGTATGTATGAATGAATCTGTTGCCGACCAATGAGGATTATTGCTTTACATTTTACAATGACTCTTTGAGTAAAATTAGGGTTGTAAATGAACCAAGCCGCTCGCGAGCAGCTCGAGCTCGGCTCGGAAAAAGCTTGACTCGAGATCGTTCGTTAAACTAAACGAGCCGAGCTCGAGCCTAAAACCGAGCTCGTTTATTAAACGAGCCGAGCCGAGCCTGTTCGCGAGCTTTTCTGAAAAGCTCGTGAAAAACATAAATAAATTATAAATATCTATTACATATTGATATTTGACAATTCAAAAATTTAAAACCAATTACTATATTAAAAAAACTTATCTTATCCCAACACTTACATGTCACTCTTCCCCTCTACCTACTTAATTATAAAAAATCATTTAAAATTTAACAATCCAAAGAAAGAATACGTTATTGTATTTAGTGATAGTTTACAATAGTCAATTACGTTCTAATTAAAAATTTATATAATTAAAAGATTTGCAACAATCTATCTTATAATTAATCCATAAAAGCCTAAGATAAAAGAAGAAATTTCTAACTCGAAATAGATTTAAACAAGCTTTTAAGCTCGAGCTCGAGCTCGAAATAGATTTAAACAAGCTTTTGAGCTCGAGCTCGAGCTCTGTTATATTCTCACGAGCCGAGCTCGAACACTAACTTCAAAGCTCGGCTCGTTTAAATTTATAAATAAATAAACAAGCCTGTACATCTACTATTCGGCTCGGCTCGGCTCGTTTACAGCCCTAAGTAAAATAACTAAAAATAAAAATAAATTAAGCCCGTTATTTTCGATATTTGCATAAAATGGATAGATTTACAATTTTGTAAATACACGTGTATTATTAAAAAAAAAAACGAATTCTCGGATTTTTAGTTTTCTCCTCTGCCCAATTCACACAGGTTTCAACAAACCATGGTTAAGTATTTAATGTTTCCGGATTTAGTAGATAGTATCGATGGTAATCAATAAACGCATTGCCTAAACCTGATAAAATAGGCATTTATGCGGTCTGTAATAGTCATTTGTGATTATTTCACTTAATGTGGTGCTAGATTTTTATATGTTTTTGATGTATTTATGGGTACTTTTAGGAATTTTGGGTCACCGAGTTATATCACCTATTATTAAAATGTATTTAATCTTTTATCCATCTTTTCATATATAAATTATTTTTATGAATTTATTTTATATGATCTAATTATATATTGTTATATATTTTTTATTATTAATATTAGTTGTTTGATTTTTTTTTCCCATAAACTTTCAAAGTTCACATGTATTGTGCATTGGTGAGAAATTTTATCATTTTGGAACATATTTTTTTTATTTTTTTAATAGAATGTTTTTGAAATAAGCATGTTTTGGGTTAAATAAAGAACTTTAATGATTTTTTTATCAATTAAAGGATTCGAAAATTGTATTTAATTGTGTTTGTTAAATTTATCTTTATAAAATATGTATTATAAAATGGTGTTAATTGTTATAAACAAATTATTAGTGGCTATTATTATTATAGAGTAGTGGGGTGGTGTAACCTTCACATTTATCCTTTGTAACATCCTACTTATTATGTAATTAGTAGGGTAGTTGGATAGTCTCATATTACCTATATAAAGGGCTTGTCTATTCCCTCAAAGTAATATTGGAATCCATATAATAATATACTCTTCTTATTTTCATATATCCTCTCATCAACTACATTCTTTCACATATTGGTTCAACATGTTATCAGCACGAGTTCTAACCAACTGAGGTAAAATGATTTCTTATGATTATTATTATATGCATTGTTGATATTCTAATCTTATATCTCTCCTTGAAAAATAATTTCAAAAGAGAGTGTAAAGATTAAACAAAACTTACATCTCTTTAAATAAATATCAATTATTTGAAAGAGTAGTAAGAATCACTATATTTTTGCATCTCTTTGAAAACTAATTTCAAAAGAGAAGTAATATATGTGTTTAGCATACATAAAATTTTATATTTGTGCATGAGATATACTTCATGATTATTTGTTATAATCGCATATGGATAGAGAAATAGATTTTTTTTTAGATTATCTTATTTGTAATTTTTTTTTTGTAAGCTACTACAATATTATTATTTGTTGGCTAATTGGTGATTGACTAAAATTCAGATTAAAACTATTGATAATTAAACATAGCCTAGCGGTGACACAGTAATACTTTACTTATGAGATCCCAAGTTCGAGTCCCACATGCTACATTAAAAAAAAAATCTTCTTGATTATACAAACATTGGTGAAGGTTCACAAAATAATCTCCTTGACTTTAAAAATATTCTTGATTATTCAGATATATTTGGAGATTACGGTGCTATTATTTTACCAAATACTGATGGAAATGCTCAAAGTGGCTAAATATTTTGCCTAGTAAAAGAAATAAGAGGCATTATCCTTTTTTTTATTGTTTTTCTTTTCTTAATTGTTTAAGTTCAAGTCTTTAATTTTATGAATAAAATGCCTCCAAGTTGTTATTTAATTGAAATATTAGTATTTTATTATTCATTAATTGTTTATGTGTATTTTTTTTGAAGAAACATGGAATTACCTAATATCAATGGTGGAGAAATGTGCCTAGCAGACAGTGCTACAACACATACTATATTGAAAAATAAAAAATATTTCTCCGAACTTAAATCTGCTGAAGCTGCCGTTGTCACAATTTCTGGTGCAACAAATATGATTGAAAGTTTTGGAAAAACATGCATTGGTTTCCCTACGGGGACAAAATTATTAATAAGAAATGCTTTATATTCCAGTAGATCAGAAAGAAATCTACTAAGTTTTAAAGAATTTCGAATTAATGGTTATCACATTGAAACCATAAATGATATAAACAAAGAATATCTCTATATTACATCGCTTGTATCCGGCAAGAAAATAATGATAGAAAAATTGCCTATGTTATCTTCTGGATTATATTATACTTATATAAATCCAATCGAATCTAATTTAGCGATTAATAAAAGGATGAACAACCCAAAATCTTTTATTCTTTGGCATGATCGTCTAGGTCATCCGGAAACAATAATGATGAGAAATATAATTGCATATATGCAGGGTCATCCATTAAAGAACCAAAAAGTTCTTTTACCAAATGATTATTCATGTGTCGCATGTGCACAAGGAAAACTAATCATCTGACCATCACCAACTAAAGTCGGTATTGAATCTTCATCATTTTTGGATAGAATTCACGGAGATATATGTGGTCCTATTACCCCATCATGTGGACCATTTCAATACTTTATGGTGTTAATAGATGCATCAACTCGTTGGTCTTATGTCTCCTTATTATCCACCCGGAATGTGGCATTTGCAAAATTACTTGCACAAATTATCCGACTACGAGCTCAATTTCCGGATTATAATATTAAGAAAATAAGACTTGATAATGCCGAAGAATTCACATCTCAAACGTTTAATGACTACTGTATGTCAATTGGAATTGAGGTTGAGCATCCTGTAGCTCACACACATACACAAAATGGTTTAGCTGAATCCTTAATCAAACGTATACAACTAATCGCTAGACCATTACTCATGCGCAGTAAGTTGCCTAGTTCAGCTTGGGGTCATGCAATATTACATCCAGCAGCATTAATTCGAATAAGACCAACAACTTATCATAAATACTCTCCATTACAATTAGTTTTTGGTCAAGAACCAAATATATCCCATTTAAGAATTTTTGGTTGCGCAGTATATGTCCCAATTGCTCCACCATATCGCACCAAAATGGGACCACAAAGGCGATTGGGAATTTATGTTGGCTATGAATCTCCATCTATTATTAAATATCTTGAGCCTTTGACTGGAGATCTTTTTACATCACGTTTTGCTGATAGTCAATTCAATGAATCAATATTCCCAGCATTAGGGGGAGAGGAACATAAGCATAAGCTGGGAAAACAAGAAATTTCTTGGAAAGCATCAATATCTCATTTTGATCCTCGCACAAATCAATCTGAACAAGAAGTTCAAAAGACCATTCATTTACAAAGGGTTGCGAATCAATTACCAGATGCATTCATTGATACCAAGAAAGTGACTATGTCACACATACCAGCTATAAATGCTCCCGCTCGAATAAATATTTTAAACGAGCAACCTGCTAATGAGTCGATCACACGCCAAAAGCGTGGCAGACCAATCGGTTTCAAAGATAAGAATCCAAGAAAGAAAAGGGAGCTAAACAATCAAGTTGGAAATATTATGATCTTGGATAATCCTGTAGAAATCACAACACCTAATACTGGTGAAAATGAAACTTCAACAGAATCTCAGGTACCTAATCATGAATTAAACAATGAAATTGTTAACGAAGAGATCTCAATCAATTATGTTTCTACGGGAATTATATGGAACCGAGATCAAATCCTTTTTAACAACATATTTGCATATGCATTAGCTACTGATTTAATGAATGAAAGTGAGGAACTTGAACTGAAGTTTGTTCAAGAATGTCAACATAGAAATGATTGGCCAAAATGGAAAGACGCAATACAAGTTGAATTAAATTCACTTACCAAACGTGAAGTCTTTGGACCTGTAGTTCCAACACCTGAAAATATTAAACCTGTTGGCTACAAGTGGGTATTTGTGCGAAAAAGAAATGAAAAAAAATGAAATTGTACGATATAAGGCACGACTTGTAGCACAGGGCTTCTCCCAAAGACCTGGGATTTATTATGAGGAGACATATTCTCTAGTGGTGGATGCAATCACTTTCAGGTTTCTAATCAGTTTGGCAATTTCTGAAGGACTTCAAATGCGTCTAATGGATGTGGTAACTGCTTACCTTTATAGATCACTTGATAGTGAAATTTATATGAAAGTCCCAGAAGGACTAAAACTACCAAAAGCATGCAACTTGAATTCCCGGGAAAAATATTCAATCAAGTTACAAAGATCTTTGTATGGTTTAAAACAATCTGGACGAATGTGGTATAATCGTCTTAGTATGTACCTTCTTAAAGAAGGATACACCAATAGTCCCATTTGCCCATGTGTTTTTATAAAGAAATCGAACAATGGGTTTGTCATTATTGCAGTATATGTTGATGATTTAAATCTAATTGGGACCCTTGAAGAGCTCACATCAGCAGCCGCAAACTTGAGTAAAGAATTTGAGATGAAAAATCTTGGAAAAACTAAGTTTTGTATTGGCTTACAAATTGAGCATTTATTAGACGGGATATTTTTCCATCAATCAACATATACAGAGAAAATACTTAAAAGGTTTAATATGGTTAAATGTCATCCATTAAATTCTCCTATGATCGTTCGTTCACTAGACGTACACAAGGACCCTTTTCGTCCTCAAAAAGATAATGAAGAAATACTTGGTCCAGAAGTACCATATTTAAGTGCCATTGGAGCACTAATGTATCTTGCAAATAACACGAGACCAGACATAGCATTCTCTGTAAATTTGCTAGCAAGGTATAGTGCTACCCCAACTCGAAGACATTGGAATGGAATCATACATTTATTTCGTTACCTTCGAGGAACTATTGATAGAGGACTATTGTATTCATGAAATTCTCAAGCGGAACTAGTTGGATACGCAGATGCTGGTTATCTATCTGGTCCCCATAAAGGACGATCACAAACTGGATACTTATTCACTTTTGGTGGTACTGCGATATCTTGGCGTTCTACAAAGCAGACTTTATCAGCCACTTCATCAAATTATGCAGAGATACTTGCATTACATGAAGCTAGTCGAGAATGTGTTTGGTTGAGATCTTTGACCCAACATATTCAAGGAGAATGTTGCATTTCAAAGACGACAACCGGTCCAACCGTACTGTATGAAGACAATGCCGCTTGTATTTCTCAAATTAAAGGAGGATTTATCAAAGGTGACAGAATCAAGCATATCTCGCCAAAGTTTTTTTTCGCACATGAACTTCAAAAGAAATATGAAATAGACGTCCACCAAATTCGATCAAGTGAAAATTTAGCAGATCTGTTTACAAAGGCATTACCTACGAAAACGTTTGAAAGATTGATACACAAGGTTGGGATGCGTCGACTCAGAGATTTATCTTGACTTGTACAAATGAGGGGGAATACGCGTTGCACTCTTTTTCCCTTGACTAAGTTTTATCCCAATGGGTTTTACTAGCAAGGTTTGTAACGAGGAACTACAAATGCGTATCTGAAATAATATCCAAAGGGGAGTGTTATAAACAAATTATTAGTGGCTATTATTATTATAGAGTAGTGGGGTGGTGTAACCTTCACATTTATACTTTGTAACATCCTACTTATTATGTAATTAGTAGGGTAGTTGGATAGTCTCATATTGCCTATATAAAGGGCTTGTCTATTCCCTCAAAGTAATATTGGAATCCATATAATAATATACTCTTCTTATTTTCATATATCCTCTCATCAACTACAATCTTTCAAATATTGGTTCAACATTAATTGATTATAGGGATAATAAAAGACTTAAAAGGTGCATAAAAAACCCTCAATGATTTGGTTTTGAGACTTTGGTGCTAAGGATGTTTTTTGAAACTTAAAGTTCTATGTTATGCGGCTAAGGATGTTTCTTTAATACATGTTGTGAAGAAAAGAACATTGATGCATGGTATTTTACCCTTACCAATAGTTATTATCATATTACTTGTTCTGGAAGTGTCATTTGTTTCAATTTGATCCTCATTAAGGTTGGGATGTGTTTATCTCATTTATTGCAATTTGATCGTCATTAGGGTTGGTAAGTATGCTAATTCCCAGTTACCACTACCTTTCTATAATTGTGTTTATTAACATGTGTTTGGTATCCATTAGTGTGTTGCCTACTTGTTTGAAACACAATTGGTTTCTTAGGTATAGTTGGTTTCCCAGGAGTCCCGGAATATGAGGCTAATGAAAGTATATTACACGAGGCTAGTGGTGACGATTTACCAAAAACCCTATCTTTTTCGGGCCTATGATAAAATAAAACATTCTGAGGCCCAAAAATACACATATGCTAAACCAAAATTGAGCGAAACTGTGTAAGTTACAGATTATCGGAAAATTCTTAACGTAGAACCGACCCAAATCTACTGAACATAAAGCAAAACAAGCTTTGAAGAATTGAAATATTTTTGTAGTGATTTTGTAATATTTTTGTTGATGATCTTGATATTTTGTGGATGAACTTGGAGTATTTTATGATTTAACTTGCAATATTTTGAGAAAAACTTGTAACACGTTGTGATAAGTAGGTCTTAAAATGATTAATGAACTTTTTATATGTTAAGTCATATTGTTTTGGTTTGATTTTGTATGCTTTACATTTTGTTCCTAGTAAAAAAAATCATGTTATTAAAGAATTTTTGGGTAAATCTGGGGTTAACCCCTGTATAGGTCAACATAGGGTATGGTAAATTTTTAACCTACCCTTACCCTCGACAAAATTTAGACGCGACTACTTTACCCTACCCTTACCCTAGACTCAAACCTGGGTAAAATCGACATGTGCTCACCCCCAATAATAATAACACTTTTAGCCACAATGATCAAAATAAAGTAAACGAAGGGAATACTATTGGAAAAAAATAATGAAATAGAAAATAGTGAAAACAATACTAATCACCTTAGTAAAAATGGAAATTGACAACTCCTCCTCCCCCTCCTCTTACCTAATTACTTTAAGATTAAATGTGATGCACTTTAATCTTCTAAAGGTTCAACAATGACATGTGTAGTTAGAAACGATAATGGGGATTTTGTTTTGGAAAAAACTTGGAAGATTACATATAATTAGTTCTTGAAGCGGAAACAACTGGTATTCTCATAGCTATCGTAATAACAAGTGATTACCCGGTGGGGCATGTTATTACTAGAAAATTATCCAACCACCTACAACCACTGGGTAACAACCAACAAGTCAAGTTACTTAACATTCATAATATTGTTTGTAATTTTATGATTTTGCTGAGCAAGCTAAATTTATTTTTCCTCTTATATCTAGGAAAAACAACTATGAAATCGATTAGGCTGCAAAACACAAAATTCATAGCATTTTATTTGGTAATTGGAACCCATTGATTCCTCTCCAAGCAGCCTCTATCCTTTTTCATGACAATTCTATATGTGGGATTGACTAACTTGTAAACTGAAACCTTTATTATTATCATCATCTATATTAAGTACTTTGGAAAAAAAGCTACATGAGAGGTAGATTTGTAGTTTGGAAAAAAAGACGTAGATTTGCATCTTTAATATACTTTCTCTAACCATAGAAAATTGTCATGTTTGCATAAATATTATGTATAAATTTTGTGAAGTTTATTCTTTTATAAAGTAATTTCATATTTTGAATATTAACTAAAAAAATAATTTTAATATTCATTTATGGTATAAATGGTATAAATAAGAAAAACTTATCATGTTTTTTAAATGGTTAAGCTCTTTTTTACAGATATTTCTAAAATTATGACAATATTTCGTAAAAGAAGGCAATATAATGCTTGTTATTTTAAAACACATGGATATATATATGTCCATTTTGCATAATCTTTATGGCTAGAAAAAACTCAGTCAATTAAGAATTAGACGCATAAATTTGTTTATTTATGTTAAACAAGCCGAGTCGAATATGAGGTGGGATTTGACTTCATTGTTCATGGTTTGTATACTTCTCCAACAAACTTGAACAAACTTTTTTCCTGAGCTTATTTTGAGTAAGGATTTTAACATAGAATATAATTCTTGGAAAGGGGGTTCCAAAGGACAGATAAATTAATTGGCTAATTTCATTTCAAGTAAATAAATTTAAATCATATTCCCTTAGTTATCTAGTTACCCAAATGTTTGATGGAAAATCTATTTAATAATAATCGAGATGATATTCATATGACCATTTAATCAAACATATAAAAAGCGGACTAAAAAGAGTTTAGAGAATATAGAGATACAAAACGATATATAAGTGATTCCGCTTCCGGAGGCGTACTCCATTACCGAAGGTCTATAGAACTCTTAGGATTCGTAAGATTCTCCACTAATATTCGTGTCTCTTCAAACCAGTGTGAGAACCCAATCCTCGATAATAACCACTTTGTAAACATGAAGCTAACTCTTGTTCTATCACAACACAAGGATACCAAGTATACTCCCTATACTCACACACTCTCTTAATCTATTACAGTGACTAGAATTAAGAGAAAAAACAAGTGTTTTGTGGTGGTACAATTTAGTGTATAACTCCTAAAGAGTGGATATAACTATAAAGCTCGTAATAAATGAAGTTGACTTTGAACAACTCTTGAATGATCACAATTAATGCTCTTGATATTAGTAGATCAAAGATGTAATTGATGGCTTGAATGAGCTTCAGTTTATAGTTGAAAGTAATCCTAACGGTCAAAATCCACGTGTCCAATGGATATAAGATATGCCCAACAAATATAAAGCACATATTAAAATCTGGCTTTGAACATGTCATTTGCGGTGTACAGTGAATTTTGCGGTGTACCACATCTAAAATTTTCAAACTTACTGTAAATTTTGATAATATCATGCTTAATAGTTGATGTCTCCCTATTTGTGATGAATTAGTATAGGTTGAAGACATAATTTTAGGTGTATTTGAGCATTTAATTATAGATTTTTATTCATATTTTTATATTTTCTTATTTCTTGTCTTGTCTTGATTTGATGAATTATTATTTTTAGAGCATATTTGGTTTAATTTGTGTGTTAATGTGAAGGTTTAAAGATATATCTAAATTAATTAGATGTCAAATCAATTCTAAAGAGATAAGGATGGAAATTGGAGATAAAAGGAAGTAGAGATAAAATAGGAAAGGAAAAGTTGTCAAGTAAATCTGAAATTCTACAACCAAGTCTACTACATTGAATATAACTTAAAATAGGCTGGGAATTTGGAGGAATTGTCTGAAGGAAAAGTGTATATCTTTTCGACGCGGTCATTTCAATATAAAGTAGGCGAAAATCGGAGCAATAATGAAGGAGTTACGATCAAAACAAGATAACAACATATTTTCCCTTATTCTATATTTTAGGAAACGAATTTGATGTGGAAAAGAGTCATATTACTTGCCCTATACTCCAAGAATCCAAACTAGGGGTTGGAAACACTAATAAATACAGCTTCTTATCATTAGAAAATCATCCTTGGTCAGTCCCTAATCATCTAAGGACCAAGAAGAAGCCTAGATCAAGATAGAAGCAGAGAAGAAGAGATGAAGGAGCTTGGAAGTTGTTCATGCCGCTCCAACCCTACCCGTTTGTAATTCTGTATTCTTATTTCTCTCTTATGACTTAATTTATTTAGCTTGAGATTAGCATATGGGTATGAACCCTAGACTTATTTTATATGTTATTTAATTTGGGATGTCCTTTTACATTTAACTGAATTTAGTAGTGAAAGCTTTGTATTATGTGCTTTGAATTAATGTCTGTAGTTCTTGCGATGCGCACGTATATGATTACCTTAGTAATTGAGTTAACATCCGTAAAGGGGATTCAATTATAGAAAGCACCATATAGTCTAGTGTGTGGTAGTGAGGCTTGCCTAACTAGATAGTCATTAGAGTTTAATTTAACCACCAAGTTTTGAGCCTCCTAAGTCCACCCGGAAGGGCGTTAGGAGGAATTTAGAATCCCGTCTATTGTATATCACACTATTCTCCCTTAGGTAATAAATACATAACAAGGCTTGTGGAGATTACTTGCTAGTTCTCAAGCTAAACTATCATAAACTTCTATCTATTTCATTTAATTTCCTGTCTTTATTTTATTTAGTCGATTAGAGTCTTAAAAACCAAACAAATATTTCCAAGTCTTTTATTTTCAGCGTATTATTATTCTAGCTTCTTTTATTTGCATTTTATATTTGCATGAGTTCTCCTAACTTTCGTAGTCTCTGTGGAACGAATTCTACTTATCATTAAAACTTACGATCTGTGATACTTGCAGAGAGTAACGTATTTAGGCTAGGGTGTTAGTTGCATCTTTTATTATTATATTTTTATCACTCCCTAGTCGACACCAATAGCTAATTCTCTTATGCTTCTACATTATGTAAGTATCCATATGGATTCAATGACACTTATACTTTCATGGAAACCCCCTCTCATTGTTCGTAATTGACGATTATAAGATAAGATGGAGAAACTTAACAATATATACAATTTTCACCTTCTTAATCCCAAGATGAGGCTATAAGATGAAGAAAAAGAACAATATAAGCAATTCAAACCTCCGAATTCTCAAGAAATTACTCCAAAAAAAGAAATATTTATTATATTGTTGCATAAAATTCTTTTCCCCTCGGGTCTTTTCTTCTTAGGGTAATTTGACTTGTGTATATTATACCTAGGGTTGTAAACGAACCAAGACGCTCGCGAGAAGCTCGAGCTCGACTCGGAAAAAATCTCGTTATAACTCGTTCCTTTATACAAACAAACAAAAAAAATTGTTCAGACTCGTTTGTTAAAAAACGAGTTCGTTTGAGCTCGTTCATTAATCTACTTGTTCATATTTATGATATGTAAATTAATGTTTTAGTTATCAATAAATATACTATCAAACCTAATACACTGACTTAATTTTTTTTATTTCTTTAGATTTTTTATTTTTTCTTTAATATCATACTTCATACCACACATTCTATCTAATACCAATCGTTCATGAAAGTTTCGTTTCATTATAAAAGAAAAAAATGTTCATTAATAATTCAAGATCGGCTCGAAAAAAGATCGTTCCCTAAGTTAAAAAAACAAGCTTTAGAAAACCTGGCTCGACTCGTTAAAATTTGAACTCGGCTCGTCTCGACTCAAAAATTTTAACAAACAAGATTGCACATCTATTACTCATTTGACTCGGTTCGTTTTAGCCTTAGTTCTACCTATCAGAATACTCATCCACATAAAGTATAGATTATGTCTAGCCTAGATCAATGTTTAACGATAAAATCTTAAAGCAGTATGTATGTAACACATGATAACCATAAGGATACATCATTAAGAGCATATCATCCTAGTAGAAAAGAACAATATCTATTCCACACCAAGAAAGTTGCTCGGGAGGAGGTTTTGACTATATAAGCTAGAAAAAAGGACATTCAGAGTAAAGAACATTTCAAATTGAACATATTACGTTGGAAAAAGATTAGAGTATTTACCTCACAATTGTACTCGAATATAATGTTGGAAATACCTGATGAAAGAACAAGAAGCCCTGGGTGAAGCGAGGAGCTTTCCATTGGGTGAAGCGAGGAGCTTTCCATTGGGTGAAGCGAGGAGCTTCCATTTGGGTGAAACAACCATGTTTTGAGGTGTACCAACATCATTTCCAACCTCCCAAACACAATCTTCTTTTACTAGTAAAATATGATCACCTAATTCTAAGAGCACCTCCACGTTTTGTGACATGGTGTACTGAGGCTGGACACAATCATACACCGAGGAAACTCCTCCTAATCGATTTCTGGTAATTTAATTACCGTCTCCGGATGGTTGAAATTTAGTATGCAGAAGAGCTAAACGCTTCGTTGGTACAAACCACATTGTTTCTCCGGAACACAGATTCAACAACGCTAATGGTAAAATACGCATTAACTAAAGTTATGGTCTATGTGTTTTAGCAATGAAGATCATAGAAATAAACGGTGTTGTCCTGGACGATACACATTAAAGTTTGGCTATTGATCCATGACATTACTTATTAACCTTCTATCACGGTTTCTCCAATATTTTTTGGAGATAGGTTGGAGGAATTGAAGATACAAAGTTTACAATGAGATGATTCGGCGTAGAGATCTTTGCTTAACTAGGTTTTTTCTGATGGGGGAGAAAATCATGGCGGTGGGACCAATTAATGCTCCATCCACAACAAGGAGAGACCCAATAATTATATGGATATGATTGATGGCGGGGGATATGTGATAATTTTGGCGATGGACGATTGGGTGTGTGAGTCAGCGAGATATAGAGGATTTGTGTGTGGGTGTGTGAGAATGGGACAGATGTTAGGATTTGATTGTTTATTTGTTTTATTATTTGTTATTTAAGGGAATTTTTAGTCCATGAGGCCTATGATAAGATAAAGTATTTATTTGACCTATAATTAAAGGAATATATCTTCTAGGTCCATAAAGTGAAGAGTAATGATATCTATCACCCCTTTTCAGTTCACCCTTATATCACATCCTACGTGGAGAGTTTAACACCAATCAGACTATTTATCTTTTCTAATTACTTTTTTTTCTCTTTCACTGATTTAATGCCACATAAAGTGACACATAAGAGGTGATACAAGGTGAACTAAAAAGGGTGATAAATATCATTACTCTAAAGAGAATTATTCTATCAAATTATTTTACTAAATTTTTATAGAAAAAAGTATGACTTTGCATGCTTGGAGTTTTTATATTTTTAATGTTCAATGTAATTTTACACTGAAATCTCTATAACACATTCTGTTTTTATGCGAAATGTAATCGTATGTAACATTTTTAATTGGGTTTGATTTGTATATTGGGTCTAAAAGGATATATATGTAATGGTTCGATAAAAGACTTAAAAGTCTATTTGTGAGGGAGAGATCTAATAGAAGTTTTCTTGTTTTTTTTTCCGTAAAAGAGCAATTAAGAGTCAATGTCATATTGCGTCAAAGATTTGAAGTACAATTTATAATCGTACAATCCGTTGAATAAGGGGGACAACCTACTTTCATTTTGTGTTCAAAACTAAGAGAGGAAAACGAAAAATGTGTTCACGATACATATAAAAAGAATGATTGTTACGAGGCTACTTGATCCTTATTTTTCCCATTGATTAGATTGATATGATTAGGAGTGAATGATTTGTGAAATCACTGAGAATTATAGATGTTGCCATGAACGATTTTTGTCCATACAAGTATGCCTCTATCTCTATCTATGATCTTTGATCCATGTTGCTATCTTGGTAGTCTAACTTTCAAGAATCTCAACGAAAACGATGTTTTGGTGAATTATTGTGTTTAAGTGTGTTTTGTTCCAACTTATATTCTTATATTACCTCTTTACGCAATTTACAGGAAGATATAAATCTCAATCATGTTTATGCTGAAAAAATTATTGTGCTAATAAGCTACTTCCACCGTCTACTTTTATTTATCCTTCTATGTACAAAGATTAAAAAGAGCATTTAATACTCTTTATCTTTACACAATTGCCCTTAATTAATATATATGAGATTATTCAATACAATTTTCTTTATATACTATTTAATTAAGGGTAATTTTTTTTAAAAAAAGTATCTTAATATTGAAAAAGGACCAATAATATTGAGGGTTAATGCCCAATAGGCACCTGCCACCTTACTCCTTTGCCCATAAAAGGCACTATCTTTTTTAAAGAACAATGAGTTATGGGAAACTTCCCAACACTCGCAATCTGAGTTATGGGAAGCTTCCTATTACTCAAAGTTTGAGTTATGGGAAGCTTCCCATAACTCAAACGACTCTTTTTATGGGAAAGAAAAGAAAAAAAGAAAATATATGTGCTTTTTATGGGTAAAAAAATAATAATTGGGGTGAGTGGGAATTAATTCTAACTTGAGGTGTTTCTTGGACAATAATCCTAATATTATTGGATACTTTTTTTAAAAGTTAGACAAATAAATATAAACGGAGGAAATAAAATATATTGAATCCAGAAGTTTGGAGAAAAAAAAAAGAACCCAGAAGTCACGGCCCCACGACCCGCGGATTTGATGCCAGATTTTGTTGCACTGCTTTTACAAATTACTCATTAGAACAGCATCTTGATTTTAGGAACACAAAAAAGGAAATGAGCCCCCCACCGGCCCATCCCATTTCCTTTTGTTTTGAGAGCGTGACAAATCATACCCTCTTTACTCATCAACCATTAGTCTGTCCATTATAACTACTAGTCTACTACTATTATTTCCAATTATTGAGTATCTATCCACAATACAAGAGCTTTTTGTGATCAAGATTTTAAAATAATTAAGGGTTGCTATATATTGATTTCGTTGCTAAAAATAAGGTTACAAGTATATCGTTATAGTGATTAAATACTTTGAAACGCTTAAGCGGTTAATAGGCCAATTAATCAAAATTTAGGCAATAAATAACACAATTTTTAAAATAATTTATTTTGGAATAGTTTTCATTTAAATCACTATAAACATTTATAAATATTAAAGTTATCAATATACCTTTTTAATTAATAACTTTACATTTTTATTTAAATTATTAAAAGGGGTAATTAGAGAGAAATGCCTCCTTAATTAAGTCTTTAATTTTTTTAAACCTCTAATTCTTTTATTTAAAGGTAAATATCTTCTTAATTAAGTAATTAGAAAAAACTTCCCTTCATTATTTAGTTTCCTTTTTTACCCAATATAAATACTACTTATTATAAACTAGCCAATTAATTCCCCAATTATTAGGTCACACACTCACGCACAAATTAGATTCTCTCTCTCTCTCTCTCTCTCTCTCTCTCTCTCTCTCTCTCTCTCTCTCTCTCTCTCTCTCTCTCTCCCCTCCTCTAACGGTTTTTTTTTTTTTGCATCTCCATTAACGACGAACGAAGCTCACTCATTCACTCACGATTATTACTCAGCAATTCGCAAGATTTCTTCTTCTCTAAAGGTAAACTAACATCTCTTCTATCTCTTTCGTCTCTGTTTTTTTCTATTTTTTTCTTTTAATTTTTTATTTCATTTTGTTGTTTTGCTGATTTGCAGGTTTGAGTTTCTATATATACGTATACATGTGTATGTATTCTCTATTTTGAAAGCATTTTGATTCACATTTTCATCCTACTTTGCAACTTAAAGCAATTCTACTGTTTTTAAGGTTTTTCTCTTCTAATTGCTTGTTTTGTTATGATTTTGTGTTTATATTCTTAGTTTTGTTCATATTTTGATTTGATATTTGCAAAATTTTGTGTTTAAGCTCTTTTTGTTATGATAATGTGTTTACATTATTCATTTCTTCATATTTTGCCTCTTTTTCTATAATTTCTGTGTTATATTCTTCACTTTGTTCATATTTTGCTTCTACATTGCTAAATTATGTGTCTAAACTGTTTTAATCGCATTAGATTGTGTGTTTGAGCTGTAATTCTGTGAAGAGGTTTGTGCAGTCGCAGAATTCCATGTTTTATACAGTATGAAACTGTATAAAACATGGAATTCCATGTTTAAAACATGGAATTCTGCGCCTGCACATAATTTTTTCCCTTTTCTACTTCTTCCTTTGTTTGTGTTGTTGTATTCTAGTACTAATGTCATGACTTGTTTTCTGCAGATGGTTATGGTTGTAGTAATGTTCGGTTCTCAACGTTATATGCGTTCGTTTGATCTTTTCCGACTCTCGATTCTGTTTTCGATTACGTGTTTCCACAATTACGTGTTTCCACGATCCCAAGTAGCATACATTTGGTGGTCACAAAGATTTGGTTCTGAAAAGCATCCGTTGGAGTCAACTAATCAGTCACGTCGGTCAATGCCAAAAATTGTCAAGTTGCTCTATGATTATTTTTTATGATCATTATATTCTTGTAACGGTTGTTCAATATTCCACCGGTTTAACAATTTTTACAGTTTCTATTGTTATGTTTTGGATCCTTTTTGTTTTTATATTGTGTTGTGATTCATTCCTTTATAATTATTATCTTTCTGTATAGGTTTCGATTCGAGTAGCTTAAGTTGTTAGTGTGCAGGTTAGTAAATTTTCATGTTCAAACATGGAATTTACAAGTCATTTTTATGTGTTGCGCCTTTTTGAGTTTTTTGTTGGTATCAAAACTGTTCTAATCAAATCCTTCACAATATGAAATACTAATCAATTTCCATTTCTAATCAAATTCTTCATAATACTTAATAAACTAACAAGTCATTTTAAACATTACAATCTAAAATATTCCAAAATAAGTACAATTATATACGAAATACTCTTTTCAATACAATAATAAAAACGTCAACACATTCATCAATATTCTTTTAGATAACTGATTCTTTGATCTTTGTTTTCGCTGAACTGCATATACACTCTTCAATGAACATAATCCACTGAGGGGTTGCTCGTCACTTAGAAAAACTAGTAGTTCTTCCTTTTCACTGCTTGTATTTTATTATCTTCTTGTTCATCAGTAAATCTTCTTCTTGGAGGCATTTTTACTTGTATTTACACAAACTCCAACCACAAGAAACAAATTAGTAGTCTTGACTTGATAACTTTTCTTCTTGGTGCCATTTTCACATGTTTTACACAAACTCCAAGCACAAGAAAACATATTAGTAGCCTAAATTGAGTTAATTCCATGTCTAATACAGTTACTAACAACATTCTGCAGAATTTTATATTATGCAGTAATTACACTATAAGGTCCCTAAACTACACATTCTATCTATAATACAGTTATCAACACATGGAATTTAATGATTTGATAAATGTATTAAACATGTAATTCCATGTTTAATACAGTTACTAAAAACTTTCAGCAGAATTCCATATTATGCAGTAATTACACTATAAGGTCCCTAAACTACACATTCTGTCTATAACACAGTTTTCAAAACATGTAATTTCATGATTTGATAATTGTATTAAACATGGAATTCCATGTTTAATACAGTTACGAAAAACATTATGCAGAATTCTACATTATGCAGTAATTACACTATAAGGTCCCTAAACTACAGATTCTATCTATAATACAGTTATCAACACATGGAATTTAATGATTTAATAACTGTATTAAACATGGAATTCCATGTTTAATACAGTTACTAAAAACATTCTGCAGAATTCCATATTATGCAGTAATTACACTATAAGGTCCCTAAACTACACATTCTGTCTATAACACAGTTTTCAAAACATGTAATTTTATGATTTGATAATTGTATTAAACATGGAATTCCATGTTTAATACAGTTACGAAAAACATTATGCAGAATTCTACATTATGCAGTAATTACACTGTACGGTCCCTAAATTACACATTTGTCCTTGTTTATCTATATTTTACAGTATTACATCAAATTTTTGGAAATAATTGCAATATAGGTCCCTGTTTTACAGACTAGTCATGTTTAATCACTCTAATCTTATTTTCGTTCATATTAATCACATTATTCTTTCACATTCATCATAAAATCCTATTATAAACCCTAGAAACTACCAAAATTGTTATTTAGTATCATTATTTTCCTTAATCAAACATAAATCAGTACAAAAATATACAAAACCACACAATAAACACTTACGAATCAAAAATCAATCTCAAAAATCTTACAATAACCATAAAAATTGGGTTATAGTGACTTACTTTTGTGTTTTTTCTGATTTTGTAAGGTGAAACTTCGTTGTTATTGCTCTCCTACACTCCAGGGCTTGTTTTTTGCTGTTTTCCGACGCTTTTTTCGGTTCGCCGTCGATCTTCTTCTTCTTCCGTTCGCCGTCGATCTCTTCTTCTTCAGTCGTGTATGTTGTGTGTGTTGTGTGTGTGTTTTAGACGCTTAAGGTTTTGTTTTATTTGTTTTTAAACAAAAGATACACGCTGGTTTTTTTTTAATTGTTAATTAGGGGTAGTTTTGGGAGAGGCTGTTTTCTATAAAATGTCTTATTGGGGACACCTTTTTTTAAATAACCTTTTTAATAGGCATTTACCTCTAATTGACTCTTATTAAAAAATATAACTTTAGATTTGAATCAAGGTTATCTGATAAAAGAAACTTAATAAAAGTACTTAATTATTAAATATAGCTTTTAATAATTTATTTTATAAAAAATACCTAATAAAATAATTATGTATTGAAAACCTCTTATCTATCTTTTTATACTTTTACTATCCTTATTATTAAATATATTTTTTTTAATACAATATTTATTTTTTAATATTAAACAAATAATTGGACACTACCACCACTACCACCACCACCACCACCACCACCACCACCACCATGTGTTTAACCACTACTACAACCACTACAACCACCACAACCACCACAACCACCAACTACTAATTTCATCAAACACGCGCGTCCGAGATTTTTTTTAAATAGTTATAACTTATTGAAAAAAAATTATATTTTTCTTTTGCATTTATGGATAAAGCAAATAAATATTTATGTCTATAATTTTTTATAATTTTTTTTCTCAAACATGAAATTCAATATCTGAAACAATGATTTTTTTGTTAGCGAATAAAAAAAAATCATAAACGTAAATATTAAATTGTCTCGTTAAAAAATGTAATTTTTTTATTTTTCTGATTTTTTTAGAATTAGTTATCACGATTTTAAAAAAAATCCTTCACGCGCGCATGTGATGAAATTAGTGTAGTGGTGGTGGTTGTTGTAGAGGTAGTAATAAGATGGTGGTGGTGGGAAGTTGTAATAGGGTGATTCAATTTAAATGATAAATAATTAAAGTAATTAAAAAGATTAAATAAGGGTACTTTTGTCAAGAAATATTTTTAATAAATTATTTTATTGAGGGATGCTTTTAACAAATTAGTTTTTTAAATAAGCATTTATGGATTAATGACTCTTAAATCAAAGGTAAAACTTCAATCCAATATTCACATCACAACCATTACAAAAATAACAAATTACATGTTATTAAATTAATTAGATAATAATTAGTTTTTGTAAGTTTAAACCATAAGCTATGTATGTGGTATGTATGTGTCATAATTGCTTAAAAGTAATATTAGATCATCAATATTGGATGAAAGAGTTTTTCTTAAATCAAACATTAATATAAAAATAGAAGTTACATCGTATAATTCTAACTATTGAATAATAGTTATTTTAATTAATTATAAAATAGAAACAATTCAATAATAATATATATTTTTTCAGTGAAAAGCTAGTAGGGCAAAAAAAATTAATTTATTTTTCAAGGGAGGGACATAGTGTGCAAAATTTGATTTTTTTTTTCCTTTTCATCTAGGACCTGTGGGGGAAAAATTTAAATTTTTTCTTTTCCAATAAAGGACACAGTTATGCAATTTTTTTATGAATACTAATTAGAATTTTAGTAATTGATAGAATCGATGTCTAATAATAATCATGTCAACTCTGTCACTTTTTTACCAGTTTATTCAAAAACATAGTGTTGACAGTCGAAGAAATCCATGAGATATTGACAAGTTTGTGCGAACAATGGAGATGAGACAAAATCTTGTCTCAATTTTAGAATGGTGATGGGAAAATATCCCATCTCGGTAGAGGGTGTAAGGGGAGGGGTCAATTTTTTTGATTTACTTTTCAAGAAAATCTCATTTCAATTTTGATGGAGATATGACAAACCCCATTTCAGTTTTGGTGGACTAAATCCAATTACGAACTCAACTGTAAAAAAAAAAATAGTTTCTTAATTATTGCAGATTATTACTTCAATTGTTTCTTGGAGTAAGTGAGTCGTAGATTGTAAATTATGACAAGTTTTTAGTTTATTCTAACCTCGTGAAGAGTCATTCTTGTTTTATAAAAGACAATTATACTATAAGTTTCCATGTAAATTATTTGAGTTAACCACGACACAAATCCTATAGTATACCTGGATCAAAATGGAAGATAATTAATTGGAGATGAGACAAATTACATCTCCATTTTAGAACGGAAGTAGAACGAATCTCATCTCAGTAAGGGATGCTTGAGGATGTTAAAAAAATTGGGTCTTGTAAAAAAATATCATCTCAATCTTAGAATGGAGATGGGAGAAATACCCCCACCTGGGCCTTCGCTGGAAAAGCAAAAAAAAAAAAAAGAATTACGCCCTCGGGCCCCTAGGCAGGTAATGGAAAAAATCTAAATATTTTTTTTCCTTGTGCCCCTTGCGGAAAAAATAAAAAGAATTCCTAAGTCTTTTTGCCCCGGGGCCCTCCCCTGTAAAAGAGAAAAATTACTTTGCCCCCGGTTGGAAATGAAAAAAAGATCTAAAGAAAACATTTTTGGTCCCTAGGCTTCACGTTAAAATGAAAAAAAAACAATTTTTTTCTCTAGGTGGAAAAGGAAAAAAACTAAAAAAAATTGCCCCGGACCCCTCGCTCGAAACAAGAAATAACTGTTTCCCCCCGAGCTCCCATTGTGAAAGAAAATAAATAAATAAAATGTCCCCCGAGTTGGAAAAGGAAAAAAATTCTAAGTTTTTTGACCCCAGCCCCCTGCGCGAAAAGAAAAAAATATAAAAAAGAAATTTTGCCCCCACCCCTAGTTGGAAAGTTAAAAAAAATGGAAAAAATAAAAATTCGGCCTTAGTCCCCTTTTCTGGAAAAGGAATAAAATATTAAAAAGAAATTGTCCCCCAACTGGAAAATAAAAAAAATTACCCTCTCGAGCCCCAGCTGGAAAAAAGTATCTAAAAGTAAACAAATTCTTCCTCCGGCTCCCTAGCTTGCAAAAGAAAAATAAAATTTTAAAAAGATTTTTCTCACTCCGAGTCTCATCGGTTGAAGGAATAAAAAAATGTGCTATGCAGGGCCCCGTGCTTGAAAAAGAAAAATATCTAATTTTTTCTCCCAAAGCCCCTCGTTGAATTAAAATTAAAAAATATCTACCCACAGGGCCTCTAGTTGTAAAGGGGAAAAACAAATTTGGCCCCCGCGGTCCAGTTTTCTGAAGAAAAAAAAATTGGCCCTTAGTACGCAATGTCCCTTCCTATGGTTTTCTATTATTGAGATTACTTTCCCTGAATCTTTCAGTTTTATCCTAATAGGCGGAGCACGTTTGAGACTTCCTCTTGTCCCAAAGGGAAAGACCTATCAGGATAAATTATCCATCTTCGTGTAGCGAAGACGATTCGACCAGGATTACGCGGCTTCATACGAAAAGAGATATGGTAGAGGCTTGGTGAAGCAGCTTTGGGAGGACTATGAAAAGCTTCGTGCAAAGGCCGATTCGGCTCATTCAGAGGCGGCACGAGCGTGGAAGGTGGCTGAACTTGCCAAGAAGAGCTATGGCGTGTTCAAGAGCCAAGCGAGGGAATTTTCCCTGCTTTAGCTGATTTGGGCTCGCATTATAACTTAATATCATGCCTCAGAAGAATTTGATGACGAAGTACATCTACGTCCAATATCGTATATGATGGGGAAAAAGGTAGCTTACCTCATGTGTATTCGACACATTCAGTCTTGTCCCCCTCATCTGGTGAACGGTGTTAATAAAGACGTTCTTCTCGTTCCTGAAGATCCAAACTTCCTTGGTAACTCTCCAGTTATATGAGCTGCTATTGTGATTGCTCCGGAGCTCAGACATTTTCTGGTGGACATGCTTCTTGATGAGTTGCTTCTACTTTCTTCTCGGTTTTTGAGCTTTTCCAACCTTTCTCATTTTTTGCATATATTTTTTTTGTATTGGGTTATGAAAATTATTAGGCAGTTACTTTAAATTTTTTCAACTCATGCCCCTCTCTCTCTCTCTCTCTCTCTCTATATATATATATATATATATATATATATATATCTTTGATCGTTTACGAATAAACTTGTTAAACCTATGGAAAGACAAAACAAAAATACAAAGTAAAACCAAAAACAAATGTGTTAGCCTCACCTTGTTTTATTCCCGTTTTAATATTCGACAAATCATCTTTTAAACTAAAATTCATTTTGGTATCTCTTTAAATGTTTTCCAAAACCCCTCATTAGATTAGTTGTGTTTTTATCCTTGAACTTTAGCTTAGATTCAAAATGAACAGCTCCGCGGTACACCGGACAAGTCTTGCGGTACACCGCAAAGTCACGGACCAGAGGAGCGGTGCACAGGATTGCCCGTCAGTAAGCTAGTAAAATTGCAC
Source organism: Nemophila menziesii (assembly GCA_029959085.1). NCBI lineage: Eukaryota > Viridiplantae > Streptophyta > Magnoliopsida > Boraginales > Hydrophyllaceae > Nemophila > Nemophila menziesii. Next base: position 28,507,225 of record JARWIR010000001.1, on the reverse strand, counting down.
GGTACACCGGATCAAAGGCGCGGTACACCGGACCGATGCACGGACCAGGGACGCGGTACATCGAGTAGTCCATCAGTAAGCTTGAAATCTGGACGAACGTTTTCGCGGTGCACCGGACCATATCCGCGGTACACCGCACGAGAGGGTTTTCTGCACTATTACAAGAGGACAAAGCTTATATCCGTTGGAGATAAAATAGATCCGTTAGAGAGAAGCCTTATGACCGTTGGACCATATTTTCAGCTATAAAATGGAGTTCATTCAAGACACAACTCAAGCCTTCCAACTACCAATCTTAAGAGCAATTAATATTATCATCCAAGGAGGTTTCAAAGGAGCATTCAAGTCATATTCATTGTGAAGCTACTTAGTTCATATCAACTCATTTAGGAGTTTAGTTACAAAGCTTTTATAAGCACCCCTAAACACTTTTCCCTTTCCTCTTAGTTCTTGTAATAGATTAAGAGAGTAGTGTGAGCATAGGTTTTATGCTTGGTTCCTTGTGTTGGTGATAACACAAGTGTATTTTCCTTCAAAGGTTTTTGAAGTGGTTGTAAGGGTTTGTAATCTCACCCGGTTAAGAGTTACGAAGATTAGTTGAGAATCTTGCAAATCCTAAGGAGGCTTCCTTAGGTAGTGGATGTAGGGAAACCGAACCACTATACATCGTTGTGTATCGTATTCTATCTCTACACTCTTTACATTTCCGCACTCTATATGCTTGATAAAATGCCTACATGAATAGTTTGATAATATTGTCTTTTAGGATTATCTAGTTCATTACTATTTAGTTTGCTAAAACAATAGGATTCAAATTAGCTTTTAATTTTATTTACTTGAAATAAAATTAGCCGATTAATTTCTATTGTCCTATTCAACCCCCCTTCTAGGACGCATATAGACTATCAATTGGTATCAGAGCCTAGCTCTATTGTACTTAATCGTTTCTAGAGTTAATACGATATGGATTCTAATCAACCGGAAGGTTCATGTTCTACTAGACCTCCGCTTTTTGTAGGAAAAGACTACTTTGGGTGGAAAAAGAAAATGGAGATTCACGTCAAAGGAATTGATTACTTTTTGTGGCTTGCTATCAAAAAGGGTCCTTATATTCCTTATGTCACGGGTAGTACGGTGGTGAAAGATGAAGATGATTACAATGATCAAGACATAGCTAAACTCACCAAAAACAACAAAGCTATGAACATCCTCATTAATGGATTAAGTGTCACGGAATACGCTAGAGTTAGTGAATGCAATTCCGCTCATGAAATGTGGCAACTCTTGGAGCTATCATATCAAGGAACGGAAGATATCAAAGAAACTAAGATTGGTCTCTTTATCACTAAGTATGAGCTATTTCGTATGGAGCCCGATGAAGCCTTAAATGCTATGCATCAAAGATTTTCTAACATTGTCAACACCTTGAAGACTCTTGGTCAAGAGTACACCAACAAAGAACAATGCCGAAAAATCTTATTTGCTCTTCCAAGGAAATACAAATCAAAAATCAACTCTATAAGAGACACTAAAGATCTTTCAAAAATGACGGTTCATGAACTCATTTGCAACCTCATGACGGAAGAGCTTGTGCTTGAAGAAGAAAAGATAAGAGATGATGAGGAGAAGAAGATTAAGAAATCTATTGCTTTCCATGCCTTGAGTTCCAAGTTGAAAGAACGAAAAGAAAGGAAGGAAAGTGAAGAAGATAACTCACATGAAGAAGAAACTAGTGAAGATGAAGGAGTGGCTATGTTAGCAAGAGATATGAAAAAATTCATGAGATACAAACGCTTTGCTAAGAAAGGAAGTTCTTCCTCACCTTACAAGAAGAATGATAGAGCTATCAAACAAGATGAACCCACTTGCTATCATTGCAAGAAAGTTGGTCACATCAAAACTTATTGTCCTCTTCTTCAAAAGGAGAAACCTAAGAGAGCAATGCATGCTAATATGACTTGGGATACTCAAAATTCGGAGTAAGAAGAAAGTGATAACGAAAACGTCAATCTTGTTGCTTTTATGGGAGAACTTGAAAATGATGAAGATGCTTCTTCGGATGATGATACCGGTTCAACTCACTTTGCCTTTATGGCAAATCATGAAGAGGTAACTCCTAAATCTAAACTTTCTTTAACTAATGATGATGCTAGTGAACAAGATATTCATGAGGCATTTGATTCTCTTTACAATGATTTTTTAAATTCTATTGAAACAAACAAAGTTTTAACAAAAGATTTAGAATTTGAGAAAAATAGAACTAAAGAGGTTTTGAAAGCGTTGGAAGATTGTCAAAATCTTTGTGATGAATGTATAGATGATAATGAAAAACTTCATCTTATTGAGAAAAATCTTTTGGAAGAAAAAGCTTTATTAGAGAAAAAGACTGTTGATCAAAATGCCATTATTTTAAAATTTACTAGTGGGCAAGAAAACTTGGATTTGATTTTAGGTTCTCAAAGAATGGCTTGTGAAAAAAGTGGTGTTGGATATGATCCATTCACTCACCAAAAACCTTTGAAAAATGTTTTTGTAAAATCAAAAATTTCAAATGAAAGTCCATCTTCTTCAAAATCTTCTATCACTTGCACCTATTGTGAAAAACTTGGTCATGATGCATCTCATTGTTACTATCGTAAATTATTGGATTTGGGATCTCTTGTGCCAATTTGGAAAAGGCCTATATGGGTCTTAAAAAGAAAATCCACTAACCCTCATGGACCCAAACCTAATTGGGTACCTAAAGCTTAAATTATTTTTGATTGTAGGGATTGAGCATCAAGAAGCAAAACATATGGCTCCTTGATAGTGGATGCTCAAGACACATGACCGGGAATCCATCATTATTTACACGTTTATATAAAACAAAAGGTGATAGAGTTACTTTTGCCGACAACACTAAGAAACGCGTTTTGGGTAAAGGTAACATTGGTAACATGAATTCTTTACTTATCTCTAATGTGTTACTTGTTGAGGGTCTCTCTTTTAACTTGCTTAGTATTAGTCAACTTTGTGATGTTGGTTTTAGTGTTAAATTTGAAGCATCTAGATGTGTTGTTTTTAAAAATGATGAGTTAGATACTATGTTTATTGCAAAAAGATCGGATAATGTTTTTGTTGTTGATCTTGAGAGTCTTATGTCTAAACATATTAAATGCTTATCCGTGGTAAATGATAGTTGGCTTTGGCATAGACGTTTAGGGCATGCTAGCATGAATTTGATTTCAAAATTATCTAGAAAAAATCTTGTTGTTGGTTTGCCTATTCATAAATTTGATAAAGATAAATTATGTGATGCATGTCAACTTGGTAAACAACATCGTTCATCTTTTAAATCCATAAATAAGGTCATCACCGTTAGGCCACTTCAATTATTGCATATGGATCTTTTTGGTCCCGTTGATGTCACTAGTCTAGGGGGTTCTAGATATGTCTTTGTTGTTGTTGATGATTTCACTAGATATAAATGGGTGATGTTCCTTGCTTTAAAAAGTGATGCCTTCAATGAATTTGCAAAACTTTGTAGAAAGGTGCAAAATGAGAAAGGCCATTCTATTACATGCTTTCGTAGTGATAATGGTAGTGAATATGTGAATTCTCCTTTTGTGCATTTTTGTGATGAATTTGGGATTGAGCATAATTTTTCGGCCCCTAGAACTCCCCAACAAAATGGGGTAGTGGAAAGGAAAAACCGAACTCTACAAGAAATGGCTAGAACAATGCTAAAAGAACATAGCTTGCCTACATACTTTTGGGGTGAAGCCGTCCATACGGCTTGTTATGTGTTAAATAGAGTTCTAATTAGACCCCTTATTAAGAAAACCCCTTATGAGCTTTGGAATGGTAGACCACCAACTATTGCTTATTTTCGTGTTTTTGGGTGCAAATGTTTTATCCTAAACACTAGGGACTATTTGGGAAAATTTGATGCTAAATCGAATGAAGGTATTTTTCTTGGTTATTCCACTAAAGGAAAAGCCTATCGCATTTTCAACAAACGTACTCGTACTATTGAGGAATCTATGCATGTTGACTTTGATGAGACTAATCCGTTTTGTATCAAGAAAGTGGTAGATGTTGATTTAAATGAAGATACTCCACTAGATCAACCCTTAGAATCTCCTACTCAAGAATTAAAATCTCATGATGAATCTCCTAAGGAAAATGATCAAGTCTTAAATGAAGCTAGTACGGATTTACCAAAGTGTTGGAAACATATCAAAGATCACCCAAGTGAATTAATTCTAGGTGATCCAAAAGAAGGTGTTACCACTCGCTCTCGTATTATTGCTCTTTGTGCTCATCAAGCATTCTTATCTCAAATTGAGCCCAAGAATATTAAAGAAGCTTTATTAGACGATCATTGGATTAACGCTATGCATGAGGAATTAAATCAATTTGAGCGTAGTAAAGTTTGGACATTAATGGAGAAACCAATTGACCCTACTATTATTGGCACTAAATGGATATTTCGCAACAAGCTAGATGACACCGGTATTATCACTAGAAATAAAGCAAGGTTAGTTGCTCAAGGGTACAATCAAGAAGAAGGTATTGATTTCGATGAAACTTTTGCTCCGGTAGCTAGACTTGAATCTATTCGTATGCTACTTGCTTTTGCTTGTTATATGAATTTTAAACTTTACCGAATGGATGTCAAAAGTGCTTTTTTAAATGGTTTTATAGACGAGGAAGTCTTTGTTAAACAACCACCGGGTTTTGAGGATCCAAAATTTCCAAATCATGTTTTTAAACTCTCAAAGGCTTTATATGGTTTAAAACAAGCACCTCGTGCTTGGTATGAACGATTAAGCAAATTTTTATTAGATGATGGTTTTAAAAGAGGAAATATTGACTCCACTTTATTTATAAAAGGGTCTTCAAAAGATATCCTTCTTGTTCAAATTTATGTGGATGATATTATATTTGGTGCTACTAATGAAAATCTTTGTGAGAATTTTTCTAAAAGCATGCATAAGGAATTTGAGATGAGCATGATGGGAGAATTGAATTACTTTCTTGGACTTCAAATCAAGCAAATGAAGGATGGCATCTTTGTCAATCAAGCCAAATATACAAAAGAATTGATAAAAAATTTTGGACTTGAAGATGCAAAGGAAATTGGAACTCCAATGAGCACATCCACAAAATTAGACAAAGATGAAGATGGTAAAAATGTTGATGAGAAAGTATATCGAGGTATGATTGGTAGCTTACTTTATCTAACCGCTTCTAGACCCGATATTATGTTCCCCGTGTGTCTTTGTGCTAGATTTAAATCCTCTCCTAAAGAATCCTATCTTAGTGCCGTTAAGCGTATTTTTAGGTATTTGAAAGGAACCCTTAGTCTAGGACTTTGGTACCGTAGATTTACATCTTTTGAGCTAATAGGTTACTCGGATGCCGATTATGCCGGTTGTAGACTTGATAGGAAGAGTACTAGTGGTAGTTGCCAATTCTTAGGTCAATCCCTTGTTTCTTGGTCTAGTAGAAAACAAAATAGTGTTGCTTTATCCACGGCCGAAGCCGAATATGTTGCGGCCGGAAATTGTGTGACTCAAATTCTTTGGATGAAACAAACCTTACTAGATTTTGGCCTAGAGTATGATCGTGTTCCCATTCGTTGTGATAACACTAGTGCTATCAATCTTACCAAAAATCCTATTCAACACTCTAGAACAAAACACATCGAAATCCGCCATCATTTTATCCGTGATCACACTCAAAAAGGGGATATTGTACTTGAATTTGTCACTTCGGAAAATCAACTAGCCGATATCTTTACTAAACCTTTACCCCAAGATCTTTTTGAGAAAATTCGGTGTGAGATTGGCATGCAAATTATCTAACTTTCTTCTCTTGCCTTTTTGTTTAGTGCTTTTTGTGTATACTCTCTTGTTGCTAATATTTTCTTGATGTGATAGGATCCTTTGAAGCTTCTAAATTGTTATCCATTTACTTCCTTAGTCCTTGTTTTATTCAAAATGTATTTTGACCCCTTAAATTTTTCAAAAATCGTATCATTAGTTCTTTTTGTTGTTGACTGATGTCTCCCTAAATGTTCTAATTTTATGCCCTTGGGAGACATCATTTTTGGTGTTTATTTGATTATTTAGATAGACTTTTGGTGCTAATATGCAATAATCCGGAATTTCCTTTTTATTTCTAGCATTTTTAATTTATTAAACTTTTGCGTGTAATATTGGTATTTTTAGTGTAAAGTTTACAGGTTTTAGATGTTAGCTAGGAGAGGAATCCGAAGATAAAGTCAAAGATCAAAAGATAGAGTCAAGACTTGAAGAGAAATCCCGAAGATTTTATTTTTAGAGCTGAAAATCCATTTTCCAGGCCATTGATTGCTGTTTTCGAGGTGCTTAAGAGTTGATTGAGCCGCTGACCTTTGAAGAGAAAACACTCCTTATCGAAGTACGGAACTTTAGCAACTGGAATGAGGTCAATCGGAGTTGTAACGCATCGGGAAAAGCTGTTTTAGTGAAGGCCTATCATCAGTTACGGGATTTTGGGCTTAGAAAGTGGGCTTGGACATTTAATTAGGCTTTTATTTTCTGGTCCAAGCCCTAGTCCGAATTTGCACTTATAAAAGGAGGTCTGGACTTCTATTTTTCACACAATTCACATTCTACAAGATTAAACACCAGAGAGAAGTCAACGGAAGGAAGAAGAAGAAGCTACAAGAGCTGGAGAGGGTCTATATCTCCGTTCGTAGTCATTCCTATTCCGGAAATTAGGTTTTTCTTATCTTTAATTTTGTAATCAAATATGAATTCCTTTATTTTTAATTTAGTATTTCTTTTTAATATGAGCTAAACAATTGATAGTGCTTGAGAACAAATAATGGGAGGATCCTTGCGTTCTCAGGTGCTACATCTCATATTGCGTTTTACATCTTTTTCCTTGCGTCTTAGTTTTTACTTGCATTTTAATATTTGTCTTTCATTTATTTAGTCTTATAACAAAAACCAAACAAACATATTATTGTCTTTTATTTTCATAAGTGCATCAATCACTATTTGTTAGACATTGTGATCAACCATTCCGTCCTTGGAACGAATCTGTATTATCAGATATACTACTTGGGACAACCGTACACTTGCGGTTGTGGTTCGATTTACTTATTGCATTTATTTTAGAACACACAAAGGACCACCAAGTTTTTGGCGCCGCTGCCGGGGACGGTAGCGTGTGACCACGGTGTTTATCCTTTAGTGATAGTTGCATTTATTTTTATTGTTGTTTTTATCAGTTTTACGCTTTTTGCTTGTTTAGTCTTTTCAGGTTTTTAGGTTTGGTGTATGCGAAGAAGGCTCAGATTTGAACCACCAGTTCAAATCCTTGATAATCCGGATTCGTTAATCAGACTTGCAAATAAGAAAAGAAGAGAACAAGAGGAAAAAGAAATGGCGAATATTCAAGATCCATGGTTTACTAATGGTCCACCAGAAGTTCCATTCCGTGCTCCTGCTATAGGAGTAGGTGCTCCAGATATTAATGTTCCGCGATTTCGTCCAGATTCGGGTATGTTAGCTCAATTCCAAAACTTTGGAAATTTTCGTGGAAGACCATCAGAAGATCCTCTTAGAGCGGTACAGAAATTTAAGCAGATATGTGATTCTTATATCACACAAGGAGTCTCAAGAGAACAGATGTATTTTGCTGCGTTTAAATTTTTTGTGATTGATGGAGCGAGTGAATGGCACGATACGCAAGATCCTACGAAGATAACCAACTGGGACCAATTAGAGATTGCGTTCTTTGACAGGTACTACCCAAGTAACATGAGATTAGATGCTGAGTTAGAATTGACGCACTTCCGTCAAGAATATGAGGAAACTGTGGGTAAGAGTTGGACAAGATTCCAGATGTGTTTGCGTAAGGTTCCCAATCATGGCTTTTCAGAACAACAACAGTTAAAGATCTTTTATAGAGGCCTTGATGGAACTTCAAGAGAGAAACTGGATATGCTATGTGGTGCAGGTTTTCTTCAAGTTCAACCCGCTCATGCAAAGATCATCTTAGAGAGAACAGTCAAGAATGAAGTTGGGTGGAGTTCAGTAAGAACACCAGTTAAAAGAGTGAATAATGTTGATATGGAAGAAAAGTTTGCTACGCTAGAGACAAAGCTTCAGACCACACTAGAACAACAATTGAGACAACTTACTCTAGCCGTGAAAGAAGGTTTCTCGAATAAAAGAGGTGAGGTAAAGGTTGCACAAGAGGTATATGGATGTGAGTATTGCGGTGTCAATGATCATAGTTGGGAAAATTGTCAAAATAATCAAGAATCCGTGATGTTTGTGTCCAATAGAGGTAACTTTAATTCAAGTGGTAATGGATATCAGCCTAACAGAAACCATCCGGGGTTTCAATACTCAGATCCTGATGGGGCAGCAAATCCTACTTATGCGTATCAGCCGCGTCCCCAAGGTAACAACTACAATCCAAGACCACACAACAATTACCAAGGAGGACAGAATCAAAATTATGTTCAGAGACAAGCTCCTCAAGACAATTATGATGACTCAATGAATCAGAAGGCCTTACCTGCCCATCCGCAAGAAGGAGTTACTCTTCAGAAAACAGTTGAAAGTTTAATCGCTCTTCAGACACAAGCTATGGAACGTCAAAATGCAATCGAAGCTAATATGAATTTGTTCCAGAATCAACTAAGCCAAATTAATAAACAACTGAATCAGCGTCCACAAGGGCAACTCCCTAGCGATACTGAGAATCCAATCCAAATCGAAGACTGTAAAGCTATTACTCTCAGAAGTGGTAAGAACCTTCCTCCACCTCCTTTTCCAGTTATGAAAGAAAAAGAAGTTAGAAAAGAAAAAGAGGTGGTGAATGAAGATAAAGAAGTTGAAGTAGAAGAAGTGGAGAAGTCGAGTGAAGTTCCGAAAAAGAAAGATGATACTATAATAAACCGTCCTCCTCCACCATTTCCATCGAGAGTTCAAAAGAAGGGTGACATGGCTGATTATCAAAAATTCTTTAACAAGGTAAGAGGACTTAGCATAAATATTCCGTTGTTAGAAGCTATTCGAGATGTGCCCAAGTATGCTAAGTTTCTAAAAAGAGCCCTCACCAACAAAAGGCCGTATTGTGATAATGAGATGATTGGTCTCCCTGAGGAATGTAGTGCTATTTGTCAAGGCAAATTACCTCCAAAGTTAGTTGATCCTGGGAGCTTTACAATTCCGATATCTATTGGTAATGAGTGGAAAGGAAAAGCGCTATGCGATTTGGGTGCAAGCATAAATCTTATGCCCAAATCAATCTTTGACAAGCTTAATATTGAAGCAAGACCCACTTCTATGGTCTTGCAAATGGCGGATCGATCTCTTGCACATCCAGAAGGCCGAATCGAAGATGTCCTCGTTAAGGCAGGTACGTTAATTTTTCCCGCTGATTTCATTATACTTGATTACAACGCGGATAGGAATGTCCCCATTATTTTGGGAAGACCATTCCTAGCCACGGGGCGTACCTTGATTGATGTAGAGAACGGAGAAATGATTATGAGAATCCAAGACGAGGAGATGAAGTTTAATGTGTTTAGACCTATGAAGTTTCCGGATTCCAAGGAAGAATGTTTTCGTATAGATGTAAGGGAACCGGTAAGAAAAGAGCCAATTAATGTTGTGGACACTTTAGGAGTGGAGGAGAAAGAGCTACGAAAGAAACCACCGATCAAAGTTCCTCCAAATCCTAAGAGAAATCCACCACTCAATCATGCGAAGAAGAAAGAGAAAACACGTGTCACGAAGGTTCCAAAGGAACCTAAGAAGGAAAGAAAGAAAAAGGAGTTCAAAGTAGGCGAAGAAGTTTCTATGAAAAAGCCTAAACCTCCTCCAAAGAAATGTGAATCAAAGAACTCTTGGCTAGGACCATTCGTGGTTGCTAAGGTAATCTCAGATAAGTTAGTTGGAATAAAAGCTAAGGGTTGTAAATTCCGAGTTGCAAATATTGATAACCTCACTCACTGCTGGGGAGGTTATGTGAATGACTGATAAATGAGGTAACCCGTCGAGCTTAACGACGTTAAACAAAAGCCAATTTCTTGTATATTAGTCTAAGTTTTTTATTTTTTGCAATTTAGATTAGTTTGATTTTCGTAATTTTAGTGTTTATTATTAAGAAATGAGGAAGGGTAGTTGTTTTTGATGATTTCAGGGATAAAAAGGTCATGAGTTTGGGGTCGAAAGGGCGAAAATAAGAGAAAATTTGTGGTGTTCCAGGGGCCAAACCGGGTCCCCGCATTTGCAAATGCGGGTACCCGGTTTCGAAAGCTAAAAATTCTACATTCTGACCCTGCGTCTTGGGTCCCGCGTTTTCCCGCGTTTTGCTGCGTTTTGCTGCGTTTTGCTGCGTTTTGAATTCGCGCCATCGACGCAAACCGGGGCCCCGCATTTGCAAATGCGGGTACCCGGTTTCGGAGCTGTAACTTTCCGATTTCTCTGACCCCGCGTTTTGGGAGGTCGCGTTTTGGTGCGTCTTGGCTCGCGCCATCGACGAGAATGCAGGTACCCGCATTTGCAAATGCGGGCACCCGGTTTCGAAGGGCAAATCTCTGACCCCGCGTTTTGGGTCCCGCGTTTTGACTGCGTTTTGAGGTAAAAAAAAAAAAAAAAAAAAAAAATTATTGCGTCATATATTGTCAGACGCCCAAAAAAAAAAAAAAAAAAAAAAAAAAAAAAAAAAATTATTTTTCGCGTCGACACAGCGACGCGAAACTGGGGCCCCGCATTTTCAAATGCGGGTACCCGGTTTCATCTGTGACAGGGCCGTTTGAAGCTTTTTAGCCCTAGATTTTTACCTCTTTCTTCAACCCAGCCTCCAAAAACACTCCCAAAACCTAGAATTTCCTGAACATCATCATCAACAACCACACAATCCTCAAATCTTGCTCTCTTTCACCACAACAACATGCAATCAACTCATCTCCCATCCGAAAAATATGATTAAAGTCCCACTTTTCTCCAATTGTTCTTCATCTAAGCTTCAAATTAAATCCAATTCCCTCTTCCCCCGCATCAATTAGCCTTTACCCATCTCATATTCCACCATAATCTTCAAGTCTTAAGCCTCAAAACATCAAAGTTCTAAGCCTTAGCTTCTCACTATTTGAAGTTTTGAGTTTGGGGTGGAAAGAGATGCCTATCAGAACCGGTTTCATGTGTGCTTATCGTCAGAAACGCTTTTGGTGCTATTCAAGAACAAGCTATTGAGATTCCTATTTCACAAGACTGAAGAGGTTCAAATTAAGGCTAATCCGAGGAAGAGGAAAGTGATTGAGGAACCTGAAAGTGAGGAGGCAAATGATCCGATGATGGGTTGGAATCGAAAATCAAGGTGTTGGAAGAGAATCAGGATACGAGGTGCGCTATTTTGGGAAACGTTACAAACAAGTTGAACTTTACTTGTTCAAAGCACAACTTACGATGTCTAGACGCAAGATAAAGTTCATGGACGCAACACCGACAACCAGCCTCGCGCTGGTTCAGATACGTTTTCTATCCCTTCTCATTTAGTGTATATTATTTTATTGCTTTGAGTCTTTTCGAGTCGTGGGGACACGACTCATTTTTGAGTTTGGGGTGGGGTTCGTTGCCTCATCCCAGTTTTTTTTTATGTGTTATTTGTTTTATTTGCTTTCAATAAAATAATTTTCGGAGTTGCGTTTGACTGTAGAAGATTTTAAATGTCCCTTTAAGCATACTTTTGATGAATCAATGATAGTAAATAGTGGACTTTAGAGATTGATATAAAACGCACTTACAATTGCATGCGAACATAGGTAATTGATAGGAAAAATTAATGAACAATGCAAATGAAGTAAGCTTGTACTCAAGGAATATGTTTGGTGTGTAGAACGTGAAATCCTAATTAGTAGAGAACCCACCTAGATATGAACTAAAGACAAGCTATGTACTTAGGAAAATGATAGGGGCAGTTCTTTGTTAGCCATTTGTGCCTTTTTAGCCTTCTATCCCTTGTATTAATTATTATCCGTCTTAGCCCACTTTGAGCCTTTAGCCTTTTCTTTGTAGCCACGATATAAGCCATTATCCCTTAGATATTTAGGCATGACCATATGACCCGCACTTGAATCACAATCCTGAGACATGTCTCGAGCTTGAGTTTGGGGTGGTGGGACCACATATGGGGAATTTAATGGGTTGGGATTGATGTGCTTTGTATTGTAGCACAATTGCAGATGATATATACTCGTAACCCTTTGCCGAGAATGAGAAAAAAAGTGAAAAAGAAAGAAAAAAATAAAAAAATGAAAAATCCATACAGTAGGAACCGGGAACCCGGATTCGTCAAAACCGGGAACCCGGTTTGCTTCTGTACAAAAAAAAAGAAAAGAAAAAGAAAAAGAAAAATATGAATAAATAAAACATCCGGCAAAGTGGAAATTTCTGAAAATCATCTTGCTTATAGTGGGTAGACATGGGACGCTAAATTGTTGCGTATATGGGTGAGTGAGAACATCTTTTTGAGCGTTAACTCAAGCTCGAGGACACTGTTGATGGTAAGTGAGGAGAGAGCCAAAAGCTCACTTCAAATTTACCAAATATACATCCACACCCGTCCTTAAGCCAATATTATAACCGTAAAGACCTCGTGATTCCTAAGTGCATAGTGAATTTATAATTCTGTTGATAGGGAATACACTAAGTGGAGCGTTCAAAGCAAGGTAGGATTAATGACCACCCTATAGCCATCATACAGATATGAGTACAAGTGCAACCTTCAAGCATTGCGACTTTAATTTTATGATTGAGATTACTTATGTTTGATGTTGCATGATTAGTGTATGTATATGTTAGTTCTTAAAGTTTTGCTATATGAGATTTATCTTTAGAATTGCTTTAGGTTTATTTGCTAAGCTTCTATTTGTTCTTGCGTTTACTTCTACCCCTTGTTTTGTTTTTAATTTTGCTTTGTCGGGACGACAAAGGTTTGAGTTGGGGGTCTTGATGTCTCCCTAAATGTTCTAATTTTATGCCCTTGGGAGACATCATTTTTGGTGTTTATTTGATTATTTAGATAGACTTTTGGTGCTAATATGCAATAATCCGGAATTTCCTTTTTATTTCTAGCATTTTTAATTTATTAAACTTTTGCGTGTAATATTGGTATTTTTAGTGTAAAGTTTACAGGTTTTAGATGTTAGCTAGGAGAGGAATCCGAAGATAAAGTCAAAGATCAAAAGATAGAGTCAAGACTTGAAGAGAAATCCCGAAGATTTTATTTTTAGAGCTGAAAATCCATTTTCCAGGCCATTGATTGCTGTTTTCGAGGTGCTTAAGAGTTGATTGAGCCGCTGACCTTTGAAGAGAAAACACTCCTTATCGAAGTACGGAACTTTAGCAACTGGAATGAGGTCAATCGGAGTTGTAACGCATCGGGAAAAGCTGTTTTAGTGAAGGCCTATCATCAGTTACGGGATTTTGGGCTTAGAAAGTGGGCTTGGACATTTAATTAGGCTTTTATTTTCTGGTCCAAGCCCTAGTCCGAATTTGCACTTATAAAAGGAGGTCTGGACTTCTATTTTTCACACAATTCACATTCTACAAGATTAAACACCAGAGAGAAGTCAACGGAAGGAAGAAGAAGAAGCTACAAGAGCTGGAGAGGGTCTATATCTCCGTTCGTAGTCATTCCTATTCCGGAAATTAGGTTTTTCTTATCTTTAATTTTGTAATCAAATATGAATTCCTTTATTTTTAATTTAGTATTTCTTTTTAATATGAGCTAAACAATTGATAGTGCTTGAGAACAAATAATGGGAGGATCCTTGCGTTCTCAGGTGCTACATCTCATATTGCGTTTTACATCTTTTTCCTTGCGTCTTAGTTTTTACTTGCATTTTAATATTTGTCTTTCATTTATTTAGTCTTATAACAAAAACCAAACAAACATATTATTGTCTTTTATTTTCATAAGTGCATCAATCACTATTTGTTAGACATTGTGATCAACCATTCCGTCCTTGGAACGAATCTGTATTATCAGATATACTACTTGGGACAACCGTACACTTGCGGTTGTGGTTCGATTTACTTATTGCATTTATTTTAGAACACACAAAGGACCACCATTGACAAAGGGGGAGAAATTTTAGTTAAACTTTTTCAAATGCATTTTGTGAGGGGGAGTTTTTATAAAAACTCTAGTGATTAGATTGAGGGGGAGTTTTTGTTCAAAACTTAATCTTAGGCATCTTCAAAAGTTTATGATTTGTCAAACATCAAAAAGGGGGAGATTGTTAGCCTCACCTTGTTTTATTCCCGTTTTAATATTCGACAAATCATCTTTTAAACTAAAATTCATTTTGGTATCTCTTTAAATGTTTTCCAAAACCCCTCATTAGATTAGTTGTGTTTTTATCCTTGAACTTTAGCTTAGATTCAAAATGAACAGCTCCGCGGTACACCGGACAAGTCTTGTGGTACACCGCAAAGTCACGGACCAGAGGAGCGGTGCACAGGATCGCCCGTCAGTAAGCTAGTAAAATTGCACGGTACACCGGATCAAAGGCGCGGTACACCGGACCGATGCACGGACCAGGGACGCGGTACATCGAGTAGTCCATCAGTAAGCTTGAAATCTGGACGAACGTTTTCGCGGTGCACCGGACCATATCCGCGGTACACCGCACGAGAGGGTTTTCTGCACTATTACAAGAGGACAAAGCTTATATCCGTTGGAGATAAAATAGATCCGTTAGAGAGAAGCCTTATGACCGTTGGACCATATTTTCAGCTATAAAATGGAGTTCATTCAAGACACAACTCAAGCCTTCCAACTACCAATCTTAAGAGAAATTAATATTATCATCCAAGGAGGTTTCAAAGGAGCATTCAAGTCATATTCATTGTGAAGCTACTTAGTTCATATCAACTCATTTAGGAGTTTAGTTACAAAGCTTTTATAAGCACCCCTAAACACTTTTCCCTTTCCTCTTAGTTCTTGTAATAGATTAAGAGAGTAGTGTGAGCATAGGTTTTATGCTTGGTTCCTTGTGTTGGTGATAACACAAGTGTATTTTCCTTCAAAGGTTTTTGAAGTGGTTGTAAGGGTTTGTAATCTCACCCGGTTAAGAGTTACGAAGATTAGTTGAGAATCTTGCAAATCCTAAGGAGGCTTCCTTAGGTAGTGGATGTAGGGAAACCGAACCACTATACATCGTTGTGTATCGTATTCTATCTCTACACTCTTTACATTTCCGCACTCTATATGCTTGATAAAATGCCTACATGAATAGTTTGATAATATTGTCTTTTAGGATTATCTAGTTCATTACTATTTAGTTTGCTAAAACAATAGGATTCAAATTAGCTTTTAATTTTATTTACTTGAAATAAAATTAGCTGATTAATTTCTATTGTCCTATTCAACCCCCCTTCTAGGACGCATATAGACTATCAAAATGAACACTAAAATACTAATAAAAACACAAAAATATAACATTATGGTCCTCGACAGCGGCGCCAAAAACTTGTCTCTTCCGAAAGTGTGATAAAATCAAACCAACACCCTATAAGCCACTTCCCGCAAGTGTACGAGTTGTTGACAAGTATTAATTTGATAAATACTAAGGGGTATTATCTCCACAGGGACTATCAAGGTTACAATTTAAGTGTTCCAAAAGTATAATAATGTTAATTTGCTAAGTAAAATGAGAATTAAATAAATATGATTTTTATTTGGTTTTTGTTTAAAGGACTAAAATGCATATAAGATAAATAACTAATTGACTAAAATGAGAATTCAATTAACTAATGAAATGGATGATACAAGATAAATGCTTGAGTTTTGCTAGTATTCCCTTATGTTGCTAATTTAATGGTTTTCTAAATAAGGGCGAGTTGGGTAAATTCACATTAGATGGGATTCAACAATACTTCTAACTCCTATCAGTGGTTTGGAAGGCAATCTTTCCGCAATAGGGACAACTATTAGATGACCCTAAAATTAGTTCTGATGATGGAAATTCTAAGAGGAACATACGTTTTTAGGCCTAAATTCTGAAATGATATTTTTAAAGGCCTGCTTAGATTTTATGGTTTTTTTAAAGGCTTGGTTATGATTTTTCTGATTTCTAGTTAGATTTTTGGGGGTATATACCCACTATTTTAACTTTTTTAATTACATCATAAGTCCATGTTGAAATTTTCTGGTTCAGTGTCCTTTTTTTGCCAAGGTTCGTGCTTTAATTCGGGAGTATATACCCACTGTTTTCACAACAAATTTTTCCTTGTCAGGTTCCATGCCATTCCAGCTCATTGATAAAGATCCTACCCACAAAAAATGCAAAATAGTGGGTAAATACCCACTAAAAATACAAACCAGTGGGTATATAGCCCCTAAAATGCAAAAAAAGGGGTACATTACTGGAGGTCTGAATAAACAGATTTGAGATCGATGAAGGGGGTAGCGCTCATGGTGGTGGAGAACAAGAAGGTGGGGCAGGATCCAACTGTGATTTGTTCTAAAAAAGGTGGAAAATGGCCAGATCTGGAGAGTTCCTGCGAGATCTGGTACACGACGACAGTTTTCGGGTGCAGTAGGGCAGCGACTTTGCTGGGAACGGAGGGGAAGTGATACCAGAATAAATGGAGGGAAGGTGATACAGTGGGTATATACCCCCTAAAAATGCAAAAAAGGGGTACGTTACTGGAGGTCTGGATAAACAAATCTGAGATCGATGAAGGGGGTGACACTCATGGTGGTGGAGGTGGCATTGTGAGAACGCTTTTCTTAGGCGTGAGATTTTGTGGCTCGTTAATGGTGGTTATCTTGTACAGAAGAGCGCTTTTCTTGTGAACGGTGACAATGGTGGATCTAGATCTGGATCTGGAAGGGAAGGTGATGGCGGCGAAGGGAAGTCAGCTGGGTGGAGGAGAGGTATGTGGTGTAGATCTGGGTGGAGAATGGGTTGTGCGGGATTTCTTGTGCAGAAGAATGGATCCACGGCGGCGGTTGTTTCTTGTGCAGAGGAGCGGCGAACGGCGGGAAGGTGAGAACGGAGAAGAATGGGTCCACGACGGCGGAAATGTGAGAAGGTGGGAAGGTGGGAAGGTCCGGCGGCAGGTTTTCTAGTGCACAGTAGAGGCGATCGGGAGCAGAGAGAAAGAAGGGGGAGGGGCGGGTTTTCTGGTGAGAGAGAGTGGGTTTTAATTTGTAAACCTAATGGGAGGGGAGGGTAGTTATATGGTATGGTTAGCTTCTAATGAGGGTTTACAAAGGGGCCTTAATTTAAAAAACTAAGGTGTATATGGGCCTTTATTCTTATTTTACCCAAATTCTAACCCCATTGATTACCTAATTGGGCAAGACCTCCTGGTTCAATGTCGCACACTAGGCGCCCATATGCTAGTTCAGAAATTAAACCCCACTCCCAGGTGAAAGCTTAATTACTTGAGCTACCCACTACTTAACTACTGTATGGGTAGTATTATAACAAACATATAGTCAATGGTATATGAATAAAGGCCAATCTCATTTACACAATTTAATATCCCAAATATAGTAAAACAATTTAATATTTAAACACAAGTTCTTATAAAAGCGAACCTTAAGTTATGAGGGTTGGTTCATAAAGGTAAAATGAAAACCACTAAAAACTATTGCAAGAATAATGACTAAAATGCAAAATAGAATGAAATTAATCTTTGGAATGATAGTAAACGGATCCCGGATTATGAATATTCATGGAGTTTGGTTTAGAAACTGTAATCTTCTTCTCATGTTGGATCCAGACGTTTTGTGCTCTTCTCTAATGTTTTATTTTGATGTGTATTGATTTGGGGGATTCTATGAAGCTTATTCAATAACCTGAAAAATTTTGGGACCCCTTTTGCTTGATTAATTAGGTTTAGAAGGGCCCAAGCCGTTTAACTTAACATGAATCTAGTTCGAGCCACGTTGGAAGCAAATGACATAACTTCTTCATTTTAACTGAGAATTGACTTACATCAATTAACACGCGACACTGACTTCAAGATTCTTCTTAATCAAAAGGAATCAGGTCCAAATATCTCACAAATATTTCATAGCGACTGAAACAAAAAGCCGCAAAGATTTCTTCAGCAAACGCTTCAACTTCCCAAAGTGACTCTAAGCTTAATTTCCACTTAGTGTTGGGGTTTATCTTGACTTTTTGACTTATTCTCCTCATTTTGGCACCTTGTATCAACCATGTACCTAAATCTACACACTTAACACACAATTAAGGCACAAAATCTCTATAAATAGTAATATGTCCAAAACAAGAGGCAAAAGTATATTATAGCAAATATTAGGGAAAAATACCTCACTTATGCTCTATGAACTCCCAAAAGAATATCTCATGAATTGATTGATACATCACATGTCAAAATGAAGAACAAGTGGACAAACACCTCTTTTACCGAACTTCTTCAGTTGTGGGTATGAAGAGTGCAACAGGAAGCTAAAAAATTTGGGCATGTGATACATCACGATCGATCTGTGTTTGAATGATTGTTTTTTGTATTATTAATAGGATGAAAAGATGGAGAATTGTCCAATTGTGGTGAATTAAGGTGGGATCCAAAGAAGGAAAGAAAGTGCCACATAAGAAACTGCATTATTTTCTGATTGTGCAAAGGTTGCAGAGAATGTATGCTTCGAGGCACACCGCTGGTCGCTCCTAGAGTGTGATAAAAATCAACACCAAAGAAGAGAAGCAACTAACCTCAAGTGTACGGGTCGTTCCAAGTAAAAGTACGGTTTTTCGTCTCCGTAGGGATTACTAGATTAAGATTAAGTGTTTATTAAGAATAGTAGAAGTAATTGCAATAATAAATAAAAGCAGATATTTGTTTGTTTTAGAGTGATTAAAGACTAATGCAAGAATTGAAATTAAACTAAGATGAAAGCTAAATTAAACCGAGGAAGATTACTTAATATGAGAGATAGCTTGAGTCTTGCTCGGGGATCACCTAAGTTAATTAATCTAACGTTTCTAGTGTAAGGGTAAAATCGACCTTTTATAAGCCGGGATTATAATGTCTTCCTAAATCCCGCCAGGGTAGATAAGAAGCTATCCTACGGTATTGATTACCTTGTCAGAATGACACTAACGTACTTTCAGATGAATATGATTTTAACCCAATTGACGACGTGGTTAGTTAAGACCACCATGTTCAATAACGCATACCACACGTCTATATTCTAATTCTGTAAATAAACCACCCTCTTCCGGATGATCGCTGCCACTATGAATAGCCTAAACATTTAAACCTATCACTAGTTGTCCAAATTAACAATATCAAACAAGCATAAGAATATAGTCAATATACCCCTTTATGCAATTCACAAGCTTGAAGTGTTTAGCTCATAATTAAATAAATAAAAGAAATATAATTAATTAAAGACTTAATTCCTAAAACATAAAATAAACTAAATAGAACCTAAAGGGTGGAATGCTTGAGCTGTTGTTGGGGGAAGAATGGTCATCTCCAGCTTCTGCTCCCTTGCTTCCAAGCGTTCTGGCTTTTCCCTCTCTTAAAATAATGATATAAAATTAAGTGTACTTATTAACGAGGTCAAAAGGAGCTTACATAAATTTTTAAAATGGATTACACCCACATGGCTTAAGTAAGTGATTAAAGGGGTCCAAATCCGTATTAATTAATTCGCACTGCACTACACTACTTCAGTAAATAGGCCGCAACTTTTGCATCGTAAGTCCAAATATGCTGATTCCACTTCTCAAATATCATTGACTTCAAGGCCCATCTTTTTAATTTGAACCACAAAGTCTGAATCCTCACCTATTGGCGTGGGAAACAGAAACAAGTGCAGACTTTACTCTTTCTCAAACTCCTCCACCTTTACCAAAGTGATTTATTTTTCTCCTTTAATGCTTTTTCTTGGTCTTGTACTTGAATATTAACTTATTATCTTTATATTTATGACTCCTAGCATCCATATACCTAAGAACTTCACACTAAACAAACAATTAACGCGCAAAATCTCTAAAAGTAACAATAAGTCTAAAACGAAGGAAGGAAGTGCATTATCGCAAAATACGACTATTAATCTAGTAACGAAGTCCAATTTACACCTAAATGATGTTTCCTAAGGGTATTTTTATATCACATATAGGGAGACATCAACCGCCAAATATATGATTCGGAACCATACCGAAAAGAGTACAGACGAAGATGTGTTGCGTCATCTAGTTGATGGTACTAGTTGGAAAACATTTGGCGAGAGGAATTCTGAGTTTGCTAGTGAACCACAGAATGTACCTTGGATTTGGGCATTGATGGGTTTTGTTCTTTCTCCATGCAAAACAACTCATATAGCATGTGGTCGGTTATATTGACAATCTACAACTTTCCACCTTAGTTATGCATGAAAGAATCCACATTTATGATTACACTCTTGATTCTGGGTCCTCGTTCACCTGGAAAAGATATTGATGTATTTCTCCGTCTTGTTAGAGATGAGTTGGAAAATATCGTGGGGAACGGGGATAGTTGCATACAATGCATATATGAAAGGGGAATTTGTAATGAAGGTTTGTTTGTTGTTCTCGATTAATGATTATCTGGTTAGATCATACACTTCAGGATGGCCGGGTAAAGGTTACTTAGCGTGCCCAAAATGCATGGAATCTACCCTGCGGTGCGGGTGATTCAAGGGTTCTTTAATTTGATCACAAACGGTGGTTACCTAATACCCATTGGTCTAGAAAAGACGTATCTTCGTACATGAGGACGAGCATAGGTCCCCACCTATAAAACATAACCCCGTCGATATTCAAACACAATTAGATGGGTTGCCTATTGTATTTCTCGATTTACAAAAGGATTTCGCGTGGCAAGGAAAAAATGAAAACAGGACCTTGTGAGCTTAATTGGAAGAAAAAGATTATTTTTTACCATTTACCATATTGGTCAAAAAGTTTGTTGAAACATAACATTGATTTTATGAATTGTGAGAAGAATGTGAGTGATAGTCTGCTCGGTACAGTGGTTGGTTTAGATGGTAAAATCAACAAAGATAATGTGAAAACAAGGAGGGATTTGAAATATATGGGTATCAGGAAAGATTTTTGGTTGTTCGAGAACCGAGCAAAAATGATACTACCAGAGAAAAAGTATGTTATGCCCCTGGGAAAGCGACGTGTGTTTCTGGATTTGTTGAAGTTGATGAAGTTTCTCGATAGATTCACTTCTAGTTTGCGGGACAATGTTCAGAGTGATTTGGGGAAGATCATCGGTATAAAATCCCATGACTGTCATATATCAATGTAGTCTCTTTTTGTGGCTAGTATTCCAGGGATAAAAATTGACAATAAATCGATATGCAATCTGATTATTGGGTTGTCTAACGTTTTCAAAAATGTGTATAAAAAGAACCTAAGTAATAAAGAACTAGGATCGAGAACGTCTGAAGTGGTAGAGCTTATGTGCAAGTTGGAGATGATTTTTCCTCTCGCTTTTTTTGACATAATGGTTCACCTTGTCGTACACTTGTACGAGGAAGCTTAGTAAGGAGGTCTGATTCAAATGTGTTGGATGTACATGTTTGAGAAGTACTTGAAGAAACTCAGAGAATATATTTGGAATCCGGTCAAGACTGAGGGTTCAATTGCCGAGGGATATGTTGTAGAGTAAACAAGTGACTTTTATATCTCAGTACCTTCAAGAAGAAAGCACAAAATTAGACAAACCAGGTAGATACAGTGAGACGATTTCAGACCCAAAGAAATATTCATGTTCAAGAGCCAGTTCCATTCGATCGGTGTATCAAAGTTTCTTAACTAACCATTCAAAGAGAAGGAGCATATCGATTGGTACATCCTTCTTAATTGCGATGACCTCCAAGGCTATATGATTTAAGTAATTTGATATAAAAACATTTTATAAAAAATCTTATTTATGAATAATAACACTATTCTTTGTGTTTAGGGAACACATGTGCTACAACTTTTTGGTATAGAGAAAAAAAATCAATGAGAGCATTTCCATGATGGTTCTTGAAAAATGTGATCAAGCTATTAACTTTTCTAATTAGTTTGTCTTTATTACAACTAATAACTATTTTTGTGGATATGTGTTTTAAATGAGAGAAGCTGGTGATCCGCGTGTTTCCATTGAAATATAGGACAATGGTGTAATTTTGAAAAAATAGGGGCTTAGTGTAACTTTTAGAATATTTAGGGACTTAATATTATTTTTTAAATAATTTAGTGCCTTAGTGTAATTAAATAAAAAAATTGGGTTTAAAAACAATTTAAATATTATTGAGGGCCTTAATTGTATTTTTTTTATATAATTTAGGGTCTTAATGTAATCAAATAATATTTTAAGTATTAAAATAATTTTTAATATTGCTTAGGGCCTTAATTGTATTTTTTATAAAATTTAGGGCTTTATTATAATTAAATAAATTTTTAGGGTTTAAAAATATTTTTTAATATTATTTTGGGCCTTAATTTTACTTTTTAGAAAATTTCGGGCCTTAGTATAATTAAATAAAATTTTAGGGCTTGGAAATAGTTTTTAATATTATTCAGGGCCTTAGTTGTTTTTTTAGAAAATTTAGGGCCTTAGTGTAAATAAATAAAATTTTAGGGTTTAAAAATAATTTTTATATTATTTAGGGCATTAATTGTATTTTTTAGAAAAAATGTAAGGCCTTTGTGTAATTAAATAAAATTTTAGGTTTCGAAGATAAATTTTAATATTAGTTAGAGCCTTAAATTTTTTTTTGAAAAGTTAGGGTCTTAGTGTAATTAAACAAAATGTTAGGGTTTAAAAATGTTTTTTAATATTAATTACGACCTTAATTTTTTTAGAGAACTTAGGGCCTTAGTGTAATTAAATAAAATTTAAGGTTTGAAAATAATTTTTAATATTATTTAGGGCCTTAATTGTAGTTTTTAGAAAATTTAGGGATTTACATGTACATATGGCAGCAGTTATGCCCCAGGGTCATGGTGGAGATAATAACGGGGAAGATCCTTCTCGGAACCCGAATATTCTTATATCGGGTTGCAGCGCACTAGGTATGATTTTTTTTATTAATTCAGTATTTTTTCTAGTTTTTTATTAATCGGGTATTTTAACAGGGAAAAGGGCCGAAGCCTAGGGTTCCGACCACACTAGCATCAGTCGTTAAGGCTATGCAAAAGAAGGGTGGAAAATATTCCGAAGATTTCTGCATCTTCGATAAGACATGGAATCCGAGGAGTACAAACGGGCACTAAGTGAACCACGTGATTAATCTCACGGTCCGAGAAAGGACGCTCCCTTTCATGCATAATGACGCTAAGTTTATCCTACTTTCGATCCTTGTCCTACAAGTTCTTCAGCTTGCCAACCCGACCTGCAATTAATGCTCAGAGACGAGAAACTTGATGATGAAGAAGATGAGACCCAACTTTGCTCTTTTTTTTTATATGCAATATTTGACTTGACTATATATTTGACTTGTATCGACCTTTATGTTTGACTTTGTAAACTTTATCCGGATCTGCAAATAAAATATTACGATTGTTTTATTTTAGCGGTTTATATGATTTATTTAATAATTAAAAAAATTATTATTACAAATAAATTAATACAAAAAAAAAATTAATTAACAAATAAAAACAATAATAAAAAGGAAAAAAATTAAAATAAACTTTCGAGGACAAAGTCCTCGCAAAAGTAAACAAAAAAGTTCTCGCATCATACAGTGTTCACGAGGACAATTGTCCTCGCGAATGTCTTTGTCATTTGCGAGGACACATATCCTCGCGAAAGACATTTTCATCTGCGAGGATATTTTTCCTCGAGCTAGATACGCGTTCATCTATGATGACACACCAAATTCGTCGTATTCTTTTACGACGAATATTTAGTTAGGATCTTTCGCGAGGACATGTTCTCATGAAAGAACAAATGATGGCTTTCACGAGAACTTAACTAAGTCATTCGTAATGACAAATGTCGTCCAAATGTTGAAATCCGTAGAAACGTTTGTTGAAAAGTATAGTCATGCGGATGGATGATAACGGTAATGAAGGTGTGTGGGTGAAGAAGATGAATTAACTGGAGAAGAAGAGAGTTGGTTGCAAAAAATAAAAAGACTAAACAAAATTTAGGGTATTTTATAATTATTTAAAATATATAAGATTAATTAATAATTTAAATATTTTAAACTATTAGAGAAATCAAATAGGTCATCTTATTGAATAATAGATTTTAGCTGACCAAAAAAAATAAAAAAAATAATAGATTTTCTTGGGACGAAAATCATCCATAAGACATAAACATACATGCATCTTAAATTTTTTTAGAAGGAGAAATCAAATATTTAGAAACATGATAAGCCAAAAATTAATATAATTTTGCTAAAGTGTGATCTACTGCAAGATTCTCTGTAGGTTTGTGGGATGTTATGTAACATAAAATGGTAAATTTTCAAGTGGAAAATTCCACTTGTTTGTGAATGAAGTTATACTATTTACAGAAAATGTAGCGATTCATTAACTTGTGAAGTTTTCTTTCTGTAGTATACACTAAAAGTTGGGTCTGAAGTGAGCTGAGCTGATCTCTCCTCATCAGATTTATGTATTGTCAATCTCAGACTTTCTTACTTCACTTTCTCTGTTTCCATCTATATCGCTGTTCCCGATGTCTGCAACACTGATGATACGATCACACCATGCCAAAACGAGAGACAGAGAGATTTATCTATGAGTTTGTTTTGTTGCGTCCAGAGACACTGATGTTATCTGAAAGTGCAACATGCTCATCAAATTTGCAATGTACTTCCTTTTTTTTTTTTTTTTTACTGAATAAGGTACGATTCAAGATAACATGATTATCTGCCGTACTAATTAGTAGATAAGTATGAGGACCATTTAAGCAAGAATCTATCAATTATCATCTATAGGAGACCAGTTTTTTTATCTCTCGGTTGTTTGAGGAGTTTTTTTTTGTTTATTTTTTAACTTTTAAGTATTTAAAAAAGAAATATCTCAAAAACAATGTGGAGGCATTCTTTTGAACGCCTCCCTTCTATAATTTTATCAATTAATAAAAACATTAAAGATTAGCGTTAATTAGGTTGAGACGCTTTTCGAAAGAACGCCTTCTTTATAACCCGAAACCAGGTTTAGAGGCGCTTCTCGCCTTATAAAATACAACAAACCCTTACTTCTGCCATAAACGAAAAAGAACAAAAAAAAGTAGGTACTTCGCAGCCGCCGCTCCCTGTTGACTCCGACCGCCACCACCATAGCCCTTACTACCATAGCCCTAATCTATTTCTTGATCTTCTAACCTAGGTATATTCTCCCCATCTCCCTCCTCCCTTTCATTTGATATAATCACTCACACACACACACACACACACACACACACACACACACATATATATATATATTAAAGTTATAACAATGTGAAATTTGTGTATATTTCGTAGATTTGTGTAGGGAAAATACATCCGTGGGTACCCAGCGTTTTAGAATTTGACTTCCGGGTGTCTAAACTTTAAAAACTGACAAATCAGTACCTAATGTTTTAATATGTGTACCCCGTTACTACCCACTGTCAAGTTCTCCGTTAAATGCCACGTGGCGCGTAAGTGGCAGATTTTCCCTCCAAATTGAAGGGCATTTCCCGTAAATCCTTAATACATATTAAAAAAATAAGTGAGAAAAGCCCTACTCCAACATGTGGAAGGGAATTTATTCTTAGTAAAAAATTCAAAGGAGCTCAAGCGTCTCCCTCCTTCTTCCTCACGCTAACCCTCGCTTGGAGAAGAAACCCTTACCCTTTTTCTCACTCTCAAGCTCCTTAGCATCTTTACTCACGTTCTCAAGTTTATACATTCCACTACACTCATGATTCTCAAGCCTTCCACCGTGAAAAGTATTCTAAATGGGTGAGAGTGATCCACCAAAAATGGCTCTAATCAAGAGCTAAATGATGTTCATCCAAGAGGTATGCGTGGTTTTGCCTTTTCCTTAAGAATTTTGTGTTCCCTTTAGTCTTTAATGGTGTATATTGTCTCATTTTTGTGTTCTCTTGTGTTTTTTGCAGGTACGGTGTCAAGTAGTCATGCTCAAACCCAATCACAGGGGTTATCCTCTCAAGCTAGCATAGAAAAAGAGTTTGGGGATGCCTTGAGTCTCTGTAACAGGGGTCTTAGCTTTAAAAAACTAATGCTTGAATTGCAATGTTTAAAAAAAGTCTTTTTTATAATAGGAAAATGAAATTGAGTATTATTTTTTGTTGTTTTGAAGTTTGTGTTGGTGAATTGTGTATCATGGAGTATGTAGGTTTACTGATGTACTTGTGCATTTGTGTTTCTTGTCTCCACTGAAGTTATGCATCATTAGTAAACAAAGTGTATTCTTAGTTGAGTATATGGCTTAACATCACTGCAATTGAAGTAGAATATGTTAGTCATCAATGCTTTCCCTTTTTAGCTCACTGGGATGATAAATGTAGAAGTTTAAACATAGTGGATAAACATCATTGAGTAAATAAAAGAGAAGAAAATCTATATATAGATATATTACTTAGCTAAATTGGATAAGATAATTGCATAAAAGTCTCTGGTTTCTTACACTATTCTATCTCTAACTTGTGTTTTTATGTTTTGCAAAATATTTTAATTTAGACGTGTTCTTTGGTGGTGTTTTGAGGATGGGAAGTATAAAAGAGGGTCCATGATTCAATTCTTCAACTGTCACCACAAGAAGATGAACATGGCTAAACTCCGGCATATGGCTAAAACTCTAGGATTTGTTACTGATGCTGATTTTATCAACAAACCATTTAGCTCTTTGACACAAATGCTTGTGAAAATTACAACTACTGAGGATATGAAGATGATGGGTTTGATTTTTGAAGATGATGTCCATGTCGAGTTGTATATTGTAGGGACTATGTTGAGTAAGCCTTTGATAAATGATGGACTATCTGATCATACGAAAAATAAGTATCACAAGGAAAGTGATAGTGAGGATGGTGGTTCAGGGATAACACTTTCTACGTAGAGAATGACTTTGAAGACTCAGATGGGGAAGATACTTTTGATATAAAAGAAAACCCTTTAGTCGCCTTTCTTTTTCGTGAATAGTTTGAGACTGTTTTAGAATTGAAGCTGAAACTCGATCAAATGGATAAGTTGTGTAGTGATGAAGATTCAGATCCCTTGCTCAGTGACTCAAAAATATTTTAATAGTGGTGTTAGTGACTCGAAAGAGGAGTGCGTTAGAAAAAGGCCTAAATTAAAGATGTTCAATGATCGTCATGACTTGAGGAAGCCAAAGTTTGAAGTTTGAATGATTTTTAGAAGTGTAGAAGTTAGAAGTGTAGAAGTCCTACGCAGGGCTAATGTTGCATAATCCATTAAACATGTAAAAGATTTCAAATAATGCAACACGAGTTGAAGGTCAGGGCCATATGCAAAAAACCTTCATGAAATTGGGTACTATATGCTCGGAGTATCCAATGCTCTAATGGTTTCAAGTTAGGACTCTCAATCCTACTCATAAATATGGTAAGCTTTTAAATCACAAGTTGTTTTCTTATAAACAAATTGCGCACTTGTATCTTGAATACATTCAAAATGACGTGTACAAGAAGCCTAAAGCACTTAGACAAAAGATAAGGAGTGACTTGTAGGTAATAGTTGGGATAAGACAAGTGTATATATCAATTAATTATACGCATGAGGAGTTGATAATGGGGGAATACAAAGATCAATATAAACTTCTTGGGAGGTATGTAGAAGAGTTAAAGAGAAGCAATCCCGGTTATAATATGGATGTTGAGTCTATCGAGGAGGAAGAGACAATGGATGATGTATTTCAAAGGTTGAATGTTTGCCTTGAAGCATGTAAGCTTGGTTTCTTAAATGGATGTAGATGTGTGATTGGTTTGGATGGATGTCATTTGAAGGGGCCGCATCCTGGGATTTTGTTGACTGCTGTTGGACTTAATGCTAATAATTATATATTTCCTATTGTGTATTGTGTTGTGGAGAGCGAGAATAAAAGCAGCTGGACATTTTTCTTACGTTTCTTAATAGTTGATCTTGGCATTGAGGCATATCAAGAAGACTGGACACTAATGTCAGATAAACAAAAGTTTAATCTATTTTGTTTATTTTAAATATTTAACTTTCATTTTTTAATACTAATTATGTTTTAATTTTCTCTTGGCTCATAAGGTTTGGTGCCATCAATAGAAGAACCAATACCTAGAATAGAAGATAGACATTGTGTGCGCCATTTGTATAAAAATTTCAAGAAAGTTCATCTAGGTTCTAATTTGAAAGAGAAGATGCGGTGGGCTGCTAAAGCACCTAGGGCAGAGGTGTTTACCAACTACATGGATCAATTGAAAGTCATAGATGAGTCTACTTTCCAATGGTTGGAACAATATAACCCTAATTTTGGTCTCGCACACACTTTTGAACAACTAAAAAATATGATATGATGTTGAATAATATCTCTGAGAGTTTTAATTCGGTGCTCCTTGATGCGCGTGAAAAGTCTATTATACTTATGCTTGAGATGATCAGGACATAATTGCTGAATAGATTAGAGAAGAAGAGAAGTTGGATTAAGACTTGAAAGGGAGACATTTGTCCTAAAATTCATTACGTGATCAATAGGAACAAGGAATTCACATCAATATGGGCGACTTCATATGCAGGGGAATTTTTTTGCCAGGACTTGCAATTCACAGTTGATATGGAAAAGAGTTTTTGTAGTTGTCCTTGGTGGGAATTATCTGGAATACCTTGTACACATGCAATTGTGGCCATTACTTATCTTAAAGAAGACATAGAATCTTTTATGGATGAATGCTACAGTAAATAGGCTTATATATATGAGGGCTTATGAACCTGGAGTAATGCCTACTAATGATCCCACCTTATGGCCCCGTTTTGAACATCAACCTTTGAAGGCACCCAAGTCACTAAAACTTCCAGGAAGACCAAAGACACAAAGAAGAAGTGAGCCCGGTGAAGGGCGCATTGGAGCAACACCAAACCTACCTCTAGGAACTCTCAAGTGTTTAACTCCTAAAGTGATACTGAGGTGTTCAAACTGCAAAAAAAGAGGTCACAATAAAAGGACTTGTAAGGAAAATGAGGTCCAATGCAATGATGTGGTTAACACTGAGTTAAATAGGGATGAGAATGTTAACACAGAAGAAGCACTTTTTGTGGGTACTTATGTTCCGACACAACAATCCAACTTTGAAGGTATGAGTAAATTGATAGCTTGTTGGAATGATCAAGACTTTAAGGCACTCCTTGACAATCATATGACAAACTTCTAGAGTTCACTCCCTAACTATTCTCAGTTACAAGTTCCTACACACAAAGAAGTACATGCAAAAGAGATTGAGGAACCTTCAAGCAATGAAGTTGTTGAAAAAGATATTGAATAACCTTCAACCAATGAAGTTGTTGAAAAAGAGATTGAGGCACCTTCAAGCAATGAATTTGTTGGAAAAAAAGAGTGAGGAACCTTCAACAATGAAGTTGTTTAAAAAGAGAGTGAGAAACCAAATAAGAAATAAGCTAGCAAAGCAAAGGGTAGAGGAAAATGTAGCATATGTCACAAACGAGGACATGATGTGTGCAACTGCCCGACTAATCGCACTAATGTATAGGTGTATACACTTTACAATTGATATATTAATGTTTTACCTCAATATTGAATATTAGTTGTTTTTGTCATGTAGTTAGTTGATGAAAATGTTGGACATTCAAGAATAAGTGAACATACCAAAAAGTTTAGACCATCAAGAAAAGGAAAGGAACTGGTGATTTTGGATTAGTGGATGAGTGGGAGATTTTAGAGTTTTTCACGATATTTTGTGGATAAATTGGATGAATAAGGGATAATGCTATAATGACATGGTTATATTTTGGAGTAGTTTTAATGTTTTGGGCTGAACTTTAGTTTACTTTATTGTTATTGTTAAATTTTGATTGATAAAATTATTTTGGATGTATTTTGGATTTTATAAATAATATGTTTGGTGTTATTTTAGATTTAATCCCCTAATTGCAAAGTTTTGTATACTATAGGGACCAAAGTGCAGAGTTTTATAAATTACAAGGACCTAACTGCAAGGTTTTTAAAATTACAAGGACCTAATTGTATTTTTAAAAAATGCAAGGACCTAATTAGAATGTTTTTTAACTACATGGACCTAATTGCAAAGTTTTTTAACCTACAGGGACATACTTGTAAAGTTTATGCAACCAACATGCACCTACTTGCAATATATTTCAAACTACAGGGAAACAATTGAATCTTTTTATAATGAGTAAAAGGGCGTTTATTCTTCTTCTTCTACAAGTACACATACCTACTTGCAATTCTTAAAAAGATAGGGACCAATTTGCAAAGATCATAGAATTATAAGGGTCTTAATTGCAATTAAGAATTTTTTCTTAACACTACAAATCTCATATTTAACTACAATCCAATTCAACTAAAACCACAGGGACCAATTGACAATTTCCTTACTTGACATTTTAACACGGACCATATTGCAAATAGTCTGCAATGTACACATCATGGACCAATTCACAATTTGTATAATTCAAAAAAAAAAAAACTCTAGAAGTGAATTTATTCCAATTTTAAAAATTCAACTCAAACAATAAACAAAGTAGGGAATTACTATTCACTACACTAAGATTCAATACAACTTAACATCTCAGAACAATACAAAATAAAAAATACAAAACCAACAACTCAAGCACCCATCTTCATCTTTAACCCAATCCACATAAACACCAAGAACAAAATGAAATAGAGGACCTTCTAAGAAAAACACAACTTGTACTCCAACTCCATCTTCTTCAACTCCAAAATCTGAATTTCCTGTTGAGAATCTTCAAACTCGACCCTCTTCTCATTGATATTTCTCAACAACCCAGGGACAAAAATGGAGCTACGAGCGCACATAGGAGGATCATACCACTCGAACCACCCAAATTTTTTGCCTTCATTGTATTTTTCGCAAGTAAGAAATCTCCTACCATGTTGTTTCCATGATGTTGTAATCTTTAAATTTAATCCACAAAAACAAAAATGTTGCCTTTGATTATTGTGAAATACGGAAGCCATTGAAGCTTAATGCTTCAATCTTGAAGCTTTTTGGCTACGCGTCAATTTTTGGGATATAAAGGGGGAAAGGGTGGGAAATAACAAACCCGCACGTGGTTGCTTACTAGGCATGCATAAATTACGATATTAACCCTAAAGGATGACATAATTACAAAAATAACTAAGCCATGGGGCATTTAGCAGAGAAATTGACGTTGGGTACTATCGGAATACACAAATTGAAACCTTAGGTACTGATTTGTCGCTTTTTCAACTTTGGACACCTAAAAGTAAAAAAGGGATCCGGTAAGTACCCCCCCCCCCCCCCAAGGAATTATCCCATTTGTGTTTATTTATGAAATTGCACTATTGGCCCCTTAAATTTATAAAATTGTATTATAGATCGCTTAAATTTATGAAATTATACTATTGGACCCTTAAATTTATAAAATTGCATTATTGGTCCCTTAAATTCATGAAATTGCATTATAGGCCCATTAAATTCATGAAATTACACTATTGGACCCTTAAATTTATGAAATTGCACTATAAGTCCCTTTAAATATTCTATGAAATTACATAACATTCCTTAAAGTATTTATGAAATTACACTATTGGTCCCTTAAATTTAAGAAATTGTATTATAGGTTTCTTAAAATAATTTATGAAATTGCACAATAGGCCCCTCAAATTAAGAAATTGCATTATAGGTCTCTTAAAATAATTTATGAAATTGCACAATAGGCCCCTTAAAGTATTTTATGAAATTGCACTGTCGGTCCCTTAAATTTATGAAATTGCATTATAGGTCCCTTATTTATAAGTGCATTGTTTACCCATTTAAATTCGTTATAGGACGTAACGATGGCCGGATTAAGCCAAATAGACTATGACCATGATTTCGCATCTCTAGTGCTTTTTCCCAAAATCTTCACCGGAGTGGAAAAATATAGAAAGGCGATGTAAGTTATTTATTTTATTTTTGCAATGTTTTATTTGTTTTAATTACTATTAAACTGTTATTTGTTGGTGAACAGGACAATAATAAAGTTAATACTATCATATCCACTTTATGGGCGCCCAAAGCGCGAATCCTCCCATTTCTTGAAGAAGCTAGTTTTGGGTGTATTCCAAAAACCCAAAGTTACTATTGACCTAGTCTTGTGCACCGCTTTGATAGAAAGATGGAGGTAAGAGACTCAAACATTTTACTTGCTGGTCGGTGAGATGACGGTGACATTACACGATGTCGCCATGATCATAGGGTTACGCATCTACGGCGAACATATTCTATGCAATGACATCCCAATGGACCTACAAACAAAGTGTTTGCCACAATTTGGCCAGAGTCCTAAACCTATAGTGGATGGTATGTCGGTACAACAGGGGAAGAAAAACGTTTTGACTTTGAAATGGCTCAAGCAAAATTTCAGCGACAGTGAGTGAGTCCACCGTGGTCGAACAAGGATATATTCCTCGGGGTAGCGAACTTCAAAAAATGGTAATATTGAGGCTTTAAATAATTCATATTTATTTAATGTACTATTTCTAATTCAAATTTTTATTGATAGATTGATGGTATCGTTAGAGGACGTGAGCTAGCATTTAGAGAAGATGCAACGATTGACGGTTGGGGAGACTATATGGTGGAAATGATGGGGCATGTCGGTCAATATCAATTGTGTGAGAGAATTTAGCCTACTTATTTATTTAGTGAAATATCAGAAGGGTATAGTCCACCAGAAGATACCCGGCTGAGTCATCTAGCCAAAAATCTAGGAGAAGGAGAACTTGAACGTCTGTAAGAGACATTCGGTTATAAATTTTATTAGTTAGTGAACTTGCATGATTTTTATTTTTTTGAGTAGGATATTATGTTTGAATCATATACAATGCTTTTTAGATTTTAATACTCATGAAATAGGTTATTTACTTCTCAAATACAATATGTTATTTAATCTATATAATTGTAATATTTAAAATATTAAGAACAACAATTGTCATAGGGAGGCGCTCCTTGGAGAAGCGCATGCCTTTGACAATTTTTGTTCTTCATATTAAAAACTATGTGGGTGTTTTTATTTTAACAAAAAAAGCACTAAGGATCACTTAATCTAGCATTAAACACAACATGGTCTAAGTAAACAACAATAAGTAAGTTTGATAATCATTAAAAATTAATAAAAATCATACGTTGTTTACGATTGTTGTAGAAAAAACTACATCTATTAAATCACGACTTACAAGTTTTACGATTGTGCCCATATTGATGATAATTACCATATTTGTTTTTACCATGGATTTCTCTATCACCCATCTCGTTGTGTATGTGTGATGATCTTCTCCTCCCACTTCTTATAATTATTCTTTGTTTGCACGCCATAACTTGTACATCGTTATATATCGGGTAGTCTAGTTTATCCATAAGTGGTCTAAAATTTCTGGTGTACAATGATATGTAATTTGTGAGAGTTAAATACGGCGAAACATAGGGTGCATGTGGTTGCCCGAGGAATTGAAAAATACAAATTAAATGGGTACAAGGACGATGTAACATTTTTTATTGCCCACATGAACATGTTTGATCCACCACATTTACTATGAATGTGATTATAGGCTTACGTGATGTCCTTCCACGTATATATTGAACGTGGAATATACCTTCTGCCGAGTTGTAAAGTTCACAAGAAAAACTTTTTAGGTCTTTTTCTACATTTGTACATCTCGCTCGTCACTTCTGATGGCCAAAGACTGTTATTTTCTAACGCGTTAGCTCATTTTTTTCTCTTCTTTACAAAATATGCATCTGTTATACTAAATGTTAAGCACATCATGGCCGTTACAGGCAACCCTCTCACCCCTTTTAACATGTAATTGAATACCTCAGATAAATTAGTGGTCATGTTACCATACTGATACCCTCCATCGTATGCAAGGAACCAAGTTTTCAAGGGTACGCTTCTGATCCAATCTTTACATTTACCATCCTTTAAAGCAGAAAATGTTTCAAAATAAAAATCAAAATCACTCTTATCAAACTTGTATGCGATTTTTTTAAGACCGTTCTTTGCATGCACGTCTTTGAACTTGTGATTTTGATTACTCGCCAAGTGACGAACACAAAATTGATGGACTCCCATAGGCTCTGGATGTAGTGCTTCAACTGCTGCCAAGATAACTTTATATCGGTCAGAGAGTTCACATATTTTCCGTTGCATTGTAACATACTTTTTTTACCGTTGCAGAAAAAAGTCAAGTATGTGTTCATTCACAATCGGCCAAGGCATAACATAACATAAACAACTGATCATTCCTATCATACGCAACCACAATTACTAACTTTCCATCATACTTACCTTATAAATAGGTCGCATCAATACTAACACCAGACATCACATTTTTGAACACTTCTATACATGCCCCAAATTTCCAAAACACCATATTGAAAGTTGTTTCATTGTCGACAACTGGCTTGTGTTCAAACTCGATAATGCTACCCAGGTTTTTGTTACACAACGCACCAAAAAGTCTCGGCAAAGAGGTAAAAGCGGTCTCATGGTTTCATATAATTGTTTAAGAATTTTTTGCTTAGCACGTCATGCCTTCCCATATGAAATATGGTGTCCAGTATCCGAATGTATATGAGATTGAATCAACGCGATTTTGGTGTCTATGCCGGTAAAAACCATATTGTATACATGTCTGGACACTTATCTCAAAGTGAGTTGACGATGATTTTTATAAAAATTCCGGTTAGACTAGTATGTATGCCTAGTTTTCTAATCTCCAATATTTTACTACTTGAAATAAATTCCCAACGAAGATTCCACTTACACCCATTTTCAATATATCGACATTTACGTGTCACCAATGTAATTGTGGATCGATTGGGGGCTTATATTCTTTACCCTTCTTAATATGCCACCTATCCACCTCCAATAGAATTTCTTATTCTGATGCATACAACGCATTTAACATAAGCTCATTCTTTTGCCTCGATTGAATTTGGTCGACTTGTTGACTAATCAGTAGATTTTTCCATATGAACCATACTAACATTTTCAAAAAGTGAAATACCAAAATCTATATTAATATTGTCATCGTCGTTGTATACTTCTTCTCCGAGCTAGAACCACTATAATCTGAGCCTTCTTCTTCTTCTTCGGATGACAAAGAGTCACTAACACGATCACTATTTCTGTCACTGTCACTATCACGAATCGTATCACACATAATCATATGACCGGTAGATTGAATAGTTGACTCAGTTGAAATTTGTTTACCCTTTTCAGGTCGGGAATAAACTGGATCTTTCTTTTTCTCTTTGCCATCGACATAAACCTCAAAACAATAATAATGCTCGTTCTTTGCACCACTTAAAATGGAATTGAGCATCTCATTTTTTATAACCGAAACATGAAAACGAGGAGAGTTCGAGGAAATGGGACAACGCCAAAATAAATCAAAACTAACCTCTCTTTTGATCCAATTGCAATTTACGCATAGCTTATGTTTAAGTTCACGAAGTTTTGGGTTTCATGGGTTGTAAGAAAACCACTTTCTCCACCGACATGATCTGCCGCACCATTGCAATCATTCGAAATTCTTTCACCACAACGATATAACCATATTATCAAAACCTAAAATCAAAAATTAAATTTATTAAATTACCATAATTTTCTAAAAGAAATAATTATTCCAAACAATTTAACCTAAAATAACATAAGGCAAACATGAATTGGTTATAAAGGCATGTATTGTATATACAAAAATTACTCAAAATTATATCACATTTATACAAATAAATAATCAAATTAAAACATATCACATATTAAAATTGAAACAAATAATAATAGTAGATTTATTAGATTGAATGATTACCTATTTAGAGTAATAGATGAATTGATTTAGTTGGTAGATTTTTTGGGTAAGTTTTTCGGATTTTTGGAGAAAAAGAAGAAAAATGGGTGGAATGGAGTTAGGGTTCGTAATTTCGACAATGGGTATATATATATGTAGAAGGCGTTCCTCGAAAGTGCGCCTCCTAACCCAGATATTTAATTAATAGAGGCACTCTTTCAAGGAGTGCCTTTCTAATTAAGGATTAATATAATTTAGAGAGAGGCGCTCCTTAGGGAAATGCCTTCATATTGTATTTCAGATTATTTTCTCCTCTATGTTTATTTTTGCAATTCTTTTTTAAATACGTTAAAAATAAAAAAACTCATTGTTTGTGTAGTTCTCGAGTTATTTTGAATATGAGAGCCCTTTTGGACTCTGGATCATAATTCTTTTGATACGTGGGTTTCCGGGGAATATGAGAGCCATTTTGGACTCTGGATCATAATTCTTTTGATACGTGGGTTTCCGGGGAATATGAGAGCCATTTTGGACTCTGGATCATAATTCTTTTGATACGTGGGTTTCCGGGCTTATACATACTAATCCCACAGGAGATATGACTGCCTCCCCAACTATACCCCAGGAAAGTCAGAACTAGGATTCGAACCATGTACCTCTTAGTTGAGAGACAGTGCCTTGGACAGTTGAACTAGCTCAACTGGTTGACTCGAGATCATTTTGATTCCAACAAGATTCAATCCTAAGACTTGCTGGTCTCTACGGAGTAGTCTAACCACTAAATTAACTATCAATCATAATTACGACTGATTTCTCGCATGCATAAAGATATTGCTCATTATATAATATATTATACTATATTAGTTCTTTTTTCTCTTAGAAGGGGTTAAATGCACGAAGGTTAATTAGTACTATTTCGAAAAGAAAAAGTTAATTAGTACTATTAATTTGCTAGTACTCTATACACCTAACTTTTTTTTTAATAAAAAACACCGGATGTAAAATATGACAAATATGTGATGTCTCCTCATTTGTGATAATATAATCTATTTCTGAGACATCATTTTAGGCTTATTTATTAGTTTATATGTTGATTTGAGCTTAGTTTAGTGCACTTTCCTATTTTGAGTCTTGATTTAGTAACGTAATATTTTTAGAGTATATTGGGTTTAATTGTTTATTTAGTGTGAAGCTTTAAAGATAATTATGGAGATTAATTAAGGTCTAAGTCAAAGACTACAAGATATGGTAAAGAGATTTACATGGTAATTGGAGATAAAGGAAACAAAGGCTAAAATTATGGAAAAGGAAAAGCGGCCTAAATCTGAATTTCTGCAGCAACGCCTAAAGAAGTGGTGATAACTCCAACAAGGAAGCCGATTTTGGTAAATTCCTTTCATAGGGACGTAGATAATTTGCTGAGCATTCTATTGGTATATTACGGAGCAAAAACCGACCAATAAAGAAGAAGATATGCTCAAAACAGTTCAGCAGTAATTATCTTTATTTCCATACGAATTTGAGTTGGGCTTGGAGTCTATTACTTGTCCTTTCCTCCAAGAAACGAATTAGGTCAACCTATACACTATAAATACAACCTCTTAACACTCTTAAATCATCCTTGGCCAGACCCTAAGGCCAAGAGGAAGCTGCCAACACAAGAGAAGAATTTTGGAAGGAGCAGAACACCATATGTCTTCTTCAACCTTTAATTCTGTAATTCTTTTCTCTTCTCTTCTTAGTATGAACTAATTCCTATTAGCTTGAGTTTTTAGCATATATGTATGAACCCGAGTTTTGGTTGACATCTATCTAATTTGGGAATTTAATGTTTTAAATTGAATTATTGTTTTTATTCTCTGTTTATGTGTTTGGATTTATATTCTGTGTTCTTGTGGAACCGCGGCCATATAGAATTACCATCTAGTAGTTAGGTCACCATTGACAACGGTGTTTAATTACATGTTTAGCACATAACGTCTAGTATTCGATTTAGATCTGACAAATCAACCTAAGTAGATAAACTATGGTTTAGTTCTTGTGACTATTTACCAATTACAGGAAAAGTTTGCTTAGGAAGCCTTATTGACACATGTAAATCCTACTTAAAACTATCTAGCTAATTGGAACCGATTATTGAACTACTACATAATTCACCCTTACATGTTTAGAACGGCAAAACTAGTGGGGATTGCATGCTATTTACTCAAGCTAAACTTTCATACTATTTTCTTTTCTTTTCTTTTATTTATTTTCTGTCTTTTAATTTAGTAGTTTAGTTTTCTTATTTAAAAACCAAATAAATATTTATCTACCTCTTCTTTCTACTTGCGTATTATCTTTTCTATCTTTAATATCTGCACTTGAATAATTTGCATAAGTTCTTCTTAACCTTCGTAGTCCCTGAGGAACGAATCTTACTTATTCATTAAAACTTGCATACGATCTGTATACTTGCAGAACCGTGTTAGCTTTAGGGTGATTATTTGCATCTAATTTATATATCTTTTTATCACACCCTAGGCCACACCAAGTTTTTGGCGCCGCTGCCGGGGACTACATCGTTAGTCCTTGTGCAATTATCTTGTGCTTATATTTTAGTTAGTTCTATTTTACGCTTTTCTTTTAGTTTTGTTTGACAGAATTTTTCTAGGAGAGAGCAGATATATTAGGAGAAGGAAGTATTACTAGATCCTGCAGAAATGGATGAGATAAACTAGCTAATGGCTGAATTAAACAAACAATTTGCTCAAGGAAATCTAGTACATACCACACCTTCATGTCCTAGTTGTGGAGCAAGAGATCACTCGTGGGAATACTGCATGAATAATCCAGCTTCATTTTCCTTCATACCTTATCAAAGAAACCATTATCATGATGGTTATTATCAATCCCAAGGAAATTACGCTAATTATCAGCCCCCACAGAATTACAACTGGGTCAGAGATCAACAGACTTATTATCATAATAACCATTATTATGATGATTATTATCAACCACGACCACAATCTTATTATCCTCCACAACCTATCTATCAAGAAACGCCGAATTATAATTAAGCTTATCAGGAACCACCTCCTTATTTAATGCAGCAAACCGTACAAGAACAACCTTCGAGTTCGAATTCAACCATGGCTAAGATAATGAACCTAATTGAAGATATGGAGATTAGCCAGCAAAGATTCCAAAAGTCATCCAACGCGCTTAAGAAGATTGAGCATACAGTGTCACAAATGGTGAATAAACTGCAAATCTTTGCAGAAGGGCAACTCCGAAGTGATACTAGTGCTCCAGAAAACAAAGTTTGTCATGCAGTTGAATTAAGAAGTGGAAAACAACTACCCCCACCAAGACCAGAACCAGAACCAGTCCCTATTCCAGAAACGGGGGGAGAAGAAACAACACAAGATACAGTCGAAGAGGTAGTTGAACAAAAAAGTGTCTCAGAGAAGACACCAGAGAAGAAAGAGAGCCTAGTGGTAACCAACACATGCCCTCCACCACCATACCCTTCACGTGTCAGAAAAAAGGACAATAACCTGGAATTCAAGAAGTTCGTTGACATGGTGAGCAAGTTAGAGATTAAAATACCGTTTGTAGAAGCTCTCAAGAGAATGCCGACATATATAAAATTCATGAAGGACATTCTTATTAACGAACGAAGATTCGAAACTGAGGATATGAGTGGATCACCAGAGGAGTGTAATACTATCGAGTTACCACCAGAAGCACCCCTTCCCACGAAATCTTGGATGGCACCATCCATGATTATGAAGAATCGAGCTAAAAAGTTCATGGGAATTAGAGGCAAAGTGTGGAAATTTCGTCATCCTTAATCGAGGTAACACGTCTAACTTTGAAAGACGTTAAACAAAAGTGCTATACGGGAGACAACCCGTAATTTCTTTTATGTTTTTACGTTTCCAGTTTTTAATTTATGATTAGATTAGTTGTTTTTAGTTGATATTGCATATTTGAGAAAGGTATTAGTGTTTTTGATGATTAGGTATTGAAATCGAGTTAGGGAAGGAGAACAAAAAATTTCGGAAAAACTGAAGCAGGGGTGCGGTATACCGGACCTCAGCCCTGGTATACCGCAGGTGAGAAAACCCGTACCACAGGTAGCGGCCACGTGTTTTATGCCTAGAAGAAAAAAAATCAAGATGATGGGTCCGATATACCAGACCCTAGACCGCGCCATGCACCGCACGCAGAAAACCCGTGCCACGGGTTGCTACCACGTGTTTTATGACGAGGCGAAAATTTTGAACGCTAATGGGTGCGGTATACCGGACGATATGCGCGGTATACCGCAGCGCGCCACCAGAGAAAGAGAAAAACGGGTTCAAGGTTATAAAAGAGGTATAAAGCTTTTAATTCCGAATTTCATAAACCTCAAGCCTCTTTTTCTTCTCCAAAACTCTCCCAACTCCATTAAAGCTCATAAAAACCTTCCCCAATCATCAAAACACTACCCAATCACCATAAAAACATATCAAATTCATTCTCCACATCATTAAAAGGAAGATTCAACCACCCAAATCTTACCAAAAGCCATTGAATCCAAGAATCAAAAGCTTAAATTCCGAAAATTCATCCTACAATTTCTTAAATCCAAGTCAATCCATGAAGATTCCATCTTACCCACATAGAGAATCATCATCAAAACACCTTTCCTAACCCAAATAAAGCTTGTACAACCAATAATTCAAGAGTTTCAAATTTCAAGAGTGGTTAAAGCTTTGAGTTGGGGGTCAATTGAGATGATTAAGAAAACATGAACATTATCTACTGTAAGGAAGATGAAGAAAATCAAGGTATTGGATTTAATTGAGAAGAAATCAAGTGAGAAAAGTCCTAGTTCCAATTCAAAGGGTAAAATAGGTCATGAAAAGAGAGGTTAACTAGCTGTGTTTGATTCAATGAGCAAAAAGATTCCAAATTTAGTGAAAAAGACAACACAACCTCTATAGATCAAAGACCTTACGCCCAAAGAAAAAGAGAAAGCTTCAAGGGCCCTGATAGCTTCTCCAAGGAAACAATTAAAGGAACTACCTTTTTTATAAGAAAGTATTTGAAGAAGAAGTTGAAGGAAAATACATGAAGATTCGTGGATATTTGGAATGTTTGGGTTGGTCTACGTTACTGGTAAGACGTTCTAAAAGACGTTCTTTTTGTGAATTGTATTGTGTGAGGAGAAGAAGATGTGACACATTTGATCTATGAGGAGGTGATACGAATTTTCGATCTCTCCCATATCGTTATTTAATGCAATATCCTATTATGATCATGTGTCTTGATCGGAAAGAGAATATAATTTTGGGTGAAGAAAAAACACGTGAGTTTAAGATGAATAACAATATTGACAATGCTTGGATCATTAAAGTTTTGAGAGTAATTATGAAACTTTCAAAAGAAGAAAAGGAGTACATCATAACACTCCTCGAGCAATCAAAGAAAAATCCAGCAAAATCCTATCTTGGATGTCGATAAGGCGAGGTAATAGCCTCGAAGAGTATGTTTTCTTTCTTCCCTACCATTTATTTATGTGCAATATGTATGCTAATTTTAAATTTTATTTTTCTTGAGTCTTTTACGAGTCGTGGGGACACGGCTCACTTTTGAGTTGGGGGTGGGGATTCGTCGTCCTCATCTTCCTTTTTGTTATTTTTCATAAAATTTAAAATTTTTTGGGTTGAATTAGGCAGAGAATGTCTTTGAATGTACCTATTGAGCATGATTTTATTAGGTCAATGATAGTAAGTAGTATGTTTTGCAAGATGTCACAAAATTTTTTAGATGCATGTACGAAAACAGGAAATAAAAAATAGAAAAGTTAATGAGCAATGCTAAGAAGTTACGTTGAAACTTAGGGATAGTTATTTGGTGTGTAGAACGTGAGGTTTGAAATTAGTGGAAAACCCACTTGTCTATGAACTAATAATGAAAAAGTAACAAAATCCGGTAGTTAGAAAAATGAATAAGGCAGTTCTTTCATATTGAAGCCACTTGAAGCCTTTATATTTTCTCACCCTTTTATTTGATATTTGTTATTATTTATCCGTCTTCGCCCCTCTGAGCCTTTCTAAAGCCTTTTATTGAACCACGTTATAATCCATACCCTTAGTTTGTAGGACTTATCTATATGACCCGCACTCGAATCGCAAAACCTGAAGCAAGTTGTTTTAGAGCTTGAGTTTGGGGTGGTGGGTTTCATCATTAGGGAACATTGGGTTATGGCAAAAATATTTGTGATGTTGTTGATAATGGAAAAGTTTTTATTGTAACCCTTTGCCGGGGTAATAGTGAATGGAAAAGAAGCTACGAGCTAAATTTGCCAACAAGGGCATAAAAAGAAAGAATATATATATATGATAAAATAGTGTGATATCTCAACATCAAAAAGAGAATCATAGCTATACAAAAGAAAAAATTGATTTGAAATGAAAATATATATTCAGACCGGAAAAGAGGAATTTTTATATCATCAAGGGTTTTAATTGGGATTAATTAGGGATGCACATCAAAATGCATCAATAAATCGGGTTGAGTGAGAACATCTTCGAGTGAAAACTCAAGCTCTAGGGCGATTCGTTGATGGCTAGTGAGGAGAGAGCCAAAAGCTCACTTTTCATTATCCAAATATATCATACCGTCCCTAAGCCAAGTTATAACCCAAGACCTTAGGATTTCTAACTGCTTGGTGGAGAAACAATTGAGCTATTAGGTAGTAGGTAAGTAGACCATTGGATGCTATTTAGGACCTATGAACAACCTATAGCCATTAACATGAACTAAGTTATCATCCTCTCCTTCTGGCATTGCGAAATTAATCTGGACTTGAATTTATGGATTGTTAATTACATGTGTATTAAGCATACTTGTGCATTATTTCTTGAGCATTACTACATGAGACTTTTTAGATATTTTGCTCTAGGATCATTCATTGTGTTCTGTTCTTATTCTCCTCCTACTTCTTCTTCTTGTTTATTTGACTACCCTTCTGTTTTTTACTTTTGTTGTATCGGGACGATACAACTTTGAGTTGGAGGTCTTGATGTCTCCTCATTTGTGATAATATAATCTATTTCTGAGACATCATTTTAGGCTTATTTATTAGTTTATAGGTTGATTTGAGCTTAGTTTAGTGCACTTTCCTATTTTG
Organism: Nemophila menziesii; assembly: GCA_029959085.1. NCBI lineage: Eukaryota > Viridiplantae > Streptophyta > Magnoliopsida > Boraginales > Hydrophyllaceae > Nemophila > Nemophila menziesii. The sequence continues at coordinate 28,464,047 of JARWIR010000001.1, read as the reverse complement.
AGTCTTGATTTAGTAACGTAATATTTTTAGAGTATATTGGGTTTAATTATTTATTTAGTGTGAAGCTTTAAAGATAATTATGGAGATTAATTAGAGTCCAAGTCAAAGACTACAAGATATGGTAAAGAGATTTACATAGTAATTGGAGATAAAGGAAACAAACGCTAAAATTATGGAAAAGGAAAAGCTGCCTAAATCTGAATTTCTGCAGCAATGCCTAAAGAAGTGGTGATAAGTCCAACAAGGAAGCCGATTTTGGTAAATTCCTTTCATAGGGACGTAGATAATTCGCTGAGGATTCTTTTGGTATATTATAAAGAAAAAACCGACCAATAACGAGGAAGATATGCTCAAAACAGTTCAGCAGTAATTATCTTTATTTCCATACAAATTTGAGTTGGGTTTGGAGTCTATTACTTGGCCTTTCCTCCAAGAAACGAATTAGGTCAACCTATACACTATAAATACAGCCTCTTAACACTCTTAAATCATCCTTAACACCATATGTCTTCTTCAACCTTTAATTCTGTAATTCTTTTCTCTTCTTAGTATGAACTAATTCCTATTAGCTTGAGTTTTCAGCATATATGTATGAACCCGAGTTTTGGTTGACATCTATCTAATTTGGGAATTTAATGTTTTAAATTGAATTATTGTTTTTATTCTTTGTTTATGTGTTTGGATTTATATTCTGTGTTCTTGTGGAACCGCGGCCATATAGAATTACCATCTAGTAGTTAGGTCACCATTGACAACGATGTTTAATTACATGTTTAGCACATAACGTCTAGTATTCGGTTTAGATCTGACAAATCAACCTAACTAGATAATCACTATGGTTTAGTTCATGTGACTATTTACCAATTACAGGAAAAGTTTGCTTAGGAAGCCTTATTGACACAGGTAAATCCTATTTAAAACTACCTAGCGAATTGGAACCGATTATTGAACTACTACATAATTCACCCTTACATGTTTAGAACGGCAAAACTAGTGGGGATTGCATGCTATTTACTCAAGCTAAACTTTCATACTATTTTCTTTTCTTTTCTTTTATTTATTTTCTGTCTTTTAATTTAGTAGTTTAGTTTTCTTATTTAAAAACCAAATAAATATTTATCTATCTCTTCTTTCTACTTGCGTATTATCTTTTCTATCTTTAATATATGCACTTAAATTATTTGCATAAGTTCTTCTTAACCTTCGTAGTCCCTGAGGAACGAATCTTACTTATTCATTAAAACTTGCATACGATCTGTATACTTGCAGAACCGTGCTAGCTTTAGAGTGATTATTTGCATCTAATTTATATATCTTTTTAGCACACCCTAGGCCACACCAATATGACAATGACTCAATCATTATAATGTTCAACCGATTTCATTTAAATTGGTATTTTGCACTAGAAATCTTGCTAATTAGTTAAAATGCCATATAATTTTTGTTGTCATTGATCAACAATATTGTTCCTGTTTCTTTTTGAGTCAAGCAGAAAACAAATATTGCACATATTTAATTAATTTTGACTTCATATAATATATTATCAGTTTTTGAATTGAGTAATGCTGGATATCATTTCCAAATTGCATCGTTTTTTTATCGCTTCTTATGTGGATTAATTATAAAGGAGAGAGAAAATAATAAATTGAGAAAAAGAATTCATATGATTGGTCAAATTAAAATCTATATAGAAGGCGATAAATGGATGATACAATTTGGGATGATATTAAGCATTTGGATCATTAATTAACCACTCGTATAACGTAGTTTAGTTATGTTTAATAGCCGAAATTGACTTAAAGAAGAGTGGAAGAACATACAATTATAAACTTTAACAGTTGCTCTCAACTAAGTAGGTAGTACATGCATGAAAATGTAAAGATACACTAGAGGTTTTCTGGAAAGGTTGAGCGTCACAAATCTCCGGTGTTTAGAGAGACTCTACCAATATTTGAGTTCCCACCATACAAAGAAAAGATGTTTAGATTGTCACTCGGCAAAACAATAGAAGAATAGATGTCCTAGTACTAATATATCAGAGCCTTATTTACTAGCTCATGTAGAACTCGTTAGAACTAAAATGTGATTTATTTGATGAAGATCAAAAGAGTAATTAATAATAGACACTACTACAATCAGAGCTTTTCTCGAGGACATAATATCGTCGCAAGAAGTAACCATTTAGCGAGGACACCTTTTGCGACGGAAAAAGTCCTCGCTAAAGGTGTGCGTGGAAAATAAGCCACCAAAAATAATTAAAAAAGAAATTGACCGTTGGTTGTCGTCGCAAAAACCCCACCTTTAGGGAGGACTTCAATGTCCTCGCTAGAACCCATCTTTTTGCGACGACACTTAGGTGTTTTTGCGAGGACCTGATGTCCTCGCAAAAGGCCTGACCCTATTAATTACGGCCAGTTGGCCATTAATGCGAGCTTGAGCTTCAAAAACCCCCAAAAACCCAAAAAAAAAACCCAAAATTCTCCTAATTTTTATATAGAGTTCACAATTTAATCTTGGGCATCAGTTTGTGGCTTGAACCACAAATCTAACTCCTTTTGATCAAGTTTTGAAGCAAATTATTTTCATCATTTTAAGGTATTTTCATTTAATTTTTTTTATTTTGTATAAATATTGTAATATTGTGTATGGTTTAGGTGTAATTAATTGTTTTTAGTGTTTTGTTTGTGATATATTGTTAAAATATTATGATATGAATTTATTATTTGAATATTTTGTGTATATTATGATTTTATTAAGTTAAATTGTATATTTAGGTGTTATATTATTAATTGAAATTTATTGCGGATGATAGTTGAATTATTTAAAAAAATTTGCTTAGTTTTAAAAATATATTTTGGTATTAGTGACCATATATTTATTTGATTTTTGAATTAGGTGCCCTTTTTAATTATTGTGATTAAATAGTTGTGTTTTTTTTATTTGTTATAATTGTTACATTTGAAGTATTAACTTTTGGTAATTAATTTAAATTTAAATAATGAACCCTCAAATAGACAAGAGTTGGATCAAATTAACGAATAAGGTTTCGAGGGAATACATTAAAGGTATATTAGGGTTTATAGAATTTTCGCGAAACAAAGTGGATCGAGTCGGTAAAATATTCTGTCCATGTAAGCATTGTTATAATAATCGAAGATTTCCAATCGATGAAGTTAAAGCTCATCTTTTTCTATGGGGTATGGATTCATCGTATGAAGTTTGGACGAAACACGGTGAAGTTATTGTTATCCCCGACGACGAACCGGTCCAAGAAAACGTAATGGATAATGTAATTCATGATTTAGGTCCCACGTTTGAAACTGGCGGGTATTCCGGTGACGCTGAGATGAGTGACGTGAATGGTAGTGGTACTGGTCGTGGGTCTTTGGACGCGTTGTTTAAGGAAATGGAGACTGATTTGTACCCCGGTTGTACTAAGATGAGTTCTTTGGATTTCATTGCAAAGTTAATGCATGTGAAAGTGAAGAACAAGTGGACTAACACTTCGTTTACCGAGCTTCTGCAATTGTTAGGACGTGTTTTGCCTGAACCACATAACTTACCCGAGTCTTATGCGGATTGCAACAAGAAGTTGTCTAGTTTAGGCATGGGATACATCTCGATCGACGTCTGTTTAAACGATTGTGCTTTGTTTTATAAAGAGAATGAAAAAATGGAGAATTGTCCTATCTGTGGAGAGTCACGGTGGGACCCGAAGAAAGGGAAGAGAGTGTCGCATAAGAAGCTGCGTTATTTTCCGATTGCTCCTAGGTTACAGAGAATGTATGCCTCGAGGCACACTGCGAAAGATATGATTTGGCACCATACGGGAAAGAGCACCGACGAAGATGTGTTGCGTCATCCAGTTGACGGTGTTAGTTGGAAGACATTTGACGAGAGGAACCCCGAGTTTGCTAGCGAACCGCGTAACGTACGACTTGGTTTGGGGATCGATGGATTTTGTCCTTTCTCTATGCAAAATAACTCATACAGTATGTGGCCGGTAATATTGACGATTTACAACTTGCCGCCTTGGTTATGCATGCAAGAGTCTACGTTTATGCTCACGCTTTTGATACCTGGCCCTCGTTCACCTGGGAAGGATATGGATGTATTTCTCCGTCCTGCTATAGAGGTGTTGGAAACGTTGTGGAGTACCGGGGTAGTTACATGGGATGCAAATAAGAAAGAGGAATTTGTCATGAAGGTGTGTGTGTTGTCCACGACGAATGATTACCCGGCTAGATCGTACACTTCAGGATGGTCGGGTCAGGGCTATTTAGCATGTCCCGAATGCATGGAATATACTCCTTCCGTGCGGGTTAATAAAGGAGTTGTGTATTTTGATCATAGGCGGTGGTTGCCCATGAACCACCACTTTCGTAAAGATAAAACTTCGTACGCTGATGTTGAGGAGTTGTGTATTCCTCGGAAACATAGTATCGCTTACATTCAGACTCAGTTACACGGGTTGCCGATTGTGTTTCCTGGTAAACACAAGGACTTTGGCGGAAAAATAGTGAAGAAAACGGGCCCTCGTATATCAAACTGGAAGAAAAAGAGTATATTCTATCGTTTACCCTATTGGTCAGAAAACTTGTTGAAACATAACATAGATGTGATGCATTGTGAGAAGAATGTGTGTGACGCCTTACTCGGTACAGTTGTTGGTTTGGATGGAAAAAATAACAAAGATAACGTGAAGTCGAGGAAAGATTTGGAAGAGATGAAAATTAGATCTGATTTGTGGGTAACAGTGAATTCGCGTGGTAAGACCATTCTCCCTCAGGCAAAGTATGCGCTGACAACCGATTCGCGGCGAGATTTTTTAGAATGGTTGAAGGTGCAAAAGTTTCCAAATGGTTTCGCTTCTAGTTTGCGAAACAACATTCAGATTGACACCGGGAAGATTATCGGAATGAAATCTCATGACTGTCATGTGCTTATGCAGTATCTACTAGTGGCTAGTATTCCAGGCTTGATCAACGACAAATCCATTAGTGATCCGATCATTGGGTTGTGTAACGTATTCAGGAACGTTTGTAAGAAGAACTTGAGTAAGAAAGAATTGATTTCGGGAAAGTCTAAGGTAATCGAGCTTATGTGCAAGTTGGAGATGATCTTTCCTCCAGCTTTTTTTGATATTATGATCCACCTGGTTGTACACTTGTATGAGGAAGCTCGTTTAGGAGGCCCGGTACAGATGCGTTGGATGTACCCCTTCGAGAGGTACTTGAAGAAGTTAAAAGAATACATTCGAAATCCTGCTAGACCAGAGGGTTCGATCGCAGAGGGATACGCTTCAGAGGAAACTTTGACTTTCATATCTCGTTACCTTCGAGAAGAAAGTACGAAGTTCAACGATCCCGGTAGATACGGTTACCAGATTCCAGAAAGCAAGGACATATCTGTATTTAATAGTCAGTGCAAGCCTATTGGGAAAAAGAAATTTGGACGTTTAGATTTCAAGGTGAAGGATCACATCGATTGGTACATCCTTAATAACTGCGATGAGATCCAACATTACATGATGTAAGTGTTTCATTAGTATTTTTTTAAGTAAATATGCAGTTCTTTTATTAATCAATGTAATTTTACTATATACAGGGAACATAAGGCATCACTTCCATCCGTCGGCAGAGATCAAAAACACCGGGAGTATTTTCGAGTCTGGTTTATGAAAAAGGTAAAATAGCATAAAAAATGATTAATTACGCAATACAAGCGAGTTACTCAAGATTACGGAGTGTGTACTATTACAGGTTGGTCCCCCGTATTGTGCTTGCTCAATTTATATTAATTTTTTTTTGTTTTCAATAAATAATTTGTATCTATACAGACGGAGACACATATTATGGTGAGTTGGTTAAGATTATTGAGGTTGAATTCACTGGTGGTAATTTGGTTGTGCTGTTTGAGTGCAAGTGGTATAACACGGATAAAAGAAGAAATTACGTAGAACAGAACACGGGGCGACAATGATTAACACAAACTCTTATTGGTGGACTGAGGAGCCGTTCATTTTAGCTAGTCAAGCGAAAAAGGTCTTCTATATTGATCAAATTTACGCAAAAGGTTGGAAAGTGGTTTGGGAAGTGAACGACCGTCACGGATGGAGTCCAGAATTATTTGGCGCTGAGTCAATTTCCACGGGAGGAGAACCTATAGAGATTCCATTGGCCGATGTTCGATATTGTGCAAGAGACAACAATTCCCGTAAATGTAGATGATGAAGATGAATATGATGACACTATGGGCGAGTACGCGACTGACAATGACAGTATTCACCTTGATAGTGATGATGAACCTATCATAGTTGATGATGGTGACGATTCAGATTAGTTGTGTTGTATAAGTTATAGTTTTGACTACTTTTGATTAGTTGTGTTGTATACGTTATAATTTTGACTACTTTTGACTAATTTTGACTACCATTTTAATTGGCTTCTAGTTTGCGAGTATTCCATTTGGATGTATTAAAAATTATTAATAATATTAGATAGTATAAACCATCTATCCTCCTAAATTTTGTTATGTGACTATTAATAAGTACAAAATTTTTAAAAATTAAAAAAAAAAAAAAAAAAAGTCCTCGCTAAAGGTTTTTGCGAGGGGTTCTTATTAAGAACCCATCGCTAAAGGTAGGTGTGAAAATAATTTCCGAATTTTTTTAATTCCCCATTTAGGCGGTGGAATTTCCCGCCTTTACTATCGCCAAAAATAAAACGACGTAGTACAATCTTTAGCGAGGAAATGTTTTGTCGCAAAAACTTCTAGCGAGGACATAAAGTCCTCGCAAAAGCTTTACGCGAAAAGATAAAGCTGCGGACCCTCTTCTTCTTCCCCACTTCTTCTTTCTCCATTACAAAAACCCTCCATTTTTTCTCCAAAATTCCGCCGATTCCACCCTCCAATCCTACCACCGAGCAATTATAAGCTACTAAAAGCATCATCAACACCTTCCACAACTACAAAAAGGTAAGATTGTTTAATTTTTTTTTCTTTTTATCAAATTAAAAATCTTTTTTCCACTAATTCCGGGTCTAATACATGTGTTTTGGTCTTGGATATGTTTTGTAGGGGTTAATTATCCATCAAATCACGCAAAACACTTCGGATTAAAGGTATGTTCTCCTTTTTTTTTAATTCCGAATTGTTATTAGATTTTAATTATTTCCGAATTATGTATGTTGTTTTTGGTGATTATTTAGTGTATAAAACTTGCTAAATTATCTTGTATATGATTAAATTTTTTTTTAATATGAATTAATATATTTTTGTTATCAAAATTGCTAATTCTAGCTTGATTTGTGGTTAATATTTTGTGTATATCATGATTAAACTAGTTTTGTGTGTTGATTGAGGTGTGAAAATTTTATGACCAAAGGGGTATTTTAGTAATTTTATGAATATATTACGTGTATATTACTTGTTTCGTATAACTGTATTTAGATGGCTCAAGTAGCACGGGGACACGGTGGCGATGGTGATGGACATGACCCAACACGGAATCCAAACATTCCTACCGGGGGATGTAACAAATACACACGGGGCCCGACTACACTTGCAAGCGTGACTAAGGCCCTACAAGGATATGGGGGACGCCTTCCCATGGAGTTTGACGCAGAGGATCTCACATGGAACCCGATCGGTCCTTACTCTCAACATGTGACTCAGGTTATAAACCTGACTATTAGAGAGACGGTTCCACTATTCTACCCGAGTTGGAGTAAAGTCCCGGAAGACTACCATAGGAAAGTTTGGCGGTGCCTAAGGGTAATGTAATTTTATTTTTTTACCATTTCATAAAGTATACACTTATTTATTTTTTAAATTGCTTACAGGACTTCTTTGTAGTTGAGGATTGGGAGGCACGTGATGATTGGCCTAGTATTAAGAAAATGGTCAACAACAAATGCGGAATTAGGTTATCGGACAACAAATTCCGTGTGAAGAAGTTGTATTACGAGAGTCGTGAATGTCCGGAGGACCAGTCACCCGAGAATTGGGAGCGTACGCTGGAGCATTGGGACTCCATAAAAGCTCAGGTATTATTTCTTATTTATATTGATTTTAATTTCTATTGACTAATTTTTTTTTACAAGAACCAAGCAAAAGAAAATAAAAAGAATAGGGAGCGGTTGAAAAACCAAAGCGGGGCAGGCTCGAGGACCCACTCGAGGTCGAGATTTTCGTTGATGGATGACAAGGTAGGTTGATTTTGTCAAATTTATTGATATCATGTTAATTGTATGGTTAATTGTATGGTTGACTAATGTTTGATTAATGTTTGACTAATCTACCTAAACAGGACGAAGAGGAGATTATGGATTTGGGCGAGGGATCGGGGGAACCATCGTCTCGGCCTCCACCACATCCCAAGATTAAAAAATTCTTCTCCCAAATTGGATTTAATACGAAAAAGGATTGTTGGTGGAGCAGAAACTACGAGCAGGCGGATGTGAGTTTTACGAAACGTAAACTTTAAATTTTTTTAATTACTAACTAATTATTTCATTTTTTCTTTATTTTACAGGCGGCTTTGAAGTCAATTCTCGAAATTCGAGTCCGTGAAGCGCAATCCCAAAGTGGAAATCCATCTTCGACACCCAGATTATCCAATCGAGAGAAGATTCAAGCTGTTTTGGACGCGGCAGGTATCAGTTTAGGCGGCGGGACCCGTAACCGGCTACCAGGAATTGGACACACATTGTCACAGTCGAGCTCGAGCTCGACTGCAAATCCATCAGAACCAGTTACCGCGAAGATATTAAAAGACTACCGGTGGATAGTGAAGTCGCTCAATGACTACCTTGTCTCTCTCGGCAAGGAACCGATGCGAGAAAACGCTACTACCTCCTCCACGAGTACCCCCCCGACTCGAGACGCGATACATGAGGAGTTGACGACAGTCATTAACATGCTTAATAGATGCCGGAGGGAAAGCGGAATGGACGAGCAGGATCCCCCTTCTCCCCATCGAGACGCGTCTCCCCGAGCCGATCGGACAGCTGAAGAAGAAGAAGATGATAATGATTTATTCTGATTGTTTTTTATGCTATGACAACTAGTACTGTATATTTTTTTCCATGGTTTCTTTTGACTATTTAAATTATCGGGTTTTAATTTGCGTTTTATTTTAATTAATTTTAATTGCTTTTAATTTTTATTGTTTCTTATCTTATTGATTGTATTCTAACAATACAAACAAATATAAAAAAAAAACAGATTACAAAACAAAAATTAACAATACAAACAAAAAACAAAAAAAATCAAATTTCAAAAAAATAAATAAAACAAAGTAATTTTTTTTTTTGTTTAATTACATTTTAGCGAGGACAAATGTCGTCGCAAGAAAGACCTCTAACGAGGAACCACATTCGTCGTAAGAAATGACTTCTAGCGAGGAACGGTATTCGTCGTAAGAAACGACTTCTAGCGAGGAACCAAAGTCCTCGCAAAAAGTTATACCTTTACGCGACGACTATGCAATGTCGTCGAAAAAGCTCACTTTTCTCGACGAAGCTTTCTGGACGACCTTTAGGCGAGGACTTGTCCTCGTTACAGACTTTCGCGACGACATAGTACACCTTTTGCGAGGACAAAAGTCCTCGCTAAAGGTCTTCCATGTAGTAGTGAGACATAACATATGTAAGCAATCTCATATATATATATATATATATATATATATATATATATATATATCAATCTAAAGAGAGACTTCTTTTAAATAATCACAAGTTCAATACATTGTTCTTTTAATCAATTTAATAAATATTATAGGAGAAGATTCGTCTAGCTACCATATTGATATTGATGTAGTATAAGCCTTTCATGAAATAGCGAGGACACCTGATAAATCTATAAACGATATATATAACGACGTAATAATCTTATAACATGCTCTCTAAATTGAATATAAATTAAGACTATAAATTATATTCTTATAAATGTACCTAAAATCAATTAAGCATGATATAAATAGGTGGAACATCATACACCTAGGTTACATATATATATGCGCATATAAATTAAGAATTGATTAATTAAATACTAGCTAGGATGTTCAACATAAGAACCTGAACGTGATGAGTGTTTGATGCTCTTCCTAGCATTCCTGTGAGTCTCGAACTGATAGACCTTCATGATTTTCAGGCCATCAAGAGAAGGGGAGACTAGGGTTTTTCGATGCTGTAGTTTTTTATTAGAGAGAATTTTGTTAATTAAAAAATATAAAACTGACTAATTTTCAGCATATTAATTACTCCGATGTAGTATAATATGCGTACATACAAAAGAGTTCAGAGCATAAGTTGTTAAATTATAAACTTATCTAAAAGTTTATTTAGCGAAATAGCAAATTGATATAAATCTCTGAACTTTAAAAATTGCTTTTGCATAATAAAAGTAACTAAAGAAACTACACGCGTGACATAGAAAAATACCTGGGAGGATGAGGGGGAAATGGAATAGATGCTGCAGCAAATGTATTAAGTGGGAATTCTGCTCTAACACATGTCCTCCACCATATTATGTTACATATATCTGATCAGTTAAATATTATTACAAGCATCGTATCTGAAATACACTATCTTGTAAGAAGATTCGAATGTCATGGCTTAATATAACTAATACATCCAATCATAATATTTACATTATATAACATAGAAAATAACAATGAACAGTCAAACCAATTAGTGTGTATATGTTTTAATAATTGTATCATTTGAAATTGAAAAGGATATAATAGAACAATCCACATTTTCATTCAAGGAAAATCAGTTCTTCATACCATCCACGGTAAAAAAGTAGTAAAACTTAGTGGTTAGTAGTAGTACTCAAAAGTGACTGATTATTAAAAAAAAAAAATCAAAATCCAGATAACGATTAATCATATCCTGTAAGATTTTTTTCGAACCTAAAAAGAAAATAATTCTGATTTGGTAAAAAAACCCTAAAATTTGCATCAGAGCAAAGCACATTAAAGTTTGAAAGTCGAATCCATGATAAAAACAAGCTTATTAGGCAGTAATGATACATCACAAAAGTCTAAGCTAATGTCTAATTGAAAGGCTATATATGTTGGACTGACAAGCTATATTTCATAGGTATGATAACACTGGTGATAACAATGATTTAGTCCGATGATATATATTATTGTGTTTTCTACCTAAGTATAGATCCTGAAGAGAAAAGTTTAAAACCCTTTCCATTCTCAATCTAGTGACATTTTCTTGATCTTCTCGAAATCAAAATCTGAAAATAAAAGCATAATACAAAATCTGGATTAAAAGAAATCTAACCTACGGACACATATTAGTATAAGCACAGGGTACTCATATAACTGGAAGTAATGATTGAGGGGAATGAAGCCTGGTCCGACAACACCAAACATCTGATCATCATCCGATCATGTAAAAATCAATTGATCTATAATGGTGTCCTCGAGCCAGACAACGTTCCCCTCAAAACAAAACCTTCCTCATATCGTAGATATTTGCTTAAAGATTTGTATAATGGAATTGAAGAAGATCTAGATAAATATGGGGTGCCTTGTTTGTTCTTCTTCTTCTTCTTCATCTACTGCTCCTGGCAATCATGAAAAGTATGATTAATATAATGATTTGATTACAGGGTACACGGGAGCATATCATGAAAGAGAGAGAAGAGACCAAACCCTATATCAATACAGAACGAAACAGCTGTGTAGCAGTAATGACCACTAGGACCCCTCTATTTCTCTCTCCCCCCATTATTATACGATAAAACGAGATGACCCTCATGTACCGTTGGATTTAAGATATCACTCTGATCATTTGATTTTATTTTTCTTGTGCAGTAGAGTTTCACAGATCGACCTCTAAAATATTACAAAACTGTGAAGCTGTCCTGATGGTCAATATCGAGCAATCATTCATGATCAAATCCTTACTTTTTTTTTTTTAATTGATTAGAGAGTATTATAATGAGTCATTTGATTCTCGGAAAATTTGAGTTTAATCAAGAGTATTTTAATTTTTTATTATTAGATCACTATCAATCTAAACCACATCCTTATTATAATTGGACTAATAACTCCCAAATCAAACAAATGCTTATTCAATCTTAAATTGTAAAACCTACAAACTTTCGCAACATGTGAGCTAACAATAAACTGTAGCAAGTTTGTAAGAATTAGTATGAGCAATTCCTCTAAATATTAAGTGATTTATTTCCAGCCAAATAAGATAGACCATTCCATTAAATAAAAAGCTGAGAATTTCTGCAATCAAGCTGAGAATTTCTGCAATCAAACTTGTACCTATACATCTATTACTCAATCATTCAAGTACAACACTCTAATCATCCAATTGTTGAAATTGTATCATATATCCTTAATCATCAAGTATAAGGATTTGATCATAAGTATTTGTTGTGTACTATAATATTTATATAATATTGAGTAAAATCAACGTTTCTTTGAATCTATAGTAAATATTTATAAATATGCAAGTTATCTGCATAATATATTTGCATATCATTTATTTAATTAATAATAAAATATTATACAGAGTTATAAAAATGAGACTCCAATTTATAGAATTTTATAAAAACATGTGAATCGTACAATTATCAAATTAGAATCTCGACAATTCGATAAGATTAATATATAATTAATGTATATTACTAAATTAGAACATAGATAATGCACATTGAAATCGTTGGGACGTCAAAATGCAAGTCAAGGTTATTGGACATTTCCAAATACTTTGTGAATTAAATTTTATTGGTAAATATTATACCATGCTTGGTAGTTCAAGGAATAGAAGTGAAAAAAATTTAATTGATTTTTCTATATTTGATAAAATATGATAACGTATTAGGATCCGAAATAACTTATATAAGATTACAAAATTATCCTTATAAATAATACTATATAATCATAAAATATATAAAATTCAAGAAAAAATGTATTACAGTGTTAAAATTATTCAATAGTAACCAAACGATCCTTAAATTTATATATAAAGAACGAATCTAATTAAATCGCACATCAAATTTATTCTCTTACAAATCATAAAATTAGAAAATTTATTATAATATTTGAAGAGTTTGATTAATTGTGATCAAATTAATTTTTTTAATAAAATCCATTATATACAAATATAATAAAAAATTTAATTTTTAAATACTAAAAAATATGTATGTAAGTATGTGTGTGTTTATGTATGTGTAAAAAATATATGCATGTGTGCGTGTATGTGTACGTATGTATAAGTGAAGTATGATTGTGTATATGTGGGTGTGAAAGTTTGTGTTAGTGTATGTTTGTATGTTTACGAAATAATGTATGTGTATGTGAAATCGTGTGTGTGTGAAAGTGAATAGATGAGTATGTATGAGAGTGGGGTTTGGTGTGGTTTGTGTGTTTGTGTATGTGTGTCTGTGTCTATGAGAATGTCTAGTGGTGATTAGGGTATGCTTATGTGCATGGGTAATTATGTAGTGGTAAGTATATGTGTGGGGTAGGGTGTGTGTATGGGTAGGTGGTAAGGGTGGTGATGGTGCATGTATGGTGCGTGTGTGGTTGGGTCGTTTGTATTTGTGTGTGTGTATGGTTGTGATAGTAGCGTATTTGTGTGGTGGGTAGTAGTTGTGGTGCGTGTTTTTATAACAGTGTATATATATATATATATATATATATATATAGGTGTATGAATATATGTTGTGGTATGTGTGATGGCAGGCTGCTAGTGGTGGTGGTGGTGACTGTGTTGGGTGGATGGTGTGTGTATGGTTATGGTAGGGTGAAGCGTGTAAGGTGGTGGTGCGATGGGGGTTGTGTATGGTAGTGGTGTTGGTGGATGTCTAGGTTAGGTGGTGTATATATCATACTCGTATGGTAGTGGTGTGTGTCGTGGTGGTTGGATGGTGGTGTAATTGGTAATGGTTCGTGTGTTTGTGTATATATGTGCGTAAAATATATTAGATGTGGTGGTGTGGTGGCAGTGAATGTGTGTATGATTCGGGTGGTGATAGTGGCGCTTGCTCGTAAAAAAATTTGATTTATTTTGAATAAAAAATCTCATTCATAATGTAATTGGAATGGGTACTACCATGGGAGATAAGTGGAATGGGTATTACCATATTCATGTGATTAAGATTCCTATGGTAATAAGATTCGCAGTTATTTTAAGGTATACCAAGCACATGAATTGAATTTAATAAGAATGGGCATTCCATTCGTATGTACATTACCGCATTACCAATCACACCCTAAGTAATTTAAAATTCTAGATAAATATTTTAAGTTTTAAAGTACCATTAAATATCATGCATATTCCCAGATTAATCAGAACTAGGTTACCGATGTTCAAGGAGGGGATTCGAACCTTGCACCTCTTGCTTTACCCTCTTTAAGGGCTAAAGAAATAACAAGGATAATGGTACCGAACCCTGTACCTCCTAGGTGAGAGACAAGGTCCTGACCATTGAGCTAACCCCAATGGTTATAATAATCCAAAGTTGTGTTGATATAGTGAGTATATACCTTTATCAGGTTCTACAAAGTCGTTACTTATCATTATCTACTCGTCGAGCAGTGCTATTAGACACCAACCTTATTTAGTAATTAATTGGATTGATGTTACTCTTCTAACATTGAACCTATCTGGTCACACAATAGTGATTGTAAATCTTGTTTGATATGATTAACTATAATTATTAAAAATGACAAAAATGGCCCCTAAGCTAAGATCGAATCAAAACAGTGGTCTTAACATAAGGTAATGGTCCCTAAACTAACCTTACGGTTTCAATGTTATTCATGTAACCAAAATCTATCCAAATCAACAGTTGATTTGACTTCAGGGGTATTTTAGACACATTTAACTTTTTTTTATTGGAAAACTCACCAAAATGTTCCCTAAAATAACCTCAAGAAATCAAATATGTCCCTTCGCTAACTTTAAGAACTCGACGTGTTATTGCCTTAAATTTTCCACGTGAAAAACCATTGAATTTATTTTACGCATTTTTACAAACACTTAGCTAGCCAATTTACTTGCTTAAAAACCCAAACTCCAACAATGGTTAACGGGAATTTGTGATTCATGGCTAGCCAACATCAGGGTTGATAATTCCCTATTACATATGCAGTCTAAGAAATTCTCGCTCAACTTTGAAGCGTGGAAGGTGCTCATTTGGTCCATATTTTTGTATTACTTCTATGTAGATGATGATTGTGATGAAGGCGGTGATGGTGATGAAGGCTTGGAGATGATGATGGTGTTAAAGGCTTAAGGCAATGACGGAGACGGATGCTTGTAGCATAGAGTAGTAGAAGATGTGATGATGACCACTTTGGTAAAACTATGGAAATTCTTAGGAGAGGAAATTACTCAAAGGGTGTTGAAGACACCCTTAAGACCCAACAAGACCTCACTCATCTTCTCTCTTACTAAAGACCACAAACAAATTTTAACATCATAAGCTAAAATTCTAATTACTTTTTTACCCCCTTTTGTTTTTTGTACCCTATATATACTAAATATTGCATATATTTTTATTAAATCTCTACAACTCTTTTTATCTTTATTCTCTCTTTCTTCACTCTTCCCTATTCTCTCTCTTTTCTTATTCCTCACGTGAAACAACTTCGATCTATGAATTAAATAAACAAAGCTCAAGCTCAATCCATGGAGCTTCGAAGCTCCAGCGCCAGAGGTGATCAAGATCCGTTTGTGAAGCTCCGAGTGGCGGCGACTTTCGTTCTTTCTTTCCCATGGCTGCAAAACAACATCACAGATTTGGAGTAGCAAACTGCCGCCGTGAGAACGCTGGTGTTCACGAGGTGCCTCGCCAGAGTAGATTTAGACCATGGTATCCAGACGGAGGGAAGCCACACCGCGAACTGCAGGTAACGAAAACTTCCATGGAAGGTCGTTACGTCATGAAGATCCCTCTAGTAGCATGAGACATTGCCGGAGTTTTTGAGCTCTTCCAGTTCTTCGCCGGAGGGAAGCCACACCGCGAAATCAGATGCGATGAATCGTGATCTAATACATCAAAGATCATACTTTTCATCTTATTTTTTGTAATTACTTTTTCTTAGCGACGTTGCCAAGATTTGTATCATTTATTCTTTAGCTATATTTGCTTTTCAGGGAGAAAAAAATTTGTTTACATGTTTCCTTAAATGATGATCTATATATGTGCTTGTTTGTTACTATTTTTCTATGACTTTGTGATGAATTATGTTAGGATAATTGCACTATTGGTCCTCATGTTCTATGAAATAACTAATTATACTTCTAAATATCAAAAGTATGGAGACGTTGGTGTTGTAAATCTATCATTTCACAGAGTATATCTGCTAATACTTGTGAAGTACATGGCGTTATTTGTAAATTTTACATTATATATGGATTATGTGTGCTATTTATTGAATTCCAATTTGAGATCTTGCACATAGATACTCATAATGTATTTTAATACGCCTTGATTGTCTCTTTCTTAATATACATTTGTTTATTTTATATTTTAATAAAAATAAAGATTACTTATTTAAGAGTTTAATACGTTTATACTCAAGTAAATTTGTCGAAAATTATGCTCTTTTATGTCAAGGTCTTTTTGTTCTTTCATGATGTAATAATAGGTCAAGATACGGTAGATTTTTTTAGCTCTTTCTATATACAACTCATTTTATTGGGATACTTAGTAAATTTTCAAAAGCATACTCAGTAAAGTTACTGAGCATATTCACCCAATACTCTAGTAAACTGCACAATACTCAATAAAAAATTGTAAATACTCAGTAACTTTTTCCAATACTCAGTACTTTTTTCATACTCAATACCTTTTCCGATACTCAGTACTTTTTCTAGTAGTGGTCGACGGTGGTGGTCGGAGCTGCAAAGTATTGATACTTAATGAAGGAGGAGAGAGAGAAAATAGTAATGTAGGAAAGAGAAAAAGTGATATGATAGGAGAGAGAAAAGTGGTAATGGAGGTGAGAGAAGAATCTTTTTTTTTCTTATATACATTATAAGGGTAGTAATGACAATGAGCATCTTAGAGGCCTCTTTGGGGAAGAGATGACTGAGAGGGTTCCTTTGTGACACTAAGATGGTCTCCAAGACCCTACAGGTAATTCACCCTTCTTAGGATCAAGAGATATTAAAACCCTATATGTATTACATCTATGAAAGTATCAAAAATCATAGAAAACTAGAATACTCAAGGACATTGATGTATCCCTTTTTGTCATACCATTAGGAGACATCATTTTAGGTAGAATTTGGACTTGGTTAGTTGATTTCCTGGCTTAATATGCAATAATGCACTTTCTTCCTCCAGAAATATAACATTGTGACTTTTAGAGCTTTTGTGCATTAATTTGCTTGTTTAGTGTGAACTTCTTACGTACATGGATGCTAGAAGCCACTAAGACGAAGAGAAGAAGTGAAGTTTAAAGTTCAAGAACAAAAGGAAGTGCTAAGGGAGCAAATGGCACCACTTTAGTGAAGGAGAAGATATTTCAGATTGAGAAAGTAGTCACTTATTAAATTCCTCGAGCCCAAACAGTGTAGATTTAGACCTAGTGATACAAATGAAAAAGGTGCACCTTTGAACTAGAGTCACATAGGTATCAAAATCAGGTGATTTCGACCAGCAATACAAAAGTTATGCTTGTTTTACGGAAGTGGGTTCAGCAGTCGCGACATTGTAAATTGGACTTGGACCCTAATTCATTTAATTAAGTTAATTAAGTTTCCACTCTGTTTTTAAGACCTATATAAGTTATAACACTTCGTAAGACTTTTTTTTGTTACATAGAAGAGCTACTTTGGACTCTGAGTTATTGACTCGGTTCGAACCTGCACAACTAGATTGGATAACCAAGGCCCTGACCAGTGAGCTAATTCCAACTGATTACACTTCCTAAGCCTTATAATCAATATCTCTCAACATACACTTAATATTATTTCTAAATTCTGAAGAGAGCAAGAGCCAGAGAGAAGAGCACAAGCTAGAATAACTCTTTTTTTACCAACAACTCAAATCAA
Organism: Nemophila menziesii; assembly: GCA_029959085.1. Taxonomy (NCBI): domain Eukaryota; kingdom Viridiplantae; phylum Streptophyta; class Magnoliopsida; order Boraginales; family Hydrophyllaceae; genus Nemophila; species Nemophila menziesii. The sequence continues at coordinate 28,445,997 of JARWIR010000001.1, read as the reverse complement.
TTCCTTTATCTAGGTTTTATTTATGTTATTAAGAACATGTATAATTCAATTTTCCTTTCTGTTTCTATTTCAGTTATGAGCTAAACATCAAATACTTGATAATCGCATAGTGGATTAAGCCCTAGTTTATTTAATTTAGTATTTTCGAATTTGGGATTGTCTTAATTAAATTCAAGTTAGGTTTTTGATATTGTTTATTAGTTCATGCTCATTTACTATTTTTAATTGAGTCGGGAATTAGAATTAGGTTATAGTAATTAGGCTATTCACTAGTGGAGGTGATCACCTTGACGGTGGGTTTAATTACTGAATTTATTAATAAACGAATGGTGTTCATCATTGATCCTGATGAGCTTGACTAACAACGTAGCCAATTGGGTAAAATTCTTAATCATTTGAACGATCTTATAATCGCACTAACGGGTTCGTAATACTGTAAGATAGCTCCAAAGTTTACCCTGGCGGAAGTTAGGAGATTGTAGAGTCCCGGCTAATATAGAATCACCAACTTGTCCCCTTAAACGAAAGCACTAAATGTCTGAACTTAGGTGGATCCCTAGCGAGACTCAAGTATAATTTTCATATATGCGTCTAATTTTTAGTGTTTACATTATTTTCATCTTAGTTAGTTTACTTTATAGTTTAGTAGTTTAAAAATAAAAAACCAAACAAAAATCTATTTTATCTTTTATTTCTGTACTTCCAATTAGTGCTACTTATCCTTTAAACACATTCATTATACCTCGCAATCCCTGTGGAGATGAAACCCCTTATCTCTTATTCTATTACTTGGAACGACTCGTACACTTGCGTTAGTTGCTCCTCCTATTTAGTCTTGATTTTTATCACACTCTAGGAGCGACCAAGTTTTTGGCGTCGCTGCCGGGGGTTGCAGCGTGTGACCCATGTGTTTAATCCTTAAGTAGTTTTAATTGTTATTTTATGTTTTACGTTTGGCTTGTTGTTTTTGTCTTTTTCAGGTTCTAAGGTTCTGGTGTATGTACTCGGACCCCAAGGGTATAATAAGATCAACTAGGAAACGTCAAAGAAAACTACGTAAGCTCAAGGAAGAAATGACCGCATTAAACAACAACAATCCCCAGGTAGAAGTAGATGAGGATGGGAATCCTATTTCTCCTCAAATCCCAATTGCTCAAGTTCTAATCAATCAAAATCAAGAAATTCCTCCTCCACCTGGAGGACATGCTCAACTCCAATTAGAATACGATCCATGGTTCGTGCAAGCTCCTGAACAACAACTATACAGAGAACCTGCTCCATGTGTTCGCCCGCTAGATATTCAAGTTGATAGATTTAGACCCGATCTGGGTATGCTAAATCAATTCAGAGAGTTTGGAAATTTTCTAGGAGTGGCTGGGGAAGATGCGGTTCGTGTAGTATAGAAATTTATGCAGATATACGATGCGTATATTACGTAAGGTGTGACAAGAGAACAAATGTACTTCGCGAATTTCAGATTTTTCCTTATAGATGCAGCAAACGAGTGGCATGATCAACAAAAAGAGGTCAAATCACTAATTGGGATGAGTTACAAACAACGTTCTTTGACCGTTACTATCGAGAAATATGAGGTTCAACGCACAACTAGAGTTGACATCATTCAGTCAAGAGTACGATGAACCATTAGGTACATGTTGGACTATATTTTAGATATGCTTAAGACAAGTCCAGATCATGGTTTTTCTGAAGAGCAACAATCTTCAATCTTTTATAAAGGTCTTGATGGGAGTAATAGAAAAGATTTATATTTGTTATATGGAGGGGTCTTGATTTCTCCTCATTTGTGATAATTAAATATACTTCTGAGACATCATTTTTGAAAGATCTTTAGTATCCCTTATAGAGTTGATTTTTGTCTTGTATTTCCTTGGAAGAGCAAATAAGATTTTTCGGCATTGTTCCTTGTTGGTGTACTCTTGACCAAGAGTCTTCAAAGTGTTAACAATGTTAGAAAATCTTTGATGCATAGCATTCAAGGCTTCATCGGGCTCCATACGAAAAAGCTCGTACTTAGTGATAAAGAGACCAATATTGGTTTCCTTAATATCTTCCGTTCCTTGATATGATAGCTCCAAGAGTTGCCACATTTCATGAGCGGAATTGCATTCACTAACTCTAGCGTATTCCGTGACGCTTAATCCATTGATGAGGATGTTCATAGCTTTGTTGTTTTTGGTAAGTTTAGCTATGTCTTGATCATTGTAATCATCTTCATCTTTTACCTCCGTTGTACTTCCGGCAACGTAAGGAATATAAGGACCCTTTTTGATAGCCATCCATAAAAAGTAATCGATTCCTTTCACATGAATCTCCATCTTCTTTTTCCATCCAAAGTAGTCTTTTCCTACAAAAAGCGGAGGTCTAGTAGAACATGAACCTTCCGGTTGATTAGAATCCATATCGTATTAACTCTAGAAACGATTAAGTACAATAGAGCTAGGCTCTGATACCAATTGATATACTATATGCGTCCTAGAAGGGGGGTTGAATAGGACAATAGAAATTAATCGGCTAATTTTATTTCAAGTAAATAAAATTAAAAGCTAATTTGAATCCTATTGTATTAGCAAACTAAATAGTATAAAACTAGATAATCCTAATTGACAATAATATCAAACTATTCAAGTAGGCATTTTATCAAGCATATAGAGTGCGGAAATATAAAGAGTGTAGAGATAGAATACGATACACAACGATGTATAGTGGTTCGGTTTCCCTACATCCACTACCTAAGGAAGCCTCCTTAGGATTTGCAAGATTCTCAACTAATCTTCGTAACTCTTAACCGGGTGAGATACAAACCCTTACAACCACTTCAAAAACCCTTTGAAGGAAATACACTTGTGTTATCACCAACACAAGGAACCAAGCATAAACCTATGCTCACACTACTCTCTTAATCTATTACAAGAACTAAGAGGAAAGGAAAAAAGTGTTTAGGGGTGCTTATAAAAGCTTTGTAACTAAACTCCTAAATGAGTAGATAGAACTAATTAGCTTCACAATAAATATGACTTGAATGCTCCTTTGAAACCTCCTTGAATGATAGAATTAATTGCTCTTAAGATTGGTAGATGGAAGGCTTGAGTTGTGTCTTGAATGAACTCCATTTTATAGCTGAAAAGATGATCCAACGGTCATAAGGCTTCTCTCCAACGGATCTATTTTATCTCTAACGGATATAAGCTTTGTCCTCTAGTAATAGTGCTGAAACCCTCTCGTGCGGTGTACCGCGGATATGGTCCGGTGCACCGCATGACTGTTCGACTAACTTTTGAGCTTACTGGTCGGACTATGTAGTGTACCGCATCCCTGCTCCGTGTAGTGGTCCGGTGTACCGTGACAAAGGTCCGGTGTACCGTGCATATTTTTGAGTATACTGACGGGCTATTCTGTGTACCGCGCATCTGGTCCGTGACCTACGGTGTACCGCGTCACTCGTCCGGTGTACCGCGGGGCTGCTATTTTGAATTTCAAGCTAAGTAACAATGAAGTAAACACAACTAATCTAATGAGGGGTTTTGGAAAACATTTTAAGTGATACCAAAATGAATTTTAGTTTAAATAATGATTTGTCGAATATTAAAACGGGAATAAAAACAAGGTGAGGCTAACAATCTCCCCCTTTTTGATGTTTGACAAATCATAAACTTTTGAAGATGCCTAAGATTAAGTTTTGATCAAAGACTCCCCCTCAACCTAATCACTAGAGTTTTTATAAAACTCCCCCTCACAAAATGCATTTGAAAAAGTTTAACTAAAATTTCTCCCCCTTTGTCAACAACAAAAAGAACAAATGATATGATTTTGAAAATTTTAATGGGTCAAAACACATTTTGAGTAAAAACAAGGACCAAAGGAATAAATTGATAACAATTAGAAGCTTCAAGGACCCTAAAACATCAAGAAAATATTAGCAACAAAATTATATACACAAAAAGTACTAAACACTAATGGCATGAATGAAAAGCTAGAGAATTTGCATGCCAATTTCACACCGAATTTTCTCAAAAAGATCTTGGGGTAGAGGTTTGGTAAAGATATCGGCTAATTGATTTTCGGAGGTAACAAATTCAAGTACAATGTCCCCTTTTTGAGTGTGATCACGGATAAAATGATGGCGGATTTCTATGTGTTTTGTTCTAGAGTGTTGAATGGGATTTTTGGTAAGATTTATAGCACTAGTGCTATCACAACGAATGGGAACACGATCATACTCTAGGCCAAAATCTAGTAAGGTTTGTTTCATCCAAAGAATTTGAGTCACACAATTTCCGGCCGCAACATATTCGGCTTCGGCCGTGGATAAAGCAACACTATTTTGTTTTCTACTAGACCATGAGACAAGGGATTGACCTAAGAATTGGCAACTACCACTAGTGCTCTTCCTATCAAGTCTACAACCGGCATAATCGGCATCCGAATAACCTATTAGTTCAAAGGAGGTAAATCTTGGGTACCAAAGTCCTAGACTAAGGGTTCCTTTCAAATACCTAAAAATACGCTTAACGGCACTAAGATGGGTTTCTTTGGGAGAAGATTGAAATCTAGCACAAAGACACACGGGGAACATAATATCGGGTCTAGAAGCGGTTAGATAAAGTAAGCTACCAATCATACCTCGATATAGTTTCTCATCAACATCCTTACCATCTTCATCTTTGTCTAATTTTGTGGATGTGCTCATTGGAGTTCCAATTTCCTTTGCATCTTCAAGTCCAAATTTTTTGATCAATTCTCTTGTGTATTTGGCTTGATTGACAAAGATACCATCTTTCATTTGCTTGATTTGAAGTCCAAGAAAGTAATTTAATTCTCCCATCATGCTCATCTCAAATTCCTTATGCATGCTTTTAGAAAAATTCTCACAAAGATTTTCATTAGTAGCACCAAATATAATATCATCCACATAAATTTGAACAAGAAGGATATCTTTTGAAGACCTTTTTATAAATAAAGTGGAGTCAATTTTTCCTCTTTTAAAACCATCATCTAATAAAAATTTGCTTAATCGTTCATACCAAGCACGAGGAGCTTGTTTTAAACCATATAAAGCCTTTGAAAGTTTAAAAACATGATTTGGAAATTTTGGATCTTCAAAACCCGGAGGTTGTTTAACAAAAACTTCCTCGTCTATAAAACCATTTAAAAAAGCACTTTTGACATCCATTTGGTAAAGTTTAAAATTCATATAGCAAGCAAAAGCAAGTAGCATACGAATAGATTCAAGTCTAGCTACGGGAGCAAAAGTTTCATCGAAATCAATACCTTCTTCTTGATTGTACCCTTGAGCAACTAACCTTGCTTTATTTCTAGTAATGATGCCGGTGTCATCTAGCTTGTTGCGAAATATCCACTTAGTGCCAATAATAGTGGGGCCAATTGGTTTCTCCATTAATGTCCAAAATTTGCTACGCTCAAATTGATTTAATTCCTCATGCATAGCATTAATCCAATGATCATCTAACAAAGCTTCTTTAATATTCTTGGGCTCAATTTGAGATAAGAATGCTTGATGAGCACAAAGAGCAATAATACGGGAGCGAGTGGTAACACCTTCTTTTGGATCACCTAGAATTAATTCACTTGGGTGATCTTTGATATGTTTCCAACACCTTGGTAAATCCGTACTAGCTTCATTTAACACTTGATCATTTTCCTTAAGAGATTCTTCATGAGATTTGACTTCTTGAGTAGGAGATTCTAAGGGTTGATCTAGTGGAGTATCTTCAACAACATCTACCACTTTCTTGATACAAAACGGATTAGTCTCATCAAAGTCAACATGCATAGATTCCTCAATGGTACGAGTACGTTTGTTGAAAATGCGATAGGCTTTTCCTTTAGTGGAATAACCAAGAAAAATGCCTTCATCCGATTTAGCATCAAATTTTCCCAAATAGTCCCTAGTGTTTAGGATAAAACATTTGCACCCAAAAACACGAAAATAAGCAATAGTTGGTGGTCTACCATTCCAAAGCTCATAAGGGGTTTTCTTAATAAGGGGTCTAATAAGAACTCTATTTAACACATAACAAGCCGTATGAACGGCTTCACCCCAAAAGTATGTAGGCAAGCTATGTTCTTTTAGCATTGTTCTAGCCATTTCTTGTAGAGTTCGGTTTTTCCTTTCCACTACCCCATTTTGTTGGGGAGTTCTAGGGGCCGAAAAATTATGCTCAATCCCAAATTCATCACAAAAATGCACAAAAGGAGAATTCACGTATTCACTACCATTATCACTACGAATGCATGTAATAGAGTAGCCTTTCTCATTTTGCACCTTTCTACAAAGTTTTGCAAATTCATTGAAGGCATCACTTTTCAAAGCAAGGAACATCACCCATGTGAATCTAGTGTAATCATCAACAACAACAAAGACATACCTAGACCCTCCTAGACTAGTGACATCAACGGGACCAAAAAGGTCCATATGCAATAATTGAAGTGGCCTAACGGTGATGACCTTATTAATGGATTTAAAAGATGAACGATGTTGTTTACCAAGTTGACATGCATCACATAATTTATCTTTATCAAATTTGTAAATAGGCAAACCAACAACAAGATTTTTTCTAGATAATTTTGAAATTAAATTCATGCTAGCATGTCCTAAACGTCTATGCCAAAGCCAACTATCATTAACCACGGATAAGCATTTAATATTTTTGCACATAAGACTCTCAAGATCAACAACAAAAACATTATCCGATCTTTTTGCAATAAACATAGTATCTAACTCATCATTTTTGAAAACAACACATCTAGATGCTTCAAATTTAACACTAAAACCAACATCACAAAGTTGACTAATACTAAGCAAGTTAAAAGAGAGACCCTCAACAAGTAACACATTAGAGATAAGTAAAGAGTCCATATTACCAATGTTACCTTTACCCAAAACGCGTTTCTTAGTGTTGTCGGCAAAAGTAACTTTATCACCTTTAGTTTTATATAAATTTGTAAATAATGATGGATTTCCGGTCATGTGTCTTGAGCATCCACTATCAAGTAGCCATATATTTTGCTTCTTGATGCTCAACCCCTACAAACAAAAAGTAATTTAAGCTTTAGGTACCCAATTTGGATTGGGTCCATGAGGGTTAGTGGATTTTCTTTTTAAGACCCATTTAGGTCTTTTCCAAATTGGCACAAGAGATCCCAAATCTAATAATTTACGATAGTAACAATGAGATGCATCATGACCAAGTTTTTCACAATAGGTGCAAGTGATAGAAGATTTTGAAGAGGATGGAATTGCATTTGAAATTTTTGATTTTACAAAGACATTTTTCAAAGGTTTTTGGTGAGTGAATGGATCATATCCAACACCACTTTTTTCACAAGCCATTCTTTGAGAACCTAAAATCAAATCCAAGTTTTCTTGCCCACTAGTAAATTTCAAAATAATAGCATTTTGATCCAAAATCTTTTTCTCTAATAAAGCTTTTTCTTCCAAAAGATTTTTCTCAATAAGATGAAGTTTTTCATTTTCATCTATACATTCATCACAAAGATTTTGACAATCTTCCAAAGCTTTCAAAACCTCTTTAGTTCTATTTTTCTCAAATTCTAAATCTTTTGTTAAAACTTTGTTTGTTTCAATAGAATTTAAAAAATCATTATAAAGAGAATCAAATGCCTCATGAATATCTTGTTCACTAGCATCATCATTAGTTAAAGAGAGTTTGGATTTAAGAGTTACCTCATCATGATTTGCCATAAAGGCAAAGTGAGTAGTACCGGTATCATCATCCGAAGAAGCATCTTCATCATTCTCAACTTTTCCCATAAAGGCAACAAGATTGACATTTTCATTATCACTTTCTTCTTCATCCGAATTTTGAGTATCCCAAGTGATATTGGCATGCATAGCTCTTTTCGGTTTCTCCTTTTGAAGAAGAGGACAATAGGTTTTGATGTGACCAACCTTTTTGCAATGATAGCAAGTGGGTTCATCTTGTTTGATAGCTCTATCATTCTTCTTGTAAGGTGAGGAAGAACTTCCTTTCTTGGCAAAGCGTTTGTATCTCATGAATTTTTTCATATCTCTTGCCAACATAGCAACTCCTTCATCTTCACTAGTTTCTTCTTCATGTGAATTTTCTTCTTCACTATCCTTCCTTTCTTTTCGTTCTTTCAACTTTGAACTCATGGCATGAAAAGCAATGGATTTCTTAATCTTTTTCTCCTCATCATCTCTTATCTTTTCTTCTTCAAGCACAAGCTCTTCCGTCATGAGGTTGCAAATGAGTTCATGAACCGTCATTTTTGAAAGATCTTTAGTATCCCTTATAGAGTTGATTTTTGTCTTGTATTTCCTTGGAAGAGCAAATAAGATTTTTCGGCATTGTTCCTTGTTGGTGTACTCTTGACCAAGAGTCTTCAAAGTGTTAACAATGTTAGAAAATCTTTGATGCATAGCATTCAAGGCTTCATCGGGCTCCATACGAAAAAGCTCGTACTTAGTGATAAAGAGACCAATCTTGGTTTCCTTAATATCTTCCGTTCCTTGATATGATAGCTCCAAGAGTTGCCACATTTCATGAGCGGAATTGCATTCACTAACTCTAGCGTATTCCGTGACGCTTAATCCATTGATGAGGATGTTCATAGCTTTGTTGTTTTTGGTAAGTTTAGCTATGTCTTGATCATTGTAATCATCTTCATCTTTTACCTCCGTTGTACTTCCGGCAACGTAAGGAATATAAGGACCCTTTTTGATAGCCATCCATAAAAAGTAATCGATTCCTTTCACATGAATCTCCATCTTCTTTTTCCATCCAAAGTAGTCTTTTCCTACAAAAAGCGGAGGTCTAGTAGAACATGAACCTTCCGGTTGATTAGAATCCATATCGTATTAACTCTAGAAACGATTAAGTACAATAGAGCTAGGCTCTGATACCAATTGATATACTATATGCGTCCTAGAAGGGGGGTTGAATAGGACAATAGAAATTAATCGGCTAATTTTATTTCAAGTAAATAAAATTAAAAGCTAATTTGAATCCTATTGTATTAGCAAACTAAATAGTATAAAACTAGATAATCCTAATTGACAATAATATCAAACTATTCAAGTAGGCATTTTATCAAGCATATAGAGTGCGGAAATATAAAGAGTGTAGAGATAGAATACGATACACAACGATGTATAGTGGTTCGGTTTCCCTACATCCACTACCTAAGGAAGCCTCCTTAGGATTTGCAAGATTCTCAACTAATCTTCGTAACTCTTAACCGGGTGAGATACAAACCCTTACAACCACTTCAAAAACCCTTTGAAGGAAATACACTTGTGTTATCACCAACACAAGGAACCAAGCATAAACCTATGCTCACACTACTCTCTTAATCTATTACAAGAACTAAGAGGAAAGGAAAAAAGTGTTTAGGGGTGCTTATAAAAGCTTTGTAACTAAACTCCTAAATGAGTAGATAGAACTAATTAGCTTCACAATAAATATGACTTGAATGCTCCTTTGAAACCTCCTTGAATGATAGAATTAATTGCTCTTAAGATTGGTAGATGGAAGGCTTGAGTTGTGTCTTGAATGAACTCCATTTTATAGCTGAAAAGATGATCCAACGGTCATAAGGCTTCTCTCCAACGGATCTATTTTATCTCTAACGGATATAAGCTTTGTCCTCTAGTAATAGTGCTGAAACCCTCTCGTGCGGTGTACCGCGGATATGGTCCGGTGCACCGCATGACTGTTCGACTAACTTTTGAGCTTACTGGTCGGACTATGTAGTGTACCGCATCCCTGCTCCGTGTAGTGGTCCGGTGTACCGTGACAAAGGTCCGGTGTACCGTGCATATTTTTGAGTATACTGACGGGCTATTCTGTGTACCGCGCATCTGGTCCGTGACCTACGGTGTACCGCGTCACTCGTCCGGTGTACCGCGGGGCTGCTATTTTGAATTTCAAGCTAAGTAACAATGAAGTAAACACAACTAATCTAATGAGGGGTTTTGGAAAACATTTTAAGTGATACCAAAATGAATTTTAGTTTAAATAATGATTTGTCGAATATTAAAACGGGAATAAAAACAAGGTGAGGCTAACAAACCTATACCCTATAAATACAGCCTCTTAACATTAGAAAATCATCCTTGGCCAGACCTTAAGGCCAAGAGGAAGCTGCAACACAAGAGAAGAAGTCTGGAGGGAGCTGTGCATCAATCATGTCTCCTTCAACCTCTTATTTTGTAATTCTTTTCTCTTCTCTTCTTAGTATGAATTAATTCTTTTTAGTTTGAGTTTTAGCATATATGTATGAACCCTAGTTCTGAGTTGACATCTATCTAATTTGGGAACTTAATGTTTTAAACCGAATTATAGTTTTTATTCTCTGTTTAGGTGTTTGGATTTATATTCTGTGTTCTTGTGGATGCGCGCCCATATAGAATTACCATCTAGTAATTAGGTCACCATTGACAATGGTGTTTAATTGCATGTTTAGCACATAACGTCTAGTATTAGGTCTGATCTGACAACCCAACCTAGCTAGATAATCACTATGGTTTAGTTCTTGTGACTATTTACCAATTACAGGAAAAGTTTGCTTAGGAAGCCTTATTGAAACAGGTAAATCCTATTTGAAACTACCGATAGAGAATTGGGACCGATTAGGGAAATACTACATAATTCACCCTTACATGTTTAGAACGGCAAAACTAGTGGGGATTACATGCTAATTACTCAAGCTAACTTTCATACTATCTTCTTTTCTTTTCTGTTATTTAATTTTCTGTCTTTTAAATTATTAGTTTAGTTTTCTTTATTTAAAAACAAAATAAAGATCTATTTTTCTTTCTTTCTCTTGCGTATTATCTTTTCTATCTTTAATATTTGCACTTGAATAATTTGCATAAGTTCTTCTTAACCTTCGTAGTCCCTGAGGAACGAATCTTACGTATTCATTAAAACTTGCATACGATCTGTATACTTGCAGAACCATGTTAGCTTAGGGTGTTTATTTGCACTTATTTTATACATCTTTTTATCACACCTTAGGCCACACCAAGTTTTTGGCGCCGCTGCCGGGGACTACATCGTTAGTCCTTGTGCAATTATCTTGTGCTTTTATTTTAGTTAGTTCTGTTTTACGCTTTTCTTTTTAGTTTTTGTTTTACAGATTTTATTAGGCGAGAGCAGATTTATTAGGAGATAAAGGTTTCGTGTTATTAGATCCTGAAGAAACTAATACCATTATGGAGAATTTTCGTGAACCCAAGAGAAGTTGGTCGTTTGAAGCAGAAAAAAAGAGACTTTAGAAGCTCTAAAGCTCAAAGAATTAAACCAACAACTTGAGGAATTACGAGAACAAGCGCGAGAAATAGCTCAGAGAAATCTAGTACATACATCACCTTCATGTCCTAGTTGTGGAGCAAGAGATCACTCGTGGGAATATTGCCTGAACAATCCAGCCTCAATTTCCTCCATGCCTTATCAAAGAGACCATTATTATGATGGTTATTGTCAATCCCAAGGAAATTACACTTATTATCAGCCCCCACAGAATTACAATTGGGTCGGAGATCAACAGAATTATTATCATAATAACCATTACTATGATGATTATTATCAACCACGACCACAATCTTACTATCCTCCACAACCTATCTATCAAGAAGCGTCGATTTATAATGAAGCTTATCAAGAACCACCTCCTTATTTAATGCAGCAAACCGTACAAGAACCACCTTCGAGTTCGAATTCAACCATGTCTAAGATAATGAACCTAATTGAAGATATGGAAATTAGCCAGCAAGAATGCCAAAACTCACAAAATGCGCTTCAGAAGATGGTGCAGTCAGTGTCACAAATGGTGAATAAAGTTCAAATCCTTGCAGAAGAGCAACTCCATGATGCTAGTGCTCCAGAAAACAAAGTTTGCCATGCAGTTGAATTAAGAAGTGGAAAACAACTACCTCCACCAAGACCAGAACCAAAACCAGTCCCTATTCCAGAAACGGGGGGAGAAGAAACAACAGAAGATAAGGTCGAAGAAGTACTTGAACAAAAAAGTGTCCAAAAGAAGACACCAGAAAAGAAAGAGAGCCCAGTGGTGACCAACACATGTCCTCCTCCACCATTCCTTTCACGTGTCAGAAAGGACAATGACCTGGAATTCAAGAAGTTCGTTGACATGGTGAACAAGTTAAAGATCAGCATCCCGTTTGTAGAAGCTCTCACAAGAATGTTAAAATACGGTCAGTTCATGAAGGACATTCTTTCTAACAAACGAAGTTTAGAAACCGAGAAGATGAATGAATTACCAGAGGAGTGGAATGCTACAAATACTATCGAGTTACCACAAGAAACACCCATTCCCACAAAATCTTGGATGGCACCATCCATGATTATGAAAAATCGAGCTGAAAAATTCGTGGGAATTAGAGGCAAAGGGTGGAAATTTCGTCATCCTTAATCAAGGTAACACGTCTAACTTTAAAAGACGTTAAACAAAAGTGCTATACGGGAGACAACCCGTAATTTCTTTTATGTTTTTACATTTTTAGTTTTTAATTTATGTTTAGCTTAGTTAAATTTAGTTGATATTGCATATTTGAGAAAGGTATTAGTGTCTTTGATGCTTAGGTATTGGATAAATCGAGTTAGGGAATGAAGAACAAATTTTTTCGGAAAATTCTGACCACAGGTGCGGTATACCGGACCTCAGCCGCGGTATACCGCAGGTAAGAAAACCCGTACCACGGGTGGATGCCACGTGTTTTATGCAGAGGAGAAAAAAAATTTGATCGGTGAGTCCTGTATACCGGACCATATGCGCGGTATACCGCGAGAGCAAAAACCCGTGTCACGGGTATGTGGCGCGCGTTTATTGACGAACGAAATTTTGTGGAGCATCAGATGTTGCGGTATACCGGACCATTTGCGCGGTATACCGCAGGTCACCGCCTGGAGAGAGAAAAAACGGGATTTAAGGTTTATAAGGAGGGTTAATATCATTATTCCGAATTTATTAAACCTCAAGCCTCTTCGTCTTCTCCAAAACTCTCCCAACTCCATTAGAGCTCATAAAAACCTTCACCAATCATCAAAACACTACCCAATCACCATGAAAACACATCCAATTCATCCTCCACATCATTACAAGGAAGATTCAACCACTTATATCATCCCAAAACACCTTGAATCCAAGAATCAAAAGCTTAAATTTCAAAAATTCATCCTACAATTTCTTAAATCCATACCAATCCATGAAGAATCCATATTACCCACATAGAGAATCATCATCAAATCACCCTTCCTAACCCAAATTAAGCTTGTACAACCAATAATCAAGAGTTTCAAATTTCAAGAGTGGTTAAAGCTTTGAGTTGGGGGTCAATTGAGATGATTAAGAGAACATGAACATTATCTACTGTATGGGAGATGAAGAAAAGAAAGGTATTGGATTTAATTGAGAAGAAATCAAGTGAGAAAAGTTCGAGTTCCAATTCAAAGGGTAAAATAGGTCATGAAAAGAGAGGTTAGCTAGCTGTGTTTAATTCAATGAGCAAAAAGATTCCAACTTTAGTGAAGAAGACAACACAACCTCTCAAAGACCTTATACCCAAAGAAAAAGAGAAAGCTTCAAGGGCCCTGATAGCTTCTCCAAGGAAACAATTAAAGGAACTGCTTTTTCTTATAAGAAAGTATTTGAAGAAGAAGTTGAAGGAGAATACATGAAGATTCGTGGAGATTTGGAATGCTTGGGTTGTTTGTGAATTGTATTTTGTGAGGAGAAGAGGAAGATGTGGCACAGTTGATCTATGAGGAGGTGATACGAATTTTCAATCTCTCCCATGACGTTATATAACGCAATATCTTATTATGATCACGTGTCCTGAACGAAAAGCGAATAAGAAGTTGGGTGAAGAAGTACATTAGATTTAATCCGAGTATCGATAAGGCGAGGTGATAGCCTCAAAGAGTATGTTTTCTTTCTTCCCTACCATTTCTTTATGTGCAATATGTATGCTAAGTTTAAATTTTATTTCGTTATTGAGTCTTTTTTCGAGTCGTGGGGACACGCCTCATTTTTGAGTTGGGGGTGGGGATTCGTTGTCCTCATCTTCCTTTTTGTTTTTACATAAAATTTAAATTTTTTTTGGGTTGAATTAGGCATAGAATATGTTGAATGTACCTATCTGAGCATGATTTAATTAAGTTAATGATAGTAGGTAGTGTGTTTTTGAAAGATGCAACAAAATTGTTTAGATGCATGTATGAAAACAGGAAATAAAAGATAGAAAAGTTAATGAGCAATGCTAAGAAATCACGTTGAAACTTAGGATTAGTTATTTGGTGTGTAGAACGTGAGGTTTAAAATTAGTTGAAAACCCACTTGTCTATGAACTATTAGTGAAAAAGTAACAAAATCCGGTAGTTAGAAAAATGAATAAGGCAGTTCTTTCACGATAAAACACTTGAAGCCTTTTATACTTTCTCACCCTTTTTATTTGATTATTGTTAGTATTTACTCGTCTTAGCCCCTCTGAGCCTTTCTAAAGCCTTTTATTGAACCACATTATAATCCATACCCTTAGTTTGTAGGACTTATCTATATAACCCGCACTCGAATCGCAAAACCTGAAGCAAGTCGTTTTAGAGCTTGAGTTTGGGGTGGTGGGTTTCATCTTTAGGGAACATTGGGATTTGGAAATTGTAATTGTGATTTTATTGATGATGAAATTGTTATTATTGTAACCCTTTGCCGGGGTAATAGTGAATGGAAAAGAAGCTACGAGCTAAATTTGCCAACAAGGGCATAAAAAGAAAGAATATATATATGAAAAAATAGTGTGATATCTCAACATCAAAAAGAGAATCATAGCTATACAAAAAGAAAAAATTGATATGAAAAGAAAATATATATTCGGACCGGCAAAGTGGAAATTGTATGTCATCACAAAGGTTTTATTTGGAATTATTGGGGATGCACATTAAAGCATCAATAAATTGGGTTGAGTGAGAACATCTTCAAGTGAAAACTCAATCTCTATGGCGATTCGTTGATGGCTAGTGAGGAGAGAGCCAAAAGCTCACTTTTCATTATCCAAATATATCATACCGTCCCTAAGCCAAGTTATAACCCAAGACCTTAGGATTTCTAATTGCTTGGTGGAGAAACAATTGAGCTATTAGGTAGTAGGTAAGTGGTCCATTGGATACTATTTAGGACCTATGAACAACCTATAGCCATTAACATGAACTAAGTTATCATCCTCTCCTTCTAGCATTGCGAAATTAATCTTGACTTAAATTTATGGATTGTTAATTACATGTATATTAAGCATATTTGTGCATTATTTCTTGAGAATTACTACATGAGACTTTTTAGATATTTTTTCTCTAGGATCATTCATTATGTTTAGTTCTTATTCTCCTCCTACTTCTTCTTCTTGACTACCCTACTGTTCTTTACTTTTATTGTATCGGGACGATACAACTTTGAGTTGGGGGTCTTGATGTCTCCTCATTTGTGATAATTAAATATACTTCTGAGACATCATTTTAGGCTTATTTATTAGTTTATAGGTCGATCTTAGCTTAATTTAGTGCACTTTCCTATTTTGAGTCTTGATTTAGTAACATAATATTTTTAGAGCATATTGGGTTTAATTGTTTATTTAGTGTGAAGCTTTAAAGATAATTATGGATATTAATTAGAGTCCAAGTCAAAGACTACAAGATATGGAAAGAGATATGCATGGAAATTTGAGATAGAAGGAAACAGAGTTCAATTAGGAAAAGGAAAAGCTGCCTAAATCTGAATTCTGCAGTACACGCCTAAAGAAGTGGTTATTTACCTAAGAAATAGGCCGATTTTGGTAATTTCCTTTCTTAAGGACAGAGATAATTCTTTTACGATTCTTTTGGTATCTTATGGAGCTTAAACCGACCAATAACGAAGAAGATATGCTCAAAACGGTCCAGCAGTGTTTATCTTTATTTCCTTAGGAATTTGAGTTGGGCTTGGAGTCCACCACTTACTTCTCCTTCAAGAAAACGAATTAGGTCAACCTATACCCTATAAATACAGCCTCTTAACATTAGAAAATCATCCTTGGCCAGACCTTAAGGCCAAGAGGAAGCTGCAACACAAGAGAAGAAGTCTGGAGGGAGCTGTGCATCAATCATGTCTCCTTCAACCTCTTATTTTGTAATTCTTTTCTCTTCTCTTCTTAGTATGAATTAATTCTTTTTAGTTTGAGTTTTAGCATATATGTATGAACCCTAGTTCTGAGTTGACATCTATCTAATTTGGGAACTTAATGTTTTAAACCGAATTATAGTTTTTATTCTCTGTTTATGTGTTTGGATTTATATTCTGTGTTCTTGTGGATGCGCGCCCATATAGAATTACCATCTAGTAATTAGGTCACCATTGACAACGGTGTTTAATTGCATGTTTAGCACATAACGTCTAGTATTAGGTCTGATCTGACAACCCAACCTAGCTAGATAATCACTATGGTATAGTTCTTGTGACTATTTACCAATTACAGGAAAAGTTTGCTTAGGAAGACTTATTGACACAGGTAAATCCTATTTGAAACTACCGATAGCGAATTGGGACCGATTAGGGAAATACTACATAATTCACCCTTACATGTTTAGAACGGCAAAACTAGTGGGGATTACATGCTAATTACTCAAGCTAACTTTCATACTATCTTCTTTTCTTTTCTGTTATTTAATTTTCTGTCTTTTAAATTATTAGTTTAGTTTTCTTTATTTAAAAACAAAATAAAGATCTATTTTTCTTTCTTTCTCTTGCGTATTATCTTTTCTATCTTTAATATTTGCACTTGAATAATTTGCATAAGTTCTTCTTAACCTTCGTAGTCCCTGAGGAACGAATCTTACTTATTCATTAAAACTTGCATACGATCTGTATACTTGCAGAACCGTGTTAGCTTAGGGTGTTTATTTGCACTTATTTTATACATCTTTTTATCACACCTTAGGCCACACCAAGGATTCTTGCAGGTAATGCCACACCATGCAAGAATAATATTATATTGAACAGTGAAAAAAGAGATAGGATGGAGCACCGTGAGAACACCTACCCATGGTGAAGTACATCGAGATAATGGTAATGGAACTAATGAAAAGTTCTATTCATTAGAGAAAAAACTGAAGAATACACTCAAGCAACAACTGAGACAGCTCACCTTGTCTATCAAAGAAGGTTTTACAGGTAGAAAGGCAGATGTGAATGTTACACAAGAGGTGTATGGGTGTTCAAATTGTGGACTGAATAATCATAAAAGCAATTCAGAATCCGTAATGTATGTTTCCAACCGAGAGAACTAAAATTCAAGTGGTCAAGGTTATAACCAAATAGAAACCATCCTGGTTTTCAATATTTAAATCCGAATGGGGTTGTAAATCAGACTCACGCATATCAACCACGACCCCGAGGGAACAACTACCAACCTAGACCACATAATCACTACCAAGGGGGACAAAATTATGGAAATTAACCACCACAGCCACCTGTACAAGACGCTTACACAGAAAGTATGAATAAAAAAGCGTTACCTGCTCATCCTCAAGAAAGTGCATTAGACGTTCAACAAGCTTTACATACACTTATCTCGATAACACTGGAAAACCCAACTAGATCAACAATATTTCGACACTAGGCTAAACTAACAGAGTTCCACGTTCAAGATCCTAGAAATATCAAGTTTCCCAAATAGCAAAACAGCTATATCAGTGTCTACAAGGACAACTACCTAGTGATACAGAGATTCCTAATCACTTCAAAGAGTGTAAAGAAATTTCCCTCATAAGTGGGAAGCAACTCCAACCACCTACTTTCCCAATCATGAAGGAAAGAAAGACAAATGTCAAGTCGAAAGAGGTAAAGGATGGGGTTGAAAGAGAAGTGGAACCTGTTGTAGTTGAAGATGTGGTTGATGATGTGAGAGAAGAATTTATTGAGGGGCCTATCAAGTGCATAAATGAGAATATGAAGAACGATATGATGGTGAAAGATAACCGTCGTCCCCCTCCATTTCCATCACGTGTCTAGAAGAAGAATTATAAAAAAGAGTACAAGAAGTTCATAGACATGGGGAGGAAATTACAAATGACCATTTCTGGATGCCATCCAAGGAATGCCAAAGTACGTGAAGGATGCGCTTTCCAACAAACAAAAATACTATGAGGGTGAGATGATTGGTCTACCGGAAGAATGCAGTTCAATATGACAAAGTAATTTGCCTCCGAAGTTAAAAGATCCGGGGAGTTTCAATATTCCTATAACTATTGGTAAAGAATGGTCCAGAAGAGCGTTGTGTGATCTAGGTGCGAGTATTAATCTCATGTCTAGATAAGTTTTTAAGAAATTAAGGTCTGGGGAGGCAAAGCCTACTACCATGGTTTTTGATGTCTCCTCATTTGTGATAGTAAAATACACTCTTGAGACATCATTTTAGGCTTATTTATTAGTCTATAGGTTGATTTTAGCTTAGTTTAGTGCACTTTCCTATTTTGAGTCTTGATTTAGTAACATAATATTTTTAGAGCATATTGGGTTTAATTGTTTATTTAGTGTGAAGCTTTAAAGATAATTATGGAGATTAATTAGAGTCCAAGTCAAAGATTACAACTTATGGAAAGAGATATGCATGGAAATTGGAGATAGAAGGAAACTGAGTTCAAATAGGAAAAGGAAAAGCTGCCTAAATCTGGGATTCTGCAGTACACGTCCAAAGATTGGTGTTTTTACCTAAGAAATAGGCCGAATTTGGTAAATTTCTTTTAATGGTCCTAGATAATTCTGTTGCGATTCTTTTGGTATCTTGTGGAGCAAAATCCGACCAATAACGAATAAGATACACTCAAAATAGCGCAACAGTGTTTATCTTACGAATTTGGGTTGGGCCAGAGCCCATTACTTGAAGTTATCTCCAAGAAACGAATTAGGTCAACCTATACCCTATAAATACAGCCTCTTAACACTCTTAAATCATCCTTGGCCAGACCCTAAGGCCAAGAGGAAGCTGCAACACAAGAGAAGAAGTCTGGAAGGAGCTGTGCAACAACCATGTCTCCTTCAACCTCTTATTTTGTAATTCTTTTTTCTTCTTTTCTTTGTATGAACTAATTCTCTTAGCTTAGGTTTTGCATAATGTATAAACTATGAATTCTAGTTTTTCTATCTAAGTTCTTTGGGAATTATATGTTTTAATCTGATATTAGCTACTTACCCTTATATTTGATTATGTGTTTTGATTTAATGACTGTTTTCCTTGCTAGTGCACGAGTATAGGATTACCTTAATAGTAGTTAGATGGACACCTTGTAAGGGTGTTTAACTATTGAACCACCACATAACGTCTAGTGTCGATAGCAGTTCTGACAAAACATACTTCTAACTAGATAGTCATTAAGGTTTGTTTTAACCACCATATCACCAAGATTGCAGTATTTGCTTAGGGCCTTAGTGGCGTTTGATAACCCTATTTTAAATCACTTCTTGGTTGTGCCGTTGCCCCCTTAGTCGCTCTCAAGGTCTAAGGTAGTGGAATTTAGAATCCTGACTAAGTATACCAAGAGCTAATATTCTCCCTTATGAATTAGATTTAATAGATAGAATTAGAAGGATTAGTGCATACTAGTAAAACCTAAGTTATATCGTTCATACTATCTTCTTTACTTTTCTGTTATTTATTTTCTGTCTTTAATTCAGTAGTTTAGTTTTCTTATCAAAAACCAAATAAATATCTATCTTTCTCTTCTTTCTACTTGCGTATTATTATCTATCTTTAATATCTGCACTTGATAATTTGCATAAGTTCTCTCTAACTTTCGTCAGTCCCTGAGGAACGAATCTTCTTATCATTAAAACTTGCATACGTCCTGTAATACTTGCAGTACAGTGTTAGTTTAGGGTGTGTATTTGCACTTAAATTATACATCTTTTTATCACACCTTAGGCCACACCAAGTTTTTGGCGCCGCTGCCGGGGACTACATCGTTAGTCCTTGTGCAATTATCTTGTGCTTTTATTTTAGTTAGTTCTATTTTACGCTTTTCTTTTTAGTTTTTGTTTTACAGATTTCTTTAGGCGAGAGCAGATTTATTAGGAGATAAAGGTTTAGTGTTATTAGATCCTGAAGAAGCTAATTCAAGATGGAATCTCTAAAGCTCAAGGAGTTAAGCCGACAACTTGAGGAATTACGAGAACAATCGCGACAACTAGCTCAGAGGAATCTAGTACATGCCTCACCTTCATGTCCTAGTTGTGGAGCAAGAGATCACTCGTGGGGACAGTGCAGGAACAATCCAGCCTCAATTTCCTTCATGCCATATCAAAGAGACCATTATTATGATGGTTATTATCAATCTCAAGGAAATTACGCTGACTATCAACCCCCACTGAGTTACAATTGGGTCGGAAATCAACAGACGTATCATCATGATAACCATTATTATGATGATTATTATCAACCACGACCACAATCTTACTATCCTCCACAACCTATCTATCAAGAAGCGCCAATTTATAATGAAGCTTATCAAGAACCACATCCTTATTCAATGCAGCAAAAACAACCTTCGAGTTTGAATTCAAGTTTGGCTCGACTGATGCAAACACTTGATAATATAGAGAGTCGCCAGCAAGAATCCCAAGACTCGCAGAATGCGCTTATGGAGAAGCTGCAGAGAATGTCACAAATGATGAATGAAACTCAAATCCCTGCAGAAAGGCAACTCCGAAGTGATACTACTGCTCCAGAAAACAAAGTTTGTCATGCAGTTGAATTAGGAAGTGGAAAACAACTGCCTCCATCAAGACCAGAACCAGAACCAGTCCCTATTCCAGAAACGGGGGGAGAAAAAACAACAGAAGATAAGGTCGAAGAGGTAGTTGAACAAAAAAGTGTCCAAGAGAAGACACCAGAAAAGAAAGAGAGCCCAGTGGTAACCAACACATGTCCTCCTCCACCATTCCCGTCACGTGTCAGAAAGGACAATTACTTAGAATTCAAGAAGTTCGTTGACATGATGAACAAATTAAAGAACAGCAGCCCGTTTGTAGAAGCTCTCACAAGAATGTCAAGATACGGTCAATTCATGAAGGACATTCTTTCTAACAAACGAAGATTCGAAGTTAAAGAGATGAATGGATTACTAGAGGAGTGTAATGCTACACTTGGAATTGAGTTACCACCTATTCCCACGACATCTTGGATGGCACCATCCATGATTATTAAGAATCGAGCTGAAAAGTTCGTGGGAATTAAAGGCAAAGGGTGGAAATTTCGTCATCCTTAATCAAGGTAACACGTCTAACTTGGAAAGACGTTAAACAAAAGTGCTAAACGGGAGACAACCCGTAAATTTTTTATGTTTTACGTTTTTTAGTTTTTAATTTATATTTAGTTTAGTTAATTTTAGTTGATATTGCATATTTGAGGAAGGTATTAGTGTTTTTGGTGTGTAGGAAATGGCGAAATCGAGTTAGGGAACGCGAGGAAATATTTGGAGCGCAAGAATGTACCCCGCGGACTACCCCACGGACTACCCCATGGTCCGCACGGATGGTCCGCGAGGTCAAAACCCGTACCACGGGTTGCCACCGCGGGTTTGATCCAGAAACAAGAAAAAAATCCACGGACTACCCTGCGGTACACCGCACCATGGTCCGCGCCCCAAAAACCCGTACCACGGGGTAAGTACCACGGGTATTTTGACGGAGTAGCTACAGATACCGCGGGGTACCCTCCGGTGCACCGGACCCTAGTCCGCGAGCCAAAAACCCGTACCACGGGGTCCTACCACGGGTTTAGGTCAGTGAGCAAAAATTTTGTGAGCATCAGATGTGGCGGTATACCGGACCCTTTGCGCGGTATACCGCCCACACTCGCTGTGTCGAGAAAAAAAAAAAAAAAAAAAAAATTGACACAATCTGAGAAAACTTCGGCAAGTCATATCTTTGCGCTCGGGTATCGGAATCAGGTGATTTTTGAGCCTAAAGTGCATAACTTTTCAAGATCTAGTTGATGGGGAGGTTTTTGCCACGTACGGTACACCGGACCTCAGCCGCGGTGCACCGCAAGGTCAAAACCCGTACCACGGGTTGCCACCGCGGGTTTTATGCAGAAAGTGAAAAATTTCGAAGCCAGAACTCCGGTATACCGGGCCCCACGGCCGGTATACCGCCCGAACTCCTGGAGAGAGAGGAAAAACGCGTTTTTTAGGTAATAAGGGTGAGGAGGTTGCTCTATTACGAATTTTTTAATCCTTAAGCTTCTCCTTCTTCCCCAAAACTCTCCTAACTCCATTGAAGCTCATCAAAACCTTCACCAATCATCAAAACACTACCCAATCACCATGAAAACACATCCAATTCATTCTCCACATCATTACAAGGAAGATTCAACCACCTATATCATACCAAAACACCTTGAATCCAAGAATCAAAAGCTCAAATTTCAATAATTCATCCTACAATTTCTTAAATCCAAGCCAATCCATGAAGAATCCATCTTACCCACATAGAGAATCATCATCAAATCACCTTTCCTAACCCAATTTAAGCTTGTACAACCAATAATCAAGAGTTTCAAATTTCAAGAGTGGTTAAAGCTTTGAGTTGGGGGTCAATTGAGATGATTAAGAGAACATGAACATTATCTACTGTATGGGAGATGAAGAAATCAAGGTAGTGGATCTAATTGAGAAGAAATCAAGTGAGAAAAGTCCTAGTTCCAATTCAAAGGGTAAAACAAGTCAAGAGAAGAGAGGTTAGCATGCTGTGTTGATGAGCAAAAAGATTCCAACTTTAGTGAAGAAGACAACACAACCTCTACAAATCAAAGACCTTATACCCAAAAGAAAAAGAGAAAGCTTCAATGGACATGATAGCTTCTCCGAAGTAACAATTAAAGGAACTACCTTTTTCTTATACGAAAGTATTTGAAGAAGTTGAAGGAGAATTCATGAAGATTCATGGAGATTTGGAATGCTTGGGTTGTTTGTGAATTGTAATGTGTGAGGAGAAGAAGAAGATGTGGCACAGTTGATCTATGAGGAGGTGATACGGATTTTCGATCTCTCCCATGTCGTTATATAATGCAATATCCTATTATGATCACGTGTCTTGATCGAAAAGCGAGTAAGAAGATGGGTGAAGAAGATACATTAGATTTAATCAGAGTATCGTCTAGGCGAGGTAAAAGCCTCGAAGAGTATGTTTTCTTTCTTCCCTACCATTTCTTTATGTGCAATATGTATGCTAATTTTAAATTTTATTTTTCTTGAGTTTTTTTCGAGTCGTGGGGACACGGCTCATTTTTGAGTTGGGGGTGGGGATTCGTTGTCCTCATCTTCCTTTTTGTTTTTCATAAAATTTAAAATTTTTTGGGTTGAATTAGGCATAGAATATCTTTGAATGTACCTATTTGAGCATGATTTTATTAAGTTAATGATAGTAGGTAGTATGTTTTTGAAAAATGCAATAAATATGTTTAGTTTGCATGTATGAAAACAGGAAATAAAAGATAGAAAAGTTAATGAGCAATGCTAAGAAGTATGTTGAAACTTAGGGATAGTTATTTGGTGTGTAGAACGTGAGGTTTAAAATTAGTTGAAAACCCACTTGTCTATGAACTAGTAA
Source organism: Nemophila menziesii (assembly GCA_029959085.1). Lineage (NCBI taxonomy): Eukaryota > Viridiplantae > Streptophyta > Magnoliopsida > Boraginales > Hydrophyllaceae > Nemophila > Nemophila menziesii. The sequence continues at coordinate 28,422,321 of JARWIR010000001.1, read as the reverse complement.
TGAAAAAGTAACAAAATCCGGTAGTTAGAAAAATGAATAAGGCAGTTCTTTCATGATTAAAACACTTGAAGCCTTTATACTTTCTCACCCTTTTATTTGATTATTGTTATTTATCCGTCTTAGCCCCTCTGAGCCTTTCTAAAGCCTTTATTACACCACATTATAATCCATACCCTTAGTTTTTAGGACTTATCTATATGACCCGCACTCGAATCGCAAAACCTGAGACAACTCGTTTTAGAGCTTGAGTTTGGGGTGGTGGGTTTCATCATTAGGGAACTTTGGGATTTGGGTATTATCTTTGTGATTTTATTGATGATGAATTGGTATTATTGTAACCCTTTGCCGGGGTAATAGTGAATGAAAAAGAAGCTACGAGCTAAACTTGCCAACAAGGGCATTAAAAAGAAAGAATATATATATGAAAAATAGTGTGATATCTCAACATCAAAAAGAGAGTCAGAACTATACAAAAAAAAGAAAAAAATTGTTATGAAAAGAATATATATTCGGACCGGCAAAGTGGATTTTAAATCATCAAAGGTTTTATTTGGATTAATTGGGGATGCAAATCAAAAGCTTCAATAAATTTGGTTGAGTGAGAACATTTTCGAGTGAAAACTCAAGCTCTAGGGCGATTCGTTGATGGTTAGTGAGGAGAGAGCCAAAAGCTCACTTTTCATTATCCAAATATACCACACCCGTCCTTAAGCCACATTATAACCAAAGACCTTAGGATTTCTAACTACTAGATGGAGAAACAATTGAGGTAGTAGGTAGTAGGTAAGTGGACCATTGGATGCTGTATTTGGGACCTATGAACAACCTATAGCCATTAACCTGAACAAAGTTATCATCCTCTCCTTCTGGCATTGCGAAATTAATCTTAACTTGAGTTTATGGATTGTTGATTACATGTATATTAAGCATATTTGTGCATTATTTCTTGAGCATTACTACATGAGACTTTTTAGATATTTTGCTCTAGGATCATTCATTGTGTTCTGTTCTTATTCTCCTCCTACTTCTTCTTCTTGACTACCCTACTGTTCTTTACTTTTATTGTATCGGGACGATACAACTTTGAGTTGGGGGTCTTGATGTCTCCTCATTTGTGATAGTAAAATACACTCTTGAGACATCATTTTAGGCTTATTTATTAGTCTATAGGTTGATTTTAGCTTAGTTTAGTGCACTTTCCTATTTTGAGTCTTGATTTAGTAACATAATATTTTTAGAGCATATTGGGTTTAATTGTTTATTTAGTGTGAAGCTTTAAAGATAATTATGGAGATTAATTAGAGTCCAAGTCAAAGATTACAACTTATGGAAAGAGATATGCATGGAAATTGGAGATAGAAGGAAACTGAGTTCAAATAGGAAAAGGAAAAGCTGCCTAAATCTGGGATTCTGCAGTACACGTCCAAAGATTGGTGTTTTTACCTAAGAAATAGGCCGAATTTGGTAAATTTCTTCTATAGGTCCTAGATAATTCTGTTTCGATTCTTTTGGTATCTTGTGGAGCAAAATCCGACCAATAACGAATAAGATACACTCAAAATAGCGCAGCAGTGTTTATCTTACGAATTTGGGTTGGGCCAGAGCCCATTACTTGAAGTTATCTCCAAGAAACGAATTAGGTCAACCTATACCCTATAAATACAGTCTCTTAACACTCTTAAATCATCCTTGGCCAGACCCTAAGGCCAAGAGGAAGCTGCAACACAAGAGAAGAAGTCTGGAAGGAGCTGTGCAACAACCATGCCTCCTTCAACCTCTTATTTTGTAATTCTTTTTTCTTCTTTTCTTTGTATGAACTAATTCTCTTAGCTTAGGTTTTGCATAATGTATAAACTATGAATTCTAGTTTTTCTATCTAAGTTCTTTGGGAATTATATGTTTTAATCTGATATTAGCTACTTACCCTTATATTTGATTATGTGTTTTGATTTAATGACTGTTTTCCTTGCTAGTGCACGAGTATAGGATTACCTTAATAGTAGTTAGATGGACACCTTGTAAGGGTGTTTAACTATTGAACCACCACATAACGTCTAGTGTCGATAGCAGTTCTGACAAAACATACTTCTAACTAGATAGTCATTAAGGTTTGTTTTAACCACCATATCACCAAGATTGCAGTATTTGCTTAGGGCCTTAGTGGCGTTTGATAACCCTATTTTAAATCACTTCTTGGTTGTGCCGTTGCCCCCTTAGTCGCTCTCAAGGTCTAAGGTAGTGGAATTTAGAATCCTGACTAAGTATACCAAGAGCTAATATTCTCCCTTATGAATTAGATTTAATAGATAGAATTAGAAGGATTAGTGCATACTAGTAAAACCTAAGTTATATCGTTCATACTATCTTCTTTACTTTTCTGTTATTTATTTTCTGTCTTTAATTCAGTAGTTTAGTTTTCTTATTAAAAACCAAATAAATATCTATCTTTCTCTTCTTTCTACTTGCGTATTATTATCTATCTTTAATATCTGCACTTGATAATTTGCATAAGTTCTCTCTAACTTTCGTCAGTCCCTGAGGAACGAATCTTCTTATCATTAAAACTTGCATACGTCCTGTAATACTTGCAGTACAGTGTTAGTTTAGGGTGTGTATTTGCACTTAAATTATACATCTTTTTATCACACCTTAGGCCACACCAGTTTTACAAATGGCGAATTCTCATACTAAGGGAAAGATCTAAGATGTCCTCGTCAAAGTAGGTAATTTTATATTTATGTGTGATTTCATCATACTTGATTACAACGTAGATAGGAATGTTCCCATCATTTTGTGAAGACCATTCCTAGCCACGAGGCGTACTTTGATTGATGTAGAGAATGGTGAGCTAATCATGCGACTGCAAAATGAGGAGGAAAAGTTCAAGGTGTTCAAGGCGACGAAGTTCCCCAGTTCCTCGGGGGATCGCCTTTTCCTGGATGCAGTTGAACAGATAGAAAAAGAGCCAACCAGGGTTGTGGAAACTTTAGGATTGGAGGAGAGAGAGCTAAAAAAGAAACCACCAAATAACTTTCCTCCAAATCCTAAGGAAAGCCCACACCTTGCTCGTGCGAAGAAGAATAATAAGAAGCGTGCTACGAAGGTTCCAAAAGAACCCAAGAAGGAAAGAAAGAAGGAGAAGTTCAGAGTGGGCGAAGAAGTTGCATTGAAAAAGACTGGTCCTCCAAGAAAGCACGTAAATCCAAGAGTTATTGGCTAGGACCATTTATGGTCACAAGGATTATATCTGAGAAGCTAGTGGAAATCAAAGCCAAGGGATGCAAATTCCAAGTAATAAACGTTGATGACCTCACTCACTACTAGGGAGGTTATGTGGAGAAGTGATCTTAGAGGTAACTCGTCTAGTTTAACGATGTTAGAAAAAGCCATTCTAGCTGTATATTAGTTTAACGCTTTGAGTCTTTTATATCGTTGTGTAAACTATAGTTATTAGTATAAATTTTTAAGAAATGAGAAGGGTGGTAGTGTTTTTGATGATTTGCAGATGTTAAAATCCTTGAGTTTGGGGTTAAACAGGTGTGAGACGGAGAAATTATCATCTAAGTGGTAAAATGCAATTACACGGACCGGCTAGCCAGCCGACCTCTCAACGAGCTCCTAGAATAAACCCACTTAGACGCACATGAAAAGTGCGTTGGCGACAAGGCAAAAATTTGCGACTGGCAAGCCAGTCAAACCTCCTGGATGACGTACATATATACGCAACTATAATGTGCGTCAATGAAAAATTGTTCGCGCGACTGGCGAGCAAGTCAGAGGACCGGCATGCCGGCCAAAGACGTTTGTTACTGTGCTGAGCCCCTGGATTACACACCCTTACACGCAACCAAAACGTGCGTCCGCGAGAAAAATCTATTTGAGACCGGTGATCCGGTCATATAGCCAGCATGCCGGCCGACCTCTCGGTGAAATCATTAAAATAAATTTGATAGACGCAACAAGGGTGCGAACAAAAGAAAAAGAAATGAAGCTTTCACCAGCTGGGTCGGTCAAAACCGGCCCGACCGGGCAATAATTTAACCTAATCCTTATGAAAACATTCTTCTTCCTTTTTCTTTAGCCTCTCACACATGAAACTCCATTGTAGACAAACCCAAGCTTTGGTAAATATCTGCAACCTACCATCAAAAAACCTAGATATCATCAAATCATTTCTCTAAACATCATCCAAACACAAATTATATCATAAATCTTTCCAAAACACCAAATAATTTCTCACTTTAACCCAAATCTTTTTCTTCACAAAAGCTTAAAGTTTGTCCATTAAACTTTTCTGAAACCTTGAGATTCATAACCTAGCTCAGAGCACACTACAATCCATATCCATACACCTTCATGAACACCAAAAATCACAAATTGTATCCAAAACCTTTTGGAATTCTTGAAGCTTTGAGTTTAGGGTTATCCGAGATGACACGAAGGTTGGAGGGGTTACGAAGAACATGAAGAGAAAAGAGAGGTTGGTGTTGACGAAGGATTTACGGGGATGATGTATAGGAGAAACATAAGGCGATGAGTAAAGGGAAATATGAATCCGAGTTGATGAAATGCGCTTTACAAAAGATGAATTCCACGGTGTATGATCCATACATCGTGACTAATAATACTTCACAACCTCGAGGTGATACTACATGCAATCGGCCTAGTGCTGGTACAACTACGTTTCCTTCTCTTTTTTCTCATTTATTAGTGTATATTATTTTTATTTGCTTTATAGAGTCTTTTCTAGTCGTGGGGCCATGACTCATTTTTGAGTTTGGGGTGGAGTACTCGGTGTCCTCGTTCCCTGTTTTATGTGTTATTTGTTTTACTGCTTTTTGATAAACAAAATCAAATAAAAATTGGTTTAAGGAATGATTTGACTGTAGGGTTTGTTGAAGATCCCCATAAGCATGCTTTCTGTAAGTTAATGATATAAAATAGTAGACCTTAGAGTTAATGTAAAACGCACCTTGAATGCATGCAAACACTAGATGATCAAAAGGAAAAATTAATGAACAATGCAAAAGAAGTAAACTTGTACTTAGTGAGAATGAGTGGTGTGTTGAACGTGAAATGTAAATGAGTAGAGAACCCACTTAATTATGAACTAGAGGTAAAAATGGAGTGAAACTATATGACTAGGGAAATGATAGAGTCGGTTATTTGATAGCCACTTGAAACCTTTTTAGCTTTCTAACCCGTGATTAATTATATCCTTCTTAGACCCATTATGAGCCTTTAAGCCTTTCTTTGAAGCAACATTATAAGCCTATCCTTTAGATGTTAAGACTATACCTTATGACCCATACTTGAATCATGATTGTTTAAGACTAGTTGTCCTTGAGCTTGAGTTTTGGGTGAGTGAATATGTTATTACATCTGTTGGGTAGATTTGTGATGTGCTTGAATGATTATACACTTTATTGTAAATGCCTTTGCCGGTTTCTAAAAAGAAAAGAGAAAAGAAAAAGAAAGAAAGAAAAAAATATGAGAAAATAAGTTAGCATGACACTTCACATAAAAAAGAATGTCATGTTGAACTTACAAAAAAGAGATTAAATAAATGAAAAAAATAAAAGAAATGGCAAAAGAATATTTTTGTAAATTATATTGATAGGTTGTGGTTTATGTGGGGACGCTAAAGTTGTGTGTAAAGTGAGTGAGATCATATGTGAGTGTAAACTCAAGCTCATGACAGTTTGTTGAAGGCTAGTGAGGAGAGAGCCAAAATATCACTTTTCATTATCCAAATGTACCCGTCCCTAAGCCTACGCTAAAACCGAAAAGACCTCATGATTCTTAGGTACATAGTGGAATAACGAATTGGCTAATAGGGAGTAAGTTAAATGGAGAGTTTAAAGCAAGTAGAGATTGATGAACACCCTATAGCCACCATCTTGAGCTAAGTATCAAGTGTAACCTTCTAGCATTGTGGAATTAATTTTGGATTGATATTATTTATGTGTTTTATAGTGTATGATAGGTGTATGTGTGAATTAGTTCTTAGTTGTGCTATATGATATATATTTTGAGTTGTGCTTTGGGTATATTCTTTAGATTCTGCACGTGCTTCTTACCTTAGATCTTTACTTTTTTCTTAGTCGGGACGACAAAGGTTTGAGTTTGGGGTCTTGATGTATCCCTTCTGATAATTGAATACCCTTAGGAGACATCATTTTAGGTATAAATTGGTCTTGGTTAGTTGATTTATTGGCATAATATGCAATAATGCACTTTCTTCCTTCAGAAATATAATATTATGACTTTTAGAGCTTTTGTGTGTTATTTTCGTTTTTAGTGTGAAGTTCTTAGGTATGTGGATGCTAGAAGGCACTAATATGAATAGAAGAAGTTAATGTTAAAGTCCAAGAGCAAAAGGAAGTAGTCACTTATTAAATTCCCCGAGCCCAAACAGTGTAAATTCAAACCAGGTGATTCAAATGAAAAAGGCGCACCTCTAAGTTAGCATCACATGTGAATTGAAATCAGGTGATTTGGACCAGCGAGACAAAAGTTATGCATGTTTTACTGAAGTGGGTTCAGTAGTTGCGGTAAATTGGACTTGGGCTATAATTCATTTAATTAAGTTAATTAAGTTCCCACTCTGTTTTTAAGACCTATATAACACTTCCTAAGCCTCATAATTCAGTATCTCTCAATATACACTTAATATTATTTCTAAATTCTAAAAGATAGCAAGAGACAGATAGAAGAGCAGAAGCTGGAGAAAGTCATTTCTTTAACAACATCTCAAACCAATTCTTCTATCTAGGTCTTATTTATGTTATTAGGAACAGGTATAATTCTAATTTCCTTTATGTTTCTATTTCAATTTGAGTAAAACATCAAATACTTGACTCTCATAATGGGTTAAGCCCTAGTTTATTTAATCTAGTATTTTTGAATTTGGGATTGTCTTAATTTAATTTAAGTTAGGTTTTTCCATATTGTTTATTAGTTCATACTTACTTACTAATTTTAATTTAGCCATAAATTAAAATTAGGTTATAGTAATTAGGCTATTCATTAGTGGCGGTGATGTCGCCTCATTTGTGATAGATTTATGTTAGGATGAGACATCATTTTAGTGATTTAGAAATCATAATAGTCGATTTTCTTGAGAAATAATGCACTTTCCTATTTTGAGTCTTGATTTAGTAAAATAATTTTTTTAGAGCATATTGGTTTAATTATTTATTTAGTGTGAAGCTTTAAATATAATTATGGAGATTAATTAGAGTCCAAGTCAAAGACTACAAGATATGGAAAGAGATAAGCATGGAAATTGGAGATAAAGGAAAGAAAAGTTAAAAACATGGAAAAGGAAAACCTGCCTTAATCCTGAATTTCTACACCTACGACCACAAATCAGCTTATATCTCAAAAACTGTGTGGAATTTGGAGAAACGATCAAGAGAAATGTTGAAGATCTTTCCGAGACGATAAATTTGGTATATTCATACGCATCAAACGGACAAAAATTGAAACTGCTAGGACCAAAATAAAAACGGGTCTGATTGCATGTTTTTAGGGTTACGAATTTGAGTTGGGCTTGAAGTCCATTACTTAACCTCTCCTTCAAGAAAACGAATTAGGTCTTCTAAACACCTATAAATACACCCTTATATCACTTGTAAATCATCCTTGCTCATCCTTGCCTCATAGTAATTAGTTCTTAAGGTTTTATTCTTCCAAGTTATTGTAGAGAGCAAGATGTTGTCTTTTATTATTTCTTTTAGTTTATGTCCTTCAGGTATGAACTAAACTCCCCATAGCTTGGGTTTTGCATCATGTATAATCTATGAATTCTAATTTCTTTCTATCTAAGTTTTTTTGGGAATTACATGTTTTAATCTGATATTAGCTTCTTATCTTTATATTTGTTTATGTGTTTTGATTTATTGCCTGTCCTAGAACTGATCACTTTAGGATTTTCTTAATAGTAATTAGATGGTCACCTTAGCTGGGTGTCTAATTATTGAAACACCACATAACGTCTAGTGTCAATATTAGTCCTGACAACACTGATTCTAACTCGATAGTCATTAGGGTATGATTTAATCACTATCACAATGTATGGAAATTGATTGCTTAGGGCCCTAGTGGCGTAGGATAACCCTATTTGAACCAGCCTCGTGGTGTGTCCGTAGCCCCCTTAGTCGCTCTCAAGGTCTAAGGTATGGGAATTTAGAATCCTGACTAAGTATACAAGAGCTAATATTCTCCCTTATTAACTAGATCTAATAGAAAGAATTAGAAGGATTAGTGCATACTAGCAAAACCTAAGCTATATTTCTCATCTCATATTCTTCATATTTATTTTATTGTCTTTATTTTCCTAGTTGTAATTAGTTATTTTCGAAATCTCTTCCTTTAATTTTCTGTCTTTTAATTATTTACTCCTTACTCGTTATTGCTACCCATTCGACTAGCACACTAAGTCCCTGAGAACGAACTAAACTTATCAACTAAAACTTGCATACGTCATGTAATACTTGCAGTACTGTGCCTGTCTAGGGTGAGAGTGCGTAGTTTTCTAGACTTATTTTTATTTATTTTTATAACACCCTAGGCGACACCAAGTTTTTGGCGCGGCTGCCGGGGACTTGTGACTCGTTAGCGTGTGGGTTATCTATTTCGAGTAGTAGTTTTTAATTAATTTTTATTTTTTAGTTTTTGTTTTTCCGGATTTACGCTTGTGGTTTGCTTTAGTCTTTTTCAGGTTTCACAGTGTTTAATCTTGGCCTCCGTTATCGGAGCCTGAGAGGAGCTTCAGACCTTATAACAAACGTGTTCGTGAGGAAAGAGCCTTAAGAAGAGCTATGGCGCAAGAGCAGATAAATCCACTTGGAATCCCACCTGAGGGATTACAATACTATGCACCAGGAGAACCACCACCATTCATTCCACCTGGTGTACAACAACAAGGACGAGGTAACGGGCAGAATCGAGTAGAGCAAGACCTCCCTGGTCTCCATGTGCCGTTCCATGTTCAACCAATAGGTTACCGTCCTCCTGAGATCCAGAATATTAAATTTAGTCCCGATCCGGGTATGCTCAGTCAATTTCAAAGTCATGGACTCTACATTGGTACATCAATTCAAGATCCGGTAAGATCGATTTAGAAGTTCATGCAGATTTGTGATGCTTACGTTACTCCAGGGATTACACGCGAGCAACTGTATTGTCATATGTTTTCGTTCTTCTTGACCAGTAGAGCTAGTGAGTGGCTAGATAGGCAACCACCTGGAACAATCAATTCATGAACAGAACTTCAAGCCGCATTCTTTAACCGTTTTTATCCGAAGAGTATGAGACTCAAAGATCAAAGCGAGCTTGCAAGATTTTGCCAAGAAGATGGAGAAACAGTAGGAGAATCATGGACAAGGTTTCAACATAAATTAGCTAGATGTCCGCTCCATGGTTATACCCCCTCTTTACAACTTGCTATATTCTATTACGGTCTTAATGATAAAGGTAGAGAGAAGGTGGATAACATAGGAAAGGGAAATTTCGTGTCCATGAATCATAATGAAGCTTCCGAGGTTTTGGAAAACATTATTGAACAAGAAAGGAGTTGACCCTCTACGCGAGCTCCTGTAGCAAAGACCCGAGGAACGCTTCGTTTAGATGCAGAAACTACAAACTCAGCTCAAATATCCGCATTAGAGAATCAAATCAAAGAGCTTAAGCTAGAGATGCAGAAGAATTTAGCCGCAGCAAACATAGTACAAGAAGCACAAGGTTGTCAACAGTGTGGGGTTAATAATCATACATGGGAAGAGTGCGAAGGAAATCCACAATCTGTTTACTTCATATCCAACCGAGAAGGTTATCAATTTGGTAACCGAAATCATCCGGGTATGCAATATTCAAATCCACAGGGGGCCGCTAATCCTGGTCATTATCAACCGCGCCCCCAGAACAACTTTTTCCAACCAAGAGGCCAGTATCAAAATCAACATCAAAATAGACCTGCTCCCCCTCAACAACCCGTTCAAGATGCCTATACCGATGCGTTAGATCAGAAAGCTTTACCACAGTATCCTCAAGAAGGATCTATGGATAATCAACAATTAGTAAAATTCTTGGACCGTTTGACCACGAATATGAACACTCAGGAATAGAAGTTACGAGGACAAGATGCCGCAATTCAGATTTTAGGTACTCAAGTAAAACAATTAAACAAAGTTCTAACGAATTTAATGGAACAAAAAGAATTGAAAGCTATCGAAGGCGGTGATGACAATGTTGGGTTCGAAGCGTGTAAGGCTATTTGCCTTGAAATTGAAGACGAAAAGAAGGAAGTACCACATGCTGCCGTTAGTGCCGTGGAGGTTCCGAGTACCGAAGAACCAACCAAGTCTAGCCCCGTGGAATCTGACTGTTCTGAGGCTGATGTGGAGGACGATTCAGAGAAAACCAAATTTATACAGCTTCTGAAGGATATGCAAGAGGAAATTAGATCGGTTATGGATTATCAAGCTGAGCTGGCTAAATAGAAAGAGAAAGAAACCTCCAAGGAGGAAGCAAAAGATGAAGTTGCACCTGCAGTGCAAGAAGAGAAAGAAGAAGAAAAGGTGGAACCGCCACCTATTGTTCAAACAGTGTCATCAACTATTCTTGATACAAATCCTAAGGATGACACTGAACTCAAGACATTTGTAGAGGCGTATACACCTGACAATATCAACGCCCAAATGCTTGAGATTGCGAAGAAAGGACTTACACCGCAACAAGTTTTTACGCAAGTTATTCCTGAGAAAGAAGCGAGTGTAGAGATCCCAAGAGAGAACCTGAGAGTCTCAAGAAGAAGTGAAAGAGAGCTACCAACAAAGCTTAAAAATCCGGGAAGTTTTAACCTTCCTATTCAAATTAACGGTATGCTCAAGGTGAAAGCTATGTACGATGTGGGTTCTGGTGTGAATCTTATGCCTAAGTCCGTGTTCGAGAGACTTGGACTTCAGAAATCAGAGAAAACTCCAGTGAAGTTGCAGTTCGCTGACAACTCAGTTACCAGGACATGGGGAACAGTGGAGGACGTCTTAGTCCGTGCAGGTAGTAACGCCATCCCTACTGACTTTGTTATACTTGAGTTTGATGCAGATAAGCAGGTTCCAATCATACTTGGACGGCCTTTCATGGCCACAGCCCACAAGTCAAAGTGTCATCAACTTCCAAGAAGGGACCATCACCCTTCATGCAAAGAATGTATCCGAGACCTTCTATGTCTTGGGTAAGAAACCAAGGAAGTTAGATCCCACCGTGCCTGTCATCCACAGCCTTTCACATCACAAAGTCCCTCCTGAGAAGATCCACTTAAAACCTGTGGATACTGAGCCAAACATTGAGTTTGGGGTTGGCCATGAAGTACTATGGAAAGCTCACAAACGCGAGAATAGGCCACGTAGTTTCAAAGACTCGTGGATGGGACCATTCATTATCACTAAGGTTGTTTCAGCCAAGGTGATAGAAATTCGACCCAAAAGGGGATCAAGCGCAGATTAGTTGACGTTCATAGCCTAACTCATTGTTGGGGAGGCTATATTCGCAAATCTTGATAGAGGTAACGCGTCTAACTTTGAAAGACGTTAAATAAAAGTGTTGTACGGGAGACAACCCGCAATTTTTTAAGTTTTTATGTCTTTTACGTTTTTAGTTTATGTTTAGTTTAGTTGTTTATAGTTGATATTGCATATTTGAGAAAGGTATTAGTGTTTTTGATGCTTAGGTATTGGAGAAATCAAGTTCGGGAGGAGAAAACGAAGTTTTTTGGAGGATTCGGACCAGCAGTCCGGTACACCGCACTACCTTTCCGGTACACCGCAAAGGAAAAAACCCGTACCACGTGTAGGTAGCTCGGGTTTTGTGTCGAGAAGAAAAAAAAATCTGGACGATAAGTCCGGTATACCGCGCCTCAAGCTCCGGTGCACCGCAGGACCAAAAACCCGTGCCACGGGTAGGAGATGCGGGTATTTTGACGAGGATTAAAAAATTCAAGGAACAGAAGCTGCGGTATACCGCACCAAAACTTCCGGTGCACCGCAGGTCGCCGCTGGAGATAGAAAGTTACGGACTGAAGCTTATAAAAGGAGGATAGTAGGTATAATTCCGAATTTACAAAACCCAAAGCTTCTCTTTCTTCTCCAAACCTCTCCCAACTCCATTAAAGCTCATAAAAACCTTCACCAATCATCAAAACACTACCCAGTCATCTAGAAAAACACATCAAATCTTCTCTCCACCTCATTACAAAGAAGATTCAAGCAACCAATTCTCACCAAACACAATCAAATTGAAGAATCAAGAGCTCAAATTTTCAATATTCATCCTACAATTTCTTAAATCCAAGCCAATCCATCAAGAATTCACCTTACCCACATAGAGATTCATCATCAATTCACCTTTCCTAAGCCAAATCAAGCTTGTTCAACAAAAAAATTCACAAGTTCAAATTTCAAGAGTTGTTAAAGCTTTGAGTTATGGGTCAATTGAAGATGACTAATAGAACAAAAATATTAGCTAACAAGAGGGAGGTGAAGAAAAGCAAGGTATTGGGTTCAATTGAGAAGAAATCAAATAACAAAGGCTCTAGTTGTAAAGCAAAGGGTAAAAACGATGTTGAAGATGGAGGAAAACTAGTTATGTGTGATAGTAATGGTAAAAGGCTTTACTTTTATTCGAAGGAGAAAACACAACCTCCACCCTTCAAAGGTCCTACACCCAAGGAAAAAGAGGAAGCTTCAAAGGCCTTGAAAGCTTCTGCAGAGAAACAATTAAAAGAGCTACCTTTTGCTTATGAGAAAGTATTCAAGGAAGAAGTTGGTACAGGAGAGTACAAGAGATTCTTAGAGCTTGGTGCAAAATTGGGTTGGTCTACGTTCATGGTAAGACGTTCTGAATTATGTCATGAGTTAGTTTTGGAATTCTATTTAGGCCTCTTTAGCCGAGATAGTAAAGGTTGTGTTCCGATTAGAGGAAAGTTAGTTCCTTTCACAGTTAATGAGATTAGAAACCACTTCAAGTTTAAGAAATTGATTGGATATTGCAAGTATGATGAAGCGGCTGCTAAACGAAAAATATTTGATGAGGAATTACTTTTTGAGCATGTCTTAGACAAGGAGAAAGTGCAATCACATAAGGGAGAATTGAAGGCACCTTGGCCTTACAAATATCTTCAACCAGATGCGAGAGTTTGGCACAATTTCCTTATTCCTAATGTCTTTGGAAACACACGAACTTTGGATGTGACTAAAAAGAACGCTCTACTATTGGATTGTATTTTGAGAGGAGACGAAGTGGATGTGGCACAGTTGATCTATGAGGAGGTGATGCGATTTTCGGTCTCTCCCAAATCAGTTAATAATGTTAAATTTCCTACTATGATCACGTGTCTTGTGCGAAAAGCGAATGTTATATTGGGTGAAGAAGAGAAACTCGAGTTTAAGACGAGTTATATTGATAATGCTTGGATCATGGAAGTTTTGAGAAGAGCGGGTTCTACGAAAATCTCGAAAGAAGAAAAGGAGCAAAGTTGGCAAGAGAAGATGGAGGAGCGTTTAAACAAATTCGAAGTAGCTCAAACCTCTTTAGTCAATGATGTGGCACAAATCAACGCTAATCAAGTGCACAAAGATCCGGCAAATCCGACCTCGGATATCAATGATGCGAGGCAATAAGCCTCGAGAGTATGTTCTCTTTCTTCCTTACCATTTCTGTAAATGCTTTTATCTGCTAATTTTAATTTCTGTTTCGAGTCTATTTCGAGTCGTGGGGACACGGCTCATTTTTGAGTTGGGGGTGTGGGGATTCGCTGTCTCTCATCTCCATTTTTCTTTTTTTAGGTAGAAATTAAAATTTTTGATACATGGGAATTAGATGTAGAGTGTGTTTAATAGCTTGAAAGCATAAGATTAGTGAATTAATGATAGTAAGTAGTATGTTTATGAGATGTGTTATTTGTATGCTTTGAGTATTTGCAGGAAAACACACGTTGATAGTAAAGAAAAGATTAGTGAGCAATGCGATAGAAAGTATGTTCGATCTCAGGGAACCTTGAGTAGTGTGTAGGCCGTGAGATCCAAGCTAGTGAAAAAACCATTTGATTAAAGTGCTAAAGGTAAGAAAATAACGAAATTACATAGTGTAGAAAGTGATTAAGGTGGTTCTTTCATATTTGAAGCCACTTGAAGCCTTTTTATACCTTCTCACCTTGTTATTTTTATTTTTATATGCTATATCCTTCTCAGCCCCTTCTAGCCTTTCTAAAGCTTTTTATTGAAACACATTATAAGCCATATCCCTTTAGATTATAGGACTTTTCCATATGACCCGCACTCGAATCGCGATGCATAGACAGTTGTTTTAGAGCTTGAGTTTGGGGTGGTGGGTCCACCATTATGGGAATTGTTATTGGGATGGGATTTTTGAGCTTATTAATTGTGCTTTGTTCTTTATATTGATGATGATTCACAGATTTTTATTGTAACCCTTTGCCGGGGTAATAGTGAATGGAAAAGAAACTACGAGCTAAATTTGCCAACAAGGGCATTAAAAGAAAAATATATATATATGAGAAAATAGCGTGATATCTCAACATTAAAAAGAGAGTCATAGCTATAGAAAAGAAATTGATTTGAAAAGAAAAAATATATATATTCGGACCGGCAAAGTGGAATTTTTATGTGAACATCTTATGCTTTAATTGGGTTATTGGGGATGCTAAATTGTGCATCAAGGGATTCATTGGGTTGAGTGAGAAACGTTTTATGAGAGTAACTCAAGCTCTAGGGCGATTCGTTGAGGGCTAGTGAGGAGAGAGCCAAAAGCTCACTCTAAATTATCCAAATATACTATCATACCGTCCCTATGCCTAAATTACAACCTTAAATACCTTTTGATTCTTTGCTATGTAATTAAGAAGTGATTGATCCATTAGAGAGTAGTTAAGTGGATCTTTGAATGCTAGTGAAGTTTGATGAACAATCTATAGCTTTCTTGGAGAACTGAGTAAAGTCTCAATCCTTCTTACATTGCGAAACTAATCTGATCTTGAATTCAAGCTGTGTTGACTGTGGATATGAGAAGTGTACAGGTTTGTAGTCAATGAATATTATTGCATGAAATTTTCTGAGTTGTTGCTTTAGGTTCATTCTATATATTCTACTATGTTCTTCCCATTGTGTTGAAAATTCTATAAGTGTGTATTTATAGACTTCCCTTTGTTTTTGTCTTTATTGTATCGGGACGATACAACTTTGAGTTGGGGGTCTTGATGTCTCCTCATTAGTGATAGATTTATGTTAGGATGAGACATCATTTTTAGTAATTAAGAAGTCATAATAGTCTATTTTCTTGTGAAATAGTGCACTTTCCTATTTTGAGTCTTGATTTAGTAAAATAATATTTTTAGAGCATATTGGGTTTAATTATTTATTTAGTGAGAAGATTTAAAGATAATTATGGAGATTAATTAGAGTCCAATTCAAAGACTACAAGATATCTAAAGAGATAAGAATGGAAATTGGAGATAAAGGAAAGAAAAGCTAAAAACATGGAAAAGGAAAACCTGCCTTAATCCTGAATTTCTGCACCTATGACCACAAATCAGCTTATATCTCAAAAACTGTGTGGAATTTGGAGAAACGGTCAAGAGAAATGTTGAAGATATTTCCGAGACGATAAATTTGGTATATTCATACGCATCAAACGGACAAAAATTGAAACTGCTAGGACCAAAATAAAAACGGGTCTGATTGCATGTTTTTAGGGTTACGAATTTGAGTTGGGCTTGAAGTCCATTACTTAACCTCTCCTTCAAGAAAACGAATTAGGTCTTCTAAACACCTATAAATACACCCTTATATCACTTGTAAATCATCCTTGCTCATCCTTGCCTCATAGTAATTAGTTCTTCAGGTTTTATTCTTCCAAGTTATTGCAGAGAGCAAGATGATGTCTTTTATTATTTCTTTTAGTTTATGTCCTTCAGGTATGAACTAAACTCCCCATAGCTTGGGTTTTGCATCATGTATAATCTATGAATTCTAATTTCTTTCTATCTAAGTTTTTTTGGGAATTACATGTTTTAATCTGATATTAGCTTCTTATCTTTATATTTGTTTATGTGTTTTGATTTATTGCCTGTCCTAGAACTGATCACTTTAGGATTCTCTTAATAGTAATTAGATGGTCACCTTAGATGGGTGTCTAATTATTGAAACACCACATAACGTCTAGTGTCAATATTAGTCCTGACAACACCGATTCTAACTAGATAGTCATTAGGGTATGATTTAATCACTATCACCATGTATGGAAATTGATTGCTTAGGGCCCTAGTGGCGTAGGATAACCCTATATGAACCACCCTCGTGGTGTGTCCGTAACCCCCTTAGTCTCTCTCAAGGTCTAAGGTATGGGAATTTAGAATCCTGACTAAGTATACAAGAGCTAATATTCTCCCTTATTAACTAGATCTAATAGAAAGAATTAGAAGGATTAGTGCATACTAGCAAAACCTAAGCTATATTTCTCATCTCATATTCTTCATATTTATTTTATTGTCTTTATTTTCCTAGTTGTAATTAGTTATTTTCGAAATCTCTTCCTTTAATTTTCTATCTTTTAATTATTTACTCCTTACTCGTTATTGCTACCCATTCGACTAGCACACTAAGTCCCTAAGAACGAACTGAACTTATCAACTAAAACTTGCATACGTCCTGTAATACTTGCAGTATTGTGTCTGTCTAGGGTGAGAGTGCGTAGTTTTCTAGACTTAATTTTATCTTATTTTTATCACACCCTAGGCGACACCAGGCGGTAATCACCTTGATGAGGGTTTTAATTACTGAACTAATTATGAAACACATGGTTTGTCAATGATCCTGACGGGCTTGACTAACCGCATAACCAATTGGGTAAAATTCTTAATCATTTGAACGGAGATTATAATCGTCCTAACAGGGTTTGTAATACTGTAGGATAGCTCCTAAGTCTACCTTGACGGGAGTTAGGAGATTGTAGAGTCCCGACTAATATAGAATCACCAACTTGTCCCTTAAACGAAAGCACTAAATGTATGAACTTAGGTGGATCCCTAGCGAGACTCAAGTATAGCTCTCGTATCTACGTCTAATCTTTAGTCTTTACTTTATTTTCATCTTATTTCATTTACTTTATCGCGGATATACTTTATAACTCAAAAACTAAACAAAAATCTATTTTATCTTTTATTTCCATACTTGCAATTAGTTATACTTATCCGTTAAACACATTCGTTATACCTCGTAATCCCTGTGGAGACGAAATCCATTATCTCTTATTCTATTACTTGGAATGACCCGTACACTTGCGGTTAGTTGATCTTCCTATTCAGTGTTGATTTATATCACACTCTAGGAGAGACCAAGTTTTTGGCGCCGCTACCGGGGATTGCAGCGTGTGACCCATGTGTTCAATCCTTAAGTAGTTTTAATTTTTATTTTATGTTTTACGATTGGCTTGTGTTTTTGTCTTTTTCAGGCTCTTAGGTTTTGGTGTTTGTACCTGGACTTCGAGGGAATAATAAGAGCAGCAAGGAAACGTCAAAGAAAACTATGTAAGCTCGAGGAAGAAAGGGTTGCATTAAACAACAAAAATCCTCAGGTGGATGTAGATGAGGATGGGAATCATATTGCTCCTCAAGTTCCAATCAAGGAATTCCTCATCCACCCGGAGGACATGCTCAACTCCAATTAGGATACGATCCATAATTTGTGTAAGCTCCTGAACAACAACCATACAGAGAACCTCATACAGGTGTTGGCCCTCTAGAAATTCAAGTTGCTAGATTAAGACCCGATCCAGGTATAATGCTAACTCAATTTCGAGACTTTAGAAATTTTCGCGGAGCGGATGGGGAAGATGAAATTAGTGCAGTACAGAAATTTATGCAGATATGCGATGCGTATATTACGCAAGGTGTGACACGAGAATAGATGTACTTCGCGAATTTTATATTTTTCCTTATAGATGCATCAAGCGAGTGGCATGATCAACAACAAAGAGGTCAAATCACTAATTGGGATGAGTTATTCATTGACCGTTACTATCTGAGAAATATGTGGTTGAACGCACAACTAGAGTTGACATCATTCAATCAAGAGTACGATGAACCTTTAGGTACATGTTGGACTAGATTACAGATATGCTTAAGACGAGTTCCAGATCATGGTTTTTCCGAAGAGCGACAATTGTCAATATTTTATAAATGTCTTGATGGGAGTTCTAGAAAAGATTTAGATTTGTTATGCGGAGGAGGATTCTTGCAGGTAATGCCACACCATGCAAGAATAATATTATACAAAATAGTGAAGAATGAGATGGGATGGAGCACCGTGAGAACACCTACAGGAGGTGCAGTACATCGAGATAGTGGTAATGGAATTGATGAAAATTTCTCTTCATTAGAGAACAAACTAAATAATACACTCGAGCAACAACTGAGATAGATCATATTGGCTGTCAAAGAAGGTTTTACAGGTAGAAGGGTAGATGTGAATGTTACACAAGAGGTGTATGGGTGTTCAAACTGTGGACCGAATAATCATAAAAGCAATCCAGAATCCGTAATGTTTGTTTCCAACTGAGGGAAATACTATTCAAGTGGTCAAGGTTATCAACCAAACAAAAACATCTTGGTTTCCAATATTCAAATCCGAATTGGGCCGCAAATCAGACTCATGCATATCACCCGCAACCCAAGGGAACGAATACCAACCTAGACCACATAATCACTACCAAGGGGGACAAAATTATGGAAACCAACCACCTGAACAACCTATACAAGAAACTTAAACAGAAAAAGCTTTACCTGCTCATCCTCAAGAAGGTGCATTGGACGTTTAAAAAGCGTTTCGAATGTCATGCATTAGGGGTTTACAAACGCTTGTCATACCCCACCAAACTACAATTAGTTGAGGTTAACTATTATATAAAATCCGCACAACGTAACACAGTATATGCCGCAAATTTTTTGAAAATCTCAATACTCTTTATTTTCTTAAAAAGATAAACAATATTCATACGAAGAAGAAAACAATGTGCAATACTCAATATCAAACACAATAGGAAGGTGAAAAGTTTAACATGACGATTCTAAACAAATATTTAATTGAATTTAACTTTGTCACAGGTTGCACGATTGTGATACTGGTACAAGTGGCATCCACTACATATTCTCTTCTTTGGTATCGAGTACTCGTCCTTAGAAAATATGCATTTTTTCCTCGGCTTGCCTAGTTGCTTCTTGATAATCGGTGGGTGGACAGTGACAGATTCTTCTACATCTGTCTCAAACTGAGACATAGAAAAAGCTGGTACACTCTATATCGAGGTGTGCTAATACATATCAACATATCCATATAATGCCCAGATTCCACAAAAATATATTTTTAATAGTAGCAACCGCGTGTGAACATGTATAACCTTTAGCATTCTATTTCCCACACTAACAAGTTTGACTCTGTATGTCAACAACCATTTATAGGATCAGACATGACTTTGAATGACCTTCTACTGGAACACAAAACAAACCATGAACGACAAAAGTCCAACCTGACCTCATACAACAGATCTTCCTTAGGAGATAGGACTGACACTTGTTAGTGGCAACCTGACGCCCGTAAATCGTCTCCATCAACAACACTCTGTTAGCGTCAATCAACTCTATTACATGGAGCTCCATGGTTTCCTTGACTTGATTGTTAAATGACTTAGTCGCAGTCAAAGTTATTTCCATATACCGACTTCTGCAAAAGAACTGATTAAATAATTTCTCCTTTGGCAGATTATTCAGCAAAGCAACCCCTTTTTCGAGTCGTTGGTAATAAAAATATTTGCAAAGTATTCATAAATCTCAATAGTTTTTGCGCGAACCATCCTATCAAGGTAATACAACATGATATCTTTGAGCGATGAGTTATTGCAGAACTCTGTCTTCAGGTTTACCTTAAGATGGTGCGGGAAAAATGTGTGGGGTGCATTCGAGAATAATAATTGCAATGTGTTAGTGATACCTATGTGCCAATCTGAAACAAATTTCATCTCATGAGAAACAATATAGGGGCAAAAACCTTCAGGAAATGGAACCAATTCTCACTATCTTCCGACCTAACTATTGAAAATGCAACTGTAAAAGACATGCAAAATAGGACATGAAAAATTCATATTGAAAACTGGGATTTAACAATTATGTAATGGGCAATGTATGTCATTTTGCTGGGTTATCCACAACAAAATCGTGTGTCAGATCATGCGCAATATTGTTTCTTTAGCCAGGACAAAAGCAACTAAGATGACAAAAAACAAATCTTGGTTGGTATCCTTTGCCGAAGTGACCAACAACTGGCCTTTGTACCGATTCTTCAAAAAGTAGTGTGAAGGAACAATAGGGGTTGTTATGCATCAAATACAGGGATAAATGGGTAAACTTTATATGTGTTAAAAAATTCCACCTAGAAAATGAAAAAGAAAAGCCATTGGAATTATTGAATTTCAAATAATTCCTTATTCTTGATGGAGGATTAATAATTTTTTTTATATATTTGTGGTTATGGGAGTTACAAAATTTGATAAAGAAAAACAACGGCTAGCATTAAAGAGCATTGAAGAGGCATTTATGTGACGATTTTTTTCCTTTGTCTCATCATTTTCTCTATAAATAGTGACTTTGTCACTTGCTTTTCAAGAGAAGAGAAAAAATGTAATTCTAGAGAGAATGGAAAAATTATTATAGAGAGAATAGGAAAATACTTTTAGTGAGAAAGAATATTATTCTAAAGAGAATGACATATTATTCTAGAAATTCAGAAAATGGAACACTCCATTCTCAATGATTAGTCAAATTATTTTGACATAGAGATAAGAGTAGAAGAGGGATACGATTGTTGGAGATACCGGTACTCCCGGAATATCTTTTTCAACGATGCACGTTTTGTGTAATCGTATCTAGTATTTTTTTTTTTGATATTTCCATGTAAGTTCTTTTCCCATTTCTTGTAATAGTTGTTGTATTACGGTTTTTGGGATACCTTTATATTTCATTTTTCCATTGTATTGTAATAGTTGTAGTATTATGTTTTTTCTAAATATTTTTATATGAAAACAATTTTTACTGTATCGGTGATTGTTAGTTTTTACCAACAATTTGAAAAAGATATTTTCATATCACCGATTGTAAAATAGTTTTCCTATTTCGGAGGCTGCTTCATCCTTGAATGCAAAAGCCATTCCTGACGTGATTATGTTGGATCCTTTTAATGGTTCCAACTTCAAACGTTGGGCACAAAAGCCACTGATATTCCTTGAACCATATGAACTAGATCTTGTTGTTCTCGAGGTACTCCCCGCCATTGAAGGCAATGTGGAAATTACCAAAGAACACTATGATAGGATCCTAGCTCTTGAAGTTGGGTTCAAGAAAGATAATTCAGTGATTAGTGGATTGATATTGGATAATGTGACGAACCTCGCCTTTATCTGTGTGCCGTTGAGAAGTCAATAAAGACTATCTGTGAAACGGTTTAGAAAAGGTACAAGGGTGATGAGTCTGATGAGAAGAAATACATCACTTGGGAATGACCCAAAAAGATCCAATCGGTCCCATACGAGTCAGAAAAGTGAATCAGCTCAAAGATAAGTCCTTAATTTTCCATGTTTATATAAGTTTAAGGAATACTTTTCCTCTTTCTATTACAACTATTTAACTCTTGATGCATTAAATATCATTCATAGATTATATATCAATTGGATATTAAATCTATGTGTGAATGAAGATCTATATGAAGAGATCTATATGTTGCAACATGAAGGGTTGGTGGTTTTGGATTAAAGGGATAAAGTATGAAAACTTAGAATATCGTTTTGTGTTGTTAAACATGCACCTTGCTAATAGTACCTTAATAAAAGATAGATCAGGTTGTGTTACACTTTTTTCAATAGGTGTATGACATGATTGTCTTTTGGTACTCCATTTCATGGGGCTTACTGCTTCCAATCTTCTTTTTATATATAAAAGATGTGGGGGAAGCTGATCATAAGGATGAAATTCATTAGTCAATAATGGAATTTACCTTAGTTAGTCTCATTTTTGGTGGAAATGTTTGACTCTCTTGATATAATGTATGGTAAAACTCCTTATAATACAAATATTCATGAATAAGAGAATTTTGGGGGTGTGCACCCCTTGATGAATATGAAATAATTATAAGGACTATGATGTTATAAATGAACTATACTCAACTTGGTATTTTCCATATTGTAAAGAGACTCAAGTGTTGAACATTGGATTATTTTTTGTCATTTAATAAAGTACGAGAGAGTACTAATGATTTAATCTGCGTTTTAAAATAAATCACGTAGTTCTTGAAAGATTTTTTGTTAAGCAAACCTGGTCTCATATAAATGATGAAATAAATGGTTGATTCTTTTACTAATAGACTTAATTGGGAGAATAATCCTAGAAATGTTGAGTGATAGGTTTAGAACCCATTAATGGGGAACCTATTACTAATGATTATATATGATGCACTAACTTCCTATCTATATAGTGTAAATTGTGCATACATGAGAAAATTCAAACTTAATGAATTCATAGCCATGCGTGGTGGTCCTATTGAGACGGACTTGATGAATTCACCGTTGAGGTTGTTGTATATTTCTCAAACTTAATGAATTCATAGCCATGAGTGGTGGTCCTATTGAGTTGGACTTGATGAATTCACCGTTGAGGTTGTTGTATATTTCTCAAACTTAATGAATTCATAGCCATGCGTGGTGGTCCTATTGAGATGGACTTGATGAATTCACCGTTGAGGTTGTTGTATATTTCTCAAACTTAATGAATTCATAGCCATGCATGGTGGTCCTATTGAGATGGACTTGATGAATTCACCGTTGAGGTTGTTGTACATCTATCAAACTTAATGAATTCATAGCCATGTGTAGTAGTCCTATCGAGACGGATTTGATGAATTCACCGTTGAAGGTGTTTGTATATTGCTTAAACTCAATGAATTCATAGCCATGTGTGGCGGTCCTAATGAGATTAAATTGATGAATTCACCGTTGAGGTTGTTGTATATTGATCATAATATGACTTTAAGGAGACGTCCTTGATGTTCCCAAGGGATGAGTTTTTAAACTCACCACAAATTCATAGCCCATAAGGGTGGTACTAAAGAGAAAGGACTTGATGAATTCTCGAGACACATAATGAGGTTGGGCTTTATTGCTCTTAATGATCTTGAAATCCGAGAGGGGTCGGCTAATGAGGCTAGACGCTCTTGGAGATCACCTATGTGTAAGAAAAAGGTGATGTTTGAGGAATTTGTAACTATCAGCCGGGTAGAGTATGTGCTGTGAGGGTCTCGATCGAAAACCGTCAAGTTCAAGAGTACGTTCACTTGACAGGAATTTGGTGGTTGCCTCACTTCACTACGTGTCAATTCAAATCGAAAGATATTGCCACTTAAGTACAATTCACCCATATGCTGATATTTATAAAAACCTGTTCACTTTCTCTCCCAAAGACCCTGAGTGGGGGATTGTTGGAATTATTTAATAAAAGACAATTTATTTTATTATTCTTTCATGCTCTTGGGAGAAGTGGAAAAGACTATTCGTGTACTAATAGTCCCACATAAAAATTTGAGAAAGAAATTGTTGGAAATAGTAAAATTAAAGAGTTTTATTTTATTAGTTCTTTCTTTCTCTTAAGAAAAGTGGGTAAACTTTATATGTGTTAAAAAATTCCACCTAGAAAATGAAAAAGAAAAGCCATTGGAATTATTGAATTTCAAATAATTCCTTATTCTTGATGGAGGATTAATAGTTTTTTTTATATATTTGTGGTTATGGGAGTTACAAAATTTGATAAAGAAAAACAACGGCTAGCATTAAAGAGCATTGAAGAGGCATTTATGTGACGATTTTTTTTCCTTTGTCTCGTCATTTTCTCTATAAATAGTGACTTTGTCACTTGCTTTTCAAGAGAAGAGAAAAAATGTAATTCTAGAGAGAATGGAAAAATTATTATAGAGAGAATAGGAAAATACTTTTAGTGAGAAAGAATATTATTCTAAAGAGAATGACATATTATTCTAGAAATTCAGAAAATGGAACACTCCATTCTCAATGATTAGTCAAATTATTTTGACATAGAGATAAGAGTAGAAGAGGGATACGATTGTTGGAGATACCGGTACTCCCGGAATATCTTTTTCAACGATGCACGTTTTGTGTAATCGTATCTAGTATTTTTTTTTTGATATTTCCATGTAAGTTCTTTTCCCATTTCTTGTAATAGTTGTTGTATTACGGTTTTTGGGATACCTTTATATTTCATTTTTCCATTGTATTGTAATAGTTGTAGTATTATGTTTTTTCTAAATATTTTTATATGAAAACAATTTTTACTGTATCGGTGATTGTTAGTTTTTACCAACAATAAATGCCCCAAATGAAAAAACATCTGTGACCCGGGTTAACATTGGATTTCAACCTCTGATGAAGGGTCAGCAAACTTCGGCCTCTCAAAGTAAGCTTGAATGCGATTGTATGATAACACAGCGTCTCCAAAAAGTTCATATTTCGCGTTATTTATCGCACCGCACACAACCTTGTATGTTATATTAAACCCATACTCGTACTTAATTACCTTTACTATATCGTGGTTTCGTGTCCATTCGACTACGAACTTGCTCGAAAATGAAGTCGTTAACAACATCAGCGGAGAACTAAATTATGCACTGATATCCTATGGGGGCCACATGTGTGAGGTTTTATAAACCTCCTAAGACATACCTTCTGATATGCATTATCAATGGAGGAATACAAATACCACTTACAACCCAATTCCTTTCTCTTCTTACAATAGACACTCACCATACTAGGTCGGTTGCGACCATACGTCTAAACTCCTTCACACTGCCACAGAAGCACTGATCGGGTGATTTTATCAGGCTGCCTGACTTCTCAATACCTTCTTCTTATGGTGATAGTTAAGCTCAGTTTCCTCCTCGTTTTTAGATTCCTCAGTCGGTTCAATAGTCCCATTCAAACCATCACCGCTAATAAACGAGAATGCATTAGTTGTTGTTTTAACCTTGATTGGATCACCAGACTCAACTATTTGTATCTCTAATTCAAGTACGACACTCTAATCAACCAACCAAGTAACGGTGTTGAAATCACATTTGTTCACCAACTTGCAATTCTGGTGCTCCCCAAACGAATAGTAGAAATTCACACGCTTAAGGTCCATATTTTCCATGTGTCTGTGGTGGTGGAAAAAGTGTGATAAAATGATGAATAAATAAAGATAATAAAAGAACACACAAACAATACTACCACGAGAACCTCACTACAAGTGCACAGATCGTTTGCAAGTTATAGTTGATTAATCAGATTTGTTCTCTGGGATTTAAGTAGTTATTCTAAATTCGTGTTCAATATTAGAATATATGGTTTTAACTGTTTTGATAACAAAGCAAGTAAGTGAAGTGTTTTGTTTCCTAATTGAATATACATTGAATTTTGCAAATAAGATAAGGAGATGCAAGTATGAATCTATTCTATTGAATTTGTTATTTCTAAGATAAGGGTAAATGTGTAATTTCACAATAGTCGAGATTCTAATGTCTTTCAAACTCCCATCAGGGTAGACTTAGGAGATATTCTACGGTATTACTGACCCCCTCAGGTTGAAAATAAGCTACTTTCAAATAATTAATATTTTACCCAAATGGTTAGGTGGTTAGTTAAGGCCGCCAGGCTCAATAACGGACACCACTCGTCTATATCTTAATTATGTAATTAGACCCCCCCCCCCCCCCACTTCCGTATTATCGTCGCCACCAACGAATAGCCTAAATACTAAGGGATATACCTAATTGATCAGAGAAGATATGGTAACTAATACAAGAAAATATTCAATTAAATACTAAAATCCCATATTCAAATTAAACAGAAAGACAATAATCAATTATTAATATAGTTATAATCCTAAAAGAGATTGTGCATAATGAAACTTGGAATAAATAGCTTAGAAATAAATTATAGAAGAAATAAATCTAATACTAATTTACCCAAAGAATAGAGACGAAGAACTGTAGGATTGATGCGGTGAAACTCCAACTTCTGATTCTTATTCCTCTAGATCCTCCTGATTGCTTCTATGATGATTTATTGATGTATATTAAGCTTAGGAACCCAATAGATGATTTTATAAGGTTAGGAACTGATATATATATATATATATATATATATATATATATATATATATATATATATATAGGTGTTATGTCGAAATCTTGGAGTATATGCCAAGTCTTGAAATCCTAATCCAACTCAAATTCGTATTTCTAACTTGTAGGACTGGATAAACACAAGAGATTTAAACAATCATATCTCCTTTTTACTGAGCCAAATTTAGTGTACCACTTATCAAAACGACAGAAATTCAAAGATCTATATTATCCTAAAAGGGCTCCTTCAAATACGCAACGAGGTTTTCTGCAGTCTTCAAAATACTGGACGTCTCTACAGCTTGATAGATTTATTCGACAGCTTTTCATTACCTAAATCAACTTTGTTTCTTTTAAACTCTTGATTTCAACTTAGATCTTCTTTCCTCAACTCCTTAATATTGATTTGGAATCTAATTAAATCAATTTACCTAAGAGTTTCACATTTAACACACAAATTACACTAAAAACACTCTAAAATTAATAGGTCTCCAAATCAAGGTAAGAAATTGGAATATATCAAATAATAGGGAAAATACCTCAATTAAGCACATAATACACCTAAAATTATGTCTCGCGAGTAGATTAATTCATCACAAATAGGGATACATCACTCTACCACGTACTTCACAATCGGATCAAACAAATCAAAACAAAGAAGCAACATTAAATATTTCTCACCCCGGATATGGAAAAATGCATATACCGCATTCGACCCATTGAAATTGCTGCAATAATTTACAAACTAAGCAAGCACCCTGTTGGAAACACAACACGGTATTCAAGCCCATTGTACCCATCACACAATAACCCTTCAAAAAAGAATTTTATAGTTGGTATCGATTAGCATATCAGACTTCTTATATTCAACTTCCAAGCTACCTATTTCAAAAAAAAAATGGACCACTACGTACGGATCTTAACCTTGTTTCCATGCATGATATAAACAGTTCTTGGATTACAAACACAAATGAAATCTATATTCGTTCTATATATTGGCCAAATAATCTTGTTCCATTTCACAACAACAAAGCATTACATAACTGAATACAGAACATACCTACTAATTCAACCAAAACACATGTGAAACCAGATTATATATTAATGATAATAACCTAATTTATTCGAACAAGTAAATAATTTGAGATACCTAACACCAATCATCTTACCCCATTCAAAAATATTGAAATGATGTTTATTTACATGGTGCTAACTCATATTGTTTTACCTAAAAAATCATGTACTGGATTTAGATAAGCTTGTTTATTTGGCAAGTGAAATTGAATACATACCTAAAATGCATGATATTAGAGTGAATATTGAGCACACTTTCTCTTGGAAATATTTTTTGGGTTGTTGTGTTTGATTCCTTTTGCTGAACTAAACCATTAAATGCTGATATAATTGCACCCATAATTCCAGTGAATCCGTTATGGTAACAAATCAGGTGCTTGATCTTAGGAACTAATAGATTCTTTCTATTTTTATTTTTTTCGCGTGCATAAGAGTGCTAGTAATGTTATATTGGGTATATCATAAGTCCAAAATAATATTTTGGACATTATTTATCCAAACATTTGTGCTGAATTTTTTGAAACATGATTTGTTGGGTTATGAACCTAATTAACAATTACCTTTTTATTCTAAAAGATATAACTTTAGAATTTTAAATATCTAAAAATATATTATAATAAAAATAAAATATATCTTAATATATTAATTGCTATCTTACATTATTTAGTGGATATTATTATATAGAGTAGTAGAGATAATTGAAAGGACAAAAGAAATTGTAACATCCTACATTATATTCCTATCTACTCCTAGATAATGATAAAGTTAATAGGATACTGAAAGAGTCTTATTTTCCCTATATAAAGAGAACTTGATCATCCTTTTCGGATACATACTGGTGGGTGGATAAGTGTGATAAAATAACGATGATCAAAGATAATAAATAAGCACACACAACTACTACTACGACGATAAACTCACCGCAAGTACACAGATTGTTTTCAAGTTATAGATAATAAGTAAAGTAAAGTTCGCATGGATTAAGGGTGCTAGATTTAAATGTGTTTGAGATAGAAATGTAGAAGAGATTAATTGTTAAAACTAAAAGACAGAAAATAAAGAGGCAGATATTAGAGAGAATAATTATTAAATACTAATGCAAATAAATAAACTAATAGAATGGAGATGAGAGATACAGCTTAGGTCTGCTAGTATAAACTTATCCTTCTAAATCAATATTCTAGTTATAAGGGTGATTAAAGCTCTTAGGAATAAGTAGTCAGGATTCCATATTCCTCCTAAACCTCGTTAGGGTGGACTTAGGTGGCAACTTAACAATTACCAAGGGACTTGGGTAAGGTGACCCTGCGTAATGATCGGTGGTTAAATCGAACCTTAGTGACTATCTAGTTAGGCATGCCCGCCAGGTTCACTACCACACACTACACATTTATGTGGTGTTTCTACAATTGAATCCCCTGTCGAGGTGACAATCCAACTGTTAATGGGGTAACCTTATAGTCATGCACTAGCAAGGACTACAATCATTATATCAAAGTACATAAAGCATATATGTAAAATGGATAAGTAGCTCAGTCAATTTAAAATCAATTCCCCAAATAACATAAAATAAAGAGATAGAATTCAAAGATTATACATGTGAAAACCCAAGCTATGGGAAAATTAGTTCATACTAGAAAAATAAAACTAATAAATATATACATACTTGTCAACTTGCTTCTATGGATCTCTAAGTGTAATATTAGCTAATGAATGATTAAGTACATGTTTAGAAAGGTAAATAAGTGTATTTATTGCTAGGTTTAAATCTTGGAGTATGGGCCAAGTTATTGGAGTACAACTCCAACTAAAATTCGTATACCTAAGTTGTAGGACAAGTTAAACACCAAAGATTGAAACAAGCATATCTCCTTCATTATTGGGCCAAATTCAGTGTACCACCTATCAAAACTACCGCA
Source organism: Nemophila menziesii (assembly GCA_029959085.1). Classification (NCBI taxonomy): domain Eukaryota; kingdom Viridiplantae; phylum Streptophyta; class Magnoliopsida; order Boraginales; family Hydrophyllaceae; genus Nemophila; species Nemophila menziesii. The sequence continues at coordinate 28,393,037 of JARWIR010000001.1, read as the reverse complement.
ATTTAAATACCTATTTGACACTAAAAAATCTTCTTTAAATTTGTAATGGATTTTCTGCAGTCTTCAAAACACTAGACGTCTCTTCAACATCACATATTTATTTTGCAACTTTTTCTTTCCCAATTTAACTATGTTTCCCTTTAACTCTCGATTTTGCCTTGGATCTTCTTATCTTAACTCATTGAAATTTATTTGGCATCTAATTATAATTCCTTTTACCTAAGAGTTTCACATTAACACACAAATTATACCAAAAATGTTCTAAAAGTATTAAATCACAAAATCAAGGCATGAATTAAAAAATTATCAAATAATGGGGAAAATCCCTTAACAATCAGTATAATACACCTAAAATGATGTATCATGAATCGATTAATTCATCACAAATATAGAGACATCACACTATGAAGCTTAGTAATATAATACTCCAATTTCTCCACTTTGTTTACTACATCTTATCAGCTTACTTTACCAACCGAGCTAATGTAATTTGAGACTCTTCGTAATTTTTAATTTTTTGTTAATTTAGAGGTAAGTAATTTTGAGGTAGGATCTATTTTTCATGAATATTTTATTATTTCATATTATATTATAATATAATTGATTACTTTATCGCTCTTTAAAAATTTATTCAAAAAGAGAGTAAAGATTCATCGAAATTCATATACCTCTTCAAATATATAATTTTGAAAGAGAAGATTCAGCTTGAAATCGTACAAGTTTGTTTCAAGAAAAACAATTACAACCGTTTTAAAAAAATGATGAGAATAAGCAACTGAATGTTTGCTTCAATTTATAAATTATGATTGCTTAAAAACAATACGAAACTCATCTTGTTTATGAAAAAAATAATAACTTTCGAGTTGGTTATAAAAAAACAGTTCAATAAACTTATCAAGAAAAAAAATTGACTATTGAGAAACAATTGATGAAACCATCAAAAAATGTCCAAATTGATAATGATTCATGGGTGAAATGATTCAGGCCTACTTGTTACAAAAGTATGTATCATGAAAATAAGTCTAACGAAATAAAACTGTGTTATTATATTTAGCAATATTATTGCCATATATCTTGATTTTGATATCAAGTGAGAAAATAAGGCTTACATGAAAAAACTGGGACATGTAATCCAAATACGCCATAATACAAAAAATTATGGATTGACATTGCAAAAGCATCTATGAAAGATGAAATTCATTTATCATAATCTCGTTAATTATAAACTTAAAGTCTAAATATTTTATGAAAAAATGAATTATTGATTCATGCAAATAAATATTGAGATGAATACTATTAAATTCTCAAATAAATCTTGATGACATGAAAAAAACATTCTATTATCATTTCTATGAAATATTAGATGTTAAAAGGTTTATCTTTTACTAATAAGATAATAAAATGTTAGAAGTGAGATTTGTTTATACCTTAAAATATGTATTAATAGGCAATCTTCTTTTTGTTTGTACTATTTGAAGTCAATAGTCAAATTCAGGGGGAAAAATATATACGACCTAGCAGAATATATATTTTCTTGCAATAGAAAATCGCTAGAGAATTGGTTGTGAATTCTCCTAGTGTGACTTATTGACATACAATTTTATACATATATACAGTTATGTTTAAAAAAGTCCAACTACAAATCATGAATACCCTCACTGGTCAAAGACCAAAAATATACATTTATTTAGTGTTACTTGTGCAACATAAAGTATAAATGTTCTACCATTATGCACAAATAAAAATTTATTTTCAATCTATTATAATGATTGATATGCATCTTGAGCTTGCCAAATGAAAAATATTTATACTGAAAACTAAAAGAAAGATTCTCATGATAAGAGGGAGAGTTGAAACATATTTTATAAGATGCATCCTCATTCTCGCAAATAAATTATGAGCTCAGTGTAAAAATAAGATGCATTCATAAGTGACTAAGTCACGTATTTAGCTTGAAAAGATCATGCTCAAATTAATTTTCTTTGAAAAAAATACATTGCAACGCGTAAAGCGTGGTCGACCTGCCAGTTCCAATATATCATAAAATTAAGCAGTATGAGCAAGTTGGCACTTCTAAAATCATCATGAAATAATGTAAATAATATTTTAAAAGGAGTACCAAGTACCTGAATATTTTCTCATTATTGAGAAATTATATTAAAAAATCTCATTGAATTATATTACTATAGAAATATATGGAATCAGATTATAAATTGTTCATAATCGAATTATATGTGTAAGTGATCATGTAGAACTTACTAAATAAAAACGAGGATCTTGAATCAAAGTCCATTCTATAATGTTGACTTAAAAAATTAATTGACCAAATATAAAAATACGCAGTCAGGCATAATCATACACACACAATCAATGTGAATATATGAAGTACATTTTTTGGTAGAAAATATTTGCCTAAAAGTTTCATATCGGATTTCATGTGCGTCTTATGGTAAAATAAATTTACCAATATGTATCGTGTGATACGAAAAAAAAATCGCGTGAAAATTTTAGAAGACTAAAAACGTGTATACATAAATCCCGTGATATATTAGAATGATATTTGTATAACTTTTATTGTCTTTAACAATCTTTGATTGTCTTATATATTGTCATGTAATATGCCATTTATTTATTTTATATTTCATAAGTAGAATATGTGTTTATTTATGATTACATTGAGGAATATTTACTACTCTAAATTGCACATGATTGTATTTTGTGAATCATTCTAATGTTATATGACGATATGACTGCATATATTGTTTAATTTGAATTATACTTACTCTTATCAAAATATTTAAAAATACTGAATATCGAGATCATACTCGGAACTGAAGGTCATCACATATACATTTACATGAGGAGGAGACGAATACATGTTGCACTTCTTTTCCCTTCGTCAAGGTTTTTTCCCACATGGTTTTTCCTTGACAGAGTTCTAACGAGGCATATTAATAAAAATTTGGTGGATATTCAACCCATACGACCTGGTCAAATTATCACAAGGCAAGCACAAGATGCAAAGAGAAATATAGAATATCGTGTTAATAATTTACAGTCTCCACTTTATAATTGTATGCGAAGACACTTGCATTTCTTGAGACAAGTCGATAATACTAATGATTCAGATACTATATTTTCTCATATTCAAAAATTCTAATCCTTAAAAGGAGATTACCATATGCTTGTATCAAGGGAAGACAAATATGCCATTGCACTCTTTTCTTTCATATAGGTTTCGTCCCAATTGGTTTTTCTTCCAAGGTTTTTAATGAGGCAGTACAAGAAGCGATGTGAAATAATATACAAGGGGGAGTGTTATGAAAATATTATTTAGTGGGTATTTTTATATAGAGTAATGAAGATAATTGAAAAGAGACATTGTAACATCCTACATCATATTCCTATTTACTCCTAAATAATGATAGAGTTAATAGAGTAGTGAAAGAGTCTTGTGTTCTTTATATAAAAAGCACTTGATCGTCCTTTTTGTATACATACTATGAAGGTTAATAATGTAATATTTCAATTTCTTTACATTGTTTACAACATTCAACAATTAGAATCGGTCCTTACATTTTTGGGTTTAAGGCAAACTTTAAAAAATGATTCTCTAAAAAAGTTATAAATTAAATAAGAAAATTTAAACATTTACTAATTTTTTTTATCTTAAATATTACTTAAAAAGTATAAAATAGTTGAATAAAATATTTTAGCATATATAATATGTATAAAATAATACCATAATAAATTATAAAAGTTAAAAAAATATACACCTGTAGTATGATACTTTTGATAAATATATAAAAAAAATAGGAAATTATTTTTAAAAGAAAAAAATAGTTAAATATTTATTTAATTTGGATTGGATTGGATTAAAACTGGATTTTTTTTTTAAAATTACGCTTTTATATAAAAAAATATATATGGTCCCAATGTTATAAGAACTGGGAAAGGATCCAAAACTATGACTAGGGATGGCAATGGTTACGGTTAAAAACCAAAATCGATGATAACCGAACCGATTAAAAACCGAATTATATAACCGTGGTTAAAACCATTAGGTTATGGTTTTGAAAAGTGTAACCGATGGTTAAAACCGATAGGTTATGGTTTTTGATAAAAATAAAACCGAAAAACCGAAAACCGTTTATTATCATATATATTTTCAAATTTATAATAATTTAGAATAAATTTAAATATATTGAAATTCTAAAATAAAAAACAAAATACTAGATTTAACCAATTAAATAATAAATATGCAATTTAATAAATACCAACACAATTTTGTATAAACCTTGGAGTTTCTTTTATATGTGTGGTTTTATTTTATGAAATTTAATATATTTATTAAATTATCATTTGAATATGGTTAAAAACCGTTTGAAAAACCGAAACCGAATAATACGGTTATGGTTTTGAAAGGTGTAACCGATGGTTAAGACCGTTAGGATATGGTTTTTTATTATAAAAACGGTTATGGTTATGGTTTTTGGAATTTTTGTAAAAAACCGATCTGTTGTCATCCCTAACTATGACCTCCTCAGTTCTCCCATGACCTACCTTATCCACAATATTTTTTTAAAACTAGTAAGATATCAATATTGATAAAAAAACGACTTACCTTCATACTAAGAAAATGTTTGAATAAAAGAAGAATAAAGAGAAAGGGAATAAATTATTTAAGGATTAATGTTTAAAAAATATTTTTAAGTTAAAATTAATTTTCCTTCCCTCCAACCATTATATTGTGGCCCATAAATTTAATTAAAATTTCTGCCACATCATTCCGTCGCGTGCGGAGTAGATCACTACTTGTTAGTCTGAAGAAAAACTATAATTAAAGCTACTGCAAGCCATTATTTGGGGAAAGGGTGTTAGTTTTTAAAAAAAAAATCTATGATGAGAAATCTAAATACAATTGCGGTGTGTTCATGCACACCAGCACAATTTAATCCACTTATGCCGCAATTTTATGTTGAAAAATATGGGGGACTTATTAAAGAAGTTGACAATTCATCATTTTTCACTTCTATACTCAACAACAAAGACACTTACCCACCGTCGGCCACCACATGATGCGACTTTCTAACCGTCTCACATCTCTCTACCCATGCCAACTAGCTAGCTCAACAATCATGTGTGCACGCAAACTCGTTTCTCCCTAATTTTTTTTTTTTTGGACAAGGTTTCTCCCTAATTGGATAGGACAATCCACCTTTTCAATTATCGAATAATATTAAAAGTAGTATGAATTTTCCAAAAGACATGACTTAATGTACGGAAAATATAACGTTGTAACGTGAAATTTATCTCCAAGTTTTATAATTTTATTTTCTTTAGGCAAAAAAGTTTATATTAAATAAAATAATTTCTAGAAAAGGGTTAACCCGTGTTCATCCAAGAACAGTTCGCATTAGAAGAATGCTCGAACAACACATTCAACACCAGACTCAACAAGGCTGATATCTATGGAAAAATGAAGTACACTTCTCAAGGCGTTAGCTTCAGCCTCAAAACTAGAAGAGGCGAGGACATCCATGGAAAAGGCAGAGACAACCTCTTCATTCCAATTGTGGAACACTGCGGCTGCATACGTTTTTCCTAATTTTAAAGAAGTATCAACATTAATTTTGTAATTTTGTTATCGAGGCAGAGCAGAAAGATGGGGCGCCAATAACTGGGGAAGAAGAAGGATATATAGATTGATTTACTTCGAGCCCAAAAATATCAATGTACAGATTATTCATTGGAACTAAGCAAGTATCATAATTAATAGGGATAGCTTCAAATATAGCTTTATTGCGCATTAGCCAGATAGTCAAAAAACAGGAAATAATAACCAATAGGGTTCTAATTTTTTCACTTTTAGTGGAGACTCTGTCTAACATAAGGCCAATCCAATTATTAATACCTAAGCTGAAAAAGGTGTCAATGCAGTAGGGTAGGGGATATACACCAGAACTTCCTAATCCATTCACATTTTAAAAACATATGTTCAACTTTTTTCTCCTCCTTAAGACAAATATTGCACAAATCAGTATCAGAGCACCTCTTAATAAACCTATTGCATTGAGTGGACATGGCATTCATAAGAATGCGCCCAATAAAGAATTTAAACTTAGTAGGTGCAAAGGAGGACCAGTTGATAGCTAGGATATCATGATCAGGGAGGTGAGAGAGACATTGTGAGGTCACACATAGAATAAGGGCTGATCAAACCAGGGAATATTAAGATCCATAATTGCAGATACTATCTTGGGATCAGAAAGGGATTGTACCAAGTCTCCCTTAGATTTTTTAGTGGGGGCATGAATGAGGTCAACAAAAAACATTAGGAAGTAAGGATCCTCACTTAATGAGGAGGCTTAGCTAGATAAGATCCTGACCAGTTGTCCCCCCAAATAAGGGTATAATGTCCATTCCTAATGGGTTTAACGACATGGGTTTTGAGGAAAGTACTACTCTTAACAATGCTATTCCAAATCCATGATGCTCTCGTAGCATAGGGGAAATGAAGCAAATTAACCTCATGGAAGTAAATCCCTTTCAAAACTTGGTGAACTAAAGAATCAGGGTTACTTACGATAGACCAATCTTCTTTAACAAGAAACTCCATATTAAAAGTGTCACGATTATTGATTTCTAAGCCACCAAAGACTTTAGTAGAGACGACCTTATTCCGATTGATCCAATGGATACCATTATCCTCTTCATTACCCCAAAGGAAGTGACTCGTGAGCGAATTAATCTTGTCGATCATTCCTTCGGGGATAGCTAGCAGGGACATGAAACAAGTTGGGAAAGCACGAATAATGGAAGAAATCAGGCGACCTTGCATGCCATGGACATGAGGGATATTTTTCATCCCACAGATTTTGAAGCAACTTTTGAGACCAGTCTGTACATGGCTTTCGTTTTAGAATGACCCATTCAGTAGGGATGCCCAGGTATAAACCTAAATCTTCAGTTATTGGCAACCTAAATGCCTTAGAAATTGAATACCCCATAGAAGAGGTCGTATTAGGGTTAAGGAAGATAGAGGATTTATTGAGAATTAGGGATAGGACTAGGCAAAGAAAAATTTATGTAACACCTCCTTAAAAGCATGAATTTCTAAAGATGGGTTATGAAGAAATAATATAGAATCATCGGCAAAAAGGAGATGGTAAATGGAGGGGCCATGCTTTCTTAGTTTAATGTCTTTAGTATCACTAGACATAAAGTCTTTTTCATCAACAAAGAGAATGGTAAAAATCTAAGGAGATAAAGGGTCCCCTTGCCTCAGACCACGTGATGGGAAGAAGAAACCAATGGTGCCATTCAAAATAACATTAAATTTGACAGAGGTGATGCACATCCTGATAAAGGATATCCAAATATCAGAGAGCCCTATATTTTTAAGGATCTTGAAGTGGCTAACTATATCATAGGCTTTATAAATATTAGCCTTGATAATGGAGTAGCTATCTTTGGAATTCTTCCTAAGATGTTTATGCTTATGAATAACCTCATGAACAATGTTATCTTGGATTAACCTCCCTTTGATGAAAGCAGATTGGCAAGGTGAAATAATCTTAGGGATAATAGCAATGAGCCTAAGAACCATGAATTTAGAAATGATTTTTTAAAGGAAGTTGGTACAGGATATAGGGATAATTGTCCAATTTTCTGTGGATTTTTGTATTTAGGGATAAGGACAATATTAGTCTCATTGATTTTACCCAAAGGGATTGAACCATTCAACACTCCATTACAAACTGCAAAGATGTCATCCTTAAGAAGATCCAAGAATTTATGGAAGAAAACTCCATGAAGCCCATTAGGACTAGAAGATTTTGAAGCACCTAACTAACAGACAATATTTTTGAGTTCCTCCACGCTTATAGGATCCATTAGAAGAGAGTTATCTTTCTCATTTATAAGGGGTTTAATGTATCTCAATATAGGGTCAATAGCTCTATTTCGAGGGTCTTTATAAAGGTCCTAGAAGAACTTAGTGACAAGGGATTTGAGCTCTTAAGGCCCAGAGGTCCAAGAGTTATCCTCCCTAAGGAGATTGTTAATCCTATTGGAGATACACCTAATTTTGGTGGAAAGGTGGAAGATTTTTTCTTTCTTATCCCCCAAACTAAGCCAAATGATACGGGGTCAAGTAGCCTAATATTTCTCCTCTAGGTACCAGTAAAGTTCTATTTCTTTCTAAATATTAGAAAACTGGTCAGAGAGTGGACTACTAAGGCCCCCAGGAATCAAGGCCTCAAGCTTATTGGATAAGGTATTAATCGTGGTTGCATTATTCCTTAGATTAGATTTCTTCCATCTCAAGATGGTTTTTATGCATCTAAGAATCTTTTGGGAAGCCTGGGATGGATGACCACAAATATTATAGGAACTAAGGAGACACATAGAAATGGCTTCCTTACAGGAAGGTATAGAAAGCCAAAATAGGTCAACCTTGAAAGGCTTAGTAGAGAGATGAAAGATCATAGGGGAATGATAAGAGCCTATAGGAGGGGAATTATGAATCCATGCATCTAGAAACAAACTAACCCAAGAAGAGGAGCACTGACATGTATCTAGTTTTTGTAAAACAAGGTTTTCATCATTTCTATTGTTTGTCCACGGAGAAGTGCAACCTTTAGAAGGAACTTCTGCCAAATCATTAAGGATAATATTATTATTAAAAAAATCTCATATCAGAAAGTCGTTTAGCAACCACCCCAAACTTCTCTTGTGGATTACGCGTGTTGTTAGTCCCATATGAAAATATTGGGGGGCATTAGGGATATTCTTATATGTGGTCTCAATGAAATCCCATAGAATTTCTTTGTTATCCTTATCAGGGAGAGTATAAATGAGATGAAGAAACCATAAACTACCATTAGCAGTACAAGTAGATAGAGAAATATGATTAGAAGAGGAAGAAAGTACCTCACGGTCTCAATTAGTAACCCCAAACTGAGCTAATCCACCGGAGGAACCAATAGGGTCAACGCACCACTGCAGTTTTATTTTAAGTTTCTTAGCGAACAAAAGCAAGTTCTTCTTTTTAGTCTTGGTTTCTGAAAGCCCAAGAACCTAGGGTTTTTTCCTTAAAAATGATCTCTTTAAGGTTCTGAACTATCAGGAGCACCCCGTTCCCTAAGAGATCCAAAAAACACCTATCATGGAACTTGTGGGGGGGGGGGGGGGGGGGGGTTCGTAGAGAAACTAACCAAATCAACATGAGCAATCATACACAAAGGATCAACATTCAACAAAATATTCAGCAACAGAACTTTAACCTAATGTTTATCAATTTTGCTAAAACCCACCATCTCCTCATGTACGAGTTTGTGCTTTTTCGCACTAGGCCCTGGTCTCTCCTCTACGAGATGCTCTGTTACAATGGAGATGTTTGTGAAGGAGGATTCAACTCCAGTAATTGGAATATTAGGGATCAGGCAGGCACTTGGTGAGACAGTAGGAACCAAGGAATCCGTTTTTTAGGAGACTGGAGATGGATAATTTGGGTGGGGAACCACCTCGGGTGAAACTATCATAGGGGAAGAGGGGACATTTTCAGGTAGGTGGATGGGTGGAGGGGTTGATGATATTGGGGTTGGTGACAGTGAGCGTGATTTAGAAGGGGGGAGGGGTTAGAAGAGCTAGTTGGGGGACAGAGATGTGGGGTAGGTAGTATAGAGTTGACAGGGATTTCTCCTTCACTGAGGTTAGGACTCTTAGATCTAGGCTTAACCCATTGGAGATTAGTATTTACTTGAGTAAGGTTAACACGCAACCAAGTTCTAGTAGACCAGCGGTAACTAATAGCAGGCTGGGAGTGAGTTCTGCCATCCTTCTCCACAAGCCAGGCGGGCCAGTCCTCCTTGGGGTTTTGGGTGGGGGTTTTCCTTTTAGATCTGGATGCCCTAGAATCCTTCTTAGGCCTAATATCACATTTAGTCGGCCTAGGATCTGGCCAACCATCTTTGGCATTTGTTAGACCCGTAACTGACCCATACACTTCATAATTGTCATCCTTATCCTCTTTCTCTTGACTCATCTTGTCAACAGTAGGGGGACACATGTTGTGAGTGGGTTATGCACCATTACAAATCCTCTCTCTGGTATAGACGTACAAACCCTGATAGTGAGTAGTTTGTCTTTACCATGACCAATCCCCTTTTCACTTGAACTTCTACCAACTTTTGCAAATGAGGGAACTTCAATAGTATGGACTTGACCACTATGGCCACAAGGGATCTTCGACGAGTTTCATTGCTGTTAGTGAAAAAATATGAAGGGACATCCAAATCATCTATCGTCTGGATACGTCCACCACGACCTTTAACAAGGACCACACTCAACCAATGGCCTTTTCTCTTGTAGCTCCAGGCAAATTTTTGTTCTTCCCTAAGATTGAACACTTCCTCTTATAATCCATAGCATCTGTTCTGTTGTCATCTCTGATTAACCCACAACTCAAGTTACACCAAGTATAGAATAAAGTTATGAAATATTGGCATGGCTTGAGTTTGTTGCTTGGATGAATGATTATCAATGGTAGAATAAGGTATTCTTGATTGTTGTTGAAGAACTCTTAAAAGTTTGATGATTTGATGATGTTGTGTGATGATTTACTCAAGTTTCAAGGTGTTTTTATAGGGTTTGGGTCTGAAATAGTTTTTAGTTTACCTCTGAATCAGGTTTTCTCCATTCCATTTGATAGATCTCGAAAAATATGCGATCTAGGCTTTTGAAAAAGTGAATTCCGACCTCCGAGCACAAAGTTATGGCCTTTTGAAGTTTTTTTATAAAACCGTGTCGTCATTCGCGACCACGGTTTTGATAACGCGCTCTCGGCTGTCACCCTAATTTCGTTAATCGTGGCACGGTACTGGTCTGTCCGGTATACCGGTCAACGGGCCGGTAAGCCGGTCAATTTTTTTTTCTAGCGCCGGTATACCAGTCCCCTCAGCGGCAATACCGGTCGAAATTTTTCCAGACCGTGTCGTCAAGTGCAACACGGTTTTTCGAATAAGCTCTCAGAATGGAACCTAATTTTGCAAACCGTGACACAGTTTTTCCGCCGGTATACCGGTGAATGCGCCGGCCTACCGGTCCGAAGTCAGATTTTTCCCAATTTTTTCTTGTTGACCTCAAACTCATTTCTTGCACAATTAACACACTACCTTTCTCTCCCATTAGCTTGTAAACACATTAAAAATATACACTAACTTAATATTATACACTACAAAACATAAAATTAATTAGAAAGCAATTAAAACAAGGGGTGTCTCACAAGAGCACTTTTGTTTAACGTCTTTTAGTTCGACGTGTTACCTCAGTGATCATGTATGAAAATCACCTCCCCAATAATAAGCAAGTTTATTAATATTTGGCATGCGAAATTTGAATCTCTTGCCTTTCACTCCCACGAACTTCTCAGATCTATTCTTTGTATCCATGGATGGTCCCCTCCAAGAGTTCTTGGGTGTATGTGCGTCTTGTGGTAACTTGATTTGATATATAGCATTACACTCCTCTGATAATCCATTCATCTCCTCAGTTTCTAAAGTTCGTTTGTTAGAAAGAATGTCCTTCATGAATTTAAGATATTTTGGCATTCTTTTGAGAGCTTTTACAAAGGAGATCTTGATATCTAACTTGTTCACCATGTCAAGGACCTTCTTAGATTCTTCTTCATTGTTCTTGTTTTTGACACGTGATGTGAATGGTGGAGGAGGACGTGTATTGTTTACCACTGAGCTCTCCTTCTTTTCTGGTGTCTTTTTTGGGACACTCTTCGGTTCAATTACCTCTTCCGACTTATCTTCAATTGTTTCTTCAACCACTTTTTCTGGGATAGAGGTTGGTTCTGTTTCTTCTACTCTAGGCGGAGGTAATTTTTTTCCACTTCTTAATTCAACCGCATGACAAGCATCATCTTCGGGAGCAATAGTATCACTTGGGAGTTGCCCTTTTGACCTGTTTTATAATGTACTCGCCATCTGTGAAAGGGTATACTTGAGATTTTTAATTAACTTTGATTGGGTTTGGAGTCTTTGTTGACTTATCTTCATGTTTTCTTCGATTAATCCCATAAGTTCAACTATACTCGGATCCAAACTCGTAGGTGCTTCTTGATAGATAGGTTGTGGCTGATAATAATTTTGAGACTGAGTTTGATAATAAGTACCTTGGTTTTCGACCCAATTTTGATTATGTGGGGAATGATAATTAGCGTAATTTCCTTGAGGATGATAATAAACATTAGAGTAACGGTTACTTTGATGAGATACGAAGGAAATCGAAACTGGATTATTCATACAACTCTCCCACGAATAATTTCTTGCTCCACAACCCGGACATGAAGGTAAAGTATATACTAGATTTACCTAAGCTATTGTTCGTGCTTGCTCTTGTAATTCCTTGAGTTATTGGTTTAACTCCTTGATCCTTAGAGACTCTAAGGTATCTTCTGCTTTTTCTGATTCTAAATGCTGACTTCTCTCGGTTTCAAGAACTCTTTCCATAATAGTATTTGCTTCTTCAGGATCTAATAATACGAAACTTCCATCTCCTAACAAATCTGCTCTTGCCTTGGACTCGTCATTGAGTCCTCCATAGAACATGGTTAATTGATAATCTGGCGAGGCAACATAGGATGGACACCTTGCTTTCTTCTCGTTAAACGTAACCATGTTTCCCCAATACTTTCCCCTACTTCTTGCATAAATTGTTCAAACCCCAACATATCTTTTAAACGTCTACTAACCAGATAGAACGGTCTAGGAATTTTTCTTGAAGTTTATCCCAATCTGGAAGTAAAGCAGGGAGTTGGGAATCATACCAATCGCTTGCACCTCCAGTCAAAAAGAATTGGAACATAACGTAATACATATGTTCCTTTGTAACCCCTTTTATGATATAAGCATCACAGATCTGCATGAATTTCTAAACATACCGGACCGGATCTTGTTGTGCAACACCGCTAAATTGTCCATGACTCGCAAATTGCACCATCATGCCTGAATCTCGTCTAAATTTAGCGGCTTGGATTTCTAGAGTGCGGATTCCTCTTGGTTGCACTCTGAATGAGATGAGAAGATCAAGTTTCCTCGGGCCTTCCATCTGTGAAAATGTAAAGACAAAACTAAAAACAAAAGCGTAAAATAGAACTAACTAAAATAAAAGCACTAAATAAATGCACAAGTACTAACGATGTAGTCCCCGACAGCAGCTCCAAAAACTTGGTATCGACTTGGGTGTGATAAAAATATGATATAAGTAAGTACAAAAATAGACACCCTAGCCTAGCATGGTTCTACAAGTATACATGACGTATGCAAGTTTTAATGATAAATAAGATTCGTTCCTCAGAGACTACGAAAGTTTATGCGAATTATCAAGTGCAAATATAAAAGATAGATTAAATAATACGCAAGAAAGTAAAGGACAATGCAATTTTTGTTTGGTTTTGTAAATAGAAAATTAAACTAAATAAATTAAAGACAAGAAATTAAATAGTAAGAGAAGATAGTATGAAAGTTTAGCTCGAGAAACTAGCAAGTAATTCCCACTAGCCTTGTTTATTCTAAACATGTAAGGGTGAATTATGTAGAATTGTAATAATCAGGATTCTAAACTCCTCCCTATCCCCAGAGAATGAACTAGGGCGGCGACCTCACAATCACGAGGGGACTCAAATAGGGTTATCCTGCGCCACTAGTGTCCTAGGTGTAGTCTGGCCTACTAATGACTATTGGTGATTAAAATAAACCCTAATGATTATCTAGTTAGGCAAATCTTGTCAGGATTGATTCCATATGCTAGACGTTTATGTGGTTTTTCAATAATTAGACACCCCTTCCGGGTGACCATCTAATTACTATTAAGGTAATCCTATACGCATGCATTCGCAAGGAAAACAGACAATAAATCAAATCACATAAAACAGAGAATAAAACATGAATGCAAATTAAATATGATGGTATCCCAAATTAGATAGACGTTTAAACAAGTCTAGGGTTCATACATATATGCTAAATCTCAAGCTAAAAGTAAATTAGTTCATACTAGAAGAAGAAAAGAAAACAATTACAAATTCGAAGGCTTGTGAAGACATGATATGGTGTTTAGCTCCTTCCAGACTTCTCTTCTCTTGATGTAGGCTTCTTCTTGGCTTAAGGTTTTGCCAAGGATGTGTTTCTACTGATTAGAAGGTGTATTTATAGGGTATAGGGAACCCTAAAACATTTTCTTGTAGTGGAAGAAAAGTATTGGACTTCTAGCCCAACTCAAATTCGTAAACCTAAATTATAGGAAAAGTAATAAATTGTCGTTGTTCTGTTTTGGCTTTAACTTCTCTATTTCAACTCCGACTGACGCGTTTTTATATCGAAACTGATTATCTCACAAAGCTCTATACTTTTTCTTCAGACCATTCTTCCAAATTCCAAGCCATGTTTGAGTTATGATCACTTTTATGGACGTGGCTGGTGAAATTCATATTTATTTGGCAACTCTATCTTTCCATACTTATCCTTTCTTTCCTTTATCTCCAATTTTCATGCATATCCTCTTTCCTTTATCTCTTTAGAATTGACTTGGCATCTAATTAATTTCCATATATCTTTAAAGCTTCACACTAAATAAATAAATTAAACCCAATATGCTCTAAAAATTATAAATAATCAAATCAAGACCAGAGATAGGAAATTGTAATAAATCATGTAAAATTCGAGCTATAACCTAATAAATACACCTAAAATGATGTCTCCAAGATAGATTAATTCATCAAAAATAGGGTGACATCAGGTGCTCAAGTTGTGGGGCCAATAATCATAGTTGGGAAGAGTTCCAGAGTGATCTATAGTCTTTGTTCTTCATGGGAAATCGTGATTCCTTTCAAAGGTGGTCAAGGTTATCAATAAGGTAATTTGTATCAACCTTGTAATCAAGTAAAAAACTATCAACTAAGGCCACATAATGGACCCATTTATGGGAACCAATCTCCTTAGAAACATGCATACAACACATATGAAGATAATATAACCCATAAAGCACTTTGATCCCATCCAAAAGAAAGAGTAAGCGAGTTGGAAAAGACCCTCAGCCAGTTCATCAAATTTCAATGGACAACATGTCAAAAAGTGAGGCAAAGATCGTCTTTACCTCATAATCGGTGAATAGTATGCAACAACAAAATCAACTCATGGAGAAACAACTGACACAACTTACTACAACTATTCAGCATTTACAATAAGGTCAACTCATGACACGAGCGTAAGGTATGAAAAATAAGATCAAGTTACTTTAGAATGGAGATGAGTTACAAATCATATAAGGACATCGGTATTCGAAGTGGAAAGGTTGTAGCACCACCAACTATGCCTTATGAAGCAAAGATCATAAAAGAGAAGGAACCTCAAAAGACAAATCAGGAAAAGGTAATAGTTGAAGATTGGGTTGAAGAGGTGGAAGAAGAATTGGTTGAGAAGCCAATGGAATCACAAAAGGTACAAGAGAAACCAAGAGTGGAACCGCCGCCACAAGATAGTCGTGCACCACCTCTTATTTAAATTAATGGTCGCCAACAAGAATGATGACTCCAAGCACAAGAAATTTATCGAGATGTTGAGTCAACTCAAAATCAACATTCCCTTACTCAAAACCATTAAGAAAGTTCCCAAATACTTGAGATTTCTTATGGAGACACTCTCCAAGAGGAGAAAATTTGTAGAGTTAGAGACCGTGGCATTGAACCGAGGAAATATCTACCAAGGTACAACGGAAGTCGTCACCTAAGCTAAAAGATCTAGGAGGTTTTAACATTCCAGTAAAGATTAGTGGTATATTTGATGACAAAACGTTATGCGACTTGAGATTGATTGTAAAACTTATGCCTAAGAGTGTGTTCGATGAAATGGAAATTGGGGAAGCAAAGCCGACATCTATCATATTGCAAATGGTAAACCAATCATTGACATGCTCATGGGGAGTGATCAAAGATGTATCAGTGCAAGTATATACCCTCATTATACATACATACTTTATTATACTTGATTATGACACAGATAATAACGTTTCTCTCATATTAAAGCGTCCATTATTAGCCACGGGCCGCACAATGATCAACTTGTATGAGAGATCCGTGACTTTGAGCGTTGAAGATGAATCCCAAATGTTTTTATGTTTCAGGAAATATGAATAAGAGATAGGTGAAGAACGTATTAGTGATCAGAAATATGATCAATAACACTACTGTGAAGACGCCACGATAAACGTTGTAAAAGAAAGAAGAAGATGAGTTGGGGACGTGAGATGAAGTCTTTATGAAAGCTCCCATTCCCAAAAAAACTAGAATCGTCTCAGATAATGTGATCGGGGTACGAGGCAAGAAAATGCGTAAGTCTATATTGATTGATCCGAGTAGCCTCACACATTATTGGGTAGGGTACATTACAATGAAAATTTGACATAAACTATGACAAACTTTGAACGATGTTGGACAAAAGTGTTGGTGGAAAACAACCCACATTTTATCTTTAATTGATATAGTAACAATATTTCGGTAGTTTATAATTCGATTAGCGTATAGTACTATCGAGAAGGGTATTCCAGTTTATATGATGTGCAAGTCAATTTTATTGAAGTTTGGGGTCAAACGAGAGGGGTAAAATGGAGAAAAGTTTAATTCCATGGAAATTCAAAACCTCTGTTGAAAAATTGAGAGCACTGATATGTCGGGAGCGCGATTCTAAGCCAAAGAGGGAAAGTTTTGAAGCATTCCGAAAAATTCTAGGTTTTATTTGAAATAGATAGAGAAGAAAAGTTAGATTTTTGGAAATTCGGAGCCTCCGTTAGAAAATCTGAGGGCGTGAGTCATTGGTATCGCGGTTTCAAGTTAATGGGGAAGCTTTCAATTATTTTATAATTTTGGTATCTTATTGAAAAAATAATATTAAACAAAATAATAAAATTATTGCCCACCAGGTTTTTGAACAATGTCGCATAGATAAAATAGAGGAAATTACATATTTGAGCCCCAATAACTTAAACATTATTATTTAAGTCCCCTCTACTTACTTCTTCTTACAAAGTCCTCAGTTACAAATATTGGTTGGCCAAATTACCTATACACCCTTTTGATTTAATTAATTACTTTTTTTACTTCTTTTTTTCAGTATTTGTTTTAGTGTCGGAATGGGTACGCGCGCTTAACTGGGTACAGACCCACTTCTCTTTTTATAATGTGTTTAAGCTATCTTTCTTTATAAAGGGTTTAAAATTAATTATAGTGTAATTGTAGAATAGGTCCCTGTCCAAAACTAATCAAATTCACATAATATTTCATTGTCCAAATAATAGCTATGGTGTAATTGCATTATAGGTCCTTGTACCGGGAGTTGTCACGGGTCCGTACCCAAATGAACGAATACACAGATGAACGAATACAATTCTAGTCATTTCAACAGTGTTTTTTGCAATGGGGCTGTACCCATTGGGTCTGGACCCATTTGGGTCTGTACCCATTGGGTCTGTATCAATGGGTTCTGGATGCACCTGCACAACAACAAGAGAAACAAATAATATCAATAATATACAAACTGAAGCCCACCCAAAATCGATCCAGATCTGCAGCGGGATCTGACAACGACAGCATCGAGTGTGTGGTGGTGCAGCGACATTGGGGCGGTGGTTTTGTTCTCGAACCAGATCAGATGTAATGGCCACGATGAGATCTCGGCAGTGATGGTGGTGCGAGATCTCGGCAGTGAGATCTGGAGGTGCCTTTCTTGCTTTGAACGAGATGGTGGTGCGAGATCTCGGCAGCGAGATGCAGGGACCACGATGAAGCTTGCTGGGTTGAGATGGAGGTTGCAGCAGAGAGGGCGGCGGCAAATTAATTGCAGGTGGTGATGGTGAATGGCGCAGCAGAGACGGAGGGCTGTGGTTCTATGGCGAGTGTGAGGAGGCGGTGTTGCTATGGTGAGTGTGGGGGAGCGGTCAGATGAGAGAGCAGACAGTGTGGGGGGGCGGCGAGATCTGGGTATGCGCCAGCGAGATCTTGGCGGTGAGGTTTGAATCTGCAGCAGAGCGAGTTCGTGGTGGAGATGCAGGAGGCTGGCTTCTTCGTTGCAATGAGAGTGGTGCTTCGTTCGTTGCAGCAGCGGGCTTCCATCTTCGTTGCAGCAGTGGGCTTCAATCTTCGTTGCAACATCAAGCTTCCTTCTTTCGTTGCAGCAGCGATGTTGGGTAGACACGGTGGTGGTGGATCTGGTTCGGGACGGTGGGGTGGGGTAGGCAGTGGGCGGTAATGGTGGATTGGGGTGGGGGGGGGGGGTTGAGAGAGAAGAGGGGGAGCGGGTGAAACCCTAATGGGTTGGGGTGGGTTTTTGCAGTATATAAGAAGTAATGGGGAGGGTGTTTTGGGCTTTTGTATTGGACTAGTTGGGGTATAACTAGTCCAGTTGGGGGGAGGCCTTTCTGTTGGAATGTATATGTTGAAGGGACCGTAATACATAATTCTCCCGATAAAATAAGGAAGGGCGCGACCTGTTATCAAAAGATCGTGCATGTAAGGTAGTTCAAGAAAGATCCCTATATAAAGATGTCGTATCATGTATAAAAGGGAGAGGTTTTCAATGTAATCAAGGCTTTTATTCCATCTTTTATTCCATGAAGATATACTTTATTTTCTTATTTTCTAATAATTTAGTATATTACTACTCGTCAATGCTGATTTTATACATTCAAAACCTTTTTCTTTATGGTTTAGCACTCCATATGTTACATTCCATCGACATATCACCACCAAATCCCCACTCAAACTTCATATAATTAACAAAAAAATCTAACGGGCAAAATATGTCTTATCAGTTTGGCGCCAGAAGTAGGAAATCGTCGTTTCCCAACACACTGAGATACCACATGAAAAACATCAAGATACAGTCTCATGACACAACATAATAGAGTGGGACTTTGTACATATCCATAGTCTAGCCCAAGAAGCGCGGGCAATTACCCTTCAAGAAGGGTTTATCGAGGGAGTACGGGTTGCACCAAGGAGGGAAGTCTTCCACCATCCAACTAAGAAAACTAGGTAATGAGTATCAAACTCAAAATTTAAGGTGACTCAATCTGCCTCTAAATCAAGACTAAGGCACCTCGCAACAATATCTTAATGTATATAGGTACCTAACAATAGTTATGAACGTATCAATCATATGTAAAGGCCTACCTAATTTGTTAACTAGGTTGTATGGATGATATGTAATCCTGTTGTTAGAATAAATATCATGTTTTCTACCTACTTAGATGTTTACGTGCTCACATACATAGTTTTTCTCAAAAAAAGACTTAGTCCAACCCCTAAGAAGGGTTATTGGGTCTAGTGGGCTAGGCCTGAGAAGTCACCACTAAAAAAACCTCAATTCCACCCTTATGTAAGGAGTTGAGTATATGAAAACAATACTCAAATGGTTTCCCTAGAGAAACCTTAATTTACTCCTAGTGATGGAAATTGTGTCTAAGGGATAGTCCTAAAGGGCCACCATGGAAAAACCACAATTAAACCCCAGCAGGGATATTGAGTCTAGGACATCCTTATCAAATCTAAACCCAGTCTCCAAGACAGATTGTCGAGTCCAATGCGTAAGCCTAAGGGTCAACCTAGATAAAATATCGAATCAATCTCTAATACCAATTGTCGAGTCTAATGTAAAGGTCTAAGGGTCACCCAAATTAAAACCTCGACTCAGTCTCTAAGACAGGTTGTTGAGTCTAGAGTGTAGGAATTTGGTTCACCCTGATCAAAACATTTACTCAACCTCTAAGACAGGTTGTAGAGTCTGATACGCAAGCAAAAAACCACCACAACTAAAATCTCAACTCCATTTCTAAAATAGGTTGTAGAGTCCATAGTGTAGGCCTTAGGGTAACCCTAGTAAAACTCATGACTCAACATATGAGACAAGTTGCCGAGTTTGATACGTACACCAAAGAGCCACCCCCGCTAAAACCTTGACTCAGTCTCGAGGACAGTTTCTCGAGTACAAATTGTAGCACTAAGGCTTACACTGGCAAGTTGTCAAGTATGATACACTAGCCTAAAAGCCACCCTAGTAAAAACCTTGGCTCAATCTCTAAAATAGGTTGTCAAGTCCAGAGTCAAATCTTCATGATCATTGCATGTAATAAACCTAGATCTAATTTCCACAGTGGGGTGGTCTTGTAACAATATA
This sequence comes from Nemophila menziesii, assembly GCA_029959085.1. Taxonomy (NCBI): domain Eukaryota; kingdom Viridiplantae; phylum Streptophyta; class Magnoliopsida; order Boraginales; family Hydrophyllaceae; genus Nemophila; species Nemophila menziesii. Next base: position 28,372,803 of record JARWIR010000001.1, on the reverse strand, counting down.
AAGGTATATCCTCGTGATCACCTCATATAATAAACCTCGATCTAACCCTCAAAGAGGGGTGATCAAGTAATAATCTAAACGTAGATCTTCGTGATCACCTTACTTGATAAATCTCGTTTTAACCCTCATAAAGGGGTCGTCCAGTAAAATCAAAAGATCTCAAAGATCATTTCTTGTAATAAACCTCGATTTAATCCTCACAAAGGGGCCGTTGAGTAGAATCAAAATATCTTAATGATCGTCTCACATAATAAAACTCGATTTAACCCTTACAAAGGTGTCGTCGAGTAGACTCAAAATATATTTTGGATCACATGTTAAAATTAACCTTGATTTATCCCTCACAAGGTCATCGAATATAATTAAAAGCAGTGTTCTAAAAATAGGCCTAGGCGGCGCCTAGGCGCTAGAAGGTAGCTAAACTTCCAGAAATGGCCCAGGCGGTCCCAGAAGGTCCTAGGCGGGTTTAGGCGGCGCCTAGGCGGTCTGAAGCTAAAAAAATTTAAAAAAAATCTATTTTTTAATACAAAAAATTTAAAAAAATTATTTTTTAACACAAAAATATATATAAATTTATTTTAAAAATTATATGAATTTAAAAAAATATTTACATAAATATTAAAACCGCCTAGCAAGAAAACGCCTAGGCTCCGCCTAGGCGCCCGCCTAGTACCCTGGGCGCTCGAAGGTGGTCGACCGCCTAGCGCCTAGCGCCTTTTAGAACACTGATTAAGGTGTCGTTTGTTTTTTAAGTAATAAGTGCTGAATGCTGAATGAACATCTGAATAGAACTTATTCTGTTAAGAGGCAGTGTCTGAATGATTCAGACTTAGGGGGTGTTTGTTTGCACTTAATGAGGTCTTAATCTGGTTCATTAAGACACTGGATCAATAAGACTGTTTGTTTTTTCTGGCCAATTCAGATCTGAATGCCTCTTAATGGGTCTGTTTCATTAAGAGTTCAAACTAAGGTGTCGTTTGTTTTTTAATTAATAAGTGCTGAATGCTGAATGAACAGCTGAATACGACTTATTTTGTTAAGAGGCAGTGTCTGAATGATCAAGACTTAGTTTGAAATCTTAATGAAACAGACCCGTTAAGAGCCATTCAGATCTGAACTGGACAGGAAAAACAAACAGTCTTATTGATCAAGTGTCTTAATGATTCAGATTAAGATCTCATTAAGTGAAAACAAACACCCCCTAAGTCTGAATCATTCAGACACTGCCTCTTAACAGAATAAGTTCTATTCAGATGGTCATTCAGCATTCAGCACTTATTACTTAAAAAAACAAACGACACCTTAGTTTGAAATCTTAATGAAACAGACCCATTAAGAGGCATTCAGATCTGAATTGGACAGGAAAAACAAATAGTCTTATTGATCCAGTGTCTTAATGAACCAGATTAAGACCTCATTAAGTGCAAACAAACACCCCCTAAAAGATATTAATGATCACTTCTTAATATAAACCTCTATCTAACCCTCACAAAGGGGGTCATCGAGTTGAGTCAAAATATATTAATGATCACTTCGTATAATAAACCTCGATTTAAGACTCACAAAAGTGGTCGTCGAGTAAAGTTAAAAGATCTTACTAATCCCCTCCTAAAAGTAAACCTGAAAAATGAACCACAGTCAAGGAAACAATGTGAAATTGTTTCAAGCATAAATTATAAACAACCTATAATAGGCACAATCAATATAAATCCATACAAAATAAAAAAGATTGAATATCTTGATCAAAAGAAAAAATCATTTAGCTCACAAACCTAAAGAAAAACACAAACAACGTCAAGTAGACTAAGAGAAGAACCTCGAGCTTATCACTTACATAAATAGCAAACATCTGACCAGTTGAACTTAGGGATGACAACCAATTGGATATCCTCGAAAAATGGTACGACTATATTCACAGCCAATAAAAAAACCAAATCCGTATCCAACAACCATCGAATTTTGAAAAAATTTACCAAATCTGCATCCGCGGGATACGCTTTATCTGTGGTTAATCCGCATCCGCAATCATTTAATAGGTTATAAATAAACAACTCTAATAAAAAATTAAAAATTCTAAAATTAGTTACATAATTATTGGAAGACTATAAATAAATATTAGGCATTATAATAATAAACTAGATAATAGTCTACTTTGTGTATAAATATTATATTTAGTTGATATTATGTATAGAATTGGTATATATAAAATATTTTTATATAAGTTTTTTTTTTTTTGAATTTTAGATTATACAGATTATTGTTAAAAACCAAATCCTAATGGATAATCTAGTGGTTATCTTTTTTTTAGAACCAAACTCTTATAGATGCACCATCGTTTCTACTAACAGATTTTTTATCGGATCGGACATCTATCGCTTAAGGTTAAAAGTTAACCATTGCCTTCCCTAGTTGAACTAACCCCCCCGGTTAAGGATTGTTAAATTTTTTTTTTTTTTGCCAAAGAAATAAGCTACTTTTTAAACAATAATAATATTGGCCATGGATTATACTGACTTTTTTAGACATGGATTATACTGACTAGGTCGGGAGATGAGTATGATTCTGTTCATTAAAAATAAAATTTCATTCTTGGCTGAGGCCAACCTCCTAGGTACATTGTAGGTGATAGAGAGTCATCGTTTAGAAAAATTTTGACGAAAAAGAAACAAAATAAATCAAACTTTCAATTGACTGTAAACTAACCCTTACACGAAAATTGAATTACAAAGAAAATGAATTACAAAGCTTTTACACGGAAAAAAACGAAAGCACAAAACTTACACGGTAAAGGGATAATTCCCGGTGTTAAAAAGATATTCCGGCCGTAGTACCGGTATCTTCTAACAGAAACGAAAGAAAGAAAAACAATACAGAGAGAGTTATTTTTTCTTCTTTGTGCTTTGATTTGCTCTGTAATTCGTATTCAGCTTTGGTGGAGAATGAGCTCTATATATAGGGGAGAGGGGTGTTTGAATCCGTTGACAATTGTAACCGACCAATCAATACCGTGATTGTCTCCATTGATTGATTTGACGGTTTTCTGATGAAGATTCCACACGTTTTGGTTTGACTTCTTATTCCACACGTTTTGCATGTTGGTGTAACCGCTAGTTGACTAGGCCAGCTGATTGAATGATCTTCAACGGATGCGTGATTGGTGGAGTCTTTAATTTACGTTTTACTTTTGATTGATTGCCAACGTCCCTTTAATAGCTGATAGTAAAACCCATTTCATTTTTCATTTTTTGACTCCCCAAACTCCCCACGAACCACGTCCCACGCCCACGCCCACGCCCTCGCCGCCGCCGCCGGTGCCCAGCCGGGCGGGTGGGTGGTGGTGGTGGTGGTGGTGGTGGTGCGCGCGTGTGGGGCTTCTCTATTACCTAGTCATGTACATGGAGTTGTGATCTTTGGAAGCTAATGCCATCACTATGGCTAAAAGATGCTCCAAATTCCTTTTACCCACCGATGTGGGACAAAGAGAAATGCCTTATGTCCATGTGATCACTTCATGTCCATGTGATCAGTTCAAAATGTTCCAACAATCCCCCACACATTTGAAGTGTTCACAAAGGTTTGGAGAGAAAGTGATCAGGCTTCCATGACTTTCAGCGTTTGGGTGAATTGTACTTAAGTGCCAATATCTTTCGATTTGAATTGTCACGTAGTGAAGTGAGGCAACCACCGAATTCCGTTTAAGTGAACATACTCTTGAACTTTAACGGTTTTCGATCGAGGCCCCCTCACAACACATACTCTACCCTGCTGAAAGTTATGGTTTCCTCGAACCTCACCTTTAGTTGAGTTTATCAAGTCCTTCTCTAAGAACCACCCTTGCGGGCTACGAACTTTGTGGATACCTTTATTTGCATTTGTTCAAGGACGTCTCCTTAACATTCTGTCTATAAAGGTTTGGGTTTTGCTACTACCCTTGAATTCATCAGGTCCTTCTCGAAAGGACCACCATAAAGGCTATGAATTCTGATTCATCAAGTCCTTCTCAAAAGGACCACCACAAGTGGCTATGAATTCATATTACTTTAGTTTTATGCCATAGGGATGGATGGAGATCATCTTGACTCAAGAGTCACATGTTCCCCATTAATGGGTCTCAACCCCATCCCCCTCGACGTTTCCAGGACTACTCTCCTGGGTAGGCCTTTGGTAAAAGGATCAGCGAGATTCTCCTCTGATCGTACATACTCTAAGGCTATCACACCATTCTCCAGTAACTGTTTTACTGAGCCATGTCTGATGCGTATATGTCTCTTCTTTCCATTGTAGGCACTTTGATGAGCGACTGCAATGGCTGCTTGTGAATCACAATGAATACACACAGGTATGGCCTTACCTTCCCAAAGGGGCACATCTGATAAGAGACTTCTCAACCACTCAGCTTCTTGTCCAGCCATTTTTTAGTGCTATAAACTCAGACTCCATGGTGGAGCGTGCTATACAAGTCTGTTTGGAGGACTTCCACGATATAGCACCTCCTCCTAAGGAGAAAACATAACCACTGGTGGAGTTAACTTCGTCATTGTCAGAGATCCAGTTTGCATCACAGAATCCATCAAGAACTGCAGGGAATGAGCTGAAATGCAGACCTAGATCCATAGTACCTCGCAGATACTTTAGAAGACGACGAAGTGCATCCCAGTGGTCATTACTCGGGTTATGAGTATAGCGACTAAGTCTACTAACGGCGTAGGCAATATCGGGTCGAGTGTAGTTCATTAAGAACATCACACTACCTATGATTTTGGCATATTCATTTTGGGATACAGCATCTCCAGAGTTTTTAGACAAATGAATACTAGAATCATAGGGAGTATTTACAGGTGTCACCTCAAAGGAGTCGAATTTCTTCAACTTCCTTTTTACGTAATGAGACTGACTGAGGGAAATACCATTACTACTCCTAATGATTTTTACCCCAAGAATTACATCTGCTTCTCCCATGTCTTTCATGTCAAACTTAGAAGACAAGAAGCGTTTGGTCTCATTTATGGTATGAAGAGAAGTGCCGAAGATGAGCATGTCATCTACATACAGGCAGATGATGGTACACTCTGATCCTCTTACTTTGGAGTAAACACATGAGTCAGAAGTGTTGACCACAAACCCATTGGAGATAATGGTACTATCGAGTTTTTCATACCATTTTTTGGGTGCCTGTTTTAAGCCATACAAGGACTTCTTTAACTTGCACACTTTATCCCATTGACCAGGAACCACACACCCTTCAGGCTGCGCCATATAGATCTCTTCATCTAGGTCCCCATTCAGAAACACAGTCTTAACATCCATCTGATATATGACAAGTTTGTGAATGACCGCAAGAGCGATGAGGGTCCTAATGGTGGCGATTTTGGTCACAGGGGAATAAGTGTCGAAGTAATCAAGGCCTTTATTTTGGGTGAAACCCTTAATAACAAGCCTAGCTTTGAATTTTTCTATTGAGCCATCTGGTCTCAACTTTTTCTTAAAAATCCATTTGCTGTTTATGGGTTTGCTGCCTTTGGGTAAGTCAGGTAATTCCCACGTATGATTACTTCTAATAGACTCAAGTTCGCTATTAATAGCTTCTTTCCAAAAACTAGCATCTACCGATCTCAAAGCATCGGCATAAGTTTTTGGGTCTTCCTCCATGAGGAGACAGGTGACAACCTGTTTACTTATCAGGTCAATGTGAAAACCTTCGGTTAAGAAGGCTGTGATAAAATCAGGTCTGAAACTGGACTCGGTCCTACGCCTCTTACTCCTCCTAAGTTCTTCCTCAGGAATACTACTAGGCACATAGGAAGTAGAGGGGCCAGGGGCACTATCACATAAAGGAACATTAACCTCATCAGATAAGTTACTAGAAGACAAAGAAGCATCAACAGTATGCACAGTTTTCAAAGGGAAGATGTTTTCAAAGAATTCAGCATCTCTAGATTCAAAAACGGAGATATCATCTAATGATAGGAATCTGTAGGCTGCACTATTCTGAGCATACCCTATGAATACAGAGTCTATTGTTTTGGGTCCAACAGTGAATGTTTTAAAATCGGGTAGTTTGACTTTAGCCAGACACCCCCACACTTTTAAAAATTTCAGGTTAGGTGGAAACCCTTTCCACATATCATAGGGGGTCTTATCTAGGGATTTATGGGGTACCCTATTAAGGACATAACATGCTGATAGAACAGCTTCCCCCCACATGTTGGTTGGTAAACCTGAACTTATTAACATAGCGTTCATAGTCTCTTTAAGGGATCTATTTTTTCTCTCTGCTATGCCATTTTGTTGGGGTGTATAGGGGGCACTTAGTTCGTGGATTATCCCATTTGTTTCACAAAACTCTTTAAGTGAATTAGAACTATATTCGCCTCCTCTATCTAACCTAAGTCTTTTGATTTTACAGTCTAGTTGATTTTCTATTTCAGCTTTATATTTAAAAAACGCGTTTTCCGCCTCGTCTTTAGTTTTAAGGAGATACACTTCAGTGAACCTAGAGTCGTCATCTACAAAGGTTATAGAGTAAAGTTTTCCTCCTCTACTAGCGGAGTTTTTAAAATCAGCTAAGTCAGAATGCACTAATTCTAGCAGTTTAGTCTTTCTCGAGGTCACATGCTTAAAGGGTTTCTTAGCAAGTTTGGACTCTACACATATTTGACATTTGGAAAAGTTATCTATTTTATTGAGGGGTATTAGTCCAAGTTCTTTAAGCCTTTTAATAGAAGAGATATTAAGGTGACCTAGTCTAGCATGCCAAGTGTCAAGAGATTCAACTATATAAGCAAAATCAGAGGCATTCTCATTCATTGGTACAGTATTTAAAACAAATAAACCATCATTCATGTACCATTTCCCCACAAACTCATCATTTTTGGTAATAACCATTTTCCCCCCTTCAAATACAAGTTTAAGGCCTACTTTATTAAGAAGAGCTCCGGAAATTAGGTTCCTACGGAGACAGGGGACGAAGAGAACATCATTCAACTCTAAGATTTTACTAGAGGTGAGTTTGAGAGAAACATGTCCTTTACCGAAGACCATGGCAGTTGAGGAGTTACCCATGTATACAAATTCACCATTTGTTGCTTCTTCGAATTTCTTGAACATGGATCTCGTTGAGCAGAAATGACGAGAAGCTCCAGTATCAAGGATCCACTCGGTTTTGTTCTCAATTAGGATTACCTCGACCATTACTGCAGCGATAACCTCTTCGGTCTCGACCATATTTGCGGCAGGTTTAGGACCTTGATCGGCTCTAAGTTTGCATTCGAAAGCCCTATGTCCTTCCTTCCCACAACAGTAGCAAGCTCCTTTGGGTTTCTGAATCTTACCAGAGGTTTTGAACCCACCATCTTTGGAGTTGCCGCGGTTCTTGTTCCCCCCAGATTTGGATTTGTTGTGGCCTTGTTGTTTACCCTTTCCTTTGAACCTGCCTTTGTTACCTTCACCAGAACTTTCAACAAGATTAGCTTTGGAGGATTGAGTAGGAAAAGAGATAGACATGTCTTTGAGTCGATTAGCCTCTTCGACTTGAATGTGGCTAATCAGCTCTTGTAGTGTCATTTCCTTCTTCTTGTGCTTCAGTTGATTACGGTATTCGCTCCAGGAAGGTGGAAATGTTTCTAACAAGATATTGGCTTGGAGAACTTCACACATTTTCATACCTTCAGCAATCACATCTACACAAAGGTTCTCATAGACATGGAGTTGTTCGGTCATGGGTTTTTGATCGGTGAGACGAAAGTTGTACCAAGCCCCAGTGACATATTTCTTCTTTCCCGAATCCTCAGCCCCATATTTTTTCTCAAGTGTCTCCCATATGATCTTTGCCGATTTTTCTTTGGCAAGAAGATCAAAGATGAGGTTTGACACATTGTTCAACATCCATCCTCGAGCCATGGTGTTAGCTCGCTTGAACTTGGCTTCCAGAGCAAGATGCCTAGTCTGTTCTTCTTCAGTGGGAACCCCATTGTCCACTAAAAGTGGAGGATCTTCGTATAAAACGAAGTCCAGTTCGTAGTGTTCAAGACAGATAAGGATCTTTTGTGCCCAACGCTTGTAGTTGGAACCATTAAGAGATTCCACCTGATTCACGTTGGGAAAGGCTTTTGCATTCAATGATGAAGCAACCGCCGATTTTGGAAAAGCCATCAAAAAACGATGAAAAAAAAAAGAGAACTACGGAATATCTTTTTAAATTGTAGGTGATAGAGAGTCACCGTTTAGAAAAATTTTGACGAAAAAGAAACGAAATAAATCAAACTTTCAATTGACTGTAAACTAACTCTTACACGAAAATTGAATTACAAAGAAAATGAATTACAAAGCTTTTACACGGAAAAAAACGAAAGCACAAAACTTACACGGTAAAGGGATAATTCCCGGTGTTAAAAAGATATTCGGGCCGTAGTACCGGTATCTTCTAACAGAAACGAAAGAAAGAAAAACAATATAGAGAGAGTTATTTTTCTGCTTTGTGCTTTGATTTGCTCTGTAATTCGTATTCAGCTTTGGTGGAGAATGAGCTCTATATATAGGGGAGAGGGGTGTTTGAATCCGTTGACAATTGTAACCGACCAATCAATACTGTGATTGTCTCCACTGATTGATTTGACGGTTTTCTGATGAAGATTCCACACGTTTTGGTTTGACTTCTTATTCCACACGTTTTGCATGTTGGTGTAACCGCTAGTTGACTAGGCCAACTGATGGAATGATCTTCAACGGATGCGTGATTGGTGGAGTCTTTGATTTACGTTTTACTTTTGATTGATTGCCAACGCCCCTTTAATAGGGGTCGGGGCCGGTGCCGGTGTGCGCGTGGGACTTCTCTATTACCTTGTCATATACATGGAGTTGTGATCTTTGGAAGCTAATGCCATCACTATGGCTAAAAGATGCTCCAAATTCCTTTTACCCACCTATGTGGGACATAGAAAAATGCCTTATGTCCATGTGATCACTTCATGTCCATGTGATCAGTTCAAAATGTTCCAACAATTAGCCAATAAGACACGTCCGCCATGTAAATCCAAAGAAAGTAAAGCATAGTGACATGAGGCATGTATTTTCGCTGTCATAATTACACTAACGCATAAGGTAGCATTTAGGCCAATTTGTGACATGTAAACTGCATTTGCACTCTGATATGGACAAGGTTTGGTTGAGCCGGGATAAGATAGTGACAATATTCTTCATTCATGATTTAATTTTCAAGATGTTAAGGTTTTGATTAGGATTAGTGATTAGGGATTATTGATTAGCTAGATACGTGTCAAATTATAATCAAATGGGGAGAAGAAACTTAAATTTAATGAATATCGCTGCTGCATTTGCTTCTAAGGGTGAATGAGAACGTGAAAATGAATTAAGGTGGATGTTTATGGAGGATCGGCTTTTGGAGAAATAAATAAGGGGTTAGCTTCCAATCTAATTTTATTTTTTAATATATTGAAAAATCATTTTAATTTATGAGTCATTTTAACTTTAATAAAATTTGAACATAAGATATCTTGATAATGAAATCTCAACATTTACCATTAAATAAGTCATGTGGCCTAGTTATGTTTAGTCGTATAAGCAAGTAAAGGAATTTTTCAAAATAAAAAACGTAACTTAAACTATTAACTAGAAATTACTTGTTGAGATTCGGAATAAATAACACCATATGTTGTGTTATCATCGGCAATCTCGAGTTTGTTGCCTTCCCATGGGATCATCGTAAGGTAGATGATTGTAAAGATGGATAATTACTTCTTGGCCAAGCGGTTATGAAAATAGATGTCGAACTATGGATCATCGTAAAGAATCTAGGCATTATCGTTCAATGAACCTAAAAATAGAATTATTTTGTAAATGACAAGAAGCCCTAATTTTTCAATATGGAAATTATACATCAATATATGCAATTGTTTTTCATATTTTTGTTATTTTTGTTATTTTATCTAGTAGTTTCTGTTAAATCACTATACCTGGATCCTTAGTCTTTGAAATCCTTTTTCTTTAACCGTGAAATATCCTTTTAGACCAATTGGTGCTCTAACTCCATACTTTTCCTGATGTAAATAGCTAGGTCTCTCTCCAATTATTTTATCCGCATAAAAGCATCATCCTGCATTATGTCCTATAGCCTTGCAATTGACAAAAAAAAAATCAGTAACCTCTCTCATATTTGATACATTGAGTGTAAATTCTACCACAAGTCAATTTAAACTTCACGCTATACTTCCTCTCTTATTTGATATCAGTCTCTACTAGCACACATGCAAAAGTAATGTATTTGTGCACATGTGTAAAATTATATGTGTTAAGTGGTCGCCAAACTAGTGAGGTATCCTTACAATGCCTTTTTTCGGGTTGAGCTTGTTTAGGTAGGTTCATAATAATTATCCAAGTACGAACTTTCATGATATCATAGTTAGCAAAGAAATCTTAGATTGCATCGCGCAATAAAGCTTCCAAACGTGAATTACGGCCCTTACGCATGTACCGACTTCAGATCCTTATCACAACTAATTAGAAAAATCATCCAGCCACCCGAATACTTCCAAAAATCGTATTGCGTTCCTCGGCTGTACATAATACATTCCATATATTTTATATCCACTGCGTTTCTAGCTAAATACTCTATAAGCGATTGGTGGGGGCAAAGGTGTGATAAATAAACAGATAAATAAAGATAATAATAAAGGACACACCCTTAACTACCACGAGAAACTCACTGCAAGTATTACAGATCGTTTGCAAGTTTAGTTTAGTAAGTAGAAGTTCGTTCGCAAGGATTTGATATGTTAGATCTACTTATGTATATAAAAAAAGTGTAGGAGAAATTACTTGTTAAATAAAAATACAATAAAAGTAGTAATATTTATTTGGTTTTTAGATTTGGAAGATAATAATGCAAATAAACAAATACTAAAAGAATGGAGATGAGAAATATAGCTTAGGGTTGCTAGTATGCACTTATCCTTCAAAATCAATATTCAAGTTATAAGCTTGATTAAAGCTCTTAGATAAATAGTCGGGATTCTAAATTCCTCCTAACCCCTTTACTGGTGGAGTTAAGTGGCGACCACACAATTACCAGGGAACTTAACTAAGGTGCTCCTACGCCACTAGGTTCTTAGATGAGACCGGCCTGCAAATAATAATCGGTGATTAAATCAAACCCTAATGACAATCTAGTTAGGGAAGCCCTTCCGGATCACTACCGCACACTAGACACTTATGTGGTGTTTCAATAATTAGACACCCCTTCCGGGTGACCATCTAACTACTATTAATGGTGTAGTCTATACTCGTGCACTAGCAAGAACTACGGTCAATAAATCAAAGCACATAAAACAGATATATGGTTAAGAAGCTAGAATCACTTTAAAAGGGTTTTCTTAAATAACATAAAAACACATAAAGAATTAGAAATCAAAGATTATACATATGCAAACCCAAGCTATGGGAAAATTAGTTCATATCTAAAGACAAAGAAATAAACTACGGATAAAAGTACTTAGAAACAAAGATAAGCTAAAGTATCTAATACAAATTGCCCTAATGATAGAGGGAGATGATGGAGAAGAGGAGTTTGCTATCTTCCAACTTCTTATCTTCCTCTCTACATGTCTTGTTGCTTATCTTGAATGACTTCTATGATAATTAAGGTTTAGAACTGAGCAAGGACTTTTTACAATAATTAAAGGGTGTATTTATAGGAGTATAGAAAGCCCTAATTCAGATTTCTAGGAGTAGGAGGCAAGCAATTGGACTCCTTCACCAAATCAAATTTGTAGCCCTAAAATATAGAAAAGGTAATAAACTATTGCAGTCTTGTTTTGGCCGTAACGTCTTCAATATTGCTCCAATTGATGCGTTCTTTATATCGAAACTGATCGTCTCGAAAAGCTCTACACATTTGCTTCAGACAATTCTTCCAAATTCCCAGAAGATTTTGAGTTATGATCACTTTAATGGACGTGGCTGCTGAAATTCAGATTTACTTGACAATTTTTCTTTTTCTATATTATCATTTTCTTCCTTTATCTCCAATTTCCATCGTAATCTTCTTTCCTTTATCTCTTTATAATTGATTAGAATTTAATAATTACCATATATATTTAAAGCTTCACATTAACACACAAATTAAACCAAATATGCTCTAAAAATAATAAATCATCAAATCAAGACAAGAAATAAGAAAATATAATAATATAATTAAAAATCGAGTATTTACTATCCTAATACACCTAAAATGATGTCTCCAACCTAGATTAATTCATCACAAATAGGGAGACATCAAGACCCCCAACTCAAAGTTGTATCGTCCCAATACAATAAAGATAAGAAGAAACATGAAGTCTCTAAATACACATCTGAGTAAATTAAGCACAATGGGAAAGAAGATAGCAGAATGTATAAAATAAACTCATAGCAACTATTCATGTAATAATATTTACAAACTAGATTACCTGTACACTCGTCATATCCACGATTAACACGACTTTAATTCAAGATTAGATTAGCTTCGCAATGTAAGAAGGAGAGGTTCTTTACTCAGTTAATCAAGGAGTCTATAGATTATTCAACGAACTCACTAGTATTCAAAGATCCACTTAACTACTCTCTATTGGCTCAATCACTTCTATATCACATAGCAAAGAATCAAATGGTCTTTAGGGTTGTAATGTGGGCTTAGGGATGGTATGATAAGTATATTTGGATAATTTAGAGTGAGCTTTTGGCTCCCTCCTCACTAGCCATCAACAAATCGCCCTAGAGCTTGAGTTACTCTCATAAAACGCTCTCACTCAACCCAATGATTTGATGCACTAATTAACATCCCCAATAACCCAATTAAAGCATAACGATGTTCACATAAAAACTCCACTTTGCCGGTCCAAATATATATTCTTTTCATATCAATTCTTTTCTTTTGTAATGTAGCTATGACTCTTTTTGATGTAGAGATATCATGATATTTCTTTTCACATTTTTTTTTCTTTTCTTTTCATAACTTTTTTCATTTACATTTACCCTGAAAAAGGGTTACAATATAATAAACCTCTGAATCATCATCAAAATATAGAACAGAGCACAATTAATAAGCTAAAAAATCCCAACCCAACAATACGATCCATAATGGTGGACCCACCACCCCAAACTCAAGCTTTAAAACAATTGTCTATGCATCGCGATTCGAGTGCGGGTCATATGAAAAAGTCCTAAAATCTAAAGGGATATGGCTTATCACATGGCTAATGAATAGGATTTAGAAAGGCTAGAAGGGGCTGAGATAGATATAAAATATAATAATGGACATCAAACTAAAAGGCGACAAGGGGCTTATGAAAGAACCGCCTTAATCACTTTCTTAACTATGCAATTTCGTTATTATCTTACCTTTAGCACATTCATCAGATGGGTTTATCAACTAGCTTAAATCTCACGACCTACACACTCCTCAAGGCTCCCTTAGATCAAACATGCTTCTATCGCATTGCTAACTAATCTTTTCTTTACTATCAATGTATGTTTCCTGCAAATACTCAAAGCATACAAAATAAAACAGCTCATAAACATACTACTTTCTATCATTAACTTACTGAACTTATGCTTTCAAGCTATTAAACACACTCTACACTAATCCCCTCTATCAATTTTTTTATTTTATTCCTAAAAACAGTAAAACACATAAAAATGGATATGAGAGACAACGAATCCCCACACCTTCAACTAAAAAATGAGGTGTGTCCCCACAACTCGAAAAAGACTCTAAAAAGAAATTAAAATAAGCAAATGTTGCATATAAAGGAAAGGTAAGGAAGAAAGAAAACATACTCTTCGAGGCTATTGCCTCGCATATGATCAATACCCGGAATAGGGTGCAATGCTTTTCTTGTATGTCACACTCTAGAAATCTCTTGCTTTTCATTTTCTCCAACTTCTGTTTCACATATTCTATCATGATCTAAAGGTAAGTCCAGTAAATATGTTTTTGCGGAAGCTAACAAGGCCTTTGACTTCATTAATCTCGGGTAAAGGAATCTCGATTTGTAGAGGTTGTGGTGTCTTCTCCTTGAAAGTTGGAACCTTTTTGCTCTTTGATTTCACTGCAACTAGCTTTCCTTTATTCTCTTGAACTGTTTTACCCTTTAATCTGGAACTTAAACTTTTCTCAATTGATTTCTTCTCAATAGAACCCAATACCTTATTTTGATTCTTTTTTATATCCATGACAGTAGATAATGTTTATGTTCTTTTCGTCATCTCAATTAACCTCCAACTCAAAGCTTTAACCACTCTTAAAATTTGAAACTCTTGATTATAGGTTGAACAAGCTTTATTCGGGTTAGGAAAGGTGTTGTGGAGACGATTTATCTATATGGGTATGATAAATTCTTGCTTGATTGGTATGGATCTAAGAAATTGTTGGGTAAGATTTGAAACTTTTGGGTTTTGATTCTTGGATTCTAGATGTTTTGATATGATTTGGGTGGTTAACTCTTCTTTGTAATGATGTAGGGAAGGATTGGGATGTAAAATAATGGTGATTGGGTAGTGTTTTGGTGTTTGGGAAAGATTTGTTGAAGCTTTAATGGAGTTGGGAGAGGTTTGGAGAAGAAAGAGAGGCTTAAGGATATAAAAATTCGTAATAGAACTAACCTCTTCTTCTTTTAACTTAGAAAATAATTTTTTTTCTCTTTCCAGCGGCGGCCGCCGGCATACCGGTCCCAGACCGTGTCGACACTTGCGCCCACGGTTTTTCCCAAGTGCTCTCGGCATTGTACCTAATTTCCCCTACCGTGCCACGGTTTTTCTTGCACCGGTATACCAGCCCTGTGAGCGGCATACTAGTCAGACAATTTTCGATTTTTTTCCATCTCGGCAGTGGACCTGATTTTGGGAACCGTGTCATGATTTTTGACCAACCCGCATATTGGTAATATCATCGGCTAGCCGGTGGGTAGGTCAGGATGTGCTAAAAAAATTCTTTTTCCTCCCTAACTCAATTTTCTTAGTACCTGAACATCAAAACACCAATACCTTTCTCAAATATGCAATATCAACTAAAAACAACTAAACTAAACATAAAGAATAAAAACATAAAAAAACTATGGGATGTCTCCCAGAAGGCACTTTTATTTATCGTGTTTTAAAGTTAGAAGTGTTAGCTTGATTATTTCTTGATTATATAGCCTCCCAAACATCGGGTTAGGCTATGCACATCTACTATCCGAAGTTTGTGACCCTTCTTAGCTTGTCATTTAATCCGGTTTGCTGAAACAACTCTTGTAACTACAAACGGGCCCATCCACGAATTTATGAATCCCCTTAGTCTATTCTCTCATTTGGGGGATTTCCATGCAGCCTCGTCACCAACCCCAAACTAACTTATTATTCTCTTATTCACGGGTTTATTGTGTACTTTCTTGTTAGCTTCCTTGGTCACAACTTGGTGTGTTGGGATCCCTCGTGATTCCTCATGCTTTTTATCAACAAAGTGGAATGTTGCAGATTCTTCTTCAATTCGGAGAATCGCGGTTCCCTTATAAACATCAATTATGTTGTGACTTGTCGCCAAGAATGGGCGTCCAAGTATCAAAGGAACGTGTTGACCTGCAATGCTATCAAGAATAACAAAATATGTAGGTATAGCTAAAGTACCCACTTGGACAAGCACGTATTCAATGACTCCCCATGGCTTTATCGTGGAGTTATCTAGGAGCAGCAAATTGACATCCTTTCTTTTGGGAATTATATGTTTTAAATTGAATACATGTTTTATTTCTCTGTTTATGTGTTTGATTTACTATATGTTTTCCTTGCGGTGTACAGCGTATAGGATTACTTTCATAGTAGTTAGATAGTCAATAACTAAGGCATATTTAACTATCGAAACAACACATAACGTCTAGTGTAAGGATGGTCCGACAACCCAGATGATCTAGATAGTCACTATGGTTTGGTGTTAGAATCATTAATCAATTGTAGGAAAAGTTTGCTTAGGACCCTTATTGACACATGTTAACCCTATTTTAAACTACCTGGCACAATTGAGGCTGATTATTGCAATACTACATGATTCACCCTTAGATGTTTAGAATAGACAAAACTAGTGGGGATTACTTGCTAATATCTCAGGCTAACCCTTCATACTATCTTCTCTTTGCTTATTTACTTTCTGTTTTTAATTTAGTAGTTTATTTTTATCTTCAAAAAAACCCAACAAAAATCTATCTATCTTTTCTTTATTGGCGTATTCTCTGTTCTAGCTTTTCTTATTTGCACTTGATAATTTGCATAAGTTCTCTCTAACTTTCGTAGTCTCTGAGGAACGAATCTTATTTATCATTAAAACTTGCATACGTCCTGTAATACTTGCAGAACCGTGCTCAGCCTAGGGTGTTTATTTGTACCTATTTTATTCATTATTTTATCACACCTTAGGCGACACCACAATAAAATTAATCTAAGGGTTGCATTTGACTGTAGAGTATTTTAAATGTCCCCATCAAGCATGTTTTTTATGAATTTATGATAGAAAATAGTTGACTTTAGGAGTTAGTATAAAACACACTTTGATTGCACGCAAACATGAGGTAATTGATAGGAAGAATTAATGAATAATGCAAAAGAAGTAAACTTGTGCTTAAGGAAAACGAGTAGTTTGTAGAACGTGAGATCTGAATGAGTAGAGAACCCACTTAGGTATGAACTAGAGGCAAGCTATGTAAATAGGAAAATGATAGAGGCAGTTCTTTGTTAGCCCTTCGAAACCTTTTTGGCCTTCTCTCCCTGAATTTACACTATTATTCGTCTTAGCCCAATTTTTAGCCTCTAAGCCTTTCTTTTGTCGCCATATTATAAGCCAATATCCCTTTCGTTTATTAGACATTTCTATATGACCCGCACTTGAATCACGATCCTGAGACTTCCTGTCTTGAGCTTGAGTTTAGGGTGGTGGGTCCATTATTATGGGAAATATTATTGGGTTGGGATCTTTGAGCTTATCAATTGTGCTCTGTTTACATATGGGTGATGATTCACAGTTATTATATTGTAACCCTTTTCCGGGGTAAGAGTAAATGGAAAAAAGATATGAAAAGAAAAAAAATTATGAAAAAATAACATGATATCTCAACATCAAAAAGAAAGTCATAGCTACACAAAAGAAAATAAGAAAATTCATATGAAAAGAATACATATATTTGGACCGGCAAAGAGGAAATTTCTTATGTGATCATCTTTAGTGCTTATTGGGTTAATCTGGGGACGCTAAATTAGTGCGTCAAATGGGTTGAGTGAGAACATATTCGAGTGTAAACTCAAGCTCTTGGACAGTTTGTTGATGGTAAGTGAGGAGAGAGCCAAAAGCTCACTTCAAATTTACCAAATATACATACCATACCGTCCTTAAGTCTATATTTGGTGGGGGCAAAGTTGTGATAAAATAATATATAAATAAAAATAATAATAAAGAGCACACACCCTTGAGAACCACGGAACTCACTGCAAGTATCACATATCGTTTTCAAGTTTTAATGGTAAGTCAAGTTCGTTCGCAGGGATTTAATCCGTTAGATCTACTTATATTTAACAAGCGTAGATGAATTTAAATGTTTGGATAAAAATATAATAAGATGAATAATTATGTAACGCGAATAAATAAATAATGCAAATAAATAAATATGAATGTAAGTCAGATAAATTAGGGTTACTAATATGAGTCTATTTTACTAAGTTGTATTCTAACCTGTCACACATTGAGCATTATATATTAACCGGGATTCTAAATTCTACCTAACCTCTATCAGGCTTAGGAGCAACCTCTCCACTACCAAGGAACTTGGGTAAAGAAACCTTGATTAATGATTGGTGGTTAAATTAAACCTTTATGGCTATCGAGGTAGGGTCACTACTCGACGATTATGTGGTGTTTTCAATAACTAAGAATAGTCCTAAGATTGGCCAAATCTAGGGCTGTAACAATAAGTCAAAACACATAATAACAATATACGCCAAGCTCAAATCAATTAAAATAACAAATAGTATTAATGAAATTTAAGACAAAATAATAACCCAACAATTAAAAGTAAAACTTACAGAATAAAAGTTTAGAAATATGGTGAAGCCACAAATCTATAGCTAATTACCCTAAATATAGAGAAGGTGAGATGTAGAAGAGGAGTTTGTCACTCTCCAACTTCGTGTTTCTTGTCTTCCTCTATAGGTCAGATTGCTTATGGGATGAATAGCTTGATACTAAGGATGAATAATAAATTAAAGGACTAAGCTACTATTTAAAACTGAGAAAATACAAGAAAGGAATAAGCCTATACTTGGCACTGAGCAAGGACATGTTTACAATGGTTTAAGGATGAATTTATAGGTGTCTTGGAAGCCCTAACACGTTTTCTTGGAGTGAAATACAAGTAATGGACTCCTAGCCCAACTCAAATTCGTAGCCCTAAAATATAGAATCAGCCCCGTTTTTGTTTTGGTCATAACAACTTCAATACTTATCCGTTTGACGCGTATAAATAGTCGGAATTCATCGTTTCGGAAAGATATTTAACTTTTCTCTTGACCATTCTTCTAAATTCCTCACCGATTTAGAGACATAAGCCCTTTTGTGGTCGTGGGTGCTAGAATTCAAATTTATTTGACAACTTTATCTTTCCATATTTTAGCTTTTGTTTCCTTATCTCCAATTCCATGTATATCTTCTTTTCTTTATCTCTTAGAATTGACTTGGCATCTAATTAATCTCCATATATGTCTTTAAAGATTCACACTAAATAAATAATTAAACTCAATATGCTCTAAAAATAATAATAATTAAATCAAGACTAGAATTAGGAAAGTGCAATATATCATGTGAAAATCGACTAAAAGACTTCCTAAAACACAAAAAATGATGTCTCCAACTAATATTAATTCATGACAAATTGGGAGACATCAATATTAAAACCGTAAAGTACTCGTGGTTCCTAGATACATAGTGAGTTTATGATTCAGCTAATAGGGAGTATGCTAAGTGGAGCGTTCAAAGCAAGTAAGGATCGATAAACACCCTATAGCCACCATCTTGAGATAAGTAACAAGCGTAACCTTCTAGCATTGTGAAATTAATTTTGGATTGATATTATTTTGTGTTTTACTTTGCATGACATGTGTATGTGTATATTAATTTCAAGATCATACTATATGATATTTGTTTTAAGTTGTGCTTTGGGTGTATTTACTAGATTCTACCTTCTACCTTCTACGTTCACCTGAAAGGCCTTTGTTTTTATTTTACTTTGTCGGGACGCAAAGGTTTAAGTTTGGGGTCTTGATGTATTCCTATTTGTTCTAAATATTAGCCCTTAGGAGACATCATTTTAGGTGAATATTTGACTTATTTGATAGACTTCTATGCTTATTTCGTCATATTGCACTTTAACCCCTTGGAATTAGACTATTTGCATTTTTAGAGCTTTTGTGCGTTAATTTGTTTGTTTTAATGCAAAGTTAGTAGGTTTATGAATTCATGAAGAACCACTACAAGAAGGAGAAGTGAGAATTAAAGTCTTAGATCGAGTGGTGGAGCTAAAGGCAAGAAAATAATTTCCAAGAACTTAACTAAAGAAGTTGCAGATCTGAAAGGCTGTTAAAGATTGATGTTTTTGGGCTACTTAGGAGCGCATTTAGCCTTGGACCATGAAACATGGTTTGATGACTTATTGAGTTAGGAAGATTCTCCAAGTTGAATCAGCCCATTTGGATTTGTTATGCAAACGTTACAGACGTTTTACTAAGGGTTGTACACCAGTTACAGGAATTAAAGAAGAAGATGGGCTTGGGCTTTTTATAATTTGACCTAATTCTCTTAACCTAATCCCTAATCCGTTTTTACTAGTATAAATAGACCTTTTAGCCTCATTTACACACACTTCAGATAATTACACCAGAGGCTTCATATTTTCAAGTCAGAGCAAGAAGGCAGAGGAGAAGTTAGAGCTGGAGGAATTCTGTTCTTCCAACAATAGCCAACCAAAACTTTAGGTTATCTATTTCTTTTCTGTAATTGAATATGATGTCTTTTATTTATTTAATTTCAGTCTTTAATTTGATTATGAGCTAAACTTTCATATATTTGAGAATCGCAATAAAGGGGTGAACCTTAATTAATTTATTCTATGTTTGGAATTTGGGATTTTCATGATTTAAATTGAATTGAGTCTTACATATTGGATATTACTTTGTTCTTAATCACTATTTCTTTTCGGTACAACTACAAATAACTTTTAGTCTTTGGGGTATTCACTTAGTGGCAAAAGTGATCATCCGACAGGGGGGTTTGAATACAGACTTAAGTAATACCCGTGTAATGTTCGTTATTGACCGATATGCTTAACTAATTACATAGCCAAAGAGGTAAATATATATCATCCGAAGAGACATATTTTCCCATATAGAGGTTTATAACACTTTAGGATATCTCCTAGGTCCACCCTAACAGGGGCTAGGAGACATTGGAGTCCTGACTAATATAATCATATCAATTCTACCCTTAAACAAAACATTGATTACGTTAATTAGGTGGATTCCTTGCGAGACTCAAGTATCTCTCATATCTGAAGTTAGTCCTTTTACTTTATTATTTCTTTTCAGTTATTTTATTTCAGTAATTTATTTTATTTCATCTTTAATTTTAGAAAACCAAACAAAAATCTTTTATTTTATTTTTCTGTTAAGCAATTACTACTACTATCGGAGTAATACTAGAGTTGTACCTAATCCATCCCTGAGAACGAAACCCGGTTTATCGGATATTACTTGGACAACCGTGCACTTGCGGTATTGTGGTTCCTCTATTTTCAGTTCTTAATTTTATAACACCCCAACACCCCAGGACCTACCACCACGACTCTTAGTTCTAGTCGGACACCATCGCGAGATTAATTAGGAGGCATACAAATGACTTCCTAGTATCACAGATATAGGGGTGAACTTTTACGCCTTCAATTAAACTAGAAAAAAATTTGCTTATTCGGGGGCACCACAAACTTTGTGCACGACTACATCAATCTACCTTGGTCCTAAAACAATCACAAGTATCTCCTGATATCCAAATATTTCAAATCCATTCTGGACTTTTCATTATCTTTATTTACTTTCCAATATAGGCCAACTACAGTTCTAAGTAAACTATCACACAAAGTTTTCTCACAATGCATAACATCAATGTAATATCTACGAAAGTATTCTAACCAATATAGTCAATTATAGAAGATACTCTTTTTCTTTCATTTAAACTCTCGAGATCCTGCTTGATTTTTCTTGCCACCAAAGTCCTTATTTTTACCAAGAATACATAGGTCAACCTATTAAACCGCGTCTGAATATTTATGTGGCGATGCTTTCTATGTGGGGTCATATGCTCACTTTTACTATAAGACGATATGTTTCTTCTACACTTATATTGTATAGGTAACTAATGTATATGATCAAATTACACTATACCTTTACTCACCCACATATTAGGTGTAGAATCCATTCATTCAGGACACGCTTTGTAACCTTAACCCGTCCATCCTGAATTGTATGACATAGCCGGGTAATCATTAGGTTTCTTGAGTGTGTCTTTCTCCATAGTTAATTTGCGTGAATGTGTCTTTGTCCTCAATTAATCTACGTTTGCATTATTCTGTGTTTGCATGGTTATGTTTGTCCCTAGTAATATAACATAAGGTATAAAGAAAGTAGCTACATAAATACCATTTCAAATAGTTCACTACAAATCTATGTAATATAAAATGTTAAGCAAATACCATCACATTACGTTAAATTAATAACCTACATCAACCATAAAGTCAAACATAATCAAAACATACGTACCATATATCAACCATCAACACATAATAAGCCAACAGAATATAGTCCATCACTACAAAATATCATCTACTAACAAACTACATTATACACTATCCCTCACACTAGAACGATATTGACTCATCTCCAAAGTCAAAGTACTTCGGGGATATCATCCTAATAGGAACATGCCTCTCGATCCTTCTCTTATGTTCTTTCTCCACCTATTTATCCTCTATACTTGACTTTACCAAGATCACCTCAGCTTCCGTAGTTGCAAATTACTTGTTCCGATTCCCTAGCCTCGAGAACTGAGGTGGGAACAAAATAACCAAATATTGACTCCACCTTTTTGGGGGGAAGGGGGATTGGTGCCTTCAAACACATTGGTGGAGGCCTCGATTTGATCCCAATAAAGTTGAAACCCATAACTTTATCGGTTAAAATAGATGCAGTGCAACAAGATAAAAGGTCTTACATTAGTATACAAGCTATTTTAAATTGTATATACCATAAATTGCCTTACACCAAACCTACACAATACATATACAAGCTACTTTGAAGTTTATATACCATAACCAACCCTACACAGTACATATAGAATCTATTTTAACGTATATCATATATTTCTTAGTCTTAAAAACAAAATAACAAGCTTACTTTTTTGAACACACCTTCCATTTTGCTTTTGGATTTAGTTTGAATTACTTAAGCTCTTGCTCCATGACAAAATACAATGATTACTAATGCAAAACCTTTCATTGGTAATCATTCTGATTAAAGAAGACCTATATGGAACAAACTGAGGGAGTGGAGTATAATGGTTCAAGATAAACCCTACTGCATTCAAGGGGACTTCAATGAGATTATGCAAACTTCAGAAAGCCTAAGATGTCAAAGGATAGCTAATGAGGCTAAATATATGATTAAAGTAGTGAATGATTTGGAACTTACAAATATTAAATACTATGGACCCCAATTTACTTTGACAAACAAGGCAACATGTGACCAAATGAGAGCAACTAGAATAAATAGAGGTTTGGTAAATGAGACGTGGCTAAAAAATTCCCAACTTCAAGCCTAACAATATATCCCAAGGCTATCAGATCACTACTTTGTTGTCATGAAAGTCATTCATGAATCAAGAAAAAAGCCATGCCCATTTAGGTTTTATGAAGCCTAGGTTACTCATGAGTCATATAACAAAATAGTGGAAGAGATATGAAGCATCCAAATAGAAGAAACATTAATGTACATGGTAGTTAAGAAACTCAAATACCTCAAGACAAAATTGAAAGAAATGACAAGTTACACTTCAAAAATATCTCAACTCACAAATAAAATGCAACATGATCTAAAAGTTATCCAAATGTAAAGAATGTATGGTGACACTAACCCCTATTTACTTGTGTACGAAACTGTTTTACTCTATGAAGTTACAGATGTAACGTTAAAAGAGGAATCAATGGCAAGACAGAAATCAAGAGAAATATGGCTTGATAAAGGTGAATTAATACTGCATATTTCCACAAAATGATGAGACTCTATAAAGACTATAATAACTACAACTAGGAAAGTGTTACTTAAAGAAGAGAATGTGGTTATGTCAGTCTCCTTGGTACAACCATATAACCATTTGAGACTCTATCTATATATGTTATCAAGAAAATTTTCCAAAAAAAAAACCAGCACTGAAGAATCTGACTTGCTAGTATCTCCTGTCACATATGAAGAGATTAAAGAAACACTAATTGGTAGTCACCTGCACCAGATGGGTTTACCTTGTTTTATTCAAGCACCCAGGAAGTATTGTGACGCCTGAAGTTAGTGAAGCAATCAAAAGTTTTTTTCATGATGGACATATCCTGAAGGAACTAGTTACAAATGTAATTGCACTTATCCCCAAGACTCATAATCCAACTCGTGTCAAAGAATTCATGCCAATAGCTTGTTGTAATGTTCTTTACAATTGCATCTCAAAGATCATTGCCCAAAGATTAAAGGTAACCCTTCGAGACATTATATCTCAAAATCAATCTGCATTTCTAGGCAAGAAGATTGGAAAAAATATCATAATAGCTCAATAAATTGTTAGATGGAAGATTGGTAAGAGATATGGTGCTTAAGGATGAGCATGACACTATAAGATGGGGAGATAAGGGCTTTAGGACCTCGGTTGTTATGTATGATCTAAGGGGTCCTAATGAGAAAACTAAATGGTATAATGTGGTGTGGCATAAATGGAGTATGCCAAAGCACAAGTTTTGTGCTTGGCTAATTTGTAAGGATAGGTTAAGCACAAAGGATAGGCTTTGCAAGTGGGGTATGGAAGTGGATAAGATGTGCAACCTTTGTTTTGAAGATCATGAATCTAGGGATCATTTATTTGTGAAGTGTAAGTTCACAACTTTGGCTTGGAAAGAGATTTGTGCTCTCCACAATTGGCACAACTCGGGTGGTACTTGGGAAGAAAGGATTGACTTCATGCTTAAATTCAATGGTAACACTTTAAAGGATACTATATCAAACATTTCTTTCCTTAGTTTTCTTTATTGTATTTGGGATATGAGGAATAAACATGAGTTTAAGAAGATATACCCCAAATATGAGGATATTGTGAAAATAGTTGTGAAAGATGTTCAATATACACTTTGGAATAGAAAGCTATTTAAGAGGAGTGTTGAGAATATGAGATTGGTGGCAAGATGGAAGCTACATGGAGTGCTCAAGGGAGGAGAGAAAGAGGATCAAGGAGGATAGCTTGGAGCGTGGACTTAGTATAAGACTTTAGCAATTGTTGTATAGGTTCTCCTAGCAATGGTTGTATAGGGTTTTACTTTACTTTGTTTTTTATAGCAATGGTTGTATAGGTTGCTTGCAAGTTGATAGGTTTATTTTCTAGTAAATGTTGTATAGGGTTTGTTTTCCTAGCCATGCTTGTTTTTGAGTCAAAAACAAGTAGGGGTTTGATTTGTACTTGTCGTTTTGTGGATATAAAATGATAAGTTTGATAAAAAAAAAAATAAATTGTTAGAGGAAACAATAGAAAAGAAAATTCACAAAGATATGCATCAAACTACATATCATGAAGGCTTATGATTACATTAATTGAGAGTTTGTTATATGCACTCTCCAAGCAATAGGGGTATGCAAGATACTTCATTAAGTGGATCCAAATATGTATGATAACCACAAGCTACTCAATTTATTTTAATGGAGGAGTGAAGGATATTTTAAGGGAGCCAAAGACCTAAGTCAAGATAACCCAATTTCTCCCTATCTTTTTTTACTTTTATGGAAGTTCTATCTCAGATAATGCAAAGATAACAGATAAGAAAGCATTTCAATGGCTTCCTAAGTGCATAATAGTAAAGCTCAACCATATGATGTTTGTAGATGACTTGTTGGTTTTCTTCAAACCAACTAAGGACAATGTAAGTCTAGTTCAAAGGGGCTTAAACTCTTCAATAAACTTTCAGGTTCACAAGTGAGTGATTCAAAGAGAAATATTGTATATGCGGAATTCAGTCAAGGAGTCAAATATATGGTGGTCAATATACTCAAAATACTAGAAGGTAAATTTGTCATGTACCTTGGAGTCCCTCTAACTACTGGCATACTTAACTACAATGAATATAAAGTGTTAGTAGATAAGGTGTCACGAAGAATTGATTATTGGAGTAGAAAACTCCTCTTATTTGGAGGTAGTATTCAACTTATTAAATCAGTACTAAGCAACCTAGTTGTCTATTGGTGTAATGTATACTCACTCCCAAATAAATTCATCAAACTTATTAACAGTAAGATGTCCTCATTCTTATGAAAGGGCACAAACACCTATACTGGGGGAACTAAAGTGGCATGGAGTAAAGTGTTTCCGCCTAAAGATAAACGAGGACTTAAAAATCTTTAATATCATAACATGGTAGCTCATCTAAAACTACTCTGGTCATGTTGTACAAAAAAAATACTATGTGGTTAAAAATAGGTTCACACCATACTTCTACAACAAGTCAATCTAAAAAGTATCAATTTCCCAAGATGCTTCTTGGGGTGGAGAATTTTTTTAGAAGTTAGTGATATCATGTATAAAGTGAATGATGAGAATTATATTTTCTTGTGGTGGGACAAGTGGATTCCAGATAAACGTAGTCTAGCAAAAATGCACGAGTACAAAATATTCCTACTACTACAAAAATGGTAAGGTTCATCATTTCATTCAAGACACTCAGTAGAAATGGCCCTCAAACTTACAGTTGTTAAACAAATTCACAAATTCAATTCAAATTAATTCTACTACTCACGATAGACTATTCATAGAAGACGCAAAGAAAGGATATTTTGTTACCATAGAAATCTAGGATCTTATCAGACTAACTAACATGAAGAATGCTTGGTACAAAATCATTTGGGACAACAAAATCAGACCAAGACATAGATTTATACTATGTCTAGCCCAAATTAACAGATTGGCAACAAGGAAGAGAAAAGCGACATAGGGACAACATATAAATACAGATTGTACCTTATGTAATATTTATGAAGATAACCTAAATAATTTGTTTTGGAAAAGTACAATCACGAAGAAAATCTAGTTTTGGACCTTGAAAAGTCATAACATAAAGATATCTTCTTGGAATCGATTATCAACTAGTTCACCCTTCACCATCATTTAAAAAGCAAACATGACCTTTGTCTGCGTATTGCTTTGGTCATAGCGGTTTATATCAATTAAAAAGAGAAATAAGAGGATTCATGGTGAACAAACACATACAAAGATAGAGTTGTTATTATAGATTAAGAGAGTTGTTATTGAGAGACAATGATCAGCAAGGGTTTTGCTACCTAAAGAGGCATTAGAGGTGGGAGGAAATGAAAAAGTTACGGGAGGATAAGGAGAATAAGAAATGAGATGATTGCAAGTAGGGTTTGTAAATGGGTAGTGGAATTCCATGTGGAACTTGGGGTCTATTTCAGATTTTGAATTACTTTAATTAAAGGATATTGTATATGTTAAAATTATTAATTTTCTTTTTAGTTAGTTACTAAAATAAGAAGTATTATGGGATTGGATATTTCAATTGTCTTTTATTTGAAAGAGAATTTTGAGATTAATATATATCTTCTTACCTAGCAAAAAAACGTTTCATAAAACTGCCTTTATAAAACCAATAGACCGCCCACAAATTATATTATATAACGAATCATATGTACAGAGGGGTTTACTTATCATTTCAATGAAAAAGAACATTAAAGTCATACATTATAAACATAATGGTATATATGGTCACTGTCTAAAAATATAAAGGTCCTTATTCTCTTACACATAAAACTTAAAGGGTCATTAATTATTCACCTATATATAGATGAAGTGCCGCATTGTCTCTTCGCCAATATAGATAATTTCCCAGTTTTTTAACCTTACAGTTCATTAATGGCGCAAGTATTTTCGGCAGTTAGTGTTAGATATAACAAATCTAACTAGAGATATTTTGACAACAAAAACGATAAGTCATGAATCTAGTTTGTTAAAATCATTAACAACATCAAAACAACATTAAAATTGAAAGACAACAACTGAAATTTCATAGAAACAACATTATATATGAAAAAACAATTAAAATTATTTAAAAACAACAAACAAACCAAGTAACATACTACTCCCACTTGGATACCATCTTATTCATTAATAACTGTAGCACAAACGCACCAAGCAGATGCTAATTCCTCAGTTTATTACCTTTGTTCATCTTGAACATATGACGCTCGTTCTATCTCCTAGACAAAATCGTAAGCAAACCTGGAATCACCTTCAATCATCTCGCATAGATGGGTGGATCTACCTAGTTTAAGAAACACAATTCTCCTCCGTTGATCGAAAATTTGCGCAACCAACAAACCGTCTTCCAGAGATTAATGGCGTCCACGATGTGTTAAGCTTGCATCGAACACCGCAGGCACAATCCAACTTCTCGGGGTCACCCATCAGAGTGTTCATCGTAGTGTTTGCAGATTGTACCATGGTGTAGAAGGTAGATGAAAACATATACGTGCAAGGGATAAATCGGGTTTAGGTTAAATGGATAAAGGTGAATTGAAACTAGGGTTAAAGGTTAAATGGGCGAGGGATCTGTCGGAAATGCCACTGCCACGTTGGGAAATTGGGTTCTAATAGAAATGTTGATGAAGTGTTGTTGAGGTGGAGATGACGTAGTACACAGGTGGCGTTGGCTAACGGTCAACTAATAAAAAATTAAAAAAAGATTAAAGAAGGTCACAAAAAGTGAAACAAGACTTATTTCGAGTATTTTGATAAATTTGGGCTTATGAAAACTAGTTGATATAAACATATACAAGGTTACCAATGAGTTTTTTCTTTTGTAAAAGTAAGATATATCACTTAAGGAGGTTAGATATATTTCATCAGAATTGTTTACTATAAGAAAATCTTGTGTCCACATCTAAATAGATCACTTAAAAGGAAAAGCAAGACCATTTCAATTAAGCTAACCCCAATGTAAGTTATTTTATTAATCACATGTATAGAAGGAAATTGCATTAGCGATTATTAGAGAAAGTATCCTCATAGATTAGTCTAATTTTTTTTTCTAAGTCTCTAACTTTTTTATTTATACATTACTCAAATTTTCATATATAGAATATGATATATATGGAGACAAATCATGGATGTGAATTTTACATCGTTCACAAGCGAAGTTAAAACGGAAAGAAGCCAGCAAAAATGTACTTGTACTTCATTACAGAAAGAGATTGATATAGAATAATGATAGATGACATCCACTAAAACTAAAGTGATCTTTTTTTTTTTTTTTTTTTTTTTCAAAATAAGTAAATCAAAAACGTTTATACAATGATTTAATGAAAATATAGAATTCGCTTAACGAGCCGTTCTTCCAAGCAGAAGTATCAACATTACGTCTTGCACTCTTAGCTGTGAGATCCGTGACACTATTAAATTTCCTGTTAACGAAGTTAACCTTCCAGTA
This sequence comes from Nemophila menziesii, assembly GCA_029959085.1. Lineage (NCBI taxonomy): Eukaryota > Viridiplantae > Streptophyta > Magnoliopsida > Boraginales > Hydrophyllaceae > Nemophila > Nemophila menziesii. The sequence continues at coordinate 28,343,947 of JARWIR010000001.1, read as the reverse complement.
AGGGAACTTCGCGAGCCAGCTCTTCATTTCGGCAATAAACAGGTAGATTTGCCATCGAGGACCTGTGCATTTAGATATACCTTGAATCAAGGATAGAAAATACTTCACGAAACTAAACACCATTCTACGTTTCTTGAAAATTACATTACATGCATGGACTAATTATATATGACCACTATGATCTATATATATATCTAACACAACTTATCTTCAGTTATATTTCTTTTTCTATAAACATCGCTTCTTCATTACAAAATATATCATCCTCTGATAGCCATTACAGGGCAGTACTGGCAGCGGTGATGAACTCCGAAAGGTTTTCATTAGAACAAACTGAAGATCAACATTTCAATATAAATGCCCAGAAACGGGTGCTGACTGCAAAGAAGAAGAGAAGCTGCAAGAGAACTACTGGGAAGAGGTTTACGAATGATCAAATAAAGTCATTGGAATCTATATTTAAGATGGAGAAGAAAGTTGAGGCAAAGAAAAAGCTTCAACTTGCTAGAGAACTTGGTTTGCAGCCTAGGCAAATAGCTATATGGTTTCAAAATAGGAGAGCTAGATGGAAATCAAAGCAATTAGAGGAAGAATATATACAACTTAAGGCTGGTTTTGATAGTTTAAACATGCAGTTTGTCTCTTTAAAGAAAGAAAAACAGTCCTTGCTCATAGAGGTTCATTTCTTCCCCCCTTCAAGTTTTTATATAAGCTCATAATATATAAATAAGATTAATGGTTACTTGTTACTAGTGGTTTATTTTAGTTATTTGTCATTTCAATATGTCAAATGAGTTGTTAAATTATCATAGAATAATTTCTTTCTTTTTTCTATATATTTATTATTATCTTTAGCGTACGATATTAAACCGGCTTAGATTTTGTGACAGTTAGAGAGGCTTAGAAATCTTCTAAGTAATCCTAATGATGAGCCAAGCAGAAGAAAAGATGAGGATGTTGAGGAAGACAAAAACCATACATCGATAGAAGAAGCGATATTTAGTAGTTTAAATGATGGACAAGAATTGTGGAAGTTTGGGGAATATGAAGACACTATTACTACTTCACTAGCATCGCCTGAAGATGATCAATGGCGTAATCTTGATTTAGGTGGTCTTTTTAATCAGTCATGTGGCAGCTCTTCAAAATGGTGGGACTTTTGAACTCCAATTCATTCATTGAGAAAGTGAATGAACATGCAAACTAGTTATGGAGAGACCACTAAGATTAATATCGTCGAGGACTTTGCTGTTGCCTCTAAATGTTGAAATTGACCCTTTAATTTGCTCATAATTGAAAGTTTCTAAGAACAATATTGGTCGTTGCCCGTCCAAAAAAAAAAAAAAACAATATTGGTCGTTGAATATTATTATCATAATTTGTTATTAGTTCATCAAACTAATCTATTTCCATATTATATTCATTTTCTAAGTAGCTTAATTTTAGCTTTCTTATTTTATTTATTTTGCATATCCTTGGGAGAGACCAAGGAGGCCATGGCCTTGGACCCCTCCCCAACTCATATAATTTTTGAAGCCCTTTTGAAGACCCAATTTTTATTATATAAGCATAAGTTTTTTTTATTATTAAACAGGCCCAATTTTGGCCTATTTGAAATGAAATAAATGTTAGACTGTATTTTTAATTAAAGAAATATTTAAGTAAGCGGTTACTTGTCGATTTTATTATACGAATTAACTTGTTGACTAAAAAAAGATTAAGATATTATTTTTCTGTTAAAATTTATTTAATTATTTTTTTATTATATTTTGAATTTATTGATTTTATTTTATATCGCGAAGACTCGTATCTTCTATGCGATTGATAAAATCATAACTTGTACCTCTTTATTAGTTTTCTACTTGCTATTCTTTGTAACTTTTTATAAGGGTCTTTTTTTTTTTAAGTTTGCCTTAGGCCCCCAAAATGTCAGGACCGGCCCTGTATATATGATTTTATTATATTAAATAAGGTTGAGCAAAACAAAATCGAGATTTCGAACCGACCTAAAAAAACAAGAAAACCTAACCAAAAAACCCGAAAACGACAACCCCGTTCGGTTTGGTATAAATTTTTTAAAAAGTCACAAAAATTCAGTTCGGTACAGTATTTCTATAATAAACCGAACCGAAGAAAATATAAAAACTAAATTATGTCCCTAATTATTTTGAGTTTTGAATAATCTCCCATTTATTCCTGTTTAAGACATTTTTTATTTTTATTTATATTTTTGAAAAGATTATGATAATATGGAATGAATTTTGAAAACAAATATTCTCATATATACATGTCATAATGTGCAACATATCATAAAAGATGTTTCTTTATTGAAAATTCTTAAAGGTAAAACATATGCATTAAATTATATAAATATTCTTCTGTAATTAATTGTTTACAATTTAATACATAGTTTTTCAGTTCCAAGAATGCAATTTTTCTACATTGGTTAATAACATGAAAATCAAACAATTCATATATAGATATATATGTTAAAAAAATAAAACGTCTCAAGTAGATGCTCCTGAAATCTATCAAACTATCGAATCAAACATATACCAAAATCGAAAAAATATACCGAACCAAAAACCAACAAAACCGAAACGATAAAAATCGTTCGGTTCGGTAGCGGTACCCCTAAAAACGGAGCCGACGAACCGTGCTCACCCCTAGTACTAGACACAATAACTCAGATTCACAATTTAGTTCGTATGGTCTTTCTTGTTCTTGAACCTTTATGGCTCCCACCTTATTTAATATATTATTTTCTTATATCCATTTTCTCTTTTTCGTTACTTTTAATTTCAATACAGTATCAGAGCTAATAATCCAAATGGTTTCTCGTTATCATTTCATTCGCTTCCGTAAGTCATTAATCTCCACCTTCCATGATACTCTTTCGTTATCGTTTCAATAGCTTCCAAAAAAACTCTTTTCTCCTAATTCTCTCACAAGATTTGAAATCATAATCCTCTTGTAGGATTCAAAATCTTTTGGTTTGCGATTCACAAAACTCAACTAATCGCTCCACCTCACCAATATGCCACCACATCAACATTGTCACCACGTCCTTTTTTAATCAACATCGGTCAAGACACACCGTCTCGATCCAGACTTCAAAGTCAAGTCGTTCTTTCTCCGACCTACTTGAGTTTGAGGGGGTGTCAAATATATTATTACCATAATTTATTATTAGCTTATAAGACTTGTTTATTTCCATATTGTATTTATTTCCTAAGTAGTTTAATGTTATCTTTTTTGCCACCAAGTAGATGACTTATATATGGTCTTATTCGATTGTATTAGGAACAGTAACTCATATTAACAATTTAGTCCATATAGTCCTTTCTTGTTTCTCGCTTTTATGGTTCTCACATTATTTAATATATTATTTTATTATTTCTATTCCCTCTTGTCATTCCTTTTAGTTTCAATAAAGGCTAGAGAAAAAATCCAAACCATTAGGAGGAGACCGAGAAGACATTATATGAGACTTATATTTCAACACGCCTCCGCACATGCATGTATGGTAGGAGAGATCGATAGAGACTTGAAACCAGAACCTCTAGACTGTAGAGCACTGATACCATATTAGATTTCCAAACCAACTAAAAATTCAAACTGTTCGGAAGAGACAAAGAAGACATTATATGAGATTTATATTTCAACATTGTTAATATGTGAAGGTGATCTCTAGATAGATATTTTTTTTTTTTTTGTGTTATTATAGTGCTATTTTTCAACAATTTAATTGCTTGTTTAGGAAATAGGAAGTGTTAAAGTAATAATGAATATACTTTAGCGTAGATTATTAGTTTTATATGTTGTTAAAATAACAAATTATTATAGTATATTAAGCTTTCTTAATTGTCAAGAATTAACTAAAGTTACTATTATAGGAAATAATGATTAAATTCAAAAGTTCAGAACGAAGTAAGTCTTATATCGATTTCGATTTAGTGATTATCGCTATTGATCTAGTTGATATATATTGAGATATGTAGAATATAGTTATATATGGTGGATCATATATATTTTTCTATGAGATCAATAACTATTATGTTTTAGGGCTACGCTACCTATCCAACATGTGAATTTGGAAAGGGTGTTGATTGTATTGTGTCGTAGATGAGAAGATCCACTATGTTTATGGTTGTGTCGTGAGACTTATATGTTGCGAATGGGGTCAGAGATGGTAGAATTAGTCGATGGTAATAAGGGTTGTGTACTGAGATACTAAAATCGAATGTTGAACATTGTAGTTTATCATATTTTGCATTATTATTATATTTGAGGTAACGATGACCGATTATTAAAACTATAGTATTTTACGAGAATTTAACTTGAATGTTGTTGATTATAATTCATTGTATAATGAATATTCTTCTTTTCTGTGAGACGTTTCAATTTACTAGACTTTGTAATTTCTTCTTTCCTACTTCTAAATTATGTAAAAAGAGGGGGTAGAAATCTGAGGACATGCTTCACCCTGTATAGATATCTGTACTAAATTACTTTTTAGTAGGATTTAGATAGTCTTTTGATATAATAAGATTTTGACTAGTAATACGTAAATAGAATTTACAAAAGAGTAATGACATAATACACCCATGACATGGGATGATTTGGTTGGAAGTAAATCGTTAATCTATTTATTTTCTCGATTTGATTAACGATTTACTTCCAACCAAATCACGACACATCATGGATGGTATGTAGGATGATATGAATTTGGGTGGTATATATCATTACCCTTTCAAAAATACTTTTAAGGTATTCAATATAGATTTTTTACAGTGTTATAATTAGATTATTATGTTAAAAGCATTGCAGACTTATTATTGACTTAGTTCTTTGGATTTCTCACGTCCTGAAATTATAGTGGTGAGAATTTAGGGCGTGACAATACCATCCATATCAGGCCAAGTTTTAGCTAAAAGAAGAATATTCTTAAAACTACCGTTTCTACAAGAATCACCATTACGAATTTCCATGCAATACCAAGTTGTATTGTTAGTAATAATACTATAATTTCCATATCTGACAATAACAAGTTGTATTGTTAGTAATAATACTATAAGTAACATCATTAACTTAAGCCACTTGATTCAAAATGACTCTGCAGATTGAAAATGAGACCAACAATCCTTGACAAGTTGGGCAAATAGTGAATCTTTTATCTTCATTAATTTAATAGGGTCGTCATACTCCACTATTTTACCTGATTAGAACCCAAAACAATACTTTAAACAGGCATATTTATCATGATTACATAGTAGTAAGGATAGTTTTAAGGCAATTGCACTTACCATCGCTGATTGCTAAAACCACCGTACAATCCATTACAATTGGTATTCTGTGTGAGACTGTAATTACAGTACTATCCATGAATTCGGCCCTAATTGTTGTCTATAAGATTAGTTTAGTAGCATTATCAATGGATGCAGTTGATTCATCGAGCACCAAGATCTTTCTTCTTCTCAATAGTGTACGCCCTAGAAAAAACAATTGTTGTTGCCCCATGCTCCAGTTTGATCCATCATCCGCAACTAAAAAACAAATACTTAGTTTTCGTTGATATGCTTTTTAACAGTTTCATTTACATTTCTTAAATAACTTACCTGAAGAGTCTAGGCCTGCTCCTTTCTCCTCCACATCCTCTCTAAGCTGGCATTTCCCGAAAATCTCCCATATTTCGTGGTCAGTGTGTTGGTGATGTAAGGGATCAAGATTGTATCTCACGGTACCATTAAAAAGAGTAAGGTCTTGTGATATCACTCCAAAACCTGATCTCAAATCATGGAGTCTGATACTACATATATCAATACCATCCACGACTATCCTTCCACTTACTGGCTCGACAAAACAAAACAAAGCTCCAATAAGAGTAGTTTTCCCACTTCCTATCCGGCCAACAATACCAATTCTGTGTCCAGGTTCGAAAGTACAATTGGCCCCACTAAGAACAAGTGGGGGCATTAGCCCTGTATTTGATCTGCATCATAAGTAAACAAATATTACTCATTAGATTCATTTACTCAAAAGTGTCATATACTGAAGTTGAAGTTACCTGTAAATCTTGATTATCCACTTTACCCCTAGTTGGACAATTGACTAGAGGTCGATTCTTTTCAATGATTTCCAAAGCTTCACTTGGTCAAATACTGGTCAAGCCTTTCAACCGATATAATATAATTTGCCAAAATGCATTGGTTTTGGATGGAGTAAACAAGTGAAATGTTCAATGTGAGGCCATAGGATAAAGCCATTCCAATAAATCCTGGTCAGCGTGACTAACGTGCGGTTCGGATCGGTTTGAATCGGTACTTATCGGACCTGGACCTTACCGGTCCGTTCCGGCTTACTGGTCTCGCCCTTATCGGTCCGTTCATGGTCCGGTTTTCGGTCCTGAAAAGTAGAAACACGACCGGTAAAAGGAACCGGTTTACCGGTTCCGGTTTCGGTCTTGGTCCGGTTCCATACCGGTCTTATCGGTTTTTGTTTGTTTCTTTTTATTGTTGAATTGAATAACACGAATCATATAATCTAAAATCTAAATGGATTAATAAATGTTTGGGCTAAAAGGGATGGGTCTAATGGCTTTTGGGCTTTGGGCTAAGTAAAAATGGGTAGGGGTATTGGGCTAATAAGAAACATGGGCTAAAAAGAAAGATGGGTAAAAAAGAATTGGGCTAAATCCTGTTGGGCTAATATATATTGTTGGGCTGTTATATAAAAAAAGGCCACGGTCCGGTTCCGGTTCGGTCCGGACCGGTTTTGTATATGTTTTTTTTAAGGAACCGAGCCGGTAGTGTGGATTTCCGGTCCGGCCGGTTCTGGACCGCCTTTCTCTCCGGTTCGGTCCGGTTCGGTCCGGTTCGGTCCGACGCACCGGTTCTGGACAACCGATAGCCAGGCTGAAATCCTGGTCACACAATATAACAACGCTAAACAGTTCAGTAAAAGTTATGAGTGAAAAGTGAAAATAGTAATGAGAACGGTTGGAAAAATCTAACAATATCACTTGAACAATGAAAAAATAAATTTCATATAAATATATTTCAAAAAAAAGTAATTCAACTACTATGACAATAAAGTGGAATAACAAGAATATAAAGGTATCTAAAGTATGTAATACTACAACTATTATATCGGAAAATAGACAATCAGAACTTACATGGAAATTTAGAGAAAATGGAATAAATACAAATACACATAAAAAAGGTGTAGCAGCGTTAAAAAAGATATTCCGGGAGAACCGGTATCTCTAACAATTGTATCACTCTAATCTATGTCAAAAAAGATTTGACTAATCATGGAGAAAAGAGTTTCCTATTTTTCTAAATTCTTACTTCTTTATATTCTATTCTTTAGTCTCTTTAGAATAGTTTTTTCTATTCTCTCTTGAATAGTTTTTTCCTATTCTCTCTAGTATAATTTTTCCATTCTGTCTAAAATTATTTTTTCTTCTTCTCTAGAAATGCAAGTGACAAAGTCACTATTTATAGAGGAAATGACAAGACAAAAAAAGTCACATAAATGCCTCTTCAATGCTCATTTAAAACTAACCGTTTTTTCTTTACCAAGTTTTAGTAACTCCCATAACAGCTAAAATAATGAACCATTAATTCTTCATCAAAAATAAGGAATTATTAAAATTAAATAATTCCAATAGTTTTTTTGTCTCAAATTATAAAGTGGGACTAGTAGTATTTTCACTTCTTCCAAGAGCATAAAAGAATTAATAAAATAAATTGTCTACTATTTGATAATGCCAACAATCCCCCACTCACGGTCTTTGGAAGGTAAGGTGAACAGGTTTCCATAAATACCAGCATTTGGGTGAATTGTACTTAAGTGGCAATATCTTTCTATTTAAATAAAACAACCTAAAGAAAAAGAAATGTATGGTGGATGACACATGTGAATGGTGTGAAACTGGAAGCGAGAATGTAGAACATATCTTCTTGAGATGTCAGTTTAGTAAAGCTGTGTGGGCGAATTGTCAACTGCAAATTAAAATTGATGAACTGGAGGAGATTAAAATTGGGGATTGGATTATCAAAATAATTGATAGCTATGCGAGGAATGGGTGGGACAAAAGGTACGTAACCACTATTATCCTACTAACTCTATGGAATATATGGAAAGCAAGAATGCAAGGCTTATTTGAAAAGAAGAAATGGGTAGTTAGAGACATAATTGAAAAAACAAAGTTCACAATGAAGTACCTATTCGGTGAAAGGAAAGAAAATAATGATATTGACAAGGGTAGGTCCATTAAGGAATTCTCTGAAGAAGATAATTATAATCCGGTTCTTGAAGATAATGCCGAATGTTTATGGCTGTGTGATTCATCGCATAACAAGAAATGGGAACCTACAAGTATGGTGTCAATTGCGATAAACAAAGAAGGGGAAGTGAAGGAGGTAGTCAAGAAAAGAGCAAGAGATAACAGTAGCCTTGAAGGTGAGATGTGGGCGGTCTTGTTGGCTATGAGATCGGCTGCAAATAATGGTATGACGAGTAGCTCCTTCTACTCGGATAACCTTGAGGTGATCCAAGGTATTAATAAACTGAAAGGAATCGATTGGAGGATCCGGCCCATGATCTCAGAAGCATGGAGATGGATTTGAAGATTCCCTGACTGGAAAGTTGTTCACATAAGAAGGAAGTTTAATAATGTGGCAGATGTGCTAGCTAAATGCACGAGGCTCAATCTAGATATCTCAACTTGTCCTACTAAGTCTTTAGTTGAATTTTATGAACATATTAGTAATGTATATTTGGCATGTAATAGACATTTATGAGGTAATTTTATTGACCAAAAAAAAAAAATTGACACGTAGTGAAATGAGGCAACCACCAAAAACATATCAAGTGAACGTACTCTTGAACTTGACGATTTTCGATCGAGACCCTCACAACACATACTCTACCTGGCTGATAGTTACAGATTCCTCAAACATCGCCCTTTCCTTACACATAGGTGATCTCCAAAAGCGTCTAGCCTCATTACCCGACCCCTCTCGGATTTCGAGATCATTAAAGCAATAAAGCTCATCCTTATTATGTGTCTCGCGAATTCATCAAATCCTTTCTTTTTAGGACCCCCTTACGAGCTATAAATTTGTGGTGAGTCTAAAAACTCATCCCTTGGGAACATCAAGAACGTCTCCTTGAAGTCATATTATGATCAATATACAACAACCTCAACGGTGAAATCATCAAGTCCGTCTCAATAGGACCACCCCACATGCTATGGATTCATTAAGTATGAGAAATAAATAAACAACCTCGAATAAATCAAGTCTGTCTCGATAGGACCACCACACATGGCTATGAATTCATTAAGTATGAGAAATGTACAAACAACCTCAACGATGAATTCATCAAGTCCGTCTCGATAGGACCACCACGCATGGTTATGAATTCATTAAGTTTTAATTTTCTCATGTATGCACAATTTACACTATATGGATAGGAAGTTAGTGCATCATATAGACTTATTAGTCATAGATCCCCATTAATGTCTTCTAGTCCTGTCACTCAATATTTCCAGGATTACTCTCACGGTTAAGTTTTTTAGCAAACGAATAAAAACCATTTATTTCATCATTAGTTTCCGTAACAAAAAAAACCTTCAATAACTACATGGTTTATTTTTAAACGCAAATATATATCAATAGTACCTCTCTCGTAGTTTATTAAATGAAAAATAATAACCTAATTGTTACCACTTGAGTCTCTTTACAAGATGGAAAATACCAAGTTGAGTATAGTTCATTAAGAACATCATAATCCTTATAATTATTTCATATTCATTAAGGGGTACACCCCCCATAATTCTGTTATTCATGAATACTAGTATTGTAAGGAAGTTTACTAAACATTATATCAACGGATTCAAACTTTTCCAACAAAGTGATACTAACTAAGGTAAATTCCATTTTTTACTCAAATGAATTTTTTCCTTAGGATTGCTTTCCCTACCTCTTTTATTCACAAAGTAATTCTTAAACTTACATAAAGGTGGAAAAAACAAGAACTTAACCTTAAGTCGATTCACTTTTTGACTTGTATGGGACTAAATAGATCATGTTGTGTTATTTCTAGTGACGTATTTCTTCTCATCAGAATCATCACCCCCCACGTCTTTATAAACCGTTTCACATATAGTCTTTTTTGACTTCTCAATGACACATAGATAAAAGGTGGGGTTCGTCACATTATCCAAGATCCATCCCCTAACCAGCGAATCAACTTTCTTGAACCCAACTTTGGGAGCCAGAAACCTAGCATTTAGTTCTTTGGTATATCTCCATTGGCCTCAATGGCAGGGAGAACCTCGAGAACGGCAAGACCTAGTTCCTTTTGTTCAAGGCATATCAGTGGTTTTTGTGCCCAACGTTTGTTGTTGGGACCATTGAAAGGCTCCAACTTAGTCACGTCGGGAATGGCTTTTGCGTTCAAGGATGAAGCAACCACCGATATAGAAAAACCATTTCACTACCAGTGATATTAAAAATGTCTTTTTTAATTGTTGGAAAAATCTAACAATATCACTAGAACATTGAAAAATGGATTTCATATAAATATATTTTAAAATAAAGTAATTCAACCACTATTACAAGAAAGTGGAATAACAAGAATATAAAGGTATCCAAAGTATGTAATACTACAACTATTACATCGGAAAATAGACAATCAGAACTTACATAACAATTTAGAGAAAATGGAATAGATACAAATACACATAAAAAAAAGTGTAGCGGCGTTAAAAAAGATATTCAAGGAGAACCGGTATCTCTAACAATTGTATCACTCTAATCTCTATGTCAAAAAAGATTTGACTAATCATGGAGAAAAGAGTTTCCTATTTTTCTAAATTCTTATTTCTTTATATTCTATTCTTTACTCTCTCTAAAATAGTTTTTTTATTCTCTCTAGAATAGTTCTTTCTTATTCTCTCTAGAATAATTATTTACTCTAGAATTATTATTTCTTCTTCTCTAGAAATACAAGTGACAAAGTCACTATTTATAGAGAAAATGGCAAGACAAAAAACCGTCACATAAATGCCTTTTCAATGCTCATCTAAAGATAGCCGTTTTTTTCTTTACCAAATTTTAGTAACTCTCATAACAACTAAAATAATGAACCATTAATCTTTCATCAAGAATAAGGAATTATTAAAATTAAATAATTTCAATGGTTTTTTCTTCAAAATATAAAGTAGGACTATTAAATACAAATAGTATTTTCCACTTTTTTCAAAAACATGAAAGAATTAATAAAACAAATGGTCTATTATTTGATAATTCCAACAAGAACTCTATATTTTAGTAGATTTTTATTTACCTGGGCTAAAGTTCCTAAAGGAAGTAAAACGATGCAAAGGGCAGAGGAGGCAAGAACAGTTGCACTAAGTGCCTCCAATCGTTGAATCAACCATTCACTTGCCGCAAAATTGTGGAAGAAAGGACTTGAATTTATATCAGTAAGTTTTAAATTCTTCTGGAAAAAAACATTCTCACTTATCGTCATGGCTCCAGCTACATATTATAAGAATGACTTGGTTGCACTATTGATGCGCATCATATTTTTCGCCGTGGAAAAATAATATTTCTGTTGATGGGATGAACGCCAAAAAGTATTAAGTTTATTGGCCACTGACCAGAAATACTATAATCAATATAATTAGTAAACATATATCATATGTAGCATACTTGTAAACAGAAAACACGATAAACCATTGGTATGGAGATGAACAAAACTTGCCAAGTAGCAACAGCTAATACTGCTAGATTTCCACAAGAGAATATAGTGTATCCAACAACTAAGATCAAGCTAAATGGGACATCAAGATCGAATATACTTAAATCTTGTGAGACCTGTACCAAAAATATACAATGCTTAAGACATTAGCTTAACCAGAAACTGTAGCTTAAAATGGCAATTTATCCATATTTTCTGAATTTACCCAGCTAAGTATTCGCCCTAGAGGAGTTGATTCATAAAATGACATGTGCACGGAAAATAGAATTTAATAGCTGCGAAAATAGAGATTTTGCTGATTGGAGACCCAAAACAACTGTCGCCAAAGCTCTTAAAAGCATAAAAGACGTCGAAATAAATTCAATCACCAAGTAAACTAGGATCAATCTATATGAGCTAACATCTGAACGATCAACATTTGCAGCTATCCATGAATTTTGTAATATTTGACAAATTACAAATGTAAGATGCGAAAGACTGGCCAAGGTAAAGAAGAAGAACCCTTTGTTCTGATTAATATACTTAACGTAAGGCTTAAATCCAATATCACCAACTTCCCTTCCTTCTTTTTTAATCAATTGATCACCTTCTGATAATTGAGCTTTTTTAGCAGCTTTCGAGATGTCTTTATTGGTAGCTTTGTGTGCTTAAAAATCAGTTACCCCCGCTAACCTTTCAGAACCAGCCGTCTGTTTGTGTGCATTAACTAAATGTCTAACTCCTCAAATTCTTTGCTCGAGGACAGTAACTCTTGATAAGCACCGGCACACGTAAAATTTCTCCATTGGCCATCAGCTGTTAAATGTTAACAAAACGATTTTTGAAAGCAATAACAGGAATAGCAAGTCTAAATAAAAGTGCCTGAAGGAAAACTAACCATAACAGAATCAAAAGCGGGAAGAAAATCAACTTGATGTGTCACAAGTAAAACAGTCTTTCCCGAAAGAGCTCCCATTACATATCCATGCCATGATATAAGTCCTTTTTTAGCTTATATTACTAAATCCAAATAATATCAAAATATATAAAACTTACATTGAATAAGCTTGAGGCTGTATGAGCATCTACAGCGCTGAAAGGGTCATCCAATAGATATATATCAGCCTGCTTATATAAAGCACGAGAAAGTTGAATCCTCTGCTTTTGGCCACCACTGAGATTCACCCCTCGTTCACCTATTTCGGTAAGATCAACATATGGTAGCAATTCAAGATCTTTCACAAGTGAGCATTTATCTGAGTTTTTTTAATTTCTAACGCTTTTAATAAAAATAATTGTAAGAAAAACCTAGATCAAAAAATATTTGCAAAACTAACGTATATGCGCTTTTTCGAAGAACGTCTCTAACTTAATCCATAATTAGAGGGCCATTAACTTAGCCCATTAATTTTAATACCCAGGCGCTCCTCAGACAATCGTCTCTACTTTTAAAAAAAATCTTAGCCAACGATCATTTCAAATTCCTCATTACCAAATGCAGTAAGAACCAGACCATCCATATTTATTTCAACATTTTCCTCAAAATATATATTTGTGGTCTGCATAAGCTTGGATGTGGCTATCACATGTTTCTGGTGGCTGGATTAAAACATTATTTTCCATTTCCTTTAGATAAGACAGAGTCTCATTGAATTGGCTTTTTCTGGCATAGTATAAATAATAAAATTATACATCTTTAGAAAAGGTTTTAGGTTGTGAATCTTCATATTTTCTGTTAATGATATTGTTGCTTCGATGAGTCCTTCTTCATCTAATAGCGATATAATCCTTTTGTAATTGTTGATAATTATTCTTGATTTGTCTATATTTTCCTAAAAGTAGGATACATGTAACCAATAATTGAAATTCAACTTGTGGATATATTAATTTTTGTCGTATGGTGTCATTTAACTATTTTTGCTATCTTCATAATTTAACATTCAAATATAGCACCTCATATCAATCAAAACAGCTTTTTCTGTTTTTAATAAAATAATTCAAATCAGATTAACTCTAAATATTATTTAATTAGATTCATAATGAGATATTGATTTTCTTGTGTAAGGATAATCAAAATTATATCAATTTCATCTATTTATTCAAGTTTTGACAAATTATAGTAATGAAATTTGACAAATTAATTAATCAGGATATCTTTGTTAAAATTTAGAAACAAAGATCGTTGGCCAAATTTTTTTTTTTTATATGAAAAACGCTTTTCCAAGAAACGTCTTTATTTTAAAATCAATGGGTTACGTAAACAGGCTTTTGTACTGGATTAAGGTAGAGGCGCATTTTACAATTATTTTTTCATTTATGTTATACTTACATATATTTTTAATGAAAACATTAGAAATAAAAAAAACTCCATTTATCTAGTGTTTCTTGGTATCTCTACTCATCCATGGAAGATCAAAAGAGGATATTATATCGTACTACATATAGTTCCAGTTTGAATCCGTTCCGATTGAGAGACGTAGGTGATACTCCCATATACTTCAATCTGTAGACGCAGATATTCTTGTACATAACTTGATTCTAACATATACATAATCTTTAGAAATATAACGGGTGAAGTGAAAACTTACAGTTCCATAGATTTTTTGGACCTCTCCAAGAACAGTTCCTAAAAGGGTGGACTTCCCCGAGCCCACCTCTCCACATATTGCTATATTTTGGCCCGGTCGAACTTCTAAACTGATATTTCAGAGTGACTCTTTATTTGAATTTTCTTCCCATGAAAAACTACCTGATCTGATAACAATATTGTGATCTCTTGACTCTGTGTTATGCTCCTTTCTCGCCCTTTGACTTTTTAATTCGGATGCTTCCAGAAACTTCTGTATTCTTGTGAATGTAACTTTGGCTTGAATGACCACACCAATGACATCAGGAATAGTACTGATAGGATCCTGAATGAGACGTAATGTTGCTACAACGGGAAAAAAACATTGCTTGCATATAATGGAACACCAAGAAAATAACAAGCCCCAAAAGTAGCAGCCGAGACCAGAGCTAGAGAAGTCCAGAAAAGAAAGCTATTATACGCCTTTCGCAATTGAACAGACGATAGACATTTTTCTTCTTCTAGCCTCAAACGTTCTATAACATTCTTGAAATGAGTTTCCATGCAAATAATTTCAAAACCTTCATGTTCATTAGAGCTTCTGATAAAGCTTTCAGCCGTTTATCTTGTGCAACCATGAGCTTTGATTGATATTCATGTTGTAACTTTGCGAGCGGGGTATTGCAAAGCACGGTGAGAAGTATGGCTATGAGCGACGCAGCTGTTGCTAAGCCAACCGCACGAATGAGAATTAGAATTGCTAGACAAAGCTGGAAAGGTGTCGTCCACGTTCTATGAAACCAGTACGGAAACTCTCCAATTCGATAAGCATCAACGTTAACATGATTCATTATCTCATGATTCATTATCTCACCACTCGAGTGTGTCAACTTGGAAGAATTAGATAATCTCAATTGCTTCTTATAAATAGCGGCTGTGAGTAAAGATCGCACTTTTAGACCAATCAATCGGCTTCTGAAGTACCATTGTCGTTGTAATAACGATTCCAAGCACTTTGTAGAGAAAAGAAGTGTCACTAGAAAGTATCTCTCGTATTTAAAGTTTTCTTTCCCTTCAGCAACCAAAATGAAGGAGTCAAGAAGAAACGGAACAGCCAACAGGGTTGTAACCCTGAGCATCACAAAGAAACCCGACACAAAAATCTCCGTCCAGTGGCATAATATGATTGTTTTCAAAACTGCCGGTTGCTTTCCTGGATAGTATTGTTTCTGTTTATCAAATAAATCTACAAACTTCATTGTTGTAAAATCTCAATATAAAATCGTTTTATCTTTGGCAAAAATAGATCAAAGATTTATGGTTTAAAACTTGTTTCTCAAACCCAGAAAAAATGCAAGTAAAAACTGTAGAAAAACAAAAAACAAGAAGATTTATCGTGGTTCAGCACTAAGGTCTACATCCATATTGAAGCCATCTAAGAGAGATGCTTCATACACTATCAAGCACGGTTACAATTACAGATCAGATGTTCAACAATACAAGAATAGAAACCAAGAGTTTCAATCAAAAACCCTAACACTCAATTGAGAAATACTACTCAATAACCTTGACCTATCTAGTATGGCTTCCTTTGCAGGTAATAAGGATGGCGAAGTTAAAAAGGTAATTACAAAAAGAGAGAGAATAAACAGCAATGTGGAAGAGGAAATGTGGACCGTTCTGTTGGCCATGAGATATGCATCAGATCTCGGTATTAAGAGTAGTTCATTCTACTCGGATAACCTTGAGGTCGTTCAAGGTATCAATCGAGGAATGGGAATTGATTGGAGGATTCGCCCATGATTTCCGAAGCATGGAGGTGGATAGGACAATTTCCGGATTAGAAAGTTACGCATGTTAAAAAGGAATACAATGGAGTTGCGGACACACTTGCTAAGTGTATGAGGAATAACTTTGATGTTTCATCGTGTCCATGTAATTCACTACTCCCTCCGTCCATTTATATTTGTCCTACTTTTTGTGGCACAAAGATTAAAAAAGACATTAAATGCATTTCCTTTTTACTATATTGCCCTTATTCATTGAGTAGACTATCATTTAATGCACCATTGCTTTTAACTAATTAAATAAGGGTGATTTTGGAATAATGGGAGAAAAAATGTCTTGATAATATAAAAGAGACAAATATTATTAGACACCTCCTTTTAGAAAGAAGGACAAATAAAAATGGACGGAGGGAGTAGTTAATTTCTATAGTAGTATTAGTAAGAGATATTCGGACTATAATAAGTAAAAGTTATGTATCTTGTATATGAGAAAAAAAAAAAATAATAATAGCAGAGCTTCAAAAACCTTTACAATCAAGTATACCACCTGCATAAGCACACACAAGCCTAGCAGTCACTAACAAACGTCTTAGTATTTAATATCTTTTTTTGTTGAAATTATTATTCTATATCACCCATCACACAAGTTTTTAATAATGCATTGTCGTCTAAAAATGTACATCTCCTTGTATCCCTTGCTCCCTAGTCCATGGTTGTGATCTTACTTAACTTGAGAATTATCATTTCAAAATCGAAATATGTACCAGAAAAGTAGACATCAAAGACTTAAGGAAACATAATAGAGAGAGCATAATGCTATAAAATATTAAGTCCAAGAAGCACCAAATTCCAAGTAAACACCACCAAGTTTAAAACCCAAATAGAAGAAATTATTCATTTAACACAAGAAATAAAGACATCTGATGACAAGTGCTAAACCCTAGCTGACTTATTTCTCCTTGGTGTAGTATCGAACACCAAAAGCCAAACCAAGGATCAAGAGAGGGACAAGAAACTGTAAAATCTTGATCACGAAATCAGGAGTTTTGTCGGGATTATAATCAGTTTGTTGTGGTGCAACATAACTGCGTTTCAAGGGAACAGATGACATGTCAGCATCTCCAATGTAATACTTTGCCATGTCTTCTCTAGCTGAATCACTATGCCCAACATCCTCAAAGTCATTTGTTGCATCCTTACCTGCATAAACATATTCAAATTATTTATCTTCCTAAACAATATTAAGACATGAAATATATCCTATTACAAATTACCTGTTGCTGAAAGTAACACTTCATCGCCTCCGGGATGATCATCCATGAATGGTGTTACATCATAAACCTGTATATTTCATCGGATCATGAAATCAGTTGCTAAATAAATAGTCAAATTGTAAATCAGATACAATCGTTTCATCAAACAACTTATCATCAAGATGGATCAGTACAATCCTAATCTTCCTAACAAACGATAACATACAGATCTGAAGGCCAGGATCGAAATCAATATCATGCCACTACATATACACTAAATTACATAAGCCACTGTAAAAACTTGATTAAGTTTTAGCTTAACCATACATTAGCTAGTAACTTCAATTACATATTATAATTTTGCAAAACTATAATCAAAATATTTACGTGAAACCAACAAATCAATACATACCCAAAACGATTCAAAGCATATCAAAATTCAGTCCAGCTAGAATCACAATTTACAAGAAAAGTAAATGAAATTAAATATATAAGAGAGGGATCTGATAATACCTTGCCGTTAATAATTAGCCAACAATCTTTGGTCTTGTTGTGCTTCGCAACCTCCTCAAACTTCAGCACTTTCCCATCAGATGCCATAGTTTCTTGCGACTGGAAAACAAAAATTAAACAAAATGTAATTAATGAAATATTATCGAATAACAAAAAGGTTGAATCTTTATATTTGCTTACGAGAGAGAAAGTATATGCAAAGACGGAGCTTTTGATCTTGTTTATCTTTCTCTCTCTTGAATTTGGTACTTACTCGAAAGTCGAGAGTGTAGAGGTTTAACGTACTAGTAAATGAATATAAAAATCAGTGTCAGACACGTCTCCCATTACAATACCTGTAAATGATACTATTATCGGATTTGACCATTTTTTTTTTCTAAATATCGGGTTTGACCACAGGGGCTTGGAAATCTATCACAAAACTTTTACCGTGTTTTTGTTAGAGCTTTCTTACCTTATTCAAAAATATCATTTTTTTTTTTGTTCAAAGCATAGATAAATAAAACGGTTTCAAAGTTACCCTACTTCTATCGGGTCCTTGTCAAAATAAAGGATAGATGCTAACTGGGGAGGGATACACACATCCCAGTCACCAAACAAAGTGCTTAAGAGCTGTTGTTTAGCAACCCAGTCAGCCGCAAGATTTTTACTCCTAGATATAAGAGTAAAAGAAGGACTCGAAAGTTCCGCCAAAAAATAAATATTACAAATGATTTTCTTAATAGAATGATTAGAGACTAAAGATCCTGAAGATAGGGGTTTCAGACTTGCTCAGCATCATTCTCAATGATAACGCTTCCAAAAGGGTAATCTAGAGCCATTTCAGTAGCTTTAAGGATCCCCGTGGCTTCTGCTTCTAACACTGAATCTGTCTCGATTTTCCAACTTTTACCTATTACAAATTCCCCGTTAGAGTTTCTTACTAAACATGCGATTGCTGAACCTTTATCGGAAAATGCAGCATCACAGTTTATTTTAAATTTATTGGGAGGTGGTTTTTTCCATTTTTCTTTAAATTTCACATTTGTATTGAGATTGGTGTTATTGCTAGAAGGAGAATTTTGAGTGGAGGGGTCTTCTCTATTCATTTTCTCCATATAATTAATCTCATTAGGGTTAGAGATTTTAAAATATTCTTTCCAACTATCAATTGAGTTGTTAATAGTTCTAATTGGGTCACAATTTTTTTCATTATAAATAAAATTATTTCTATTCTTCCATATATGCCAAAGAGTGGTACAACTAAGTTCTAGATTCTATCCTTTTTATTAAAAGAAGCTGTAATTTGTTGAACATGGTTTAAAATCCATTGATCTATTCTATTTGTGCTCTCATTGTCTGATTTTATATTAAGTGGGCTAGTGAACCATACACATTTGGCCCAAGGGTACCTAAATAGCATATGTTCAACTGTTTCAATATTATTGTTGCAAATTTTGCATAAATTTGTGTCACTACATTTCCTATTAAAAAGGTTTTCTTCTGTTGGGAGTAGATTTCTAATGGCTCTCCATATAAAATTCCTAATTTTGGTTGGGGTTTCCATCTGCCAAATTAGATTCCAAAGGTCTTTACCTCTAGTGATAGATATAGTTGGTGTATTTTGGTTCTTTACCATCTCCTTTTGAATTTATTCATTTTTTAATTTCTAATAAGTTTCTTTAACAGTATAGATTCGCTTTTTGCAGAAATTAATACAAATTAGGTCTTCACATTCTATTTTGGGTATTATCATATTTTCTATCTTATCACTAATTACTTTGTCATAGAGACTTCTAACTAGATTAGTATTCCAAGTTTTATCTTCTTTCATAAGGTGTGTAACCTTTGTTATAGCATTATCATTAGGTTTAATCCAATTATGTTCCTGTAGATTAATATTAGTTCTATTTACTATTTTCCATTTGATATTATTCTCAAAGGTCCCTCTGCCTATTAAGATACTTCTCTAACCCCAAGAGGGTGAGTTTCCTAATTTAGCTTCTAGGAAGTCACAATTATGAAAGTATTTTCCTTTAAGGAGTTTGTAAAGCAAAGATTCTTTTTTGTTAGCAATGTTCCAGGCTTGTTTGCGTAGAAGGGCTTTGTTCATTAGGTGGAGGTCTCTGAACCCCAAACCTCCTTCAAACTTAGATAAGGTCAAAAGATCCCATTTAGCCCAATGAATTCTTTTTTTGCCTTTGTCACCCCACCAAAATTGTGCAATAATTGAGTGTATTTGATTTACTACTATTTTACGAAAAATAAAGTTTGACATCATATAATTAGGTAAGCTTTGAATGATAGCTTTTATAAGAATTTTTTTACCTCCCTCAGAAAGAAAGAGAGTTTTCCAGTTTTCTAATCTTTGCAAGACTTTATCAATAAGGAATTGAAGGTCCTTAGATTTAGATCTACTCCATTCTGTAGGGAGACCCAAATAGTTACCCAGATTGTGGGTTTTTTTCATGTTAAGTCTTTTGGCCATCACATTTTGGAGAAAAATAGGTGTATTAGGGCTAAAGATTAAGATTTAGAGAGAGACATGTCCCATTTTTATAAATGTTCATGATTTCAATAAAAGATTGTAATTCAATATTCTCAGCATTGAGAAAGAAGAGGCTATTATCAGCAAAAAGGAGATGAGTTATATCAGGGCATTTGTTACCAATTTTGATCCCTTTTATTACATCTTTTTCTTTTTTGTCCCTTACAAGATCATTTAGGGTTTGAGATATAAGGCAAAAAATCAAGGGTGATAGGGGATCCCCTTGTCTTATGCCTCTAGTTAGTTTTTGTAGTTGGTGGATAGCACCATTGATCATTACAGAGTATGTTACAGAGGTAATATAAAGCATTAGTTTCCTAACCCAATCTCTATTAAAGCCCATTTTAATCATGAGATCATGTAGAAAATCCTATTCAACATATTCATAGGCTTTTTGAATATAAGCTTTAATAGCTATCATATTTTTTGTTGTTGTTTTCCTTCTTTTGATATGGGTGATTACTTCATGTGCTATCATAGTGTTTTCTTGGATGACTCTATCTAGCATGAAAGCACTTTGATTTTCACCTACTAGTGAATTCATGTGAGGTTGTAATCTATTAACTAGAATTCTTGCTATAATTTTTATAAATAAAATTGGAGCAACTTATGGGTCTATAGTGTTTAATGCTAGTAGGCTTACTAATTTTTGGGATAAGGGTGCTTATAGTTTGATTTATATCATTTAAGTCCCCTTGGTTGTTCCAAAAGTTATTAATAACTCTCATAATATCAAGTTTAATAATTTCCCAATAGTGTCTAAAGAAATTTCCATTATAGCCATCTGGTCCTGGTGCCTTATTTGGTCCTAGTTCCCATGTAGCTTTTTTGACTTCCTCCTCATTGATGGGTTTATTGAGGTAATCAGCTGTTTTTCCATCCAATTTAGTGGAAATGATATCAAGTGTATTTTTGTAGTCCCTAGGGCCCACAGATGTAAAGATATTAGTAAAATAACTAGTGATTTCATTGTTGATATCATCATTGTTGTCTAACCAATCTCCATTGTCATAGGTAATATTTGTGATTTTATTTCTGCTTCTTCTTTCTTTAGTACAAGCATGATAGTATTTAGTGTTTTTCTCACCTTTTTCTAACCATAAATTTCTAGACCTAGTTTTCCAAAAGGCTTCTTCTCTTTTCCAAGTTTCATCCAGTTCTTTTATAGTAGAGTTATAATCATCCCAATTGAAGTTGGGTGTGTTTGAATTAGAGATAACTTCTAATTTTTTGATGAGTTTATCAATATGGATTTTATTATTTCCAAAAAAAATTTCTATTCCAATCCCTAAGTGCCAAGCTACATTTTTTGAATTTGTAGTTAATGACACTATTAGGGTTACCCCTTAGGGTTTTGAAGTCATTCCAGACTTTTTTGATAATATTGAGACAATCAATGTCTGTCGTCCAAAAGTTTTCAAAGTAGAATCTTCTTTTTTTATGATTAATATTCTTATCATGATGTAGTACAAGGGGGCAATGGTCAGAGCCTATAGCAGGAATAACAGCAGTCCAAGCATTAGGGAATAAGTTGTACCAGGTGGTATTATGAAGGGTTCTATCAAGAATAGCCTTAATAATTTTATTAATAGATCTTTTGTTGGTCCATGTAAATTTACAACCATAAGAAGTAGTTTCTTCCAGTTTATGGTGATTTATAAAGTTATTAAAATTCAAAAATATCATCAAATATTGTGAAATTTACTTTTTTAAAATTAAAATTCATAAAAAATGATAAGTACGATTGAGCATGATTTTACTAATGAACTTGATTTTCATTAGCCATCAAATTCGATTGTTCGCATTTAGGTAATTATCGAATTGGTGATAATGAGCACGTAATTTTTTTTAATACATGGGAGAGCCATTTTCGGGTTCGGAGTTATTTTGGCTCCAATAAGATTTGATCACATGACCTCTTAGTCTCTGCGGAGTAGCCTAACCACTAGGTCAACTATCGATCTCGTTGGGCACGTAAATTAACATTGGGCCAAAGTGTTTTAAAAAAATTAACTAGTAATCAATTTAGGTTTGAATACGAAGCATATTTTACACTGAGCAATTTTATTTTAGCATTTATCAAGATTTATTTTATCACTGGGGAAGTTATTTTAAATTCAAAGCAAGTCGTTTTTCTATACTAAGCAAAATTTGTTTTTTGATACTAAGCAAAATTTGTTTGCAGCTAAACACGTTTTTTATACTAAGTATACTCATTTTGACACTATTCGCTCTCCCTTTGTCATTGAGCATACTCCCTTGAAGACTTAGTACAATTGTGTTAACACTGAACAAAATAAAACACTAAGCGGTGAACTATAGTATTTATTAATACCTATGTTGAGCACTTTGAACTATAAAGTGAAAAAAAAAATGACTATCTAAATAAATAATTTATCACAACTTGATTATATAAAATATGATTATAAAGACAACCATCATACATGGCTCTCCCTTCTTTCTACATTCTCACTTTAGGGTTTATAGAATTTGATCAAGGTTTGACTTCCGTTGACTATACGCCAGAGACCTTGTCAGTCATTCGCCGTGATTCTCTTTGATCGCCGCTGTTGGAAGTTACTGGAAAACGTCATATTTGATTTTCTTGCTGCTTACTATTTTTAGTTTTGTTGGATTTCCTTTTTGGTATTTTGTTTAATATTTGATTTGTTGTGTAACGCATTTATTGGGTAAAGCTGAAATATGGATCTGCTTTTTTAGTTTTGTCGGCCATTACTAAGTTTGTTTTACACGCACTTGCGTTATTAGAAGCTTGGTATTGGTTTATAATTTCACAAAATTTAATGCAATTACGAGCTAATAATTACGATTTCATCAAAGCTCAAACCAAATTTTCATATAATTTCGGAAAATTTCGTTCGGTGCAGCAAATTTAACCAGTTGATTCTTCTTCATTTCTTGACGGATTTACTTTGTTCTTTTTGCGTTGGATAGATGGTGTTGCTGAGATCATTATGGGGCTGCGGAAGAAGAATTCAATAAAGCAAGTGAAGGAAAGGGTTCTTGATACAAATAAGCTAAGTACATCTTGGTTTCTCCTATTGTCAAAGTTAGTAACAATTTCTCTATTGGGAATGAGTTAAAGTTTGGGTCGGGGATGCAAAATAAAAGTGTGAACCAAAGTAATAAAGTGGATAAGATGGATAAAAATATGAATGTTATGGGTAATAGGAGGTATTGAAAATACTAGGAAGGAATGTGATGCTGAGAACCGAGTTTTGATGGAACGAGAATTAACATGCTTTGAAAAGCATACTACTGAGGACCCTGCTATTGAGTGTTAGTAGAGACTACGACCAAGAGTATACATTCGAAGAAAGTGAGGCTCTAGAAAATCTGTAGAGGTTTAAAAATAGTATGTGTTTTCAAGGAAGCAACTGCATTTTTGGGATAGGAGAATCTTCTCCCTTTTTCACCATCATGTATTGATCCCTTCCCCTTGACAACCTTACCCAATTTGCTTTCCTTTCTCCCTTAAATCTCTATATCCTTAAAATGGGTACCTCCACAATCCTTCCAACCTCATTCTCTTCATCCTCCCCACCTCTTCCCCAATATCATGAATATCATCATCAATATACCCTTCTTCATTTTAATAAATAAAAAATATAATCATATCAAGGATTCACATAGACAGTTGCATTAGGGTACCTGTCAATCCATTATGTACATAAAAATGCCTGATCAGTTTTCACCTTGAAGAGGTCAATATCCGATTGACGATTCGACCAATTATAAAATCATTCATAAGATTTAGTTTCAGCAAAAGAAGAGGATGTGATAAAGTAATTAAATTTAACCATATGTTGAGGATTTGTCCGTATGCGACTACATTTTTATTTAGTATTGAAAAACTGTTAAAGCCTCTCATCACAATACAAGGGTCATTATGCGTGTCTTTCTATTACATATTATGTTATAGAATTTTAAACAATCTTTATATATAGAAGGGGGAAGAAGACAAATCAAGTAAAAGGAAAATTCTTATCATTAATATGACATGTAACAGACTACTAGTTAATGTTCACGAGGCAAAGGTTCACAAAATTTTCATTAATCTCATGTTCTACACACCCACTCGGTTCTCACTGCGTTTCTAGACCCTTATACGCATTGTTCACTAATTTTCACTCTACACTAACATGTTTTTATACACGCATTCAAGTACAAAATATGGAAAATTCAAAAAACAAGTACCTTTTACTACCATTGACTCGTATTATACATAATTTGATGGGATATCACCTAGTTTAACACCTAATTTCCTAATCTATTCTATTTTTTCTAATTTTTCTTAGAGTAATTAAACACATAAAATGGGTACAATACAACTAGTACCCCACCTAATGTCTCATCTTTTGTGATGAATTAATATAGCATCATGACATCATTTTATAGGGTTTTAGTTCTTAATTGTAGGGTTTATCCCTTGTATTTGATATATTTTGATTTAATGGACCAATCTCAGATTTATGTATGATTGGAGCATTTTTTAGGTAATTTGTGTGTTAAATGTGAAGCTCCAAGGTACATGGATAATATTAGAACCCAATATGAATCAAATAGGTAGAAAAGTGAAGAAGAAACCCAAGTTAAGTCACAAAAGGAGACAAGAAGTATTGGCAGAATGCTTTCTTCAGCTTGAAAAATTAATAAAAAAATAATTGATACTGAATTAGCTGGTGTAATTTATAAACAAATCATATCTTGGAGCCTAGAATATGTGGTTAATATGGAACCCAACTTTGAGTTGTGACATTAAAGTTATGCCATTTTTACTAAAAAGACCCAAAGATGTTCAAATTTAGAAGAGTTTAATGGGCCACTTAAGACTCACTTAATTTGGCCCGTATAAGCTAAAACATTTTTGGAGCCTATATATACTTAACTAGACCAAAAAAAACACGTCACTTATCATAATATGAAGCTAGAAACTTGGTGGGAAAGGTAATGAGCAAGGAGTTCTTATACAACACTTCATTTCCTACTTTTCTCATCATCATTAGTGTAATTTATTTTATTTTCAATTATGTATTTAGTTATGAATCTTTTAGTTGTTATGTTTTTTATTTTAGCATGAAATAATTTCTTAGTAGTTTGAGATACTCAAAATTATGAACCCTAGTCTTTTATTTGGATTTTTTTGTATGAATATGCGGTTCCCGGTTTAAATAAAATAGGGCTTGTTGTTGTTGTAATTATGCTTGCACTTATTTCTAAACTCTTGTATGAAGGCCGATATATAGGGTTTGTTAGATATTGAATTATACCCGAGAAGGGGTTTTAGTAGTTGAACTAGCATAATTAGGCCTTATGGAGTTAAAGACTTGGAAGAGATAAACTAATTAGGCAACCGCATGAGGGTAGAATAAGTCTTAATCGTTAGTTATTATTGTAGGTTCATTCAGAAAAATCTCCTAGTATTAAATAGCATCCCCTACTTACTCGGAAGAGACTTAGGGTGTACAACTAAATCTCGATTAGCAACAACAACCTATTTTGCCTAGTGAGTATGAGTGTCTCAAGCTATTCTTCCCCCATTAACAACTTTAGTTTTGATTGCGTAGTTAATTTAGTAGTGATCTTATAAAAGACCAAATAAAAATCTTTTCTTTCATTCTTTTTATTAGCAGTGAACAACTAATCCTAAACTAGAGTCCTAGATTAATTCGTTATCCTTGTGGAATCGACAACTCACTCACTTTTTATACTACTTGGTGACCCTTGCGGGAAGCAACTTCATTAGTGTTGATTTATTATCACACTTCGGGATTCAATAAGTTTTTGGTACCGCTGGCAGGGATTCACTTTTTAGTTGTTCTTTAGTTTATTTTTAGTTTTTGTTGTCAAATTTTACGCTTGTGTTTGTTTTATTTCTCAGGTTTTACTAACTAGTGTATGCTTGATGATCCTAAGAGCATACTTAGACTTCATTGATTGATTGATTGATTGAGAGAGAGAGAGAGAGAGAGAGAGAGAGAGAGAGAGAGAGAGAGAGAGAGAGAGAGAGAGAGAGAGAGAGAGAGAGAGAGAGAGAGAGAGAGAGAGAGAGAGAGAGAGAGAGGATAAAGATGAAACAATGGCACAAGCACATGATTTTGATGCGCAAGGAAACCCCATCATACCACCAGTATTAGTCTTGTTAGCTGGATAAGAAGGGAGGAATGCTAACATTCAATATCCTCCTATAATTGAGCAACATGGAGGTTGACGAGAAAATTGTATTCCACAAGAGGTGCCTCTTCCAAATCAACGCAGAAATCAAGGCATTCCAGGCCAATTATGAGTAATACCCCAAGGGATTCTCCCTCCGGCCAGTCAAGCTGTGCGTTCAAGCCTGACTTGGGTATGTCGAATCAATTTGCGAACCATGGGAACTACAACAGAGACCTACATAAAAATCTGGTACGAGCAGTCTAGAAATTCATGCAAATATGAGACTCCTACATCATTCAAGACATTACAAGGGAACATATGTACTAAGAAAGATTTCTTGACGAATTATATCCTCAAAGCATGAGGGTAAATGACCAACTGGATCTTACTTTCTACAAGAAGCCGGCGAGAGCGTATAAGAGATATGGACTAGATTCCAAAAGAGATTGGAAATTTGCCCACTACACGGGTACACTCCTGAGCTACAAATACATGGGTACACTCCTGAGCTACAAGTAGTGATGTTCTATATAGGGCTTGATGAGTATTCAAGACATAGAATCAATAATACTGGTGCTGGATTTGTGTTAATGGATCTGAATCAGGAGATGGATTCGGTGGAGAAAATCATAGAGAATGAGAGGAGTTGGTCGTCGTCACGATCCCCAGTGCCTAATGCTACTAGAGATACAGTTCGTTTAGATCATGATACTACGATGGATTCCAAACTTTCTACGATCGAGAATCAATTGAAGAAGCTTGCCTTAGCGGTTAACCAAGGTCTACAAAGCAAGAAAATTGAGGTAAACATAGTACAAGAACCTTATAGGTTCTCGAGTTGTAGGGTCAACAATTATAATTGGGAAGAGTGCCAAAGTAACCCAGATTATCGTCAAGTTTATCAACAAGGTAATTTGTACCAACCTCTGTCCTCAAGTCAATAATTAACAACCGAGGACATATAATCAGTACTCGAATGGACCTATTTATGGTAACCAAGGTCATCAGGATCTAACTTATAATGCAAATAAAAATAATGTAGCTCAGAAGGTGCTTCCATCCCATCCTCAAACATGAGTAAGCGAGTTAGGAAATAACCACAATCAATTAATCAAAATTTAAATGAACAACTTTAAAAGAAGTGAGCGAAATATCGACTCTACCGCAGCATCGGTGAAGAATATGCAACAATAAAATCAGCTCATGGAGCAATGACTGACGCAACTTACTACGACTATTCAGCAATTACAACAAGGTCAACACATGCAACACATACAAGGTACGTATGTTGAGGTCAAGTTACTTCAAAATGGTGATGCAAATTATGAATTATGTAAGGCCAATTGTCTTTGAAGTAGAATGATTGTAGCATCACCTAAGAGTGTGACCAGTGACGAGACGATCAAAGAGAAAGAGCCTCTCAATCCAAATCTGGATGAGGTCATAGTTGAAGAGTGGGTGAATGAGAGAAGAAGTTTCTGAGAAGCCAATGGAAACCCCAAAAGTTCAAGAGAAGCTGAGAGTAGAACCACCACCACAAGATAGTTGTCCACCACCATCGTTTCCATCAAGGGTAGCCAAAAAGAATGATGACTCTGAGTACAAGAAATTCAACAAGACGTTGAGTCATCTAAAAATCAACATTCACTTACTCAAAGCCATTTATAAAGTGTCAAAATACTTAAGATTCTTCAAGGAGACACTCTCCAATAAGAACAGGTTTTCTGAGTTCGAGACTGTGTCATTGACCGAGGAAATATCCGCCAAGGTACAAAGGAAGCTTCCACCTATGCTAAAGGATTTGGGGTTGTAAGCTTCCAATCGTGATCTAATGTACATTTAACGCTAAAGATTTATGTGAATTGGGATCTAGTGTAAATATCATGACTAAGCGTTTGTTCGATGAGGTGGGAATCGAAGAAGAAAAGTCGCCCTATGTCGTATTACAAAATGGCGGATTGTTCATTGACATGCCTATGGGGAGTGATCAAAGATGTCTTGGAGCAAGTATGTAAGCTTATTATACCTACTGACTTATTTATACTCGACTATAATGCAAATAAAGGCGTCTCTCTCATACTAGGGCACCCATTCTTGGAAACCGATGCACTATGGTCAATGTGTATGAACTATCTTTTACCTTACAAATCCAAGACTATCTACGTATCAGGATTTGTGAACAGAAGAGAGGTAAAGAACGTGTCAATAGTCAAAGGGGTGATCAAAATACATGAAGTTAAGACCCCGAAGGAAACTGTGAAGAAGAAAGATGAAGATTAGTTTAAGGTGTGCAACATTAGGTGATTCTGAAAGCTCCCAATTTCACAAGTAAACCTCAGAAACACCAAACAATGTGGCTTGGTCCATTTACTATCACTAGAATCATCTTAGACACGATAGTCGAGGTACGAGGCAAGAAAATGTGTAAGTTTCTATGGGTTTATCTAGAAAGTTTCACACGTTACTGGGGAGGCTACATCAAACCTTTGGTAAACACGTCAAACTTAACTACGTTAAACAAAAGTGTCGGTGGGAGACAACCCACAAATTTAAGTGTTTTCTTGTATTTTTCATTAATTTAGTATGTATTTTAAACTACTGGTGTATATACGATCATACCGTCCCTAAGCATACATTACAACCTTAAAGACCTTTTGATTTTTAACTATGTGATCTAGTAACAGTTGAACTAATAGAGAGTAGTTAGATGGACCACTGGATACTATGATAGGATCGATGAACACCCTATAACCGCCATATCAAAGTAAGAGAGAAACATATCCTTTGATCATTGCAAAGCTAATCTAATTTATATTGTGTTGATTGTTTGTATGGTAAGTGTATGCCTAATTTAGTTTGTAAATATTACTACATGAAACTTGCTAGGTAGTTTCTTTTGGATAATTCTTTACATTTTTCTTCTCTCATGCTTACTTGACTTAGCTGATAGAGTCTTCCCTACCCATTCTTATTTTTTATTTTATTGGGATGACAAAGATTTGAGTTGGGGATCCTAATGTCTCCATATTTGTGATAGATAAATCTAGTCACGAGACATCATTTTAGGTTCATATTGTTCTTAGTTGAGGGATTTTTCCCCATTATTTTATATATTCTTGTTTGTTGTCTAGTTTTGGAGAATGGTTACTTTTAGAGTTATGTGTTCGTAATTTGTGTGTTAAGTGTGAAGTTATTAGTTACATGGACGACACCATAGAATAGATAAGAAGTCAAGGAAAGGAGATCAAATGCGAAGGAAATAGTTAAAGGACAAAGACACCGTTTTTAGAATGTGAAAGAGTTGCCGGACAAATTTAGAAAGTGAATTGTTCAAGGTTCCATGCAATATTGACAAGAATTTTGGAGGATTACTTTGATATTCAACTAGAATTTGAAGTTAGGAACGCATAGGATTTGACGGTTCATAATTTGGAGTTGAAACGAAGAAGTTATTGAAGATGCAGATGTCGTGGCTCGAACTAGTCCACTCTTGGAAGAAAACGTTTCGGTTTAGGTTAGGTCACTTAAAAGAAGTACATGACCCATAAAGCATTTCTAGACATATAAATATCAGAAATTAACATTAGAGAACGTTCCTTGTTTAGTTTTTATTCAGATCTTCGGCCAAAGAGAGTAGCAAGTCGACAAAAGAGGAAGAAGCAACAGAGCTGGAGCATCACAACACTAATTCTACATCTTTCCATCTCTATCATTAGGGTAATTAGCTTTAGTTCTTTTTATTAAACACATTTATAGGCTTTTTACTCTTTAGTTTTATTTTTTAGCTATGCACTAAATTCCCTTAACTTTTGGGTTTGCTTAATTGTATAAACCTTGACTTTTTGTTTGTTATTTTATGTTATTTGGGAATTTGTTTTAATTGAATTTAGCATTTATATTATAGCTGAGTATGCATTATTTTAACTAATGCCTTCTAAAACCTTTACACCTCTATATTGACATAAGTCTTTAAACAATCACCCTGGTGGAGGGAAGGGGGGAGGGTTAGGGACTCAACCGATTCGTATCCGTTCGGTGCTCGGTAGTTATCCTGACAGGCTTGCCTAACCAGATAATCATATAAGGTTAGTTCATATCACTAGCCCTTGCATAGAATAATCTTACACAAGGGCTTTAGTAAGAGTGCGACAACTTTCTAATCTACCATGACCGGTAGGGCTGTAAACGAGCCTAGCTGAATAGTATATGTGTAGGCTTGTTTATTTATTTATAGATTCAAACGAGCTGAGCTTTGAAGTTAGTGTTCAAGTTCGGCTCGTAAGAATATAACAAAGTTCGAGCTCGAAAGCTTGAGCTCAAAAACTCGTTTAAATCTATTTCGAGCTCGAAAGTTTTTTTTGTTTTTTTTATCTTGGGCTTATTTGAATTCTTTATAAGATAGATTGTTGAAAATCTTTTAATTATATATATTTTCAACTAAAACATAATTGACTATCATAATCTATCATTAAATACAATCACATACTCTCTCTTTAAATTGTTGAATTTTGATTGGTCTTTTATAATTGGGTAGGTAGAAGGGGAGAGTGACATGTAAGTGTTGGGATAAGATAGATTTTTTAATATAGTAATTAGTTTTATATATTGGAAAACATATTTAAAAAATATTTATAGTTTAATGTATTTTTCACGAGCTTTTCTGAAAAGCTTGTGAGCAGGCTCGGCTCTGCTCATTTAACAAACGAGTTCGTTTTCGGGCTCAAGCGCGGCTCGTTTAATTTAACGAACGATCTCGAGCCAAGCTTTTTTCAAGCCGAGCTCGAACTGCTCACGAATAACTTGGTTCATTTACAGCCTACTGACGGGAGTTAGAATCATCATAGAATCTCGATGAGTTGTAACAACTCAATTCGCCCTTATAGTGAGAATATCGATTATGTAAGATAAGAGCATACTATCAACTCTAAGCTAATCTCTCCTCCATTCTTAGTAATATTATTATTTGCATTCGTAGTTTAAATTCGTAATTGGGTTGTAGTTTTAATTGAAAAATCAAACAAATATCTATTTATTCATTTTTGTCTTTTAGTTTAAATATCTAAAACCATCTACACTTGCATTAAACATGAATTCGAAGCTAACTACTTAAGTCCCTGAGGAACGATACTCTATTTTACTTTATTATTACTTGTAACGATCTGTATACTAGTGGTAAGTATTCGTTCTCTCGAGGTGTGTGTTTATCATCATTATTTTATCACATATTGGGAGACTGCAATTATTCATTTGGTATTACAATTCCCACCAAACATTAACAACTGAACTCAGTCATTTCGAAGTATTAAAGTTGTTCTTTATTTGGTTTCTCAATTTCCACCAAACAACATCAACTTATAAATCTAACTTTCCTTTTCATGCACTTATATTCTTCATTCTTCAAAGTATACAAGTGTTTTATTTGTAATTTTCAAATCAAATTACCACAACTAAAATAACTTAATCATCTTAATCTATTGTTGAAGTTTGAGTTTCAGAATTCACAACAATCATGAACAACTAAATCTATTAGTTCTAAATTTTCACAGTATGTAGTATAACATTTGGAATAATATCATGTATAATTGGTTTAGCTCAGCAGAGTTACTATAATCGGGATAAAATAACATTAAAATTTGTTCATTAACACTAATATTTGTTCATCATCCATAAAATTTGACACTAACTTATATACGTATCATTACTTAACGCATTAATTCATGTATAAACACATTGTACTTTCTATATTTTCTATTTATCCATAAATTAACAATATATATGTAAATATCATCAATAAATTAAAATATATATCCATAAATAGTGTATTACTTTTTTTTTGTTATTTGTGTGTTTTTGTTCGGTTTGATTCTTTGTAGTCTTTGATTTCTTGCTATCTATGTTGATTCTTCGTGATCTTGTTTTTAATTTCTTCCTGAATTATTTGTAGATTCTTCGTTTTCTTTTTTGTTCGTTATTTATTGGAGAGAACTTGTGTTTGTAATGAGTTTTATTATGTTATTAACCAACCGCGTATGGTTGTTTTTGTCATGTCTTATTAATTTTCTCTAAAAGTGTTGTTATTATTTATTAACTAATTATTATTGTATGTTTTTAGTGAAAATGTTAATATGTACAAAGGTTTTAATGGCCATTTCCTCTTCAATTTTTACCCACCAAAACTAATAAGCCAAGCTCATATTGTCCTACCCTTTTCTTTGTTTCAAACAGAACCCCTACTTTTAATCTTTAGAAATTGGAATTGGTTGTAGACAAAAAAAAAAAAATTGCTGATTTGAATTGGCATTAGAAATTAAGTTAGTATTTTCACAAAGTATTTTTCTTTTTTTTGGACATTATATTTTTTTTTTTTTTAAAACCTAATATTATTAACATGAAAAGAGTAATTGCCTAACACCAAACAAAGTAGGCATTTACTTGGCAAGGGCAGAACTGTGGTGCCAACACTTGAATTTGGACCTACTAGTGTTTGGGAAAAAAAAGAGAAAAAAATAGATAGTTGGTCTAGTAGTTGGAGTAGTATTCTGCAAAGACTAAAAAATTGTGCGATCGAATTTTATTGCAATTAAAATTATTCCAAATCTAAAGTGGCTTTCAAATGTATTAAGAAAAAAAGGACCTACTAGTGATCCACTTGAAGTTTGGTTCGGTATTTTTTTTTTGTTACATAGGAGAGTAATTTGGACTCGAAGTCATCCATTCAGTTAGAATCTGCACTATTAGATTGGGTGACCAAAACTCTATCTAGTATACTAATCCCAACTGGCCGGTTAAAATCAACATATTCTAATTTTTTAAAATTATAATTAGGTGTCAAATACGTGCTATGGACTTAGCAAGATTTTTAATCTAGGGAAGAGCTGCTAACAAATAAAAGGGCGAAGTCCCCTTCTTTTATATATATATATATATATATATATATATATATATATATATATATATATATATATATATATATATATATTAATTTTTAAAGATATTTTTCTAACAAATTCTCAATTTTATTTAATGATCAAAAAAAAAAATTCTCAATTTTATTTTTTTGATTTGTAAAGGGTTATTGACTTAAAAAAGTAATTTATAATAATTTAATAATACGTTAAATACGAAACATCGTTAAAATAATTAATTATTTTAAAAAAATCATATTAAAATTGATATTAACTAAAAAAATTATATTAAAAATTTTAGTTTATTTAAAAAATAAAATTTCATAATTTAATATTTTTTTTTTTTTTTGTCTCAAACAAGATTGCAGAAGAGGGTAAAATTTTTTTAGGTCTTTCTAGAAAATCCTCCTTTTTATTTTTGTTAGAAAAGAAAGTCTTTTTTTTTGTTAGAAGTCAGAGTTACAACTTTAACCAACTCCCCAATTTCGATACAAATTATTAAGGTAGATGAAAGACTCAATTAGTGATGTATCACGTCATTCTGAAATATTAAAATCTTGTTGAATTCACTTGTCTAAAGCGTCGGTTATTCCATTAAAACATCTTTTAACATAGCAAACCTTCCAACTCGGAAATCTTGCCATCCAATTCTAGATTTTTTTAACCATTGGTTGGATCTTCCAATTGACTTTTTATACCTTGATAATCTTCAAGGTTGTCGGAGTTAAACAAACAACTCTGCGGGTTAAAATACGCTGCAAATCTCATAGCTATAAGAATGGCCCCGTATTTCACCCTCCGTAGACGATTTAGTGGTGCATATTTTCATGACTTTACGTGTAATATCACCATGTTGATTAATAGCAATAGAGGCCACACCTGCTGGTTCCATTCTCTGGTGAAGGAGGTGTCATTGAGCCAAATTGTTTCGGACTCATCACTCAAGATTCCATTTTTATCCTCATTGTTATTATTATTATCATTACCAATGAGATCGTAATCAACTAAGGTCTCCAGGTCCTTGTTGAAAAGATTATTTATCACTGCATTTATTTTTCCAATAACCTCGTTGATACACAATTTTTTGTTATTAAAAAACCCTTGCATCCTAGTTTTCCAGATGTTCCAAATTGTGCAAAAAATATAGGTCGTAATAAGATTTCTCTCTCATCCATTGCTAGAATAACTGTTGATTGTGTTAATCAACCATTCAAAAGAACCATTAAAATTTTGGTCAGTTTTGATATGCATATTTGGAGATGCCCACACTGCCGAGCTGTACGGGCATTTGATTAAAAAGGTGTTCCAAAAATTTATTCTCAAGTTCACACCATTCGCCGGTTGCTGATTGGTACGTTTCCTCTTTTTCAGGTTTTATTTTGTTAGAATTGCTCCATTACACATTTTCCAAATGAATTCCGTACCTTTGTTGGAACATTTGAATGCCAGAGATTTTCCAAATCCCATTATCTCTTATTTCTCATGAAGTCGATGTTTGCTCTTATTATCCATTTTATTTTGAGTGAGATAGTGGTAGCCCGATTTGGTTGTGAATCTTCATCATTAGTATGCATCCAAATGACTTTGTCTTTATTTTCCAAATTCAAAATTGGAATCTTCAAGATCTCATTTAATTCTCTCTCCAAACAAAATTCCCGGATAGTATTAATATCCCATCCAGACATTATAATTAAACACAATTTAGCCACCTTGTTCAATTTGCATCCAGGTCTATCAAGACGAATTCCTTTGCCAACCCAAGATTGTTCTCAGATGTTAGTATGGAGGTCGTTATCTATATGAATAAAATACATTCTTTCTTCAGAATTTGTAGTCCTTAAAAAATACTAGCCCAACTCCAAGATCTCTTCTTTTTTAATTTAGCATCCCACGTGTTAGATTTGGGAGATAGATCTCGTTGAGAACTTTTGAAACTAATGAATTCAGATTAGTCAAGATTTTCCATTCCTGGCTTGCGAGAAAGGAGATGTTCATTCTTTGAAAGTCTCTGAACCATATTCCTTCAATAGACTTACCTTTAGTAATCTTTTTCCATGCGAACCAATTAATTCTTTTGAAGCCAACATCCCACTAGAATTTCGCGATTAAGTCCAAACACTTTCTTACAAAGATCTTTGGGAAATCCAAAGATCGATGTTGCATAGTTAGGTATTACTTGCATGACTACTTTGAATAAAATTTCTTTCCCCTCGTCAAATAAAAGTTTGGCAACCAATTGGCTGATTTCGAAAGAAGTCTATCCTTAATATAATTAAGTTTTTCATTTTTCAACCTCTTCAGAGTGAGCGGGATCCCGAGATATTTCCCAAATAATTTGGTACTTTTTATGCCAAGGTATTTGGACACGTTATTGCAGACTTCTTCAGGTGTACCATTACTAAAGAGAATAACTGATTTCTCGAAATTAATTTGTTTTCCCGAGGCTTGACAATATTTCATGAAAATGTTATAAAAATTATCAATTTCATTATCATAGTTTCTACATAAACAGAGTGCCATCAGCGAAGAGTAGGTGTGTGAGTTTGGAACAATTCCTTGATATGGAAATACCATGGACGTTACCTTCGCAACAATGCTGATTGATTAACCCAACAAGACCTTCGGTTAACATTGAGAATAACATTGGAGACGATAGATATCTTTGTTTGATTCCCTGAATAGGTTGAAATTTTTTGAGACGTTCTCCATTAACTTTAATTTGAAGGGATACAGAGAATATGCAGTTACAAATAAAGGACCTCCATTTATCACTAGAACCTAGATCTTTAAGGATCTCCATGAGACACTCCCATTTAACTTGATCATACGCTTTAGCCATATCAATTTTGACCGATGCATAATATTCTTATGGTTTTCTTTTGTTCTTCAAAAAATATGATAGTTCTTGAGAGATTAATATATTATCTTGGATACTTCTCCCTTTAATAAACACTGATTGAGTTGGAGATATGATATCATTCATAAGTGGCTGTAATCTGAGCACCAGAATTTTTGTGATAATTTTTAACTAAAATTAATGCATGCAATTGGCCTATAATCATACATTGATTCCTGAATTTCACCTTTCGGAATTAAAGTGACGAGCGTACAATTAATCTTCTTGAGTGAGGTGTTGTGATAGAAGAAGTCAAAGACCATTTTGAAGATGTCGTTAATGAGTATATCCCAGTATACCTGATAAAAATTACCCAGTAACACATATGGTCTTGGTGCATTAAAGCCCGACATACTAAACACTGCCCTTTTTATTTCCTCCATGTCTAGAGGTTTGATAAGTTCATCACTTATAGCATCTGTGATTTTTTAGGAGTGTGGATCGAGACTGCTTCCATGCCTAAAGTCACTCTATGCTAAAAGAGATTCATGAAATATTCATGTATAATACTTTTAATTCTTTTGGGATCACTGGTGGTCCTTTGTGTGTTCTCAAAATAATGCAATAAATAATCGAACCACAACCGCAAGTGTACGGTTGTCCCAAGTAGTAATTCTGATAAATCAGATTCGTTCCAAGGACGGAATGGTTGATCACAATGTTTAGCAAGTAGTGATTGATGCACTTATGAAAATAAAAGACAATAATATATTTGTTTGGTTTTTGTTATAAGACTAATGAATGAAAGACAAATATTAAAATGCAATTAAAAGCTAAAACGCAAGTAAAATGATGTAAAACGCGATATGAGAAGTAGCACTTGAGAACGCAAGGATCCTCCCTATCCTATTTCTTAACTTATGTTGTTTAAGGGCTAAATTAGTCAATTACAATGGTCGGGATTCTAATTTCCTTATACCCCCGTCAGGGTGGACTATAAGGCGATCCTAAAGTGTCACTAGTCCCGTCAGGGTAAATATGATCCACCGTTGGATGATTAAGTGTTATTACCTCATTGGCCCTAGGATTAGCTAAGCTCGTCAGAATCATTAACTTCTATCCTAGATTGAATAAATGGTTCCGTATTTAAACCCTCCGTCAGGATGATCCAATTGCCACTAATTGGAATAGCCTAAATACTATTACCTGTTCCTAGTTCATGACGCTAAAAACAGTAAACATTCATAATTTATCGAAAAGAGTAAAAGCCCTAATTTAGTTTAATTCAATAAAAACCCAAATTCAACATTCGTTAATTAATAGGAATTGGGATTCACCCATTGTTTGTTCTCAAGCACTAATGAAACTTAGCTCATATTAAAAAGAAATACGAAATTAAAATTAATGGAATTCATATTGTTTACAGAATTAAAAAGATAAAAGAACCTAATTTCCGGAATCGGAATGACTACGAACGGAGATATAGACCCTCTCCAGCTCTTGTAGCTTCTTCTCCTTCCTTCAGTTGCTTCTCTCTGGTGTTTTTAATCTTGCAGAATGTGAATTGTGTGTAAAATAGAAGTCAAGGGCTGATTTTATAGGTGGAAATTCGGACTTGGACCTAGGCTTTTAATTAAATGAAATATAAAAGGCCCAAGTCCACTAACTTAGCCCAAAATCCCGTAACTGCTGATATACCTTCACTAAAACAGCTTTTCCCGATGCGTTACAACTCCGATTGACCTCATTCCAGTTGCTAAAGTTCCGTAACTCGATAAGGAATGATTTCTCTTTAAAGGTCAACAGCTAGATCATCGCTTAAGCACCTCGAAATCAGCAATCTATGGCCTGGAAAATGGATTTTCAGCTCTAAAAATAATATCTTCGGGATTTCTTTTCAAGTCTTGACTCTATCTTTTGATCTTTGACTTTCTCCTCGGATTCCTCTTCTAGCTAACATCTAAAACCTGTAAAATACTCACTAAAAATACCAATATTACGCGCAAAAGCTTAATAAATCAAAAATGCTAGAATTAAAAGAGGAAAATCATATTATTGCATATTTAGTCCAAAAGTCTATCGAAATGATTAAATAAACACCAAAAATGATGTCTCCTAAGGGTCGAAAATAAGAACATTTAAGGAGACATCAAGACCCCCAACTCAAACCTTTGTCGTCCCGACAAAGCAAAACAAAACAAAACAAGGGGTGGAAGTAAACGCAAGAACAAATAGAAGCTTAGCAAATAAACCTAAAGCAATTCTTAAGATAAATCTCATATAGCAAAACTTTAAGAACTAACATATACATACACTAATCATGCAAAATCAAACATAAATAATCTCAATCATAAAATTAAAGTTGCAATGCTTGAAGGTTACACTTGTACTCATATCTGTATGATGGCTATAGGGTGGTCATTAATCATAAATCGCTTTGAATGTTCCACCTAAATATTCCCTATCAACAGAAGTATAAATTCACTATGTATTTGAGAATCAAGAGGTCTTTATGGTTTTAATATTGGCTTAAGGACGGTATGGATATATATTTGGTAAATTTGAAGTGAGCTTTTGGCTCTCTCCTCACTTACCATCCACATGTCCTCGAGCTTGAGTTACGCTCAAAAATGTTCTCACTCACCCATTTGACGCGCTAAAGTTGCGTCCCCAATGTCAACCCAAATAATTTTAAGACGATTTCCAAAAATATTCCACTTTGCCGATTTATTCAATTCTTTCTTTCTTTTTATTTTCTTTTCTTTTTTTGTGTACAAGATACCCATGACCATCATTTTGATGTGAAAAGTCATGTCTCTTATAATTTTCTTTTTCTTTTTCTCTCTTTTTTTTTTTTTTTTTTTTTTTTTTTTTTTTTCAAATCCCGGCAAAGGGTTACAAATAATAATATCATCTACATTTTTGTGCCTCAATACAAACACATATAATCCCTTCCCAATGTAAATTCCCAAATGTGGTCCCACCACCCCAAACTCAAGCTCGAGACAAGTCTCAGGGTTGTGATTCAAGTGCGGGTCATTTGGTCATGCCTAATAATCTAAAGGATAATGGGCTTATATCGTGGCTACAAAAGAAAAGGCTTAAGGCTCAAAATTGGGCTAAGACGGATAAAATTATAATAAGGGATAGCAAGCTAAAAGGCTTCAAATGGCTAACAAAGAACTGCCCCTATCATTTTCCTAAGTACATAGCTTGTCTTTAGTTCATATCTAGGTGGGTTCTCTACTAATTAAGATTTCACGTTCTACACACCAAACATATTCCTTAAGTACAAGCTTACTTCATTTGCATTGTTCATTAATTTTTCCTATCAATTACCTATGTTCGCATGCAATTGTAAGTGCGTTCTATGTCAATCCCTAAAGTCCACTATTTACTATCATTGATTCATCAAAAGTATGCTTAAAGGGACATTTAAAATCTTCTATAGTCAAACGCAACTCCGAAAATTATTTTATTGAAAGCAGATAAAACAAATAAACACATAAAAATTGGGATGAGGCAACGAACCCCACCCCAAACTCAAAAATGAGTCGTGTCCCCACGACTCGAAAAGACTCAACGCAATAAAAAATAAACTAATCTAACTAAAATGCGAAAGGGATAGAAAACGTATCTTAACCAGCTCGAGGCTGGTTATCGGTGTTGCGTCCATGAACATTCTCCTGCATAAGAATACCATAGGTGGCATGTTGAATTGTGCTCACCCCCGTTAACATGTTTCGGAGAAGTTCTAACTCTTTTGTAACGTTTCCTAAAGATGCAATCATCTTCACTTGGTTCTCTTCTAACACCTTCACTTTAGCTTCCAACTCATCAGTTGTATGCATCTTCTTCTTTGGAGGAGCTCTAGGATTCCTTGTTGCTTTTACCACCTCATCATGAATATTCTTAACCAAAGTTAAACCCATACTCTCACACCCTACAACACGATCAATCTCTGCGTCTTTACGCGGAACCTTTGCGTCCAAGCACAAAGTAGTGACGGTACAAGGAAATTTGAGATTTTGTTGTGAAGTAGGAATTCTAGCAAATTCCATGATGGTATCATATATCACACGAGCAACATCCATGGGTTTCTCCTCAATAATACATTTAATGAACAAAAGATGCTCCTTCTTCACTTCCGATATGTGTTTAACTCCGAAGAAGGTAGGTATTATGAAACGTGACCAAATCTTAGCGCATGGTAGCAAGTTACTACTATACATCTGTCCAGGATATCTCTCTCCTTCGGGAATTGGGTGGGCCCCATCAACAATCACTTTCCCCCAAAGGGATTCATAATCAAACGAAGGCTCTTTAAGAGATTCTTGAAACGGACATATTCCGGAAAACTTGGGTAACTTCAATGATTTACGAATAAGCTCAACGGAGAAAGGAACTACCTTTTTGCGAATTATAACAGCTTCTTTTGAGAAGGCGATTCCTTCATAAAAATCTCGCACCAAGGTAGGAATATACTCAAGCTTCCTTTCTCTCAATTCCTTCCAACCCAATTTATCACAAGTAACACCATAATCTTTATAAGCACTAGTCATAATACCTTTAGGAAGATTCATCTCCTCACCAAACTTCAAAAATTCAATTCGATCACGAACCTGAGTATCCCAAGGAACGAAGACTCTCTTAGGCTTTTGAGCCCAAGCTTTCCTACGCGGAGCTTTCGGTTGTTGCACTGGTTCTTCGGGAACTTCTTGTTCAGCTTCTTCAATCTCTTCTTCAACTTCTTCCTCACTTTCTTCATCACTCTCATCAATTAACCTGCTCTTTTTCGGATTAGCCTTACTCGGATTCTCTTTTCGTTTCGGAGCAATTTGGTTTTGGACAGTCTTTTTGGATCGCGAATCCGGAATCTCAATTGCTTGGTCTGGGCTAGCTCCAACAGTGTTCCTGTTTCTTGGTATGTTTCTT
The DNA here is from genome assembly GCA_029959085.1 of Nemophila menziesii. Taxonomy (NCBI): domain Eukaryota; kingdom Viridiplantae; phylum Streptophyta; class Magnoliopsida; order Boraginales; family Hydrophyllaceae; genus Nemophila; species Nemophila menziesii. The sequence continues at coordinate 28,302,694 of JARWIR010000001.1, read as the reverse complement.
CGATAGTTACACAAGGAATCGGTTCTGTTAGTCATCTCTTTTCACCCTAAACTCAAAACTTCAAATAGAGAAAAAGCTAGAGAAAAGCTTTGAAATTTGATGTTTTGAGGCTTAAAACTTGAAGAACTAGGTGTTATATGAGATGGGTTAAGGTTATTTGAGAGAGATTTTGAAAGAATTTGGATTAATTTCAAGGTTGGGAGAAAGAAATTTTTGGAGAAAAGGTGAAATTTGATGATGTTTTGGAGAAGCTATGAGTTGATTTTGTGTTTTTGTGATGATAGAAGGCTTGATTTGATGATTTTATAGTTGTTTGTTGATGATTTTCGGAGTAGGTGGAGGCAAGAATTCGGATTATAAGGTTTGGCTTGGAAAAGAGGCAAAAAACTAGGTTTAATGAAGTTAAAACCGCCTCTCGTAACAGCTGGCCGGTATGCCTTCGGATTCGCCGGTATACCGGCCGATCCGCCGGTATGCCGGCCGAGAGGCCGGAATTTTTTTTTTTTTTTTTTTTTTTTTTTTTTTTTTTTTTTTTTTTTTTTTTTTTTTTTTTTTTTTTTTTTTACCTCAAAACGCAAGTGCATTGCGTCGTCGCTGACGCAATGGTCAGGGAATTTGAACTCCTTGACCGGCTAGCCGGCGGATTCGCCGGTATGCCTGTGAAATCTCGATGGCGCATTTGATGACGCAGCAACCTTGCGTCATCGCTGACGCAAGGACCAGAACATTCTTCCTCGTTGGCCGGCTAGCCGGCGGATTCGCCGGCATGCCGGTGCTTTCTCGCTGGCGCGAATGAAGACGCAGCATTGCTGCGTTGTCGCTGACGCAGTGGTCAGGGAGTTGGGGTCTATCTGCTCGTTTGGCCGGTATGCCGGCTAGCTCGCCGGCTAGCCGGTCAAACCTGCTGTGGACTTCAATTCTTCTCCGTTATTCCCATCGTTTGACCCCAAACTCATGACCATTATACCCCTGAAATCATCAAAAACAAACACCCTTCCTCATTTCTTAAAAATAAAACTAAAATAAACGAAAACTTTAACTAATTTATACTACGGAAATTGAAATACTTAAACTAATATACAAGGAATTGGCTTTTGTTTAAAGTCGTTAAGCTCGACGGGTTACCTCGTGCTTCTAAGGAGCTTCGAGGAGGTACATGACCTCTCCGGGATGTGGGTCTTTTGCACGATCGGTGTCTTCACCTCCATGATAAATTTTTAAACGATGACCGTTCACCATGAATGTACGGTTCTCAAGTGGATGTTCTATCTCTATAGCTCCATGAGGTGTAACCTTGGTTACAATGTAAGGACCCGACCACTTCGATCTTAATTTCCCCGGATAATTACTGAACTTCGAATTATATTTCAACACTCTTTGTCCCACTACAAAGTTCTTTTCTCGAATTCGATTATCATGCCATCTCTTAGTGTTTTCTTTGTAAAGTTTAGCATTTTCATAAGAATGTAATCTAAATTCATCAAGCTCATTAAGTTTCATCATTCGATTCTCACCAGCTAGTGTAGGATCTAAATTTAACTTTGCAATAGCCCAATATGCACCCATTTCTAACTCAAGAGGTAAGTGACAAGCCTTACCATAAACCATTCGATACGGAGAAGCACCTACGGGGGTTTTGAAAGCAGTTCGATAAGCCCAAAGCGCATCATCTAATTTCATAGACCAATCTTTTCTAGTAGGGCCAACGGTTTTCTCCAAAATAGATTTTACCTCACGATTTGATACTTCGGCTTGACCATTGGCTTGTGGATGATAGGCTGTAGACACACGATGTCTGACTCCATATTTCTCTAGAACAGTCTTCAGATACTTATTAACGAAATGAGAACCTCCATCGCTAATAATCACCCTTGGAGTTCCATGTCTAGTGAAAATATGTGATTTTAAGAACTTAATCACCACTCTAGAATCATTGGTTGGTAGAGCCACCGCTTCTACCCACTTAGATACGTAATCAACAGCTAATAAGATGTAGAGGTTACCATTTGACGGAACGAACGGACCCATAAAATCTATACCCCAAACATCAAATATTTCTACTTCTAATACATTATTACGTGGCATCTCATCCCTCTTGGATATGTTTCCGGTAAATTGGCATCTATTACATCTTTTAGTGTATTCATGACAATCTTTTATAATAGAGGGCCAATAGAAACCTGATTGTAATACCTTAGCAGCAGTTCGATCTCCTTTGAAATGTCCACCGTAAGGTGAATCATGACACCCAGCTATAATCGCCTCAATTTCTTCCTTGGCTACACATCTTCTTACCATCTGATCAGCACACACTTTGTAGAGGAAAGGATCCTCCCAAAAGAACTGTCTTGCACGGTGAGCTAATCTTTTTCTCTCTTGATAAGTTGAACCTTCAGGAAAGGAACCACTTACCACTAAGTTTGCAATGTCTGCATACCAAGGGGCTTCATAATCGCGAACTTCGAATAAATTCTCATCAGGAAATTCTTCTCTAACTGCTTCAGTACCACTATTCAACTCTGAACCTTCCAACCTTGATAGATGATCTGCAACCTGATTCTCGCACCCTTTTCTATCCTTGATCTCTAAATCAAACTCTTGAAGCAATAGCACCCATCTGATTAACCTTGGTTTAGCATCCTTCTTCTCCATAAGATATCGAATCGCTGAATGATCTGTATAGACAATAACTTTCGCTCCAAGAAGATAAGAGCGAAATTTATCGAATGAGTACACAACCGCTAGCAACTCCTTTTCTGTAACTGTATAATTAATCTGAGCACCATTAAAAGTTTTACTAGCATAATAAATCGAATGAAAAACTTTCTCTTTTCTTTGTCCTAATACAGCTCCCATACATAAATCACTCGCATCACACATAACCTCAAACGGTAAATTCCAATCTGGAGGCACTACTATAGGAGCAGAAATAAGCTTTTCTTTGATTGCTTTGAAAGCCGCTAAACAAGCTTCATCAAAAAGGAATTTGGAATCCTTTTCAAGTAAGTTGCATAACGGTTTCGCAATCTTAGAAAAGTCTTTGATAAATCGCCTATAAAAGCCAGCATGGCCTAGAAAACTTCTTACCCCTTTAACAGAAACAGGAGGGGGAAGAGTTTTAATTACCTCAATCTTCGCTCTATCGACTTCCAATCCAACATTCGAAATTTTGTGACCCAGAACAATACCTTCGCGAACCATGAAATGACATTTCTCCCAGTTTAAGACCAAATCTGTTTCTTTGCATCTGATTAACACTTTCTCCAAATTGTCTAAGCACTTATCAAAATCATCACCAAATACAGAGAAATCATCCATAAACACTTCAAGAAAGTTATCGATCATATCCCAGAAGATGGCCATCATGCATCTTTGAAAAGTAGCAGGAGCATTACACAACCCAAATGGCATTCTACGATATGCAAAAGTGCCAAAGGGGCATGTAAATGTTGTTTTATGTTGATCTTCTGGAGCCACGTAAATTTGATTATACCCAGAATAACCATCCAAGAAGCAATAGTACTCTCTTCCGGCTAATTTGTCTAACATCTGATCTATGAAGGGCAAAGGGAAATGATCTTTTCTGGTGGCCTTGTTCAGCTTCCTATAATCCATGCAAACTCTCCATCCAACTACCGTTCTTGAAGGAATCGCTTCATTTTTATCATTAAGAACTGTTGTCATTCCTCCCTTCTTCGGTACACACTGAACCGGACTCACCCATTCACTACTCGAAATGGGGTAAATAATCCCCGCATCTAAAAGCTTGATCACCTCTTTCTTTACCACATCCTTCATAGCGGGCATTAATCTTCTTTGACCTTCAACTGAGCGTGCGTTAACATCTTCAAGTATGATTTTGTGTTGACAATAGGATGGACTAATGCCTTTGATATCAGCAATTGTCCAACCTATTGCTTCTTTGTTTGCTCTTAACACACGCAACAGTTTATCTTCTTGAGGACCTGTTAAATTAGCTGAAACAATAACAGGTAGAGTTTCATTAGTACCTAAATACGCATACCTCAAGTGTGCTGGCAATGGTTTTTCTTCCAATTCCGGAGGAGATTCAATTGAAGGCTTCTTTTTAGGAACAATCTCCCCCGGTTCCCTCACAGGTTCATAGGCAGGACGCCTATACCTCGGATTTTCAGAATTTAGAGCTGCTATTGTTTCAGTAAGCTCTTCCATCATCTCAGGTGAATCTAATGTTAAAGCAGCCTGCAAGATATCATCAAAATTTAAACAATTAAATACCTCTTGCGATGCTTGCTCTACTACATCCATTCTGAAGCAATCTTCCTGAGAATCTGGGAATTTCATAGCTCGAAATACATTGAATTTCACTTCTTCATCTTGTATCCTCATTGTTAATTCTCCATTTTCTACATCGATCAATGTTCTCCCTGTAGCTAGGAATGGTCTACCCAAAATAATGGGGACATTTCTATCTGCATTGTATTCAAGGATTACAAAATCAACAGGAAATATAAGTGTACCTGCCTTAACAAGGACATCCTCAATGCGGCCTTCAGGATGCGCAAGAGACCTGTCCGCCATTTGCAAGACCATAGAAGTGGGTCTTGCGTTTCCAATTTTTAGCTTATCAAATATCGACTTGGGCATCAAATTGATGCTAGCTCCCAAGTCACATAGCGCCTTTCCTTTCCATTCTTCCCCAATTGATATGGGAATCGTGAAACTCCCCGGATCAACCAACTTCGGAGGTAATTTACTTTGACAAATCGCGCTACACTCTTCTGGAAGACCAATCATCTCGTTATCACAATAGGGCCTTTTGTTAGTGAGGGCCCTCTTCAAAAACTTAGTGTATTTCGGAATATCTCGAATCGCCTCAAGTAACGGGATATTAATACTTAGACCCTTCACTCTATTAAAGAATTTCTGAAAATCACCCAAATCACCCTTTTTCTGAACTCGCGATGGGAACGGTGGTGGAGGGCGATTAATCACCATATCATCTTTCTTTTTCGGAACTTCTCTTGGTCTCACTATTTCTTCAACCTCATTATCTTTCTCATTTTCTTTCTCTTTCTCCACCACTTCCTTTTCTTTCCTTGGTACTTCTTTCTCTTTCATAATGGGAAAAGGAGGGGGAGGAAGGTTCTTACCACTTCTCAATGTAACAGCATTACAATCTTCACGTTGCTTCGGATTCTCAGTATCGCTAGGAAGTTGCCCTTGTGGGCGCTGATTTAGCTGTTTATTAATTTGGTTTAGCTGATTCTGGAAAATCTTCATATTCGCTTCAGCTGCGTTCTGACGTTCTAAGGCTTGTGTTTGAAGAGCAATTAAATTTTCCACGGTTTTCTGAAGGGTAACTACTCCTTCTTGTGGATGGGCAGGTAAGGCTTTTTGGTTTAAAGTTTCATCGTATGTATTCTGAGGAGTATTCTGAGGAGCTTGCCTTTGTACATAATTTCCCTGATTCTGTCCTCCTTGATAATTGTTGTGTGGTCTTGGATTATAGTTATTACCTTGGGGACGCGGCTGATATGCGTAGGTAGGATTGGCTGCCCCATTAGGATTTGAATATTGAAACCCAGGATGGTTTCTGTTAGGCTGATATCCATTACCACTTGAATTGAAGTTACCTCTGTTGGACATGAACATCACGGATTCTTGGTTATTTGGACAACTTTCCTCATCATGATCATCTACCTGACAAATCGAACACATATAAACCTCTTGTGCAGCATGCACAGCTACCTTCTTACCCGAAAATCCTTCTTTCACAGCTAAAGTAAGCTGTTTCAATTGTTGCTCAATAGTATTCTGAATCTTGTTCTCAAGCGTAGCAAATTTCTCTTCCATGTCAACATTATTCACTCCCTTAACCGGTGTTCTTACTGAATTCCACCCAACTTCATTCTTAACTGTTCTCTCTAAGATAATTTTAGCATGAGCGGGTTGAACTTGAAGAAAACCTGCACCACATAGCGTATCCAACTTCTCTCTCGACTTCCCATCAAGGCCTCTATAAAAGATCTTAAGCTGTTGTTGTTCTGAATACCCATGATTGGGAACTTTTCGTAAACACATCTGAAATCTTGTCCAACTCTTACCCAAAGTTTCTTCATATTCTTGACGGAAATGCGTCAATTCTAGTTCAGCATCTAACCTCATGTTACTTGGGTAATACCTGTCAAAGAACGCAATTTCTAATTGGTCCCAATTGGTGATCTTCGTAGGATCTTGCGTATCGTGCCATTCACTTGCTCCCTCAGTAACAAAGAACTTAAAAGCAGCAAAATACATCTGTTCCCTTGAGACCCCTTGTGTGATGTAAGAATCACATATCTGTTTGAATTTCTGTACTGCCCTGAGAGGATCTTCTGCTGGTCTACCACGAAAATTACCAAAATTCTGGAACTGAGCTAACATACCCGAATCTGGACGAAAACGTGGAACATTAATATCTGGAGCACCTACTCCTATAGCTGGAGCACGGAATGGAACTTCTGGAGGACCGTTAGTAAACCACGGATCATGATTCATCACTATCTGGACTGGAGCATTGGGATTTAGTGGTTGAACTGGAGGAATAACGCCCGGAGCTAAAGGTTGGCCATTTGCATCTAGCTGGCCTTGTCCATTATTCTGTTGATTATTTTGAAGATTGATGTCTGCCATTCTGTTACTTAACTCTTCTACCTCTAAAGCTTCTCGTTCTCTTCTTCTCTTGTTTGCAAGTCTGATCAACGATTCTGGATTACTAAGGATCGGAGGTGTTGGCTCTAGATCCTTGAATAGCCTTCTTCGCATACACCAAACCTAAAAACCTGAAAAGAAACTAAACAAAAAGCGTAAAACTGATAAAATAAAATAAAATGCACTTATCACTAAAGGATAAACACCGTGGTCACACGCTACCGTCCCCGGCAGCGGCGCCAAAAACTTGGTGGTCCTTTGTGTGTTCTCAAAATAATGCAATAAATAATCGAACCACAACCGCAAGTGTACGGTTGTCCCAAGTAGTAATTCTGATAAATCAGATTCGTTCCAAGGACGGAATGGTTGATCACAATGTTTAGCAAGTAGTGATTGATGCACTTATGAAAATAAAAGACAATAATATATTTGTTTGGTTTTTGTTATAAGACTAATGAATGAAAGACAAATATTAAAATGCAATTAAAAGCTAAAACGCAAGTAAAATGATGTAAAACGCGATATGAGAAGTAGCACTTGAGAACGCAAGGATCCTCCCTATCCTATTTCTTAACTTATGTTGTTTAAGGGCTAAATTAGTCAATTACAATGGTCGGGATTCTAATTTCCTTATACCCCCGTCAGGGTGGACTATAAGGCGATCCTAAAGTGTCACTAGTCCCGTCAGGGTAAATATGATCCACCGTTGGATGATTAAGTGTTATTACCTCATTGGCCCTAGGATTAGCTAAGCTCGTCAGAATCATTAACTTCTATCCTAGATTGAATAAATGGTTCCGTATTTAAACCCTCCGTCAGGATGATCCAATTGCCACTAATTGGAATAGCCTAAATACTATTACCTGTTCCTAGTTCATGACGCTAAAAACAGTAAACATTCATAATTTATCGAAAAGAGTAAAAGCCCTAATTTAGTTTAATTCAATAAAAACCCAAATTCAACATTCGTTAATTAATAGGAATTGGGATTCACCCATTGTTTGTTCTCAAGCACTAATGAAACTTAGCTCATATTAAAAAGAAATACGAAATTAAAATTAATGGAATTCATATTGTTTACAGAATTAAAAAGATAAAAGAACCTAATTTCCGGAATCGGAATGACTACGAACGGAGATATAGACCCTCTCCAGCTCTTGTAGCTTCTTCTCCTTCCTTCAGTTGCTTCTCTCTGGTGTTTTTAATCTTGCAGAATGTGAATTGTGTGTAAAATAGAAGTCAAGGGCTGATTTTATAGGTGGAAATTCGGACTTGGACCTAGGCTTTTAATTAAATGAAATATAAAAGGCCCAAGTCCACTAACTTAGCCCAAAATCCCGTAACTGCTGATATACCTTCACTAAAACAGCTTTTCCCGATGCGTTACAACTCCGATTGACCTCATTCCAGTTGCTAAAGTTCCGTAACTCGATAAGGAATGATTTCTCTTTAAAGGTCAACAGCTAGATCATCGCTTAAGCACCTCGAAATCAGCAATCTATGGCCTGGAAAATGGATTTTCAGCTCTAAAAATAATATCTTCGGGATTTCTTTTCAAGTCTTGACTCTATCTTTTGATCTTTGACTTTCTCCTCGGATTCCTCTTCTAGCTAACATCTAAAACCTGTAAAATACTCACTAAAAATACCAATATTACGCGCAAAAGCTTAATAAATCAAAAATGCTAGAATTAAAAGAGGAAAATCATATTATTGCATATTTAGTCCAAAAGTCTATCGAAATGATTAAATAAACACCAAAAATGATGTCTCCTAAGGGTCGAAAATAAGAACATTTAAGGAGACATCAATCACCTGTCCAATTCCCTTTTTCATCTTTCATATTACAGATACAGTTAAATCTTTTCTTCTGCCTGTAGACGCAAAGAAATATTTTGTATTTTTGACACCATTTTTAATCCACAAATCTCTTGCCCAGTCAGCCCAGAATGTTTCTTCTTGATTCCACATTTCTTCTAGTTCCAGTTTGATTTTATCTTCCAAATTAGGGTTATGAACAGATACATGGTCATTCTGAATATTTTCGAGTATCTTCTGGTATTCATTAATCTTCTTCCTGTTGTTAACAAAGGTTTTCTGCTCCAGCAAGTAAGAGACGAATATGTAGCATCCTTTTTAATGATAAAATCCTGAATAGTATCAATACCACGACCACTGTCCCGTGAATTTTCTACCACCTCTCTACATTGCTTATTTTCCAACCACCTAGATTCAGATATAAATTAACGTTTGTTTTTAATTTTTGAAGTATTATTTTGAATATTAAAGAGGAGTGTGATCTCATCCGACAGCTGGCGGGACTTGTAAAATAAATTTTGGGAAAAGATTGCACCGGGATTCCGATGCCAATCCCCTATCGAGTTTTTCTTTGACGTTTCCCCCCTCCGATTCATTATTCGAGCATGTATAAAAACATCCTTTAGCTGAAAGGTCAATAAGGCCATTATTATTGATAAACTGGTTGAACCTTATCACGCGGTCAAGATTAGGAGCAATTTTACTAGATTTTTCTGAAGATTTTGTAATGTCGTCAAAGTCTCTGATAAATAAAACTGGTTCGACTATATTTGTTCTCCATAAAGTAAGACAATCCCATATTTTAACCCTTTTCGTTTCGTTAGTAGGAGCATACACAAACACAATATACCAAGAACTACTACTGGATTCATCGATTTTAGCGATAACAAAAGAAGCATTTGAGTTTACACCTCTTAACTTGACATTGTCCTTCCAACGTAATAGAATACCCCTAGACCTAAAAGGATTTTCCTCTTGGGCGACTATGTGCAGATTATAAAGAGATTTTAAATTATTACAAGATTTCACATCCTTCCTCCTAACCTTAGACTCTAGCAAACAGATAACAGAAACATCAAACTTAGCAGTTAGGGACCTTAACACTTTTTTTGTCATGGGTGCCCTAGCTCACTAACAGTTCTAAACTAGTATATTATCCATCATTCTCGACCACCTTAGGAGACTGGACGCCGTCCTTTAGAATAAAAGGTCTAATGTTTTCCTTCACGGGCAGGTCTCGGGTACTAACAACATCGTCCTCTGTGTCACTGTCGCTGCTCATATCACCTCTCAAATTACTCTCACAATCTGTTAGAATTTTAAAGTTTCCTTTGGTTCGGCTTACCCTCTTTCCTCTTAATACCTTTGCTAAAAAACATGCCTTTCTTTTTCATTAATTGAAATTTAAACTCACAACAGATTGAATAAAGGTCGTCCATGAAGCATAAAGACATCTTATCCTCCGTTTTGTTATTTTTACCTCCACACTCACCGCTACCAAGAGAAGCGTAGGGTACATTAAAGTTAATACTTTTTGCACCAACAATCATTGCGTCAACTATCTTGGCGCCAAATGTCTCTGGGCCAATGGTCTTTGTGCTAACGATCCCTAACTATCTTTGCGCCAACAATCTCCGTGCTAAACATTCTTATCAATAATTTTAACGCCAACGATCTTTGCAATCCACCATGCCTTAGTTTTCTTATCTTCCCAATATGAATTGATTAGCCTAAAAAACCAAAGATGATTCGTTTCTTCCTCTTGTTCAAGAGTAATTTTAAACAAATTTACAGATAATTATTCGAAAAGGATTCGGCACTAAATACCCCAAGTATCAAAAAATAGCTTTTTGAATTACACCCAACAGAAATAAACGAGTAGAACTAATCTTAGACAAGAAACTAAATTCAATTTTTTGTGGTTTAATGGTCATTAAATTGGTAGCAAGCTCAAGGATTTCAAATTTGTAAAGCATTTCATTATTATTTTTTGCAAGAGGTAGTGCATGGTTTTGCTTTGTAGCCATGATAATAGATGTTATATGAAGCAAAGGAAAATAAGAGGGTTGATAGTAAACTAGTGCACACATTATGTACATTTGGGCATTTTATTTTAAAAATATCTTTGTATAAAAGGTAAGACCCCCACTTTGAAGGTCCCTAATACAACCTCAAAAATTTAGGAGAGACATATCGTAAGATGTGTGTCACGAGAAAATTCCCAGCACTATTGTTGAGGAATCCGTTTTCCGTGGGATTTAAAACCCTATAGTAGTCACTACCACATATCTTAGTATTTTAATATATTGTTACTACTATTTCATTTAAAAAAATATCACATTTATATCATTATGTTGTACTTCTTCCATAGTTGGTTCTTTAGTAAGTTCATTAGTCATTTCATTGGTAACTTTTGGTCTTATACAGTGAAAAGCTATATTTGGTATGTACGGTTCTGGGTCATGTTGGCTGAACAATTGTGTGTAATAACTTTGAAAGCATCCACTTACTTCTGATATATCTTCCTTCCACGAGCCTGTATGATCATGAATTCTCAAAGTTCTGTTGACTGACAAGTGGAAAAACTTAGTATTTTGGTCTCCGCATCTAAGCCAGGTTTCACGTGATCTGCCCGCCCAGTATTGTTCCTTATTTTTGTACAGAATTTGTATCTACTCCCCATTCTGTTGTTCCTTTCTCAATGTTATATCCGTTGGTACCTGGTTAGACAAATTTACTAATTTATCTTGCATTATGTGTATTTGGGTTTGATTATTCTTGAAAGTTAGTAGACTACAGTTCTTGAGATGCCGAATAGTTGATTATTGTTTATGAATGAATAGAAGTATAGATTTCACCTTACCTGGTGTTCACCAACCTTGTTGGATAATGTCTTTACATTGCAGATGGGTTGTCCAGTATGATTCACAATTTAAAAACTTTTAACCCTGTACCTCGTTCACATCAAGTTGTAATAGTAAAGAGATTGGTCGGAGCCTATCTCTGCTTATATAAACACTTGTGCATTCAGGAATTGAAGTAACCAATTAGTTGAAACTAATGCTCTGTCCCATCTTTCTTTGACTAGGTCATTATCTATTCTTCGATTTGTCCAAGTGTAGTAGCATCCATATAAGGGCAATTCAATTAGGCAATTATTGTTTATACAAGATTTAAAGGTCTGAATGTGTGCATTATTAACTGGATGTTTACTGCATTATTCTTGTGGACCAATTACTTCATTATAGTCTGATATAGTTAGCTTCCATTATGTAATGGAGGTTCAAAGATTTAATCTCCCATCATATTAGTCGGAGCATGAACGCAAATCATATAATAGGGAAAATTGTGGTCATTTATATGCACTATAACCAAATAGAGACTGACACGGACTATATAAATATTTACAAAAGTCTACCAGACCAGCAAAATATCCCTTGAGTGACCTCTAGTACCCTGAGGGCTATGTTGTAGATCTCCCCGCCTAGGCGCGCCTAGGCGCCGCCTAGGCGTCAACTCCCCCCTCAGCCGCTTACGCCTAGTTAAAATTCTAGGCGTTTTTTCCTAGCGTCTTAGTCGCCGTGGAATAGGCGCCTAGCCCGTCTAGGCACCGATTGATGGCAAAAAATAGCCGCCTATGCGCCGAATAATGGAAAAACATGCCCGCATAGACCTTTTTGTTTCTTATTCTTGAGAATTCTTTAGTTGATATTATAACTCAATTTTTAGTATTTTTATATTTACTATAGTGTTGTTAGATGAATTGTATAACTTAAATAGTTACAATTGCTATAATTACTACATATATTACTAAATATACAAAATTACACATTGGGATTCAAAACCGTAAAATTTCGCCTAGGCCCCGTCTACTCCGCCTAGGCGCTAGGCCCCAGTCGACCGCCTATCCCCCCAAACCTAGATGTACAGCATAACCTGAGGGTCGTGAACAAAAGAATTTTTATAATTTATTTTATTAATGACCGTCCGAGAACCTTTGGAGTAAAACATTGTTTTAAAAAAGCAAGTTATCCCGGGTTTCAACTTATCAAACGTGGACCTGAGTACAGATAATGTCAAGGGGGCCTGAATGCCTGACAGTTCCAGACTATTAAACTCATTGTAGGCCGTCGGACGTCTTAGGGGCAGTCTGGATATCCCATGTAAAACTAATGTTATAAAAACCACACCTCCAGTCACTTTGTGCAAATTACCTTGTACCATGCTAACCCTATTCTTACTATTTATATAATTTTACCGAACCCATAATTTCCTCATTACTACCTACTCTACTCTGACATGTGCAGGACCAAGCTTGCTTTTCTTATCCCATATTTCACAAGGATAAAAAAGAGGACTAGCCCAATAATCCCCCTCTAAGAGTCCAATATGTTACTATTAGTGACTTTATAAGACCATTTTCAGTAGATGCGTTAAATGAGATAAAAGTTAAAAAAATATAGTATAGGAGCAAATTGCTTACTCCAACAGACACGTTAAATTATGGGACCCACAAATACTACACGGTAAATTTTCTCTTGTATGCGCTATTTCTAATGCATCTCTTTTCATACAATAAACACTTTAATATTATTTTATTAATATTTTATTAATTGTAAATAAAACATAAATTAATTTAAATGCAATTAAGTATAAACTTAAAAAATTATAAATTATAAAATGACAAGATTAGATCATTTTTTTTGGACAATTGAAATTAAATCAAGTTTTTTTTTCTTTTTCTTTTTTTTTATTATTTTAGATTTTTAGTAATAAAAATTATATATATCATTTAATAATTGAATATATATTTTTATTTAAATCATTAATTTTTTAAATAAAAATATAACTTCAAATATGTAATAAACATAAATATATTGTAAGCAAAAATAATATATAATAATTTAATATTTTATTTAAATAAAACCAAAATTAAATATTATAATTTTATTTTTAATATTATTTATATTATTGTAAATATATAATTGAAAATTAAAATTAGATATATTATTATCATAAAAGTTATAATATTATAAATTAATAGTAAATATGAAGTATAAGTATAGAGTAACTAAACCAGTAAAATTGGAAATGGATGCAGTAAATTTATAAAGTAGTTGAATTTTAATGTGGTATAGTAAAATATGTAGTATAAAGAGATGGTCTAATGGGATAAGAAAAAGTCCATCATGTTAGTAGGTCCTAGGGCTGAGCATGATTTTGGGTTTGGGTAATGGGGATAAAAAAGGGGATAAAAAAAAGAGGGATAATGGGTATTTTTAACATTGGCCCAAGGTTAACTTGGGCCTACCATTTAATTAATTGGACCCGTCCAAATACCACCGGGCTTCTCTTTGCCTTCATAACATCGGGTTGGACCCGACCAACCCGACACTGTTCATCTATAAAAAAAAAATACAAAACGTTAAATCAGATCTAATTGATTCATTTCCCTTCTCGGCTTCTCTTATACGCTACTTTACTCTTCTCTCTTCTTCTATGACGAAAAAGGAGAACCCTACCTAAGCCATCAAATCTCTCTATCCTTCTGAGTTCTGATCTTCACATAAACCTATATGCCTATATCTTGTACTATATTATTAATCTTCTTATCTTCTCTGCCGATTACACCTTAACCATGGGTCAACATTTATTGAAGCCGTGTTTGGTTGTTGGGTTCGAGAGCTTTCATTTAATGTGGCCTGAAAAGCTCCTCTTTGAGGTCTGATGTAGCCGTTTTTGATCCTTTCAATAATGTGTTGCCTTATTCTCAATTGATTAGCTATGGGTTTTTGCCTATATATTGGGGGTTTTTCAGATTTAGCAAAGGCACACCATTTCAAAGGTATTTCTATATTCTGTTCTCAATCTATTTTTTTTTTCAGTTAGTTATTCCGTAATTTTTTTAACTTAACCTGTTAATATGAAATGTTTAGTCGGTTAATAAAAACCGATAATTAATGCCTTGAAGCTGACTATGCAGAGGATTTAGATTACCAGCATCTCATGTAATTCACACTGTTGGGCCTATATATGTTTACAACTTCCTATGATGATTTATGTTTCTATTTCTTTACAGAAACAATTTGGATGTAGCCAAAGCAAACAATATTAAATATATTGCATTTCCCGCAATATCATGTGGAGTATTTGGGTAAGTTCTTGCGGAGTATATTTTCAATAGAATTTCAAAATATGATTCTAATTACATGATATAGATAATGTTAAAAAGCTATACTGAAGCAATGATATGGCTTCCTCATAGCTTGATGACTTATGATCAATTTACATAATAAATATTTGATTACTTTTCTCTTTATATTTCTTATATACTAACATTCTGAAGAGTTACATTATAATATGCTCATTTAAAGGTATGAACTTACTAAAGCTTAGTGGAAACATTGTTGGAGTTCATAAGGTAAGTCACGGGTAAAGTTTTTTTTTATTTTCATACGATTGATTATATTTAATATTTTCATATATGATTTAACTTAAGATCGGATTATATTTATTTAATATATTCATCACATGTTCAATTAAACCTATTTCAAATTACAAACGAATATTGTAGATAAAACACGAAATAAATACTTATTAGGGAGTTCGTCAAATACACAAGTTTAATTATTCTATTTTTATCAACTATCTGAAGGAATCGCAATACCAGATATATCAAATATACGCAACGGAAAATATATTGCAATCCTAAGCCAATCTAGTTGCAATTTAAGAATTTAAACAGAAACAAAGAATTCGATTACATACCTTAATCCGTTGTATGAGAATCGAATTGCCCAGTGACTAACTTAGCTTCAAAAACTTGAAGCCTCCACGCTTTGCACACCGAGCTTTAATCCATGCTTTCAGAATCAAAATTCTGACTTGGAAACCAAAAAAAAACCTTTTACTTTCTTGTGGAGTTTTTTCTTAAAGAAAAACTGATGAGAAGTCATTCTTGTATATTGACTTTCATTATCTTATAAAACCCCCAACATAAGAAAATGAAAAGACAAGAATAGGAAAAGTCAGGAACGTATAATGAAAGTGATTATCTTAATAATCTAGTCCATTACCACTTGTGAAGTCGATTTGGACCTTCTACATTATACAAAAACAATTGACTAGCCTAGTGGTTAGTGACACATTTCACACTACTAGAGGTCCGTGGTTTGATCCACAAACTTGTCAATTTTTTCCTTTTCCCTTTTGTCTTAGTTCGGTCTTAGCAAATTAATATACCAATATTCCAAGTATATATTTAATTGATATTTATTATCTAATAATAAAATTAATTAACGACATGAAGCAAGATCAATACACTCGTTAGTGTGCGACTACGTGGGTTCATCGTTTAAACCGGTAGTATTTAACTTAATTAACTGCTAATCGAGGTTGGCGTCTAACAACACTCCCCAACGACCGGATAACGTGAAGTAACTCTATACAAATAACCCGGTAAAGGATCATACATGTACTCCCTCTATCTTTACAGCTCCGGATCATCCTGAGATATGGTACAACTGTCAAATCCCATTAGAAAATCAACTATGTTACACGTCGATTATCAACGATTGACGAATGACCTAAGAAACTCCTTTCTTCATTCATTCTATCACCTTAGCCAAGGATTCGATACAATCGTTATAATCTTATGACATCGTAGAGCTCAAACTCTTTACCTAGAGTTGATAGATTCCATCTTGACTCATCCCTAGGAGCATATATACTTAGCTATGTCCAATATCCTTTCGACTAGCATTATGACACACTAGTAGTCCAGTATCAAAACATAACAAGCACATACACAACTATAGTGATGATCTCAGGTCAAAGGATTAGATGCATAAAATTCCTTCTAGAGATTAACCTACTTGACAGTTCAAGGTAATTAACCATTAGGAATCTCTATTTTTAGTCGGTTCGATAATCACATCTATATGTGCATTATCTATGCACCTAACTCGGTAAACGAGAACTACCGATATTTATCCAATAAATACTTGTTAGCTACATATTAATCTAACTGGATCATCGAGGTCCTAACTCGATGATCCTACGTTTAAGAACAAGTCTAGATTAAGTCCTATAAGCTAGATTCTCATTATCATAACACTTTATGATATCTAGTTCGTAACTTAATCAAGGATTTGCCTTTATATTATGTAGATTAATACCACAATCATAAAGGCTTGCCATAGATTCAAGGAAACAATTTCTTTAATCAAAACTGTAGGGATAACTATTATCGTGTACAGTAAACACTTGTGTTCAATTCATTACAAGACGATCGGGGCTAGGGCATAATTCCAACAATCTCCCACTTGGCCTAGACCCAATCGTTCAAGTACCATAATTCATAAACAGTTTGTTCTCATCAGACTCTTCTGATAGACAACTTAGATGAATAGATATACATCGTGTTCCTTCCTTCTACCTATTTAATGTGAACATATTCATGTTCAATTATATCTCGAATCAAGCGGTACTATTGCAGAATTTGTTTGGATCTATAGTTTATTCTAGGTTTCTTTAATCATACAATATCTCAAATATTGTCATTGTATAAAGAAACAATATCTACATTGTGAAACTACACTATGTATATATAAAGAACTATTTTATCCAAACCACTGGCATAGTTGCATCTTATGCTGCTATGTATTCTACTTCTAGTAACCGAAATCTGCTACAGTGTTTTGATTGGAACTATTCCAATTCACTTCTCCTCTATATAGACACAACCATATTTTGATTTGCTATCATCCACGTTTGAAGCAAAACAAGCATCTATATACCCAATTAGCTTCAACTTATATTCTCCACATATGAGGAATTGGTCCTTAATACTTCTGAAGTACTTAAGGATAGTCTTTACTACTTTCCAACATTTCTCATCAAGGTTACCTTCATACCTACTCGCTACTCCTAGCGTGTAGTGTACTTTAGATCTTATACATTTTTCATGGTGTGTCAGATAGACCCTTATTGTTTTAACAAATAGGACTATACACATTCATTCTCTTACTTTTAGGGTCCTAGAACAAACCCTAACATTAAGAGTAACTCCAAAGCCTATTGTCGAATAGATACTCTTGGAATTTCCATGCGATACTTCTAAAAAAGTATAAATGTAGTAAGATTGATATAGGTCGAGTAGCTTCTTTGATCTATCTCTGTAGATCCCAATTCAAAGAATATAAGCTACTATCCTAAATATTTCATGGAGAACTATTTAACAATCAAAAACTTGGTTAATTTCTTGGTTGGTATATCATATCCCTATGTGATAATATGTCATCTACATATTACACTAGGAAGATGAGCGTACTCCCACTAGTCCTTTGTACTCTTATGACTCTTACTCTAAAATTATAAAATCAAACTATTTGATTGTATAAAAGAGAGTAATCCAACTTAGTGACATTTACTGAATCCATTAAATGGATTTTTGGAACATACATATTTTATTATGAATAAATGGCAATATGGGACCTTTAGGATTGGTCTTAAGGACGTCATAGACTCCCATTTAGTGAAAACTATTTTCACATGATATTACCATATCTCATAATAATAGTATGTAGTTACCAATAGTAGAATCTGAAATAAACTAAGCATTATTATGAGAAAAGGAATTCACTACAATTGATGGTTTCCTTTTGATTTAAACGCATAGCAATTAGAAGGACGTTATAGGTCTCTACCTTACCGTCTACTCCAATCATTTCCCTAGCACCCATTTACTATAAATGGATCTTATATCTATTAAAGATTCAACCAAATTACTATACTTTGTTGATCCTTATAGACACTAATTCAGATTCTATGGTTCTTAACCACTTGTCACTATTTAGACTAGTCATAGCCTCTTCATAGGGATTTAGGATCATCACTTGATGGGGTTTTCATCTATATGATTTCCTCATCAAACTATCACCATTATTACAATTGATTTTGGTGTATGATGATATCTACATAACCTATAGGAAGCTTGTGTACAATAAATTCTTCTTTCTATTGATTTGTTAACTTCCTTTTTCCAAGAAAGGTTCATGAATCGTCCCTAATCCTCAAAGTGTGAGACTTGAACCTTAAATGAAACTATTAACTCATCAAGGAAAGAAAGACTGGCATGCATCGGATGCTCTTTAGCTTGTATAAATAACTCTGAAATCTTTATTTCATTATAATCTATTTCCACATTATGAATTCCTTCACTATGGAATTCCAATCTATAAAGGTTGTCTTCCTTACCACAAACCCTTTGTGTTCAGAATGGTGTGGAAATATTACCTCGTTATTTTATTTGGGTATCCAACAAATCTATATTTGAAAGATATCAACTCAAGCTTAGCCATCATAAGTCGTTTAGTATAAATCAAACATTTCAAAATCTACATTTTAAGGTTTGATTTATATCATCTCCATACCACATATGGATTTTATCGACTGTTTAGTGGGACCTAAGAGTTCATTAAATATGAAATTGACTTTAAAACATAATCCCATAGGAATATTTAAAATCTAGTGAATCACTGAGACAAAATCTAATTTTGTCATAGATAATCTATTAATTCATTGCTAAGATATTCACATATACAAGTTGGTATCTTACTTCCTTCATACTCTTATATACTTGCTTTCAACTTCACTCAATAGTAATTTGAACATTTCAAATTATTTATATTGGTGTTACATTTGTAAACACATCTATATCTGTTATATAGTTTGTGAAGGAGATGAAGTAAGAATATCTATCTTTGGCTAAAGTTTAGACTGACCACATATATCAACATATAGTGGACATAAGAACTTATTAACATTGTCTCCATTTTCATCAAAATGAGATTTAGTCATATTTCATCGAGATAAGTCTCACAAGTTTCACATGATTCAAAATCATATTCTTCAAGGAAATCTTCCTTGTGAAACTAGTAAACTTTATTTTTTTTCTCACAGTTTATGACTTAGTCTATAACACCAAAGATAAGGTTTGATTAATACGATTATCTATTTCGATTTATGACCAGAAACAACTATAACACTATTACATAGTTACTTTAGGCAATTATAATCACCATATTGTAAGTATCCAATGGGGTGTAATTCATCACTATGAAAAAATCCATTGGTCATTTTATATTACATTAATACACCATAACTATCTTATGATCAAATGACCATTTTGTTCGAAAACAAGTTTACGAACAAAAATACAGTTTTCTTACAATATGTTTTGCCATATGCATCTTTGAAGAATTAGTTATTACAATTGTGGTTACAACAATTGCTCCATTACCGAAATTGTAATTTAACTTCTCTTATTCTTGTTTGTCTATTAATCTTTAGAGTACGCAACATTTTGCATATTTCTAAACTACTACGAGTATCCAATACCCTTTCTGTGTAATTAATAGAAGTTCAAGAAATTACAGAAACAATTTCCATTAATGCACTTACCTTGTTTCTTGGTATTAGATAACTGGTATCTAGCGGTCATACAAAGTTACTTATACATCTTCTAAAGATATTTAAGGATTCATGGGAATATCATGCTTAAAATGTCTTTTGGAGTTCATAACTCATGGATACAAGAATATACAATCAGTACCATTACTAAGTTTGTATTACTTTAGACATGCATCATATACATTCTATGCATCCTCAAGAGACACTTTAGTCAATAGCTCATCGAACGTATCAATGAGTCTCATGTGCATAAGAAAGACTCTCAAGTTGCGGTCACAACTTTTGAGATTATCCAACCAACTTGGGATGATTTGAGAAGTGATTTAGCAGAAATATCAAGAAACCCAATATTAGGAAGAAAAGGAAATTATCGCTATAAGAACACTATTATATAACTGACAAGGATAAGGACTTTTATCCAAGAGATATATAATTGGAAATTTTAAAACATGAATGAGCCCCCTGGTTGTCAGGTCGTTTCTCACGCATAATTAAAATGAATATTGAAAACTTTAAAACATGAATGAGCCCCCTAGTAGTCAGGTCGTTTCTCACCCATAATTAAAGTGTGGTACATTACCTATTTTATCATATAAAATAAGAGACTCAAAACTATTTAGCCCCCTGGTAGTCAGGTCTTTTCAATTTAGCTTTGTTGAGTTAATCCATCCTATAATCGAATATTATCAATCTCACATCCTCTGGGTAGTCCAGACTAAAAATGTGAAATTAATTAATTAAATCCTATTATCAAACAATCTAGAGTTTTACAATTTATACTCGAACTACAAGTCTACCTGGTAGTCAGATCAAAACTTATAAACTTAACAAACTTGAAACTCTAGTTGCGATGGACAAGTCTCATGAAATATCTTATGTGTCATTTAATAAACTCAATAATTTTAATGTCAAGTGAGAATACCTTAGAATTCAAAGTCTAAGAGTTGGGGTGGAAACCAAATGATCATATCAAAAGACTGACCGAAAAATTATAGTTATACAAATTTTCTTAAAAAAAAGAAATTGCTTTGTAACAAAAAAAAAACAAACTTTTAGGACTTTCCATATCAGATAATATGATTTATCCTACTGCTCAATTGTTTCCTGGAAAAAGAATTTCTTTAACAAGAATATTACGTAACAGCAAATTACATAATATCATCCGATTAAAAATAAATAAATAAAATAAATTGTGTCTCGCTATCACCACCGATAACTTATATACACAACATGTTTTCTTTTAAATGTAAAAAAAAAACATCAAGCACATATGAACACCTCATACATGTCCAACTTTTCTTTCAATTGTCTAACGTTTAGACATATAAAGCAAGACAAAAAAAACTTTTTCATTCACTGCAGCCGTTAAAGAAAAAAAAAATTGTTTCAACTTCTCTCTCCCTAAGGTACTGATGTGTACTAAAACATCACATAAACCAAGTAGGATAGCAGCTTAGAAATTCACAATTTGTAAAGCACACAAACAATTCATAAAGCACAGTAACAATTACAGTATATCCTTCAATTGAAAAAATGATAACGGAAGCACGGTAACATATGTGATGTATCACAGTGGTAATGTCTTCCTTATTTTAATTAAACGTAAACTCTTTAAGAATAAAAAAAATAATAAGGATGATAATACAGACAATTATTACCACAGAAGCTAACGTAAAGCCTTGTTCCCTTCTCAGCCGAACAATAGGAAAAATTACAAAAACAAAATTTACATATATTATCCGATAATATACTTGTTAAAATTCTTAAATCGCAACAATTGGCTCTGATACCAATTGAAAGAATCGCAATACCAGATATATCAAATATACGCAACGGAAAATATATTGCAATCCTAAGCCAATCTAGTTGCAATTTAAGAATTTAAACAGAAATAAAGAATTCGATTACATACCTTAATCCGTTGTATGAGAATCGAATTGCCCAGTGACTAACTTAGCTTCAAAAACTTGAAGCCTCCACGCTTTGCACACCGAGCTTTAATCCATGCTTTCAGAATCAAAATTCTGACTTGGAAACCAAAAAAAAACCTTTTACTTTCTTGTGGAGTTTTTTCTTAGAGAAAAACTGATGAGAAGTCATTCTTGTATATTGACTTTCATTATCTTATAAAACCCCCAACATAAGAAAATGAAAAGACAAGAATAGGAAAAGTCAGGAACGTATAATGAAAGTGATTATCTTAATAATCTAGTCCATTACCACTTGTGAAGTGGATTTGGACCTTCTACATTATACAAAAACAATTGACTAGCCTAGTGGTTAGTGACACATTTCACACTACTAGAGGTCCGTGGTTCAATCCACAAACTTGTCAATTTTTTCCTTTTCCCTTTTGTCTTAGTTCGGTCTTATATTAGAATATTAAATTGTGCTAGCAAATTAATATACCAATATTCCAAGTATATATTTAATTGATATTTATTATCTAATAATAAAATTAATTAACGACATGAAGCAAGATCAATACACTCGTTAGTGTGCGACTACGTAGGTTCATCGTTTAAACCGGTAGTATTTAACTTAATTAACTGCTAATCGAGGTTGGCGTCTAACAACACTCCCCAACGACCGGATAACGTGAAGTAACTCTATACAAAGAACCCGGTAAAGGATCATACATGTACTCCCTCTATCTTTACAGCCCCGGATCATCCTGGGATATGGTACAACTGTCAAATCCCATTAGAAAATCAACTACGTTACACGTCGATTATCAACGATTGACGAATGACCTAAGAAACTCCTTTCTTCATTCATTCTATCACCTTGGCCAAGGATTCGATACAATCGTTATAATCTTATGACATCGTAGAGCTCAAACTCTTTACCTAGAGTTGATAGATTCCATCTTGACTCATCCCTAGGAGCATATATACTTAGCTATGTCCAATATCTTTTCGACTAGCATTATGACACACTAGTAGTCCAGTATCAAAACATAACAAGCACATACACAACTATAGTGATGATCTCAGGTCAAAGGATTACATGCATAAAATTTCTTCTAGAGATTAACCTACTTGACAGTTCAAGGTAATTAACCATTAGGAATCTCTATTTTTAGTCGGTTCGATAATCACATCTCTATGTGCATTATCTATGCACCTAACTCGGTAAACGAGAACTACCGATATTTATCCAATAAATACTTGTTAGCTACATATTAATCTAACTGGATCATCGAGGTCCTAACTCGATGATCCTACGATTAAGAACAAGTCTAGATTAAGTCCTATAAGCTAGATTCTCATTATCATAACACTTTATGATATCTAGTTCGTAACTTAATCAAGGATTTGCCTTTATATTATGTAGATTAATACCACAATCATAAAGGCTTGCCATAGATTCAAGGAAACAATTTCTTTAATCAAAACTGTAGGGATAACTATTATCGTGTACAGTAAACACTTGTGTTCAATTCATTACAAGACGATCGGGGCTAGGGCATAATTCCAACACTATCATGGTTCACACCAAGAATCTAGGCATGCTAAAATATTAAAAAAGAAAAGAACAGTTGAATTTATTAATTCTCAAAAACGATTTTTTCATAAATTTATTTTTAAACATAAAGAATCAGAGTATCGAACTATAGAAAATATTAATGAAGATATTGATAGTGTATATATCGATAGTGATACTAAGTATGTGAATATTCATGTGTAATATGATACAATAAATTATCTCAATAAATTTTTATAAATGTTGATTTCCTGAACTTTAATGTGAAACTATTTATATAAAATTTGTTTTCAAAAACAATTTATATATAATGTTGATTAGCTACTGGTTAGGTCTTAGTCATCCAATCTAGTGATGTAGGTTTTAACCGAGTCAATAACTCCGAGTCCAAGTAGCTCACCCCTATATAACAATTTTTTTAATTAAACTATAAAAGTCCCCATTTTTGTTTCTCGCCTTAGGTAACCGGGACGCTCGGGCCGGCCCTGAGTTTCCATATAGCAGTATGATGAGTCAAAGGCAAAGAGGTATTATTGCCATGCTTATAGTCAAGGTCCGACCAAAGTCATACCCTAACTTATATATGAGAGTTTCATTTAAAGAGTACTTCAAGGTAACAAATCCAATCGTAATTACATGATAAGGCTAAGTCCAACAAGTTCCCGATTATTTAGCTACAATTGGGAATCAAACCTCTACCCTATTTCATATCATAACTCTCTAAAACAGTTTTGTTCCAACAGCTTCCCAATTTTCAGCTTCCTAATTCTAAAAGTTATATTCTTATTTTATTCTAAAAAAGTTTAAATAATTATTTTTTTTTGCTCAAAATTAATTTATCATCTTTTACTATAATGTTTAAAAAAAATTAGATTTGTTTAGTTTTTATAAATAATTTAAATATTTGTTTATTGAATTGGGTAGCTAACTTTTTGTTAGCTACATGTAGCTAAAGTTTTAAGAAAATTGGGAACCTAATAATAGGGGGTCTATTGGAGCTCAATTTTCTCCTATTCTATGCCCAATTGTAGCTTTTAGCTACAAAAGCTACAATTGGGCACCCATTGGACTTAGCCTTACCTAACCTTAGTAATACTCAAAACGTTTGAAATAATCTGAACATACCCAGTAGTAATAGTATAAAAGGATTCGCTTAATACCTTTTCAATTTGATTACACCATCGAACAGGAGTGAGTCCATCTGAAGTTGCAGGCATCGTGTGTGTTTCCAACACTTAACAACTATTTTAGAACTATGTCGGTATGTATGATTCGTAGGTAGTACTATGAATCAGATGAAGAAATTGCTAAACAAAGTATGAAAAAAGTGTAGATCTATGGATGAACTCTAACGCGGCGGAAAACTTAGAGAGAGGTCTTAGAGAGAGAGTCTGAAAGATTCTTTTTCGGAATATCCATTTTACCATTACTTAATTTCATTTAAAGATAAAAACAAGGGTGAATTACCCAAGGGGTCTTGGGGACCATCTTAGAGTCATATAGGAACCAAGTGGATTCTCTGTTCTACTTAGAGGCCTCAAAAATGACAAATACCATTACTACCCTTATAGTGTATATAAGACAAAAAAAATAGATTCTTCTCTCTCCTCCATTAACATTACTCTCTCTCCTCCATTACCATTAATCTCTCTCCTCCTTTATTAATTTTTCTCTCTCCACTGTCATTAACTATTAATAATTCCAGCTCCGACCTCCGACCTCCGGCCACCGAACACCTCCGACCACCACCGACCACTGCCGGAAAAAGTACTGAGCATGAAAAAAGTACTGAGCATAAAGTACTGAGCATGGAAAAAGTGTTGAGCATAAAGTACTGAGCATGGAAAAAGTGCTGAGCATAAAGTACTGAGCATGGAAAAGTACTGAGCATAAAGTACTGAGCGTGAAATTTTTTACTGATTATCAAAAAAAGTGCTGATTATTCGAATTTTTTATTAAGTAAATATACTGAGCATGATCGTTTAATCAATAAAAGTGTTGAGCATGCTCGTTTAATAAAAAAAAGTGCTGAGCATTTCTCGTATAATTCAGTAAAATTGCTGAGCATTTCTAGTATAATCAGTAAAAGTACTGAGCATTTAGACAAAAGTATAGAGTTTAATACAAAAATCTATTTTACATTACAAAAATAAAATTATTACAATGAAAAAATAAAGTTGCAGAGAATTGCAGCAAAATCAACTTATTAATACAATCCTTTCATCAAACATGTGGTGGGCAGAATGGAGAGTTGTATTATGACAAAGACTTAACATAGAAGGCATAGTTGTTTCCATTGGGATCTTAGTTTTCCATAAAGACTTCAATATCAAACGTGGAGATATAGTGAGGATTCCAGCAGTTTAAAACTAACCTTGTAGCAGATCTCGAAGCTTCATTGCCGGAACTCATGGCCGGATCTCGAAGTTGTGCGAACCAAGCCTCCGTCCACGGCGTGACTCGCACCACCGTGTGTCTTCTCCAGCAGCTTCATTACCGGAACTCATGGCCTCGCACCACCGTGAGTCTTCTCCAGCAGCCATGACATCGAGCTCCACGATCTCCTTCACTCGGCGGCTTCGTCTTCTTCACAAAGGATGGCCGGAGCTCCACCGCGAGTCTTCTCCAGCAGCCATGGCTTTGGACGAAGAAGAGAGCGTTGATTTTTTTTACATGGCTTCGTCTTCTGCACCAAGCTCGATCCAGTCCTTGCAAACGGAGCTCAAACCACCACCTTGCACCACCACCTTGAACCACCGCCGGGAAAATACAAAAGCTTGGAGAAAAAGAAAAGCTGCGTGAACGTTTAGGAAATAAGGAGAGAGGAGAGAGAAGAAAATAATTAGGGTTTTAAAATATTTCTAAATAAAAATAGTATATATATAGTAGAGAAAAACAAAAGAGGGTAAAATGGTAAATGAGATTTTGATTTACAGTGTTAATTTTTAAGTGTGGCCTTTAGTTAGAAGAGTTAATCCAAGGGGTCTTGTTAGGTCCCGGGGTGGTGTGGTCAAGACCCCTTGGGTAATTTTCTCTAAAAACAATCCAGAGAATTAGAAACCATAATTACGTCTCATCTTTTATGCCACCAAACAGGTAAACAATCCTGTAAAACTAAACAAAACAACATAATTTTATCAATCAACCCGCACATGCTACAAGAAGTAAAGCCACCTCACTAAGAAAAGACATGATAAAATTCTTGGAAATTTTGGGAGCTGCTTGTTGTGGTTGAATGTACGTACGTTTAGTAGACACTTCTATCTCTCCAACGTAGTACTTTCTCATGTGCTCTCTAGCAGAATCAGTATGACCAATATTTTCAAAATCATCAGTTGCATCCTTTCCTGAATATATGTTGCATCGCATAGTTAGTCCCTCGTGTAGCCAAAATAGGCACATATATTCATAGTTTTCAAAATAAATCTATAATTTCACCTAACCACATCGACTATCAACACAATTTACACTATAATAATATCATTATTCTTTTTTAGATGATGGTGGGCGATTAGCTTGTATTAATATTAGTATGAGGTAGTCGTTTTTAGCTTCTTAGTTGCTATCTTTAGCCTTTTGGCTTAGGTAGGTAACTCTCTTGTATAGTGTACAGTTTTTTTATTAATACAACCGTTTACCTAACCCAAAAAAAAAATATCATATCACAATTCACAACATTACCAGTTGCAGCAAGCATCACTTCATCGCCTCCAGGATGATCATTCATAAATGGAGTTACGTCATAAACCTATAAATTTAATTGGCAAGTTAAATTGGTTGCCATGTGAAGGAATCGCAATAGTAGATATATCGAATATATGCAGCGGAAAAATATTGCAATCCTAAAGCATCTAGTTGCGATTTAAGAATTTAAACGAAAAAAAAACGATTACATACCTTAATCCGTTGTATGAGAATCGAATTGGTTAACTCCAGCTTCAAAAACTTGAAGCCTCCACGCTTTGCACACCGAGCTTGAGTCTTGCTTTCAGAATCAAAATTCTGACTTGGAACAAAAAACCTTTTTACTTTCTTGTGTGTGTTTTTTTTTTCTTGAAAAAAAACTAATGATCTGAATATAATGACTCTCATTATATTATAAAACCAACTGAAGAATATGAAAAGACAAAGAATATGAAAAGTCAGGAACGTATAATGAATTTAATTATCTAAATAATTTGGTCCATTACCACTTCTAAAGTGGACTTGGACCTTCTTTATTATACAAAAATACTTGACTAGCCCAGCGGTTAGTGACACATTTCACATTACTAGAGGTACGTGGTTCGATCCATGAACTCGTCAATGTTTTCCGTTTTTTTTCTTTTGTCTTAAATTGGTCTTATATTAGAATATTAATTTGTGCTAGCAAATTAATATACCAATATTCCAAGTATATAATTTATTAATACTTATTATCTAATAATAAGATTAATTAACGACATGAAGCAAGATCAATACACTCGTTAGTGTGCGACTACGTGGGTTCATCGTTAAACCGGTAGTAGTTAACTTAATTAACTACTAATCGAGGTTGGCGTCTAACAACACTCCCCAACGACCGGATAACATGAAATAACTCCGTACAAAGAACCTGGTAAAGGATCATACACGTATTCCCTCTATCTTTACAGCTCCGGATTATCCTGGGATATGGTATAACTGTCAAATCCCATTAGAAAATCAACTACGTTACACGTCGATTATCAACGATTGACGAATGACCTAAGAAACTCTTTTCTTCATTCATTCTATCACCTTGGCCAATGATTTGATACAATCGTTATAATCTTATGACATCGTAGAACTCAAACTCTTTACCTAGAGTTGATAGATTCCATCTTGACTCATCCCTAGGAGCATATATACTTAGTTGTGTCTAATATCCTTTCGACTAGCATTATGACACACTAGTAGTCCAGTATCAAAACACAACAAGCATATATACAACAGTAGTGATGATCTCAGGTCAAAGGATTACAAGCATAAAATTCCTTCTAGAGATTAACCTACTTGACAGTTCAAGGTAATTAACCATTAGGAATCTCTACTTTTAGTCGGTTCGATAATCGCATCTCTATGTGCATTATCTATGCACCTAACTCGATAAACGAGAATTACCGATATTTATCCGATAAATACTCGTTAGCTACATATTAATCTAACCGGATCATCGAGGTCCTAACTCGATGATCCTACGATTAAGAACAAGTTTAGATTAAGTCCTATGAGCTAGATTCTCATTATCATAACACCTTATGGTATCTAGTTCGTAACTTAATCAAAGGATCTGCCTTCATATTATGTAGATCAATACCATAATCATAAAGGCTTTCCATAGATTCAAGGAAACAATTTCTTTAATCAAAACTGTAGGGATAACTATTATCGTGTACAGTAAAACACTTGTGTTCAATTCATTACAAGACGATCGGGGCTAGGGCATAATTCCAACAATCTCCCACTTGGCCTAGACCCAATCGTTCAAGTACCATAATTCATAAATAGTTTGTTCTCATCAGACTCTTCTGATAGACAACTTAGATGAATAGATATACATCGTGTTCCTTCTTCTACCTATTTAATGTAAACATCTTCATGTTCAATTATATCTCGAATCAAGCGGTACTACTGCAGAATTTGTTTGGATCTATAGTTTATTCTAGGTTTCTTTAATCATACAATATCTCAAATATTGTTATTGTATAAAGAAACAATATCTACATTGTGAAAACCACACTATGTATATATAAAGAACTATTTTATCCAAACCACTGGCATAGTTGCATCTTATGCTGCTATGTATTCTACTTCTAGTAACCGAAATCTGCTACAATGTCTTGGTTGGAACTATATAGACACAACCATATTTTGATTTGCTATCATCCATATTTGAAGCAAAACAAGCATCTATATACCCAATTAGCGTCAACTTATATTCTCCACATATGAGGAATTGGTCCTTAATACTTCTTGAGTACTTAAGGATAGTCTTTACTACTTTCCAACATTCCTCATCAAGGTTATCTTCATACCTACTCGCTACTCCTAGCATGTAGTGTACTTTAGGTCTTATACATTTTTCATGGTGTGTTAGATAGATCCTTATTGTTTTAACAAATAGGACTATACACATTCATTCTCTTACTTTTAGGGTCCTAGAACAAACCCTAACATTAAGAGTAACTCCAAATCCTATTGTCGAATTGATACTCTTGGAATTTCCATGCGATACTTCTAAAAAAGTATAAATGTAGTAAGATTGATATAGGTCAAGTAGCTTCTTTGATCTATCTCTGTAGATCCCAATTCAAAGAATATAAGCTACTATCCTAAATATTTCATGGAGAACTATTTAACAATCAAAAACTTGGTTAATTGCTTGGTTGGTATATCATATCCCTATGTGATAATATGTCATCTACATATAACATTAGGAAGATAAGTGTACTCCCACTAGTCCTTTGTACTCTTATGACTCTTATTCTAAAATCATAAAATCAAACTATTTGATTGTATGAAAGAGAATAATCCAACTTAGTGACATTTGTTGAACCCATTAAATGTATTTTGGAACTTACATATTTTATTATGAGTAAATGGAAATATTAGACCTTTAGGATTGGTCTTAAGGGCGTCATAAACTCCCATTTAGTGAAAACTATTTTTCACATGAAATTACCATATCTCAAAATAATAGTATGTAGTTACCAATCGAAGAATCTGAAATGAATTAAGCATTTCTATCAAAAAGGAATTCACCATAATAAATGGTTTTCTTTTAATTTAAACGCTTAGCAATTAGAAGGACGTTACAGGTCTCTACCTTACCGTGAGATTCGATCCCAGGACCTCTTGGTCTCTGCGGAGTAACCTAACCACTAGGCCAACTATCAATCTCTCTATTAAATATTCAACCAAAGTACTATACTTTATTAATTCTTATAGATACAAATACAGATTTTATGGTTCTTAACCACTTGTCACTATCTAGACTAGTCATAGCCTCTTCATAGGGATTTAGGATCATCACTTGATGGGGTTATCATCTATATGATCCCCTCATCAACTATCACCATTATTACAATTGATTTTGGTGTATGATGATATCTATATAACCTATAGGAAGCTTGTGTACAATAAATTCTTCTTTCTATTGATTTGTTAACTTCTTTTTTTCAAGAAAGGTTCATGAATCGTCCCTAATCCTCAAAGTGTGAGACTTGAACCTTAAACGAAACTATTAACTCATCAAGGAAAGAAAGTTTGGCATGCATCAGATGCTCTTTAGCTTGTATAAATAACTGTGAAATCTTTATTTCATTATGATCGATTTCCACATTATGAATTCCTTCACTATGGAATTCCAATCTATAAAGGTTGTCTGCCTTACCACAAACCCTTTGTGTTCAGAATGGTGTGGAAATATTACCTCGTTATTTTCTTTGGGTATCCAACAAATCTATATTTGAAAGATATCAACTCAAGCTTAGCCATTATAAGTCGTTTAGTATAAATCAAACATTTCAAATTCTACATTTTAAGGTTTGATTTATATCATATCCATACCACATATGGATTTCATCGACTGTTTAGTGGGACCTAAGAGTTCATTAAATATGCAATTGACTTTAAAACATAATCCCATAGGAATATATAAAACCTAGTGAATCACTGAGACAAAATCTAATTTTGTCATAGATAATCTATTAATTCATTGCTAAGATATTCACCTATACAGGTTGATATCTTACTTCCTTCATACTCTTATATACTTGCTTTCAACTTCACTCAATAATAATTTGAACATTTCAAATTATTTATATTGGTGTTACATTTGGTAAACACATATATATCTGTTATATAGTTTGTGAAGGAGATGAAGTAAGAATATCTATCTTTGGCTAAAGTTTAGACTGACCACATACATCAATATATAGTGGACAAAGAACTCATTAACATTGTCTCCATTTTCATTAAAATGAGATTTAGTCATATTTCATTGAGATAAGTCTCACAAGTTTCATATGATTCAAAGTCATATTCTTCAAGGAAATCTTCCTTGTGAAACTAGTAAACTTTTTATCACAATTTATGACTTAGTCTATAACACCAAAGATAAAGTTTGATTAGAACGATTATCTATTTTGATTTATGAACAGAAACAATTCTACCACTGTTAAGTAGTTACTTTAGGCAATTATAATCACCATATTGTAAGTATCCAATGGGGTGTAATTCATCACTATGAAAAAACTCCATTGGTCATTTTATATTACATTAATACACCATAACTATCTTATGATCAAATGACCATTTTTTTCGAAAACAAGTTTACGAAAAAAAACAGTTTTCTTACAATATGTTATGCCATATGCATCTTTAAAGAATTAGTTATTACAATTGTGGTTGCAACAATTGCTCCATTACCGAAATTATAATTTAACTCCTCTTATTCTTATTTGTCTATTAATCTTTAGAGTATGCAACATTTTGCATATTCCTAGACTACTACGAGTATCCAATACCCTTTTCGAGTAATTAATAGAAGTTCAAGAAATTACGGAAACAATTTCTATTAATGCCCTTACCTTGTTTCTTGGTATTAGATAACTGGTATCTAAAGGTCATACTAAGTTACTTATACATCTTCTAAAGATATTTAAGGATTATGGGAAAATCATGCTTAAGATGCCTTTTGGAGTTCATAACTCATGGATACAAGAATATACACTTAGTACCATTACTAAGTTCGTATTACTTTAGACATGCATCATATACATTCTATGCATCCTAAAGAGACACTTTAGTCAATAGCTCATTGAACACATCAATGAGTCTCATGTGCATAAGAAAGACTCTCAAGTTGCAATCATAATACTTGAGATTACCCAACCAACTTGGGATGAATGGAGAAGTGATTTAGCAGAAATTTCGAGAAATCTAATCATAGAAGGTATAGGAAAACAATGCTTTAGGAACACTATTATATAACTGTCAAAGATATGGACTGTTATCTTAGAGATATATAATTGGAAACTTTAAAACATGAATGAGCCCCCTGGTAGTCAGGTCGTTTCTCACGCATAATTAAAGTGAATAATGAAACTTTAAAACATGAATGAGCCCCCTGGTAGTCAGGTCGTTTCTCATTCATAATTAAAGTGTGGTACATTACCTATTTTATCAAATAAAATGTGAGACTCAAAACTATTTAGCCCCCTGGTAGTCAGGTCGTTTCTATTTAGTTTTGTTGAGTTAATCCATCCTATAATCGGATATTATCAATACCACATCCTCTGGGTAGTTCAGACTAAAAACGTGAAACTAATAAGTAAATCCTATTATCAAACAATCTAGAATTTTACAATTTGTACTCGAACTACAAGTCCACCTGGTAGTCAGATCCAAACTTGTAAACTTAACAAACTTGAAACTCTATTTGCGATGGACAAGTCTCACGAAATATCTTATATATCGTTTAAATAAACTCAATAATTCATAATTATCAAGTGGGAGTAATTTAGAACTCAAAATTCTAAACTTTGGAGTGGAAGCAGCGTTCAAAACGGCACGAGGAAGGTAACGGAAAATGTGCTGAATAAACGAACCGGTCGATCGAATCGATTAGTTTAATTGATTGGTCAAAACACGCAATTCCGAAAAACTACATTTTTTTTTCCGCACCTTATCATAATAATTAAAACCAAATCCTCATGGTCATCTTACCAAATAAACGACGGTCACGTTTAATCAATAAATGTTTTATATAAAAACCAATTTTTTATACAACAAATTAAAAGAATAGGAAACATTTTCCCAGATTCTTTGTTCGAATGATCAATTGAGTACATAACATGAACACTTCATTACATATGGGTGTTAGCAGTTGCTGTATATAAAAATGTCTTTTTTTTTCAAAATAACAAAAAACACTTTTTCTATTAATCAATTAAATAAAAAAAGGAAACAAATATGAAACATTACATTTGTAAGGAACAATTCCAAATTATGCACAGTTCCAATTCGAATTAACCATTCAAATATAACCATGTTTTAATCCTAAAAAAATATGTAACCTTTTAAGATTACAAATACAAAATCTTCAAAAAGATATAAAAGTAAAAACAATATTTTACTTCATAATCATTAAACTATTTAATGATTTCGCATGGACCTGCAACACTTAAACAATACCAACAAAGGAGTATAATTATCCAAAGTCAAGTAAGCAGCTAACAATTTTTTTCTTTTTTTTTTCTGGTCAAACGACACAAAACAAAAGGACAAGAACAATTCTTAGTTTACTCAACTTTTTTTTTTTTGTCAATGATAAACGATTACAACTAGATATTAAAAAAGATACAAGCTCCGGCCACTGTATAATCCTTCCAGGGTGATAAGTCCTTGTTCAACCTAATGCTTTTAGCGTATGCATCTGCAATTGTGTTGAAGTTTCTGCTGATGTATGATATTTTCCAAGTCGGAAATCTGTTCAACCAGCCGCTGATTTCATTCCTCATGTAAGTAAGCCTCCAGTGGAGCTTCTTGTTTTTTGTAATTCCTTGAACTAGTTCAAGGTTATCTGTATAAAAAGAACAGCTACGCGCTCTAAGGCTACCAGCTGTCCTCAATGCCAATAGGAGAGCCCAAGCCTCCCCTTCAATCGCACTGTTGATGAGGCATCTGCTGCCCTTCCTGTGATTAATCTGACCATCTTTGTTAATACCAATAGCCACCACACCGGCCGGTTTCCATTTTTTAATGAAAGATGAATCACTAAACCAAATTAACTCAGCCTCGTCCTGTATAGCGGGATTTCGCCTTTCTCCTTCTCTCTTCGGTTCTTCATTCTTATTACTCTCAACCTTCTCCTTTTCTAAAAACATCTTATCAATTAATATCCTGGTGTTTCTCCTAATGTTTTCAACTGCCCATTCCTTTTGTTCAAACAAACCTTTCATCCTCTCCTTCCAAATATTTCAAGATGTAATAAGTCAATTAGCGATCACTTTTCTCTTGTCCCACCCATTCTTCGAATATATATCAACCTTGTCCTGAAACCATTTGCCAAAGTCATAGACTTTACCTTTCTCAATCCTAATTTGCATATCTGAACAAGCCCAAGCCGCCATACTAAAAGGACAGGTAAGAAGAATATGATCTGAATTTTCATCACATGTTTCACACCATTCGCAAATAGTGTCCTTCACACACTTCCTCTTTTTTAAATTAACTTTTGACGGAAGAAGTCCGTTGACTGCTCGCCATCCAAAATTCCTGATCCGGAGCGGGATATTAGCTTTCCATATCAAATCCCAAAGATTAGGGTCATTCCTTTCACCCTCTTTTGATGATTGTGCATTTTTCTCGGTCTCTTCATTGCATAACGTATGATAACCTGATTTAGTTGAATATTCACCATCCGAGGAATAGGGCCAAATCATTTTATCTTCCAGATTTAAATGTGTTGCCGGTATTCTAATGATCTCGCTAACAACATTTTGTGGAAAAAGATTATTGATAAGATGAATATCCCACCCAGTGAGATCCTTCTTGAAAAGTTGAGCCACATATTCAATTTTACAATTAGCAGGTTTATCAACTTTCAAATTGTTTCCGATCCAGTTGTTTTCCCAGATATTTGTCTTAATCCCATTTCCGATTAACCACCTGGCGTGCTTTTTTATAAATTGGATTCCTTTATATAAGCTTGCCCAACTCCATGATCTTGACTTTTTTAATTTTGTAGTAAGAAGATCAGTTGTTGGGGAATAAATCCCTTTAAGAACCTTTGATACAAGCAAGTCCGGGTTTGAAATAATCCTCCATGCTTGAGCCGCTAGCATAGCCAGATTCATTTTTTTGAAATCTCTAAACCCTACGCCTCCGGTTTTCTTTGATTTTGCAATTTTTTTCCAAGCCATCCAGTGTATCCTTTTTTTGTTTCCGTTATCCCACCAGAAATTGGCAACAATACTCGAAAGTTTTTTACAGAGTGTATCCGAAAATTCAAAGATTGACATGGCGTGATTGGGTATAGCTTGAAGAACCGATTTAATGAGTGTTTCTTTTCCCCCATCTGAGAGTAGAGCTGATTTCCATGATGCTGATCTTGATAGTAATCTATCCTTTATATAGTTTAAATTAGCTGATTTAGCCCTCTTAATAGTGAACGGAATTCCCAGATATTTTCCCATTGAATCTGTACACCCGATATTTAAACAATCCATAACTTCTTGTTTCGTGCTCTCCGGAGTATTTTTACTGAACATAATGGCCGATTTATTTAAATTAATTTTTTGACCCGAAGCTAGACAATATTTCTCAAGCACTTCTTTGAAAGAAACAATTTCTTCTTTGTTGATTTTAATGAAAAAAAGTGCATCATCTGCAAAAAGAAGATGAGTCAGCTTCGGACATTGTCTAGTGATTGAGATTCCGCTAATACTTCCTTCTCTACATTTATGATTGATAGCGGCGATTAGACTTTCAGTTAATAGTGAGAAAAGTAAAGGCGATAATGGGTCCCCTTGTCTAATTCCTTGCCTAGGTTTGAATTTTTCAAGACGCTGACCATTGACTTTAATCTGCATGCTAACTGACGAGATACAACCTTCAATCCATTTAACCCATTTTTCATCAAACCCAAGGCCTTTTAAACACTTCAAAAGAAAGTCCCAATTCACCTTATCATATGCTTTTTCCATATCAAGTTTGACAGCTGCATAATAAAACTTTGACCTTCGCTTAATGTTGAGAAAATAAGACACTTCTTGGGCGATCAAGATATTATCCTGGATGTTTCTTCCTTTAATGAACGCAGATTGAGTTGGTGATATAATTTTTTCCATATAGGGTTGAAGTCTTGTTGCAATAATTTTTGCAATAATCTTATAACAAAAATTAACGCAAGAAATAGGTCTATAATCTTTAATCGACTCCTGTTTATCCCCTTTTGGAATAAGAGTGATAACCGTATCATTAATTTCTTCCAACGAGGTATTATATTTGAAAAAATCCACGACAATTTTATTCACATCCTTTTCGAGGATATCCCAATATTCATGATAGAATTTCCCAGGCAAGCCGTCGGGTCCCGGCGCTTTTGACCCGTCCATACTAAAAACCGCTTGTTTAATCTCCTCTTTCTCCGGAATTTTTATAAGATCTTCGTTCATTTCCTTTGTGATTTTCATTGGGATCAGATCCGTAATATCCTCAATTCCGTGTGTTTGGGATTCGCTAAATAAATTCACATAGTATTCCTGTATGATTTTATTGATTTCTTTTTGCTCATAAGTCCATTTCCCTTCGTTATTTTTTAACGCTTCAATTCTGTTGATTTTTCTTCTATTCATTGTTTTCGCAAAGAAATACTTCGTGTTTTTATCACCCAGCTTAATTGATAAATCCCTGGCTCTATCAGCCCAATAAAGTTCTTCTTCCTCCCATCTCTTTTCTATCTCTTCTCTAATTTCGAATTCTTTTTTCCGATTATACTCCGTTGGTTCCTCATCTTGGATTTTTTCGAGATCTCTTTGGAGTAAAACAATGATTTTTTTGTTATTAGAGAATGTCCTTTTGCTCCACCCTTTAAGTGCACACGACACCAGTTTCCGTTTTGCGCAAAAATCACTAACATTTGATATATTAAAATTATTATTATTCCAACCTTCTTCGATAATCCCTCTGCATTGGTCATTCTCTATCCATCTTGACTCGAATATGAAATAGTTATTGACATTTTTATAACTATTATCTTTCTGAATAATCATTGGGGAATGGTCCGATCCAATAGCAGGAGGGATGTATACATTAGCATTTGGGAAGTTATCACACCACTCCATATTTGGTAAAACTCTGTCCAATTTTTCTTTAACGTTTTCTTCTCCTTCTCTCTTATTCGACCATGTATAAAAACACCCTTTGCTCGGAAAGTCAATGAGATGGTTTCTATTGATAAATTCGTTGAATTTGATAATTCTATCAATGTTAGGTTGATTCTTTCCTCTCTTTTCTCTAAATTTAGCGATATTATTAAAATCACCCGCGATTACCATTGGCATTCGAATTTTCCTAACCCATTTCGAAATGTTTTCATATAAATCCCATCTTAATTTGTCTTCATTTGGAGCATGAACGCAACACAAAACCCATTTAAATCCATTTATTTCTGAGACTTCAACGAGAACAAAGTGCTTACAAGCATAAAGGACTTTAACCACTATTGACTCCTTCCATAAAATTAAAATGCCCCCGGACATATTAGATCTTCCTCCGGGTTCAACAACAAAAGACTTACTAAAACCCCTAAAATGCGAACAGGATTTAAGATCCTTACGCTTAATTTTTGACTCAAATAGACAAGCAAAAGAAACATTAAACTTAGAGACTAGGGACTTAAATGATTTTCTTGTCAGGGGTGCCCTCGCTCCCCGACAATTCCAAATGAGCAAATTATCCATCACCACCAGCCACATTGCGAAGCTGGCTGCCACCTCCTTGGTTTTGGTAGAATCCATTTGCCATCATGGGACAAGCCCTGTAGCAAACTTCTTCAGCAGATTCCTGACTACTTTCTGAAACAGCTTCTAAGTGCCCTCCGCAGTTGTCTCCTTTGCAAAAGAATAAGTTCTCACCATCGCCTAGACTATCAGCTTCTTTGTCGACATCTATACCAACAATCTCCATTCTACCATCTTTAGTCATCTGTCCCCGAACCTCGTAGAAACTCTCGCTGATCTCACTAACAAATCCCATCAAGTCGTTGATCCTGCGCTCCATCTTCGTAAAGTCATCATTATTAAATTTCTGCAGCTTATAGTTTCCTGGACATCCACTCGGTGCAATTTTCCTTTTAAGTGTTTTTGGCCATGTGAATTTGGTGACAGGCGGTCCAACCCTCATTCTTGGAGTAGTCTTCCATCCTCTACTCATATCCTCCTCACGCGGTAGCTGGCTAATGTGGATTGATTGAGAGTTTGGTGACACCAGTTCATTATCCTTCGAAATATTTATATCCTCCTCCACAATCTTCTGTAAAAAGCCATGTCCCATTCTACGACCTTCTTCTTCCGCTTCTTTAATCCCAGAAGTACCACCAACTTCGAATTGTCCTTTCCAAAATTTCTCTCTTGATATTGGACTTAAAGTCCAGCCCACATTCAAATTAATGTTTTCCACCATCTTCAAGCTTTTCTCACCATTGTTGTTGTCCACTGAGGAATTATAGTTTCCATTTTGGTCAGATACAAAACTCCTATACATCGAGTCCACATCAACTTCTTGGGCATTCAAGACTTCAGTAATAGTATCATTATTAACAATGATACTAATTCCTATATCACCTAATTCTCTTCTAAAAACTTTATACAGTCCAGGATACTCCTTCTCCGAAATTTCAATAGGACCCCCCGCTTTGCTGAATGTTTTAAAAATGTCCTCCATCAATTCAGTATTCTCTCTTTTTCGTTTGTTTGATTCGCTCTCAGAGTTTTTGCTACCCTCTTTTGAATTTGATTCATTCACTTTCTCTTTATTTTTTACTGCACAAGTAACTTCGATATTCTCAACTACTTGTGCTGCTAGGCCGCCATTGAATTGGTTGCTGTCTTCGTCTTCACCATCCCCAGCGAAGCGTCTGAAAGGGTAGAACCTAATCACTTCATCAAAATTACCCCACCTATCTTTCTTTCTTATGACATGAAATACTTTATCCTCGCCTCTAATATTCATATCTTTATTCCAGT
Organism: Nemophila menziesii; assembly: GCA_029959085.1. NCBI lineage: Eukaryota > Viridiplantae > Streptophyta > Magnoliopsida > Boraginales > Hydrophyllaceae > Nemophila > Nemophila menziesii. Next base: position 28,263,495 of record JARWIR010000001.1, on the reverse strand, counting down.
TCGTGTACCTCGCCGCGTCGTCGCTCCATCTCGGTCTAACCATTGAAGTGCCACAAGTATTTTTGCTGTGACCAAGTACACCACAATTGAAACAGAACATCCCCACATTTTCATAAATAAAACCCACCCAAGCAAAGCCATCGAGCTGCTCCAAATAGACGCCAGTTTTAAGAGGTTCAAGAACATTGAATTTGATTCTGAACCTAATAAAACTGAGGTTCTCCACATTAATAAGCGGGTAATCCACTTCAATAACTTCCCCCAAGAAATCCCCGAAAACTTGAATAGCTTCTAGGGTATTTTGCACTCCCGCCAGCCCATAAATCCTAACCCACACTGTTGAATATTTGAGATTGAGATCTTTCACCATCACATTGTTTTCAATCCTAGTAATGCTAACATGCATCCCTTGAATAGTTAAAGGTCTAACAAAGTAAAGCCTCTCCGCTTCTTCTTGATGATCTAGGGTTATTTTGAATGTGTTTGGTTCCAACTCCTCAAATTGGATTCTGCATAATATGCCCCATGCCTCAAAAACGATCTTTCTGAAGGTACCAAATAGGATGGTTCTATCGGAGATAATTTTAGCAATGAAATTATATTCTGGTACTTCAGGTTTAATCGAGGAGACTTTTGTTGATAAGGAAAGGGTTTCGAGCTTTTTGATAGTTTCATTGCGTTTTCTGGCAATAGGAAGAAAATGGTTGTGTGTACTAGCCATGGTTTGAGTGTGTTGAAGATAATTTCTGGTTTTAGTTTGTACAATGAATTGCAATCCAGTCTTTATATAAACCATCCCGTTCTTCTTCAGATTTTTCATGAGTGCCAAGTGTAGAAGAATAGAGAATGAAGAGATTTTTGGCGTGGAGAAGTAGCAGAAGATTTTCCCCATTCCCATACACCTCGTAACCAGCCATCTTTTCCCCTCACGCCTCTTTTTATCTTTTTTAATAATATCTAAAACCTTTTCGAGTAGATAACGCCACAGTCTAATGTTTTTTAACCATACTCGAGTTAAAATACCCCTTTTCCCACAAAAACTGAAGTGTATTGAATAAGTGCCAGAGTCTTTATATAATCTTATAATTCCCATATAACCGGACATTAAAAACACATGACAAATAACCCACAATAAATTATAATTGACTTGACTCACGTAAATCAATGATATAATAAGACCCCGCCTATCAGACCAAAAAACCAAAATACGCAGAACACCAGTTCTCTCTTTTGCTAAAGCATAAGTGATAAGCTGAATATTAATGTTTAATTCTGTATTAAATTCGATAATAACCCATCTATTCATCACAATACTCTTGTTAACCACCAAATAAATAACATTACCTTCCATAATATTCACGATGTGGGGATAAAATATGAACAAATATACGTAGGAAGAAGGTTTAGCCATCCTATTTAACCCTAGCTGTGATCTACTAGAATAGGCCCTAGGATCAAAATTAACCCTACACTTAACTTGTAAAGAAGAAACACCACGATTGATAAGCAACCAATAAGAAGACATGCATGCTCTCGGAATATCAACCCAAATCAAATCTTCTAAGATTACAAAGCTTAACTCACGTTTGATGCAGAAATTAACCACAGTAAAGCATAAGAAGTAGATCATACCTTGAGAGTTAGATTGGAGGGCATTGAAGGGTCCCTTTTCCCTTAAACAGCTAGAATAAAAGGCGCAGCTTAGTTGCATGTGTCCGATCCATGAAGAAGGCTTAGTGATAAAAAACTTGATGATAACAAGTTTTAAATTTATATGGATTAAAGGACCCGGATCAAATCCCCTTCTTAGTAGTTGTTTGATTTCCATGGGAACAGCTTTATGAACCTAATTCTTGATCAATACCAGCTTTGTTGGGTGTATGTTGATGTTATTAGCCGTGAATTAGGTGACAAATTATCTAATTAGTTATCCAGTTTCTTGGAAAATTATTTAGGAAGACGATGAACAGGAGTAGAGAGAAAGTGGGGCAGAGGAGTTGACATATAAAACTTCATATGTGCTTTTAGTTTACTCAACTAATAAATACAAACAAATGAAAACTGAGAAGTCACTTGTTCTATTCAATTTTTATTTATTTCCGATACAACAGCGAACTCCACTGTTAAAGCATTTTTTCACTACACGAATCCAATGCTAAATGACGGAAAATAAAGTTCGACTATAATACAATATCATATTCGAATAATAATATTTCCACACTAACAAAATTATATCTCATATAATTTTAATTTAATATAAAAAAACTAATTTTATATAAACCCTTAATACAAAAGACATATATTATCAAATAATATCAGATTTAAATTCTTAAATCGCAACACCAGCTCTGATACCAATTGAAGGAATCGCAATAGTAGATATATCGAATATATGCAGCGGAAAAATATTGCAATCCTAAAGCATCTAGTTGCGATTTAAGAATTTAAACGAAAAAAAAAACGATTACATACCTTAATCTGTTGTATGAGAATCGAATTGGTTAACTCCAGCTTCAAAAACTTGAAGCCTCCAAGCTTTGCACACCGAGCTTGAGTCTTGCTTTCAGAATCAAAATTCTGACTTGGAACAAAAAACCTTTTTACTTTCTTGTGTGTTTTTTTTTCTTGAAAAAAAACTAATGATCAGAATATAATGACTCTCATTATATTATAAAACCAACTGAAGAATATGAAAAGACAAAGAATATGAAAAGTCAGGAACGTATAATGAATTTAATTATCTAAATAATTTGGTCCATTACCACTTCTAAAGTGGACTTGGACCTTCTTTATTATACAAAAACACTTGACTAGCCCAGCGGTTAGTGACACATTTCACATTACTAGAGGTACGTGGTTCGATCCACGAACTCGTCAATGTTTTCCGTTTTTTTTCTTTTGTCTTAAATTGGTCTTATATTAGAATATTAATTTGTGCTAGCAAATTAATATACCAATATTCCAAGTATATAATTTATTAATACTTATTATCTAATAATAAGATTAATTAACGACATGAAGCAAGATCAATACACTCGTTAGTGTGCGACTACGTGGGTTCATCGTTAAACCGGTAGTAGTTAACTTATTTAACTACTAATCGAGGTTGGCGTCTAACAACACTCCCCAACGACCGGATAACATGAAATAACTCCGTACAAAGAACCTGGTAAAGGATCATACACGTATTCCCTCTATCTTTACAGCTCCGGATTATCCTGGGATATGGTATAACTGTCAAATCCCATTAGAAAATCAACTACGTTACACGTCGATTATCAACGATTGACGAATGACCTAAGAAACTCTTTTCTTCATTCATTCTATCACCTTGGCCAAGGATTTGATACAATCGTTATAATCTTATGACATCGTAGAACTCAAACTCTTTACCTAGAGTTGATAGATTCCATCTTGACTCATCCCTAGGAGCATATATACTTAGTTGTGTCCAATATCCTTTCGACTAGCATTATGACACACTAGTAGTCCAGTATCAAAACACAACAAGCATATATACAACAGTAGTGATGATCTCAGGTCAAAGGATTACAAGCATAAAATTCCTTCTAGAGATTAACCTACTTGACAGTTCAAGGTAATTAACCATTAGGAATCTCTACTTTTAGTCGGTTCGATAATCGCATCTCTATGTGCATTATCTATGCACCTAACTCGATAAACGAGAACTACCGATATTTATCCGATAAATACTCGTTAGCTACATATTAATCTAACCGGATCATCGAGGTCCTAACTCGATGATCCTACGATTAAGAACAAGTTTAGATTAAGTCCTATGAGCTAGATTCTCATTATCATAACACCTTATGGTATCTAGTTCGTAACTTAATCAAAGGATCTGCCTTCATATTATGTAGATTAATACCATAATCATAAAGGCTTTCCATAGATTCAAGGAAACAATTTCTTTAATCAAAACTGTAGGGATAACTATTATTGTGTACAGTAAAACACTTGTGTTCAATTCATTACAAGACGATCGGGGCTAGGGCATAATTCCAACACCATGAACGATCATTGAAATAATTGTACAAGTTGATGGATTTATTTATTTATATGTGCCATTGCTTAATAATATTCCAATTGCAGTACTAATATGTTATAAATGATCGATACCATTGAAAGAAGCTTGCAAAATTCAGCTTAGCTAGAATAACAAAAATAAAGAAACATTTACTAGATAAAGCAAGAAGTAATATATTATATCACTATTGATTTAAAAAATTCTATATTTAACAATTGAGATTTGTAAATGAAACTAAAACTAGAATCAGTGGATTCAAGAAACAAGCAAAGTAAGAAAAAAGAAAAAAGTTAAAAAATCAGAAGATAAATGAGATCGATTAGTTAAATAAATTAAAGAAGGATTTCATATGACCTTGCCATTGATGATAAGCCAACAATCAATGGGCATGCTCTTTCAATGTCAGCAATTTTCCATTTGATGCCATCTTAATTAGAGTACTCAGAATAAAAGAGAACAAAAGGTTGGATTTTTACACAAATTGTAAAAGGTTAAGTACTTTAGAAGTTAAGCTAAGAGGCAACCCTTTTATATATTTCTAACAAAGATAAGTGGTTGATTTAAGCGTATGACCAAGCAATGCTGCATTGGAAGAATGCTTTCAAATTTTTAATAACACCCCGTTGCAACTTGGACATGGGGATAATGGTGTAACTTGTACCTGGTCTAATAAGTGGTTGGCGAGGCACCTAATAAATTATGATGGGGACTTGTTTCTGAAATCATATATAATATTTGAAGTATATAATAGAAATTATTCAGAGCGTTTTTTTTCAGAGCGTTTTCTATTTAATAGAAATTATTCTAAAAGTGATTACATAAATATTACTCGATGCATGATATGTATCTTGCATGGTCTATATAAGAAAAAGAAAAAAACAGTAGTTAAAAAAAAAAATATATATATATATATATATATATATATATATATATATATATATATAATTGGAGCACATAAAATATGATATTTGGGTGATATTTACCAAACATTACTCATATTTTTATCCATTCAGCCATTAGCTTGCATTACTCTTCACCATTTTTTCATTGAAAGAGTCATATTGATTAGTAGCGCGTTGTATTTGCATGCCTGCCAACCATTTCTTACTTTTGGTCTTTGCATTTATGACCATTTAATCACCTACCAGTAGAATTGAGATTTCGAAAAAAGAAAAAGAAAAAGTAGAACTAAACAAAATTTTGGGTAAATGGTGGGATATTGAAATAATTGCAAATACGGAAAAGTAAAAGATATTTATATTTGTTTTGGTTTTCAAAAACTAAGGTGCAAACAATATAAATACTAAATTAATTAAACTAGAATGGAAATAATACAAATAATTGAGATAGACGCAAGAGAAAAGTAGTATTTGAGTTACGCTAGGGTTTCATCACAAACTTTCTTAATTAATGTCTTCCTTTAAGGGTTGAATTACTATTATTACGCTAGTCGGGATTCTAAAGTTTCTTAGCCTCCGTCAGGGGGGACCTAAAAGCTCTCATACGGTCTTCTAAACCACGTCAGGGTGATTAAAATCACTTTCAAATGATTGAAACTTACCACATTTCCTATTGGCTTGTCAAGCCTGTCAAGGTCATTGGCGGATACCAACGACAAATACCTAGTTCTGTATCTAAATCCCCCGTCAAGGTGATCAATACGCCACTATATTGAATAGTCTAGATACCAAAACTTACTCTAGTTCATGACGCTAAAGATAATAAATAATCACAAGATAAAAGTTAACGTAAAATACTAATTCAAATTAAATTCTTAAAATCCCAAATTGGAAAACAATAAATAAACTAGTTTGGGTTCAACCCACTTTGCCATTCTCAAGTACAAAAGGAATTTAGGTCATAATTAAAGTAAAAGCAAAATAAATAAAAATTAAGGAATTCATGTTTTACAGAAAGAGAATGAAATAAAAGACCTAATTAGGATGTTGGATTTGGCTGTTGATTTGGAGAAGGTGAATTCTCCAGGCTTTTTCATTTTCCTAACTTCTACTCTTTTCTCTTGACGCTCTGACTTTGTGTAAAATGAATTATGTGTAAAAATTAAAGTCAGAAACCTATTTATACTAAATAATTCGGACTTGGGATATTTTAAGTGAATAGATGAAATAATTAATGGCCCAAGTCCACTTTTCAAGTTCAAATCTCGTAACTGATGTCACCCTCCACTAAAACGGCTGTAACTTTCTCAATTTAACTCTGAATTGACTCATTCAACTTGCTAATTCTTCGTAACTCAATAAGGCACGAATATTCTTTACAACTCAGAGGCTGAATCCATGATTAAGTAGATTGAAATCAGCAATTACCATCAGCCTTCCAGATTTGTAGCTCAAATTTGTCAACTCTTCGGGATATTTCTTCTAGCCTTTGACTTCTTTACACGATCTAAGACTTCCATTCTTGATTCCTCTCCTTTATAGTATTAGAAACCTACAAACTTTACACTAAAATAAACCATTTAACGTGCAAAAAGTTTAATGAATGAAAAATACTAAAATCCAAGGAGAGAAAATAAAATATATCGAATTAATGCTAAAAGTCTATCGAATTAGTCAAATAATCACCTAATTTGATGTTTCCTAAAGACATATAATTAGAACAAAAGAGGATACACCAGTAAGGATAATATAGACACGTCGGAAAAAAGTGTGGCAATCCAATGTGCCAACAAAAGTAAGGAATTTTATCTGGAAGATCTGTAATGGGACAGTTCCAGTGAAAGATAACTTATTCAAAAAAAAAATACATTCATAATACATTATGCGAATGGTATAAATTAGAAAACGAGTCAACTGAATATCTTTTCCTCTAATGCCCATTTAATAAAGTAATATGGGTTGAATCATCAATGCATATCAAAATTGATCGAAACTTCCAAGGTTTAATTAAAGTTTGCTTATTAAAAACCACAATCTCATGCTCGAAGAACAGATGGAAGAAAAAATATTATTATAGCTAACATTTTCTGCACGATTTGGAAGATATGAAAGAAAAAAATGGAAGGATTCTTTGAAAAAAATAAATGGAACATCGATGAAATCATCAACAAAACAAATAAAGTCATAAATCAACTCGACACTAATAGCGAAGTGATAATCGAGAGATTAAATGGCAAGGAGACGGTCTCCGATCAAAATAATATACTCCACGATACGGCGGAAACCATTTGGCTCAACAATGTCTCATTTACAAAAAAAGGGGAACATACGGACATTGCGTCTATTGCAATTGATCAATTAGGCGATATTGTTGGAAAAAATGTCACAATGTGCCAAGTTAAAAGCGCATGGGAAGGATAATGCTGGATAATTTTCCTTACCATAAGATCTGCAGCAGATTTCAATTATCAGAGTTGTTCATTCTAATCTGACAACCTTGAAATCGTTCAAGGTATTAATCGAAAATGGGAAGTCAACTGGAAAATTCGTCAAATGATTCACGAAATTGGAAATGGATTGACACATTCCCGATGTGGAAAGTTTAGCATATGAAGAGAGATTACAATGAAGTCGCAGACCTCCTTGCTAAATGAGTTCGTCAAAGAATTGATCTCTCACGATGGAATCCCGCGTCATTTGTTGTGTCTTATTCTTTCCTGAAATAATTGTATAGTAAAAGAGGTGTAGGATAAATCGTTGTATCTCATTTTCCTTTGACAAAAAAAAAACATAGACACGTGGGTAAAGGTAACCCGATCTAATTTTCGGTAAAAAATGCCCCAAATTTTTTATTATCTTTACCTTACCCAATTGATTTAGCCCAAAATATTTTTTTAACCAAGGTTTATGCATTGACTTCTTGCTTTATGGGTCCAGCACGATGGACCCGTTCACTGTTCATAAAAAACGTGTATTATGACTAAATGTTATTAAACACGATTCATTTCTTTCACTTAATTTCTGAAACTTATCTTATTTGTTCTCTCCTCTCTCTTCTTTCAGTGAAACCCTATCTTATTAAATCATGAACAGATTCAACATATATCTATTTTTGGGCTTGGAGGCATTACACATCTCTTATACACCCCCTTAGTATATTTTCGTGGTTCGCTACTAATTCTCTCGTGTTTGATAGTTGAACTCGATACTTTACATTTGATGTGAGACAAAAATAATGGGTTTTTGTTTGATCCAATCCACTCTTGCTTTTTAGTCGCCTTTGTGATGTGATTTGGAGTGGATTTGTTTTGATTTGTTACCTTTTTGAGGAAGTATTTCAAAAATGGTGTATATCACCATTTCCACAAGTTTAAACTATTTTCTTCCCTTCGTTTTAGTTTCTAATAACTATGAGTTATGAATTTCATTAAATGGTATGTCCAAAGTATGTTTGTTTGTTTAGATGTTTTAGAGGTAGTCTCAAAACCGTATGCATATTTTTTTTAGGTAAAATTCGAGAAAAGTAATTTTGTAAGGTAATGTTTTACATTTTTTAAAGTTTTTTAGTTAAATCATGATGGGTCTATTTAAAAAAAGAATTTTAAAATTCATTTAGTTAAACTTTAAAATTATTCAAGCAGAAAAATAGTGATTTTTTTGTAGCATTTTAATTCGAAATGGTTTTAAATACTTAATGTTTTTGCTTTCTTTTTATACAATACAACATGTAAAAAATGATATAATGTTCAGTAGGTAATTTCTGACAAAAAAAAGCTCATTTGGTAATTCAAAAATAATTATTAGGTAATTCAAAAATGGTTATTAAGTAATTCGAAGATATTTACTAATTAATTTTAAAATATTTATTTAGTAATTCGAAAAAGGTTATTAAGTAATTTGATAATGGTTATTAAATAATTTGAAAATGTTTATTATTTAATTAGAAAATTTTATTATGTAATTCAGGGTACTTACTAATTCGAAAATAGTTATTCGATAATTCCAAAATGGTTCTATGGTATTTCATGGTTATTAATTAATTTGCTTTATTGTTTTCTTAAGATATAATCAATGAGTTAGCCTTGTTACTAATCACTGCTACGCATATATTATCAATGACACGACACAATAAAAACGACATTTTGCTTGGTAAATATCCCGCAAGGTACATGATGTCTCTATTTTTGTGATGGATTAATCCACTCACGAAACATATTTTTGGGAGTTTATAAGGGCTAAGTGTAGGATTTTTCCATGTTATTAAATGTATTGTACCTTTCTCTCTACTTTCGAGACTTATTGCTATTTATAGAGTTTTTATACTTTAATTGTGTGTTAAGTGGGTAGATTTTAGGTACATGGTTGACAAAAGGTCCCAAGATGAAGAGAAGAATTCAAAAAGTCAAGTCAAACCCTAAATCAAGGTGCAAGATGAGATTAAAGTCACTTTAGGAAGTTATAACGTTGTTTGGAATTGTCTTGATGTCACATTGTTTTTGTCACCACAAGACATTGGTAAGATCTTTTGAAGAATTTCCGTTTGATTAAGAAAGATATTGAAGTTAGTGTCACGTGGGAAGTGACAAAGGTCAATTCGGAGTTGAGATGCGAAAGTTATGTCATTTGCTTCCACTGTGACGCGAACTAGTCCAACACTAGCTAAAAATGGGTTAGGTCATCTTTAACCTTATTATGAAAGCTCGTGGGGGCGCCAAACGTTTTTAACTAGTATATAAGTCTTTTAGAACCTCTAAATACAAAGAGAAATTATTAACTACTCATTCCACACACTTTTCAAGAGCAGAGCAGAAGAGACGGAAGAAAGGGGTTTTCACCAAAAACCACGATTCTTCCTCATCAGAGCTGCGAATCCACTCATTCCAAGAGTAACTTTATTTTATATTTGAAACATGATTCCAGTATTAGTTTCATTAGTTTTTCAGTATGTAAGTATGAACTAAATCCTCATTGCTTGAGAATTGCAATTATGTATGAAATTTGATTGATTACTTTGATGTTTCTTTCGATATTAGGGATTATATTTAATTAATCTGAGTTTTGCATATATTGGGTATACGAGTTATGTTGAATACTAATATTAACGTGGCCAATTAATTGAATTAGCATCCTGAAGGGGGGAGGGTTCTAATTATTGGTTAGTGTATATGCGCCTGATGGATGGCCGTTAGTGAACTGGAAGATCTTAAATATCCAGGTAGCCAATAGGATATTAATTTAATCTTGCCAAATTTTTAGTACGTGTGCCTTCTAAGTCACTCTTACGGGAGTCAGGAGGACTTCAAAATTCCTATTAATATGAACAACTCAATTGCCTTATATCAGGAACATCATAAATATCGATTTGGGCGAGTATTATCAATCCTTAAGCATTACTCTCATACTTTGAAACTTGTCTTTTAGTTAATTGTCATTTCAATTCCTTAGTTTACTTTACATTATTGTCCTTTATCTTTATATCATAAAAACCCCTAAAAAATTATTCGTTTAATGTTTTTTTTAGTCTCGCATTAAAACTATCCGATTTTATATTATGCAACACCCGGAGATAACATTGATAATCCTCGAGGAGACGATCCATCTGTGGACTTATTTTATTACTTGACAACGACCTGTGCACTTGCGAGAAGTTACCCCTATTCTAGGTGTTGATGTATTTATCACACACGGGGGGCGAACAAGTTTTTGGAACCACTACCGGGGATTATATTGTTATTCCTTTGTGTTTTGTTTAGTTTTCCGTTTGTATTACTCATGCTTTTTTTTCTACAACTTTCAAAGGTTTTGGTGTATGCTCTCAAATCCTGAGAAGGTGCTTCGATATCAAAGGAAGAGAGAAAGAGAAAGACTGACACCAGTTGTTATGGACAACCTTGATCCACCACCAGGTTTTGAGGCTAATGAGAATCAAGTGAAACCACCTTTGGTTCCATAAAATCAACCAGGAGCGAACACGAATGGAGAAAATCCTTGGTTCTTGCACCCACACGATCAACAAGCATTCGGTTTACCACCACTTGGGATTCTACTACCCACTATTCATACCACGAGATTTAAACCCGCCGCAGGTATAATCACCTAGTTTGTTAGTTATGTCCATTATAGTGGAGCTGCTCGCGAAGATCCCGTTAGAGCTATGCAGAAGCTTATATAGATATGAGATGCGTAGATCACTCAAAGTGTTACTCAAGAACAAATGTATCTCATTATGTTCCCAGTTTTCCTTTCAAGATGAGCTAGTGAGTGGTACGAGCAGCATCCTAGTGAACTTGGGAATAATAGCAAACCGCTTTCTTTGATAGATATTATTCGCAAAAATGTCTGCTTGAGTGGTCAACTAGATTTGGCGGGATATCTCCAAGAGCAAGGAGAAACATTGGGAGCAGCCTGGACTCGCTTTCAAGCATGTTTGAAGAAATGTCCACTTCATGGGTACACACTACATTTGCAATTGGGAATTTTCTATAGAAGTTTGGATTCCGCATCTAGGACTATGTGGAGGAGGCTTCATGATGGTAAGTGCTAATAGTGCACTTGGTATATCGGATAGGATTGTGAAGAACGAAATGAGTTGGCAACCTTCAAGGGAAACACTTCGTGTTTAAGATAAAAGTACTTTGAGTTTAGATATGGAAACGGCCTTGAATCCCAAAATATACGCTTTAGAGAAGAAGATAAAGAAATTTAATAGCAATCATGTGAATGTAGTGCAATAGCCTGGAATTTGTCCACGTTGTGGGGTAATTGATCATATGTGGGAAAGGTGTCCTAACAATATTGAATCTGTATTTTTTTTATCCAATCGAGGGAACCACTATTCGGGTGGTCAAGGCTATGATAATCAAAATAGAAATCATCCGGGAATGCATGGTCAAATCCTTAGGGGGTCGCTAATCAAGGCAACTATCAACCTCACCCCTAAGGGAACAAGTATCAAGCTAAACCTCAAAATCCTTATCAGGGAGGTCTAAGCCATGGAGTTCAAGCTCTACAAGGTCCCATATATACCGATAGCCTTGCTCAAAAGGCACTCCCTTCCCATCCACAAAATTTCATGATCACCACTAATGATTTGGATATGAATCTGAATAAATATATGATGACATCTAGTGAAAAGTCAGCCAAGATAGAGGAAACCTTGAATTCTTATTCGGCTACGTCGAAAATCCTTGACAATAAAGTATCTCAAATTGCTAATGCCATTAATGCAAAACATCAAGGTTAACTTCCAATAAATAATGTGAAATACCCGCAATTATGAAGATTGTAAAGTGGTTGAACTAAGGAGTGGGAATCAACTACCCTCCCTTAATAGTTAAAAAAGAGAAAGAGGTAAAAGATGTAGTTGAAGAGTTAGTTGAGATGGTAATCATTAATGGAGAGGTTGAGAAGACTCAGACTCAAAAGAAGAAAGAGTTAGTTGTGAAAAAGAATCGTCCTCCCCCATCATTTCCATCACGTTTCCAAAACAAAGACAATGACAAAGAGTACAAGACGTTCATGGACAAGGTGAGGAAATTACAAATCAACTTGCCTTTTATGGAAGTCATCCAAAGCATGCCAAAGTATCTAAAATTTATGAATGATGTGTTTTCCAACAAGCGCAAGTATCTGGAGGGAGAGATGATTGGGTTGCCAGAGGAATGCAGTGCATTTTGACAAGGCAAGATGCCTCCAATTTAAAGGATTTTAACATTCCAATATCCATTGGTGTAAAATGGTCTGGGCATGATTTTTGTGTCTTAGGTGCGAGTATTAATCTCATGCCTATGTTGGTATTTGAAAATTTGAGAACTGGAGACGTGAGACCTACTACCGTGGTCTTACAAATGGCAGAAAGAACATTCTCCCAACTTGAAGGCAAGATAGAAGACGTGCTCGTCAAGGCATGTATTTTTGTAATTCCTTGTGATTTCATTATTCTTGACTATGACGCGGATAAGAATATGACAATCATATTAGGGGGGACTTAGCAACACTGTCAATACTCCAAGTCATTTTTTACGTCTTTCATCAATATCCTCTACTTGCTTGATGTTCTTAATAGGACATTCTCCATATTGATGGCCAATTCTTCCATATTTAAAGCATAACGGACCTGTGTTCTCATATTGGAACACCACCCGACCTGCTCCTTCTTCTTGTAGGAGATATGTTCCAGGAGGAAGGGGATGCTTTGTATTGAACCTCACTCTGAATCTGAGAATTTGATATCACAGTTGGCTGCAGCAGGGAAATCAATGGCCTCGACTTTGATAAAACAAACCTCCAAAGCTTTGACAGTGTTAACATTATTCTGTTTGATCGCCAACCCCCTAACTTGCACCCAAATAGACGAGTAGTCAGTTGAAATTCATTAAAGTATATTACATATGGCCAGAGAGTCATACTCATGTGCATCTTTTGGATTATACCAGGTCTCATCTCCCACACCCTTTTGAACTCACGCTTATTAAATATTTCCAGCTTGAATAAGTTGTTCTTCATTTCTGAAACCCTGAAGTGGCCTTGAGTACCCCACCTTTCTTCAATAAATTTTTAGAGTTGAACTGTGTATACTGGCGCATCTCCAACCACCTTTAGGATAATTGCCTTCTCCCCCTTCATGCTTTCTGAAAGACGAGCTTTAATCCCTATATTGATCACCCCAAGCTTCCTAGCTTTGTGCTTAGTCAGAGGTATGATAGGAAGAGCATGGTAATCTCTTGTTGCCATTATATAATTTTCCCTGTAAAACCTCATAGAATCTTTCACAGATACGAGTAAGTAAGTAATGTGAAAAGAGATTAAGAGAATCAAATAAGAAGTCTATTAAGGGGGAAATTGAAAATTATCACTGGGGAAAAAGAAGTTTGCAAAGAGGGAGAGTACTTGCGCAGATACAAAGGGAAAAGTCTACTTAAATAGAAGAACAGATCACTCTGTGTCTTAAAGCTTCTGCTAAGCTTCTTGTTTTGGAGTCTCTTCGTAATCCTACCTTGATGCGTGAGAATAAGTGATGTTATAGAAATCCCACACCCTACTTCGTCTAGCATCTCTCCATCATCATTGCCATCAATTACAGACAAAGTTTGTCTCGTAATTGTAAAATGACTGCTAAGGTAAGGTTTTGGGCTGCCGCGGTTAACACCCTTCTTATCTCTCATCATTATTACTCGATATCCTTCTCTCTTTCCTTCTTCTTTACCACGCTCTGCAGTTATACCTGTAAGGAACAAATGAAAATATCGAGAGAAGAGATCATAATGACAAACCTTTCTTCTAGTGCTGTTTTCGATTAGATAATCTGCCCTTAAACCAAGGAGAGGAATTTAGGGTTTCCAATTAATTTTTGTTTGAAGCTCTTGTCGTTTCCTCTCTGTAGGTGGCTGCTTTCCTTCACTCGAAAATCCATAGGTGTAGTAATGATTCCTTCTATTTTAACGATGTGTAAAACAAAATCAAAACAAACAATGTTGTAGAAACCAAAGTTGGTTGCAGATCCATCTGAGGAAGAGCTCATCTTCTAAGAGAAGGGAAGGATGAGTACAAGACTCACCAAGCGTACACCGATCTACTAGAAGAGGTGGTGAAGACGAAGCGTCTTCACCTTGAAGCGAGAAAATAGAAAAAAAATTCTAGAGAAAAAAAAAAAGCGTACAACATAGAGAGAGAATAAAATTTTGCTATTCTTTTTTTTTTCAAATAAAATTCTACTATTCAAAGAAGACCATCCTGTTTCTTATTTTAGTTTTTTTTTTATTTGTTTTGCTTTTCTCAGTTGATTAGTTCCCGCATGTTTATAATGTTTTTTAATAGGGAACTTGTTTGGCATTTGGAGCTCTAATCCTCCTCCCTAATTGCCTAAATTGTTAGATTTGGACTTTGAAAAAACTGGTATTGGCTAATTGTAATATTTTGGAATGTATTTTAATATATGGTAACTTGCGACTAAAAAAAATAATGTTTTTTAATTGTTAAATAGCTGGTTCAACCCACCCAAAAATGAATAAATATATCTAGTGATTCGAACCAATCACGGGAGGAAAAAAATACAGGCTTCAGCGAAACCAAGCCTGCATTCATGCTTAATTAAGCTTCGATCCATCCTCAACCATACAAACGCACCCGCCGTGTGTTTTATAGACCGGGCAAAAGAAACACCTATACCGTTATAGTCAACAATTCGACGGAATACTCTTTTTTTGTGTTCCAAACAACGGAATAGTCATTGAAAGCATTCTAGAATGATATAAGTTGCGCCTATGTTTGTTGACCAAAAGCTTAAAATAATATAAGTTTATTAATAACAACTCAACCACTCGTCTTTGTTTGGATATATATTATATATAACAGTTGCCTCTTAGCTTAACTTATAAAGTTAATTCTTTACAGTTTGTGTAAGAATACAACATTTTTGTTCTCTTTTATTCTCTTTTATTCTCCTTTCTACCCCAAAATAATTAAGTTCTCTTTAATTTTGAGTCTAAGATGGCATCAAATGGAAAATTGCTAACACTGAAAGAGATTGTGAAGCACAACAAGAACAATGATTGTTGGCTTATTATTAATGGCAAGGTCATATTAAATTCTTCTTTTAGTCAACTCGTTTAATTCATTTTCTGATTATCATAAATTGATTTTCCTTGAACCAACAGATTAGTATTAGATTCATCTAAAAAATTAAATTGTTTATATATAAATTATCCACCTAATTCTTCCTTTTAAAAATATAATTATTAAATTCTCTTTTATTAAAAAAATTTCCGTATCTTTGATATATTTCAAACGTTAAATAGAAATTCTTATCTTTTGATAGTTCTCGTCCAAAAAAAAAAAAAGAGTGATAGTTAAAAAAATTGAAATAGAAAATGAACTCGAAAATTTTTCATGAATGGAATAAAGTACGTTTTCCGTTCATACAAGGTTGTCACATTTGTTTTTTTATACAAATTAAGAAATGTCATTTATTATCTATGTGATTACTAAATGTCTTTCATAAAATTGTTTTGATATCTTAAATATTTATTGAAAATATATATTATAATATTTAATTAGAGGTAAAAGTAGTATAAAAAAAGTATCTTGATGTTTTTAAAGAATAATTTTTTTGAAACAACTATTTTTAGTATAAGTGACAACCTTTTAAAAATGGAGGAAGTATATTTTTGCTTTATTTAGTAAATATTTTGATATTGTGAATTTGCTGGGCTGAACTTTGCAAGATTCTTTTTGGAGGTATAATTAATAACATATTAGTCCCTGGACTTGTAATAATATTAAGCTATGGCACATATAAATAAATAAATCCATTAAGTAGTACAATTATTTTGATTATCGTTCATGACAACCGATTCAACTTTTCAATTAAAATTTACAGGTTTATGATGTAACCCCGTTTATGAATGATCATCCTGGAGGCGATGAAGTGTTGCTTGCTGCAACCGGTAATGTTTGTATTGTGTTTATAGTCTAGTGTTAATTTCTAGGTGAAATTAGTAGATGTGTTTATGTATTTTAATTTTTTTACGAATATATATACTTATTTAGCATACATAAAACGACTGATCATGCAATTTAAACTATATTTAGGAAAGGACGCAACAGATGATTTTGAAGATATTGGTCACAGTGATTCTGCTAGGGAGCACATGGAAAAGTACTACGTTGGAGAGATAGACTCATCTACTCTTCCTACGAAACGAACTTACACTCAACCACAACAACAAATAGCTGCCAAAAATTCTGACAAAAATTTGATCAAGTTCTTACAATTCCTCGTACCTATCTTCATCCTTGGCGTTGCCTTTGCTGTCCGACACTACTATTCTAACGAGATGTAAGTCAAGGCAATGGATTTGTTCAGATGGATTTAATTCTTGTAGGTGATGATTGATAAAATCATGTGGTTTTGTTTACCTTTACACGATTACTTACTTCTTTGCTGGAATAAATATGAGATGCCATTATGTTCTCTAAATCTTCTTTCGGTTGTATTGGTTTTTTACTATATACATTTGAGTAATGATATAAATGTGTTTTTAAAGCATCTAAAGCCATTCTGAATCAGATTAGATTTGATATTAAGATCTTTTATCAGTCTAGAGTACTTTAACCTTTATTGTAACATTTTCTAACGATGTGGTAACCGATACAATACGGAAAAATCCAGATAACAGAATACGGACAAACCGGTGGTAAATAGGTGCAAGAAAATGAATATGTAAAAAGTTGGTAGGGAGAAATATCCTTATACTGAAGTAGAAAGCATCCAAGAATTCTCGATGACACGTGAACTACCCTTACACTTTGCTAAAATTCGAGGAAAACTCATAACACCTCGACATGGCGAAGTAAATTGGGGTTAGAAGGAGAAACTGGTCTCTCCATGTTTAAAATAATACACCACTCCGCGTCACTACCAAGCTACGTAGTGGAGGAATATAAGATTCGTGTGCATCAAAGTTAGTTGTAACCCTGAGTGTCTACCCGCTAACCACCAAAAAGAACGGCCAGGCAACAAAGTTATGGATATAAGTAGGAAGCTTATAAAAGAAACGAGATAACTCATGTAATAAAGTCTATTACGCCACAATCATTTTGCAATAAAGAAATTTACTCTTTTGCAAGCTACTTTGTCAATTTTTGTCAAATTCAATCACTTTTCATATATTTTCTATTTGGTAATTTTGTTCAATCAGATTTGTGATGTTTGCGGAAATTAACTATCTTTTCACCATTGAGATACCACAGATGGAAAAACCAAAGCCAACAAGAGGACGCAAGCACATAAAAAAGAAAGGGATAGAGTGACTAGGTTTTTTTGAAATACTTACTAATGGGCTACCTCCAACTCCAAATAATCACATAATGCAGAATCACCAAAGATGGAGGGGGAAGTTCTTCCACAAGTGACTTTACTGGTGAAAATTGATGCGCCGGTCAGAATAAAATTAGTATCTCCACTAGAGATAGGGGTTACAGAGGCCTCAATAAATGTAGAAGAAACACACCCACACCAACACTCCCCTCCACATGCAAAGAGAATTTGATTTCTAATGTGCCAAATATCAACGTAGTAGTACACCAACCACCCCAGGGTAGGACTCAATTCCCAAACATTGGGACGACTGTGGTGGACTCTACAACAATGAATGATCACAATGAGTAGTCTACTTCCAAGCCTATGGGTCCTAACAATGATTTAGGTCCTCATGATCCCAAGGAGGTCACCAGAAGGTTAGAACTATATAAAGTAGACAAACATTCCTAAATTAATCAAGACAACGCTCTCTCAATAAATACTAGATGTGTTGCTACCTCAAAGGTTTAAGACATCCATCTTATCAGCATAAGATGGGTCGCTAGGTCTTTATCAAACATGTCAACCTGTATAAGAGTCACATCGATATAATAATTGAATCTGATGCCATTTTTTGTGCTTTTCCTGCGACCTTATAAGAAAGAACAAAACATTGGTTTTCAAAATTAGAGCCGATACGCGTGGTTTTGTAGATTTATTATTTGCGTACACTATTGAAAAAACTAAAAACTCTTGAAAAATGTACTAGCGTATTCATATACAATTTGGGGATTTAACAGCCAAAGTGTAATACACATGAGTCATAACGATTTGTCATTGCAAATGGGTACTCCTAAAAAATATGTCAACATCAAAACAAAGTTCGTGGCGATAGGATGTAAGTTCGCGGATCATACGATCGTCGTCGGAAGAACTACTCTCAACAAGCTTTGAGTTTTAGTCCACTTATCACCCCAGTATGAAGTTCTAGATGCTAAAGGGGTAGTCACTATTAGATAAAACCAAGATCTAGTTGGAAAAGATATCTTTTTTATAGATACGCCAAGCAAAAAATCGGTAAAGTAGTTCCGTATTAGTCAAATCCATTTGGGAAAACCTCAAGATTAAAGAAGGTCAGATATTAATGTCGTTAAACCCTGACAAGGGGTGGATAACAGATCCAAATGAGATCGACACTCTACTCTAACATCGAACCTAGACCTTGATCAAGCGAGGGCTTATAATAAGAGGTGGTAACTATACCTATCGTATGGAACAAGAAGCTAAAGAAGCAACCGGATCTCGATACGTATAATCTAGATCACACACTTAAAATATGAGGTGGTAACTATGCCTTCGTGTGGACCAAGGAAAGTACCAGATTTATTTTAGGAATGAAGGGACTATACCTAATCCATGGAATGAAGAATATCTTCAATAACTCTATAAGCAGTTAGTCCCAAGGGATGAATATGGGTTCATGATATGTAATTAGGCAAAAAAAAATCAAGCCTCTCCACGCTATTTATCCTCAATATGAGGGTTTTTAACGAGGTGGTTGATGACCCAAATGTAGTTAACATCATGTTAGTTTTCAAAGTTTTGTTATTAGTGGAATTTCTAGACCGTAAATCCTGAATATATTCACATATTATATTTTTAAATGAAAATAATGAATACCTCGATTAAACCTTAGATGGGGTTATCAAAACAACCCAAAATTTCTTAGACTTCCGAAGTCACCAAACATTCTCAAATAAATCGCATTAAAGGTTATCAAATCAACATAGATGGATTCCCAAAGTCATCAAATATAACCTCGATCAATTCTCAGGACTGGTTATCGTGTCGAACAACCTCAAACTAGTTAGACTCCCGAAGTCACAAAAAATCCTCGATTAAGCCTTAGTAAAGGTTATCGAGTCAAAATTACGAATTGTTTAGACTCTAAAGTCACCAAATATTCTCGAGTAAACCTCATGAAAAGTTATTGAGTAAAAAATACAAACTGGTTAGACTTCCGAAGTCACCAAACATATTTGACTAAACATTAGAAAATGTTATCAATTCAAAAATATAAACTGGTTAGACTCCCAAAGTCACCAAACATCATATACTAAACCTCAAGAAAGGTTATCGATTCAAAAATATGAAGTCACTAAATATCATCGAATAAACCTCAGGTAAGGTTATCAACTAAAAAATAAAATCCTGTTAGACTCCGAAGTCACCAAACATCCTCGACTAAACCCAAGGAAGGTTATCGAGTAAAAAAGACAAACTGGTTAGACTCCTGAAATCACCAAACATCATTGACTAAACCTCAAGAAAGGTTACCGAGTCAAATATAAACTAGTTAGACTCCCAAAGTCACTAAACATACTTGACTAAACCTCGGGAAAGGTTACCGAGACAAATATACAAACTGGTTAGACTCCCAAAGTCATTAAACATCCTCAACTAAACCTCAAGAAAGGTTATTGAGTAAAAAATATATACAGGTGAGACTCCCGAAGTCACAAAACACCCTTGATTAAACCTCGTGAAAGGTTAGTGTCATCCCCAAGAGTGTGATAAATATATCAACACCCGAGAGAGCTACTACTTGCAACTGTACAGATCGTTAACAAGTAACATATATGTAAGTAAGGGGTTATCGTTCTCCACAGGGACTATGATGTTAATATTTTTGTGTTTTGAAGAAGAGTAAAGGGGTTGAGTTGCAATTAACTAAAATATAAAGGATATTTTGTTTTGTTTTTTCAAGTAAAGGACTAAAGTGCAATAAAATTAAAGTACTAATGAAAATAAAATAACTAAAGGGCTGAACTGAAAATAATACGGAGATTATAAGATGAGAAGATAGCTTGAGAGTCGCTAGTAATCCCCACTAGTTCTGATTTTATACATTTATTGATATTAGGGCAAATTGGTATCTTATCACTAGTCAATATTCTATAATCTCCTTAAATCCCTCTCGGGTAGATATAGGGTTGTCCAACATTTCTAGAGGCCTCTCCTGAGTTACCCTGCAACGAATTCAAATGAAATTGATACTAACCTAAATGACTATCCCCACTAGTTCTAAATTTATACATTTATTGATTTTATGGCGAATTGTTATTTTATCACTACCCGGGATTGTATAATCTCCCTAAATCCCTCCCGGGGTGATAGGGGGTTGTCCAACAATTCTAGAGACCTCTCGCGAGTGACCCTACAATAAATTCAAATGCAATTGATACTAACCCAAATGACTATCGAGTTAATCAAGACTACCCGATTCACTAACGAACACCGAACAATTATATATTATTTTCCATAACGCGACCCCCCTTCTCGGGAGAAATTCAAGATTACTATACCCAACCCACTACTTGATCAAGTTAAAGGATTAAGAATTCAATACAGATATATGGTCGATGAAAAATATTCAATTTATTTCAATAATAATATCCTAAAACGCAAAAAAAAGCATAATCTGAAAGTTAGGGTTCATACATAAAGCATTTCTCAAGCTAATTGAAAGTTCAGTTCATGCTAAAAATGATATAAAAAAACATGAGTAAAAGTGATAGAATAATGTTTAGAATGAAAAAATAATAAGACTTACACTAAGAATTACTGAAATTAGAGGTTGGAATGGTGTGGAATGATGAAAAATGGTGAAAACCCCTTCATGTCTTCTATTTCCTCTTGCTCCAGCCGTTCTAAGAGTTTCCAAATTGTGTAACTCCTATTTTAATACCTAATTTCTGATATGTGAAGTTTACAAAACGTTTTTGGAGTTGTAGGAACCATTTAAGTGGTCAAAGTCAACCCAAAAAACGTTGTAAGGGAATGCTGACTAATTGAAGCCACGACAACTAAAAAGTAATATCTCTCTCTGTTCATCTCCAAATCGTAAACCGTCAAATCCTACGCGCTCCTAACTTCAAATTATACCATGAAATCCAAGTTCTCGTTCAGAATACTAACTAATTTCATATGATGAATCCAACAAGACGATTCCTATATTTGGCCGGTAGATGCTTCAACTTTCCAAAAGTGGAATTATGGCCCTTTCTTGTCGTGACTTGGGGTTTTCCTTGACTTTTTTAATTCTTATCATTATCTCGGTCCAAGTACCTAGAGATGTACACTTAGCACACAAGTATCGCAGAAAAGCTCTGAAAGCACACAAAAACTGAAACTAGACAAGAATTCGTAAAACATCAAAACTATTGAATAATCCCTCAAATAGTCTAATAAATCCCCAAATAGATGTCTCGTGATACTATTATTATATCAAAAACCACGAGACATTAGTTAAGAAGATGAAAACAAAAAAGGGTGCACTGATCAAGTCACCTAACATCCTCTATTAAACCTCTTAAAAGGTTATCGAGTAAAAAATATAAAATGTTTAAGACTTCTCAACTTACATAGCATTTGATTAAACCTCATGAAAGGTAATCGATTCGAAAATACAAAATGTTTAAGACTTTTCGGTTCACCCAACATCCTCGATTAGACCGCAAGATAGGTTATCACGTCAAAATACATAATGTTTAATACTAGGGATGGCAATGGTTCAAATATTAAGTGGAACCGATGGATATCCGATCCGATAAAAAATCCGTTAATGGAACCGATGGTGCATCCATGAGGGTTTGGTTCTCACAAAAGGTAACCGTTGGACTATCCGTTAGGATTTGGTCTTTTACAATAATCCGATGGATAATCCGAAATCCGAATAAAAATATAAAAAATAAAATATTAAAATATATATACTATATGTAAAGATATTCTATATATACAAATTTCATACATAATATCGATCAAATATAATTATTCCATACATAAACTAGCTAATTGATTATTATCTATGATATTACTATATTGCCTAGTATCATTTTATATTCTTCCAATAATTTTGTTAGAATTTTAAAATGTTTAATAATTTATTTTATTTAAATCATTTAAACGATTATGGATACGGATTAACCGCGGATAAACCGTATCCGTCGCGGATGCGGATTTGGTAAATAATTCTAAAATTCGATGGTTAATGGATGCGGATTTGGTTATCGTTTTTCTTTATGGATGTGGATGTGGTTATGCAATTTTTCGAGGATATCCGATCCGTTGCCATCCCTATTTAATACTTTTTAAGTCAACTGACATCCTCGACTGAATCTCATAAAAGGTAATCGAGTAAAAACTATATAATAGTTAGGATTCGTAAGTCATAAAACATCTTCCATTAAACGTTAAAAGAGTTTATTGAGTAAAAAACATACAAAGGACAGACTTCTCAAATTGCCAAATTTCATCGATTAAATGAGATTATCAAGTCAAAAGTATAATCTGGTCAATTTACAAAGTTGTCGAGGTTCTCAAACCTAAAGAGGTTATTAATATTAAAAAACCTAAATTGGTTATTTAAAGTCATCGACATCATTGATTAACCTTATGAAGGGTTGTGCAAATTAGATGGTGACAATAAAAAAGTTCCTTATTGCACAGTAGATGATTAAATTGATCAAAATATATAAACATTGTGAAATTATTGTAGTTGATTCAAAGAAATTTGTTTTTTGATGAAAACAAAGCAAGATAAAAGTACATCAAAGTAAATTTTGTTAATACTCAAAGCCATCGACGCTAATGAAGCATAACAAAGAAGAATAAATCCAACGCATATGTAAAATGAATTCCATTGATAAATAAAAGCCTTCGAATCATACAAATCTAAAAGGAAGAGGTATCCCCCCCTAATCAACTACAAAAAAAACTAAGGCCAACAATTAAATAGGAAATTCTCATTTTTCTGAACAGTATTGGTAGTGGCAAGTGTGTAATAAAATAATAATATAAATAAAGGACAAATACCTTCTACCACTACGATAAACTCTCCGCAAGTGAACAGATCGTTTGCAAGTAATGTGTAAGTGAAATGGATATCGATCTCAGGGAATACGAAAGTAAGTTATAATTTATGCAATTACTAAGTGTAATAAGAAAAGCTGAACAATACTACGCTAAAGACGCTAAAATAATTGTTTGGTTTTTATGACTCTAACAATTAAATAACTAATTAAACTAAGATCAAAAGAAAGACAGGAAAATAAAATATGGAAAAGAAGACATATGAGAGTTTAGCCCAAGAATTAGCAAGTAATCCCCACTAGCCTTGTTCTATGATTATTATCTACGGGAGAATTATGTGATACATACGCAATAGCCATGATTCTCTATTCCTCCTAAATCCTGTCAGAGTAGACTTAAGAGGCAACCTCAACACTACCAAGGGACTTGGGTAAGAGGACCCTGCGCAATGATCGGTGGTTGAATTAAATCTTAGTGACTATCTAGTTAAGCAAGCCCGTTAGGATCACTACCGCATACTAGACGATTATATGGCGTTTCTATAATTGGATCCCCCGTCAGGGCGAGAATCCAACTACTAATAGGGTAATCCTATATGTGGGGCACCACAAGAAATACAAACATTAAATCAAAGCGGTGATACAAAGCTATCATTATAAATTCATTTAAATGTAAATCTTAAATTCATATAACATATAAAACAAGTCTATGGTTCATACCCATATGCTATTCTCAAGCAAAATAGAATTAGTTCATACTAAGGAAAGAAAAAAAACAATTACAAATATCATATTCATGTTCAAAAGACAAAACATAATAAGAATACTATACTTATTACTGAAAAATTGATAACGTGAAGGGTTGGAATGGCATGAACATCTTCCAACTCCTTTTTCTCTTCTTCTCACGTGCTCCTGATGAATTCTAGGTTGATTTATGATTAGGCACTGAAAAAATGATGATTCTATTAAGGTAATAATGGATATATATATATATAGAAGCTTGGACGAAATTAGGGAAAAGTACTAAGTATAAGAATCCAAATCCAACTGAAACTCGTTTTCCTAAAATAGTGGACTGGTTGGCCCATTGAACTTGTAAAATCCATATCTTCTTCGTTACAAATGTGAATCCAGTGACATTGGTATCGAAACAACCGCAATGTCAGAGGCCTTTCTGAATCTCAAAGGGCTCCTTCAAATTACTTTTCGATTTTCTGTAATATTACAAATACTAGACGTCTTCAAGTCTTGACATCTCACTTTAAATTTCCAAATCTATCCAAACTGCTTTTCTAGATTGCTCTCCTTTAGAAAATAACAATGTATTGAGTCATCGGTTTATAGGTTCAAAATAACTGTGACCGTTTTATCTTCTACCGCGTTATCTTTGTTGATGACTTGCTTTTTTTCCTCAAAGCTGACGTTCTATCAATACTTCTCATAAAAAAAGGATTAGATATTTTATCAAGAATCTCTTGGTTAAGGATAAATAAGCATAAGAGTGAATCATATTTTGGAGGTAATACTATCGATGTGCAAGAGAAGATCAACTCTATTCTTAATATCAAAATTGGTAGTATGCTAGTCAGTACCTTGGTGTTCCATTAAACTCGAAAAAACTTAGTATAACTGATGGAAACATACGTGTTGGAACTATTTTCCAAAGTATATCTCATTGGAGTTCTAAACATCTCTCCTTAGCTGGTAGAATTGAGCTCATCAAAACTGTTTTACTCAGTAAAGTGCTTTATTGGTGTAGAGTGTTCTTACTTTCAAAGAATGTTATCTCTAAAATTGGACAAAAAATGGCTAGTTTCCTGTGAAAGGGTAACTTAGATGGTTCTAAAGGTGCTAATATTTCATTAAATACTATGTGTACTAAGCAAGATGAAGGAGGTATTTACATTCCTAATTCGGATAATATCAATAAAGTGTGATTTCTATACACTTTTTGGAGAATGTACAAGGGGAGTTCTAATCTCTGGAGCTGATGGGTTCATATGAATTATATTAAGAACAAGTTCATTCGGAGTTTAAGTATCAAGCAAGATTGAAGTTAATCAAGATGATAAATGAAGCTTTCAATTTTATTACTCACAAAGTACATAATGGTTTAAACACATATATGGTCTAGGATAAATGGGTTAATGAGAAGACCATTGAAGAAACTATGACCACCTTCAGAGTCCTATTCTTTAAACTGATGAGGATGTAATTATTTATCTGAGAGTGATAAGTTTACGTTCTTCTTTAAGAAGAGACTTGACAAGATTAGAATTATTTATCAGAAAGTTAATTGGAGCAATATTGTTTAGATTAACACTCACTCCAATACATAAATTTTGCATCTGGATTGCCTGTTTGGATATATTGGCCACTAAACATAGAATGATTAGTTGGGACCTTAATGTTGATCCGTTATGTGTATTTTGTCATAGATGTATTAAATATCGTGATCATCTCTTCATCATGTGTCCATTTACCAGAAGAATCTAAAATGATTGTCTTGATAAAACTCATAATGTTTTTGTCAATGATTCTTGGGATGACTTAATCAAGTTCATCTTATGTATAAATACATCAAAGTTTAGCATCGTCGTTCGTAGGTGTTGGTTCACATCTTTCATTTACTTGATCTGGACTAAGAGAAATACTAGAACCCATAGGGGTAAATTTGCTACTGAAGATCACATTAAATCACAAATTCAAAGTCTAGTTTCTATCAGATTAAAACATAGAAAGTGCTCTATCAAAGTTTCTGAAGGAGAACATGCCATTAACTGGGGTATTGATTGATTGCAGCTCCTAATCTCAATAAAAATCTTAGAAAATGTTTGAGATATTAGGAGTACATTTCGTGAAAGTAGACATTGCAATGACTATGATACGATATTTCCTCTCACTCGACAGAAGTATAAGGAAAGGCTTGAAAGTGTTAAGATGGTATTGTGTTTGAATGATGCTTTGTAGGATGTTTAGCAAAAGTATGCATGAACTCTGTTCATCTGACTGAGTTATTCTTTCTTTGTAGATGTCGAACTCATGGAGTTATTTCTTTACAACGATATTTCTTCTCACTCGATAGAAGTCTAAGGAAAGGTTTAAGAGTGTTGAGATGGTATTGTGTTTAAATGCTGCTTTGTAGGATGTTAGCTGAAGTATGCAAGAATGTTGATCATTTGTCTTGAGTTAATCTTACTTTGAAGATGTCCAGTTATAGTTGTTATTTCGAGTTGTTTAGCTGCTCTATCTTTATGTTTATGTTACTATTTCAATTATGTTATGTCAGTTAATGTTTAAATACTATTTTTTAGTATTTACGGTTTTAGTCCCCGAAGTTTATAAAGTTCTAATTCGGAGAGTTATATTCTCTTTGTAGGAGTATAACTTTTGTAATGATTTGGGTGTTGAATCCATATATGCAAAGTTTGATTAACTAATTTTGAAAAAAGAATTATCCTTAATATACCGATAAAAAAAATTCTTTTTTTGTCAGTCATTATATACCCAAGGTGATACTAGCTTACACCACTATTTTTACAAACATTGATAAGAAAACGATAACTATCTATTACATTATTTGTTCTCCATTCTTCGAAATTTAAGTCTAGTCTTGCACATGTAACAGCGTAATCCGCAAAACTGTTACGATCCCTTCTAATGTGAAAAACCTACCAACCTGGAGTTTTTTTCATCCATTTTCAAACTTCTCCAATGATTGGACGGACTCTCCACGTAATACTCAATTTCAAAGTTGTTCAAGTAGAAAAAGTTACTCAACAAAGAGAGATTAGTTATGGATCTCATTGCAAAGAGAACAACCCAAACCTCTTCTTGTATACAAGACTTTATGTTTGATATTACCATATTTGGCCACGACTACTGAGACTACTCCTAAATGTTAATGATTCCGAATCTAAAGTGTCTATATGTATTCAAAAATTCTTAATTTAACTTTATTTTTTTTTCAAAATAAATTCTTTATTTGAACACAGCCTCTCATTTTGCACAACATTATTATCATCTCTACTTACAAGATTCCTTTTTTTTCTTTTTTCCATGTGTTAAAAAAACAGAGAAAATAATTGAGAAAAAAGATACGGTTCTCTCTCTCTCACTCAGTCGATCGCCATGAATGGGCGAGAAACTGAGTCAACGGCCATACCTTCTTTCTACAACAACACTTCATCTCCTGCAGTCCGCTTCTTGGGTTTTCCTAATCAACCCGACCCGGATCAACAACAATCCCAAACTAACAACCCACTTGAACTGGAGCTCGACGAGAGCGACGTCGTTTGGTCATCTTCCTCTTCTTATTCCTCCACATCTGATGTAGCCTCTAATTCATCAACTCCTCTCTCCACCTCCCCGTCGCATCTCCACCTCCTTCACCACCATCAAAGCAAACTCAGCCCGTCAAAATCAGGTCTATCAGCTGCCCTCTCCGACGACAACCACCACCCTTTAATCCGTCGTAAATCCACCCTCAACCCTTCCATCTCTGCTACCTCCGCCGCCAAAACTATACCCCCGGTGAATTCCGGTTCATATTCTCCCAACATCATTAAATACCACCAATCAGCTCCGATGAACGTTCCCGCATGGCCCAAAAAGTTAGGAGATTCCGATAAAATCATCAACAAGGGGAGCTATTTAGACAAGTTTGACGAGGTGGAAGATGAGCTGGATGATGAGGACGAAATGGTTCCACCTCACGTCATGGTAGCGAGGTCTCACGTGACCTTTTCCGTCTTTGAAGGCGTCGGTCGTACGCTCAAAGGTAGAGACTTGCGCCGTCTCCGCAACACCGTCTTTCAACAAACAGGTTATCTCGAATGAAAACCCAAAGAATCTCAATATTACTTTTTGTAATTAGGTTCTACTTTGTTTTTTTTTTTTAATTCTCAGTTAAAATCGCACTTAATTTATAATAAGACTTGATTTGATCTTATTTATCAAGGGTTCTAAATTGTTATAGTGTTGTAATATTTAAAAAGAATATTTGAATTTTACATATGTTGCTGCTTCTTGGTGCAAAATTATTTGTATTTTAACTTGAACTCGCATTATGACTACTGCAAAACGGATACAGAGGGGGATGGAATGAGACTTGAACTTGGGACAATCTTATTAAAGATCAAGTTGTTGGGTTGTGTTGGAACCTAGGAATGTAGGCTCTTTAAAGATCAAGCTGTTATGTTGTATGTTGTACGTATTTAAACAATAAAGTATGTATTTGAACTTAGGCCTCCGACACAAGCCTTGCAACATGTTCTGTGAATATTATCCTGCAAGTAAGTTATTCTATTCAGTTATGGATTGTAGAAAGAAGTGAGTAAGCAGTGACGAATTTAGGTACAAGAAAATGAGAATGAGCTTTGATTAGAAGGGTTAGGAGGTTCATGAAAAGTTAATTATTTTTTAGTCGGATCCCAAGCCTGGTGTTCTCAGAAAATTAGCACCATGGGTCAGATTAACTTCAGGGAAGAAAGGTCATTCATATGTTTATAGTTATTAGGTCAAATCGACTTTTTTTTTTTTTTTTTTTTTGTCATGAAAACTCGACTCTCATTCCACTTGATATTATTAAAAAGGCATGGCGTCTTTGTAACCTAGATATTCTTCCAATAGGATATATGCATAAACGTTAGACCTAGACCTAGGCCAACAAAGCATAAATTATGCCTGCATCCCCTATAAAATACGCATCTCTACCCGACATAAGGAGAGTTCATTAAATAGCTCAAATTTTGCCAAAAATACTCTGCGAGTTGTTGATGACTACTTAAAAGGATTATCCAACCTCTATTCATAATATAATCTTCAGTGTGTATTCGTATTAACAGACCTAAACAATGTTGAAACATATTTAACATAATCAATGGGACAAAATGTTACAATTTAATCTATCTTCCTGAAGCCAACTTATGGTTGACAAATTTTTGCAGACAAAAGTAAGATACAGTTATGTTAAAAAACTTGTAATCTATATATCAGTCGTATAGGCTCTCGAGAAACCTTTCCACTGGGTAGTGATTATTCTTTCAAACTTACAAAATTTTGGGTTCTTGGCCCAATTTGTTGTGTACTGTGTGAACACTTAGTTTAGATGAGCGCACCAAAAAGATTACATTGTACAAGTTAATAAGAAGAGTTCTGTGAAGCCACGAAGGTCATACAAATAGGTCGTTTAACTTTAGCCAAAGCAAGAAAGGCTGAAGGGAGAATCCACATCCCATCTCCACATATTAAACCCGATGCAACTGCAGGAACCATCAAATCAGCTCTTTTAGCATTGATTTTATGCCACACATACACTATTATACTACCAACACACATATCAATCGCAAAGTAACCCCCAACTAGGAATGGTGCAGCCATAGCCATAGGCAAAGGAGTATACTTCCCAATATTTTTCGGAGCCATGTCTCTGAACAAGTTAGCAAGTACAGCAAAAGCGAAAAAACCATAACAAAGCTCTAAACAATGCTCTGGTAAAGCAGAGAAGCCTTGAACACCCAAAATCGCCATGTTTCTGTATATCAATGCGTAAGGTGCTTTGTATTCACCTGTTGGGTCCCCCACCGGAAATGTCTTGTAGAATAGAAAGAATGTGAGAGGCGCCACTATGCAACCAACGGCCGTTCCGATAGCTTGACTAATAATCATCGCTCGTGGTGAAGTGAGTGTGATGTGTCCCGTTTTGAGATCATGCATTAAGTCAGATGAAACGGAAACGATTGATTTGATTAGACCACACCCGATTAGCCCTGCTGCTACACCGTTTTCTTTCCCGGTCATAGATGCGATTATAAAGAGTGCTACTTTCCCGTAATTATAACCCATGTTTAAGTCTGTTAGACCCGTACCATAAGCATTACAGAAGCTCAAAGCTGGAGCAATAATATACGCAACTACAACGAAATACCATTTAAGTACAGGGAACATGATTGGGATTGCAATGATGGAGATAATTGAGAATACTAAGTATCCTACACATGCTACCCATATAGGAATGTTATCTCTCATGAATACTTCGTTTCGTTTAAGATCATCATCAAGGGGCTGACCATTGTTATCTGGATCTGCTATAACAGATACTAATTTAGCCAGTGGTTAAAAAAATTAAAAATAGATATCTTCGAATGACTTACGGGTTCGGGAATTGTTTCTCTTGTTCATGGTGATATACATGTTTCGACCTGTGAAATATAGTGTCTTGACAAATTGATATAGACCATCGCCGAGAATTAGAGCTATGGGAACGAAAACCTGGTAGCCACTAAGGCTGTTCATACTGCCTTCTGGTATTGATGCAGAGAACCAATCACCTTTACGTTTCCTTAGCAGAGGCCACATAATACCCCACGAGATAACAGCTCCAAGAAGTAATGAAAAGTTCACGATATGTGAACAGATCATTCCAGCTCCAACGTAAGTTGGGCTAAAATCAAAGTAAAATCTACAAAAAAATCGAAATTTTTAAAATCAACTACTATTCAATACATGAGAAACTGTGATTAAAATACATGATATAAATATACGTACGAGTTTTTCTTAGCTTTCAAACCAAAAGTGGGGAAGTTCACAAATCCACATTCCTTTCCACCAGAAAAGAACCATTGGAAGAAACCCCACAAGAAACTAATTGAGAAGAACTTTGTGAATCCACGGACTTGTTTCTTGGCCATCTTGTCTCCTTTAGGTGTATGGAAGCCATTAATGAGTACAGCAGTAGCAGTTCCACTTGGATATGTTAACTTATAATCAATAATCAACACTTTTCTAAGAGGAATCAAAGCAAATAACCCAACAAAAGCAGTTAAGAAAAGGAAACCAATCATCCAATCAAGCCCAGGATCCTTTACACTCTCAAGTGTATTTCCTGGTGTAGCAAGCCCTCCAGCTAATTCAAACGTCTTTCTGCTCATTGCCAAAAGATAAGATGCAAAACCACCTCCTAGAGCCATGGCATAACACGCAACAGCAGAAGTTTGAATAATTGTATTTTCCTGTCTAGTGAAAGGAGTGTTGGTATAACCAGCAAACTCAACCAGCTTTGTCCACCCTCGCATAAACACGAAAGCAACTAGAGCAGCTGATACATTGAGATTAGGAACAAGCCCAGTATTTAGATTGATCTTCATAGATATCACACTGTATATAACCCCAATAAGTATACTCGCGATAACTCCTCTTATTGTGATCTGTTTATTCCATGGAGCTATCCTCGTCAAATCCTCCACTTCCTCGATTACTTCTTCCATTTCCGCTGAATTATCCTGCGTTGTCCTCCTCATTATATAGCCTTCATTGCAAATATCAAGAAATCAGTCATATTACTCAAATCCAAATAAAGATTTACGAAAACACAACCTATAAACATCAGTTACACATATACATTGAATACATAACGTAAAAGAAATACAAAGTTACTTTTCTCTTCCCACGTAATGGCAAACGAGATAACTTTCTTACTCGTTTGTTATAAGAAAAGAAAAAAGATATAGACAATTTACCACACAATGATGATCAGCCGACAAGACAAGAATCCAAAAAATAATTGTTTCTGCTCATGCAATGATAGAATGATCAAATTCCCAGAGGGATTCTCTCTTTATCTAATTGCTAAACTTTGAAATGTGTAGGAAAAACAAACAAGTACAGAGCACAATTAGGTGCTGAATTTATAGAAATAGATGATGAAGTTTTTATTATTTTTATAATGTAGTAATAAAGATTTTCAAGTCAACCGAATGGACTCTTCTATTCCGGTCCATGTACTACACACTATTTCTGTAGTACAAGTTTTATTTTTTATGTACTACTACTACTATAATTATACTATGAATTTACCTAATCTGATAGCATTTAATTTTGATGCTACAATAGGAAAATGTGTTTTCCCTTTTCCTACACGTAATACTTTTCCTACCAAGGAGTTATAACAACTATCTAAATTAAGAGGTTGATGGGGATTAAATTCATAGAATTTCGTTTCAGTTTCAACATCAACCCCTATTACGGTAACTTGTATTTACGATAGTACAATAAAAGTAAATTGTGTCAAAATTATTTGGGGTACGACTAAAACTGAAAGGGAATCAAAAACTATTTTGGAAGCTTGCAAAGTTTACTCATAAGATGGAAGGAATACCACACTTAAACATTAAGTTTGACGGTCTCAAAACTATTCAAGGCCTACAAAACTTATTTACCTCATTGTTGAGAACTCTTAAAAATGCAACGTCCATCTTTATATATATTCAACATATTCCCAAAATGGGAATTGTTTGGCAAAGATATGTTATGCGAAAGTACTTACATTACAGATTTTCTCATCTTCTTATCTAATAGTATTGAACGGAATGCTAGCCAGAAATTTGCTCACTACATAGTTATGGATTAGATTAGGTCTGTCTTAATGATAGATCAAAGAGACGATCCGGTTCTTTGAGTTTTTTATATTTTTAAGGGTCTTAATTTATAAACTATTTACATAGAGAAGTTTTATTTTCTAAATTTATTTTAGATCTATATTAAGAGCACTTTGATAATTTGACTAAAATTTGGGATGAAATTAGAGAAAAATCATATACTTTCCTTTATTTTCAAAAGAAGGTACTACTAAAAGGTTGGAATTAAAGGAAGCTTCACTTCAAATTGTGTGCCCATTGGATGGTGATGGCGAGTTGTAAGTGTGGCGCATTGAAAAATTGAATATTTTAATCTTGTTTTGGTTGGTCGAATTTGAATACTTTAATCATTTGGACTAAAAAATAGAGTTGAAAACTTTGTTCAGTTTTAGTCAAATCGATAGATAAGCCATGAAGTTGACATAACGAATGTCGCGTCCGATGATAATCAACTCCTATTCATTATAGTCACATGATTTGTTTCTTCTTTTTCCGGGTAGGAACGTGATTTGTTTCCATATACAGTATAAAATTAAAGTAATGTTAATATCACCTTAAATTGCATTAAATTTATATCATCTTGTAGATGAATTTTAAATAAATCAATCATGTAATTTCTTTCTCCAGATTTTTTTTTCCTTTTATGATTGATCTACGTAAGAAACGATATAAATACGATGCAATTTAAGATAATATCCAGCATTACTTATAAAATTATTTATATATCTTGAAAAGAATTTGTGAGCAATTTTTGCAGTTTTCTATAATAGATATTTTTTTAAAAAAAAAATTGTTTTACCTATCTAAGAATTCTAAATCATTACCTAACCATTTTTAGGACAAAAATCCACAATCATCTATTGTTTTTTAATTTATTAATTAAAATGATTACTAATTAGGTTCATATCCCAATAAATTATA
Organism: Nemophila menziesii; assembly: GCA_029959085.1. Classification (NCBI taxonomy): domain Eukaryota; kingdom Viridiplantae; phylum Streptophyta; class Magnoliopsida; order Boraginales; family Hydrophyllaceae; genus Nemophila; species Nemophila menziesii. The sequence continues at coordinate 28,229,539 of JARWIR010000001.1, read as the reverse complement.
CTTTATCAAGTCTAGCCTAAAAGTTTAGATTAATAAGGTTTAAAATATTATTTTAGTTTTATATTATATTTAATATAACTTTATTACATAAAATAATAAAATTTAAAATAAATAAAAAGTATACAATCGAAAACGTTGAAACACAGTGAAACATAAAACTTAATAGTCATCTCTTTAAACTTGTGTTAGCAAAAAAACAAAAATAAAATCTCTTCCCACCAAATCGCTCTTCTACACAAGAAATTACCGGCCACTCGTGGACCATTCTCCACCATTTTCAACTCGACTTGGCTACGTCATCAACAATCGAAGACTCAAATTAAGGTAAAAAAATAGTCTTTACCATTAAAATTCTGAAAAATTGAATTATTTATAACCTAATCTAATTATTTTTACAATTTTTAAAATTATCTGATTTAAGTATAATTACAGTCGTGATGTTTATTATATTTTTATACAAATCCTATAATGACCATTATTTTATGAAAAATGGAAGTCTTTTACTGTGGAAGACGTGGTTCGCTTAGAGTAGTTTTTACTGCATTTTTTTAATTGTTTACAAAATCCTTTGATTAGATAATTACAGTTATAATGTTTATTATATTTTTATACAGATCCTACAATGTCAATTTTATGATTCTTTTACCGTATGAGAAGTGATGCACCGAGAAAAGCCTTTTAAAATTCTTTTTGAATTATTTTATACTGCATTTTTTGAAATCTTTTGCAGTAAATATTCATGTGATGCAAGTACTGAATATAGTTACAGCTCAATCAATTGTGTCGGATATTCGAACAACCCAGTGAATTATGTCGGACATCCCAGTGAAGGGTATTATGGACCTGAATTGTTAGTGAAGTGGGCTGGATCTTATGAAGAAAGTTTGTTAGGTTATGGACCTTTTGGATTAATCACCCTTTATTAATTATTAGGTATTATCATTTTGTCATTCTAAAGATGGATCACTAAAAAAACATATTATCGGTCCCAAAGGTCCGGTTAGACCGGTTTTTAATGGTTCTTTCCCTTGTCAGTCTGGTTCAGGCTATTGGGTCTTCCCTTACCGGACCGGTTCCAGTTCGGTTTCAAATATTTATAAGGAAAATCGGACCACTATAAGAGAGCGATATCTCCATCTCTTAACGGTTCTGGTTTCGTCTCCTTAACTATTCTGGTTCAAGTGCTTATAGGTCTTATCAGTTTTATTTTAAAGTTCTTATCGGTTTTATTTTAAAGGTTCTTATCAGTTTTATTACAAATGAGTTACTTTTTGTTGATTGGTTTTTACGATATTGTATACATTAATTTTAACCAAAGTTTTAAGATAATTAAATACCGAATTAACATAATATTTATAAATAAATTATTACAATTAACTAATGAATAAATTATTATAAATACTTATTCACTAATAAATGCACTTAATTACTTTTTTTCTCTCAATGGATATATAGTTTTTTTCTCCAAGCAATGGATATACAGTGAAGCTACGCAAACGATGACAAAAGTAGACGACTTTCTTTTTTCCTTTTCTTTGATACCAAATTCATACACCATTCAAAGAGCTAAAAACCCTTTGAAAATCAAATTTAAAAAGAAAGATGAAGTGCTTGAGGAAGGTGAAATTGGCACTAATGATGGGATAGAAATGATTAAAGAAGGAGGTAGGAATTCTATTCAAAACTCCTTACTTACTCCTACTGTTAAACTTGATCAAACCTTGATTCAAGGAGTTGCCTATAAGACTGATCTGAGACCATTGGCAAATGATGAAATACTTAAACTCTGTGGGGCAAATGAAGCTAACTTGAAGCTGAGTCCTATGATTGAGTTAGAGAATAAAGTTAAGATTGACCCTTCTATCACTGAAAATTCATATCAAACTATTTGTTTTGGATCACTAGAAAGGAATAAAAATAGGACAAAACAGGTTAGAGAGGACCTTGGTCTTTCTACTGATGATGAACTAAATTCTCAAGTACCAGCAACTCTTATTACCCCAGCCTCTGGTGGTGATGATGAGATGGCTGTGTTACTTGAGGATGAAAAAATTGACACCGATGAAAATATAGAGATCTGGTATGAAGAAGGCATACAGGAAGAGATGGAAGCTGATGAGGTTTGCGGGGTTGACCCACATCAACCCCAAAACCCTCAATGATACAAGCTTGGAACTGTCAAGGCATTGACACAGCCTTGACAGAAATGAGCTTGGTGGAAATGATCAAGACTCATCACTTGGAGGTAATTTTTTTATCTGAAACTAAACAAAAACTTGATTTTTTAATTTCCTTAAGTCATAAACTGAAGTTGACACTTGTTTCACAAGTAGACCCTATTGGTTTATCTGGGGGATTAGCAGTTTCTGTTAAAGAACCTGGTAACTATACTCAAATTAGCTCTGATAAGAATCTTATACAGTGCACTTATTATAGTTCAAAGATTGAATTATGTGAAATTAACTTTGTATTTGGCCCTACTGCAGATGAGGATAAAAGTACCTTTTTAAGGAAACTTAATGATATGAAACATGTTGAGAAACAATGGTGCATTTTGGGGGATTTCAATTTGATCAGATTTACATCTGAAAAGATGGGAGGTAATATTAACTCAACTCATAAGAGGAATATGGATATTTTCAATGCTTTCATTGATTCAAATGCCCTTTGTGAATTATCAGCTTTAGGATGTAATTTCTCTTGGTCTAACAAGAGAAATGGCAACCAGCTGATAAAACAAAGGCTAGACAGAATCTTGGTTAACCGGGACTGGATGACTCTTTATCCAAACTCTTGGAATGAAGTGTTACCTCCACTTGGTTCAGATCACTCTCCTATTGTTCTGAATCTTGGGATTTTTACAAAAACTTTCAAAAAACGTTTTATTCTTGAGAAAGGATGGATATATGACAAAACTCATTGTCAAACAATTATTGAGAAATGGAAAAAAGGGCATTATATGGATTTGCGAGGTATTTCACTCATGAAATACAAATCATCACAAATTCAAAAACACATTTCTTGGTGGGCTCGGAAAAGAATCCTAAATAATAGAATTCTTATCAAAAAAAACTTATCTCAGTTGGAATTTATCTTCAATGAGCCATACAGTGATGAGAATAATGATCTATTTAATTCTCTGAGTATGGAGCTTGAAGAGTTTTGGAAAAAAGAAGATCTATATTGGTCTTTAAGATCAAAGAATAATTGGTTAAGATTGGGAGACAAAAATACTAAGTATTTTCATGCCTCGACTAAAATAAAGAGATCTAAAAATAGAATCTCTAAACTTAAGAATACTGAAGGAGAATGGGTCTCAGATTCAAATGAAATTTCAAATAGAATTGTGGGATATTACAATAACATCTACAAGTCAGTAGGAGAAAGAAATTATCATCCAATATTAAGCAAAGTTAAGAATGTGGTAACTGATGAAATGAATTGTGCCTTAACTAAAAGTGTTGATTGTGATGAAATTAAAAAAGCAATCTGGTCCTTAGGGAGTGATAAATCCCCAGGACCAGATGGCTATGGAGGTTTCTTTTATAAAAAGTTTTGGGACTTATTGAAAGATGATCTTGTGGCATTAGTGTCTGATTTTATTTTGAATAATTCATCATTGGAGGAAATAAATTGCACTATCATTGCTCTTATACCTAACTGTGAAAATCCAGAGATGGTTGCTTCTTTTAGGCCTATTAGCTGTGCAAACTTTTTATATAAGGTAATTTCACAAATCTTGACATTGAGGCTTCAAGAATGGATTGGTAGTTTGGTCTCTGAGACTCAAACTGCCTTCATTCCTGGAAGATCAATTTTTGAGAATATATTGATAGCTCAGGAAGTTTCACACTTCCTTAACAACAAAAGAGATTATAAGAATTATTACTTGGCTATAAAAGCATATATGAGTAAAGCTTATGAAAATATAGAGTGGAATTTCTTAATTGATGTATTATCTCAAATGGGATTTAATTCTACTTGGGTAGGATGGATTAAAAATTGTGTTACAACAGTTTCATATAAAGTTCAAGTAAATGGTACATTACTTGACCTTGAGAAACCTCAGAAAGGACTTAGGCAAGGGGACACACTCTCCCCTTATCTGTTTTGCATAGTTACTCAAGCTCTATCTCACCTGATTGATCACTTCGTGGGAATAGGGTTGTTTAAGGGCATTGCAATTGCAAGAGCTGCCCCAAAAATTACTCATATCCTTTTTGCAGATGATAGCTTGTTCTTCCTTGAAGCTAGTGAGAACAATATTGATATTTTTAACAACATTTTAAACTGGTACACTTTTGCTTCTGGTCAAAAAATGAACCTTAATAAAAGTGGAGTGTTCTTTAGTAAGAACACACCACAAGACTTGAGGAATAAATTCTCCCTTTCTCTGAGAATGAATAAAATTGAACATTTAGGGAAATACCTTGGCATTCCTTCCTCTTGGGGAAAATCTAAGGTGAAATCTTTGGAATGGTTAATTGATATGGTTCTGAAAAACATGAACAGATGGGATACTAAGATGTTTTCTAAAAGTGGTAAAGAAGTGCTCATTAAGGCAGTGGTTGGGGGCAATCCCTAACTATATAATGTCAGTTTTTCTAATCCCTAATAAAGTAACATCTCATTTAACTTCTTTGATTTCTAATTTCTATTGGGACAATCAAGGAGAAGGAAGATGCCACTGGATTAAGTGGCAAACCCTAATGAACTGTAAAGAAGATGGAGGGTTAGGTTTTAAGGACTTTCATTGTCAAAACCTAGCTCTTTTGGCATCAAATGCTTGGAAATTCAACATCAATAAATGATAAGGAGAAAACTAGAGATGAGTTAAGTAACTCATCACTTGAGTTAAAACAAGATAATTCTTGTTACACTAAATGACAAAATAGCTAAAGATAATTCTTGTTACACAAAATGACAAAGAGAGCACCATTGGTGTGATAGGATTGTAGTGGTTTGTCTCTATATATAGACAATTGTAAATGAACCATTATGAGATCAATATACAAAAATATATTTCTTTTTCATTTTATAATATGGTATCAGAGCTATTAAGGGTTTTTTAATTTTTTTTTTTTTCAAAGCTTTCTTCACCGTTAATGGTATGCTTTGAATAAACCCATCTCTTTCGATCCTTGTTTACCTTACTCTCGCCGTTGTTCATGGCGTCCTCATCTTCCTCCTCACAATCTACACCGCTAATTTCGTCGAGCTCATCTATTCCGGCGGGTCTTCTTCTTCTCCGTCAGAACTGGGCTTCTCTTGTCCAAGTCAAGCTCGATTCTACCAATTATGTGTTGTGGCGTGCCCAATTAGAGGCGGTTCTCGAAGCTCATGGCTATCTCAGTCATGTTAATGGTTCGCTTTCTTCTCCTTCGACGACGGACTCATCTTTTCCGACGTGGATTATTGAAGATCAACAGCTCAAAGTATCTCTCCTCTCTGCTATGGTTCCGTCCGTTTTGTCCCAAGTTGTGAAGTTATCTACTGCGAATGATGTTTGGAAGAAATTGGAGGAAATATTTGTTAATCAGTGTCGTACTCATGTTCATCAGCTTAAAATGAAGCTTTGCAACATTCAGAAGGGTGAAAAATCCATGACTGCTTATCTCGCTGAGATTCAAGACTTGTGTGATGGTTTAGAGACGGCGGCCTCAGCTCTTCCTTTGGAGGACATAATCATGTATACCTTGAAGGGGTTACCTGCCGATTATAACCAATTTAAGTCTAGCATTCGAATTACGAATGCTCAGACCTCTACCTTAAGTTTTCATTCGTTGGGTAGCTTACTTGTCTCAGAAGAACTCCATATGAAGATGAATGAAGTTTCTGAGTCTAATTTACAACCTCCATCGGTGTTATTTACTCCGACCTCTGCTCCGACCTCCTCTGTTCCTCATAACTCTACTCCAAATTCGAATTATTCAAATGTGAATTCAAGAGGTCGTGGTGGTTATAATTCTCGTGGTAGAGGTCGTGGTCGTGGTCGCTCTAATTTTTATCAATCACCGGTGTCTAATCAATATGTGGGACCTCCGACGTGTCAAATTTGTCTCCGATTTGGTCACTCTGCTATTGATTGCTACTCACGTAGTGATTTTAGTGCGTTTCCTTCACCTAAAGCTCAGCAACGCATGGCCTTAGCTGCTCAAGCTTCGAACTCAGCCTCAGCCTCAGCTTCTTCTTCTTCTTCATCTCAATATGATCCGGAGCTTTGGTATCTTGACTCTGGGGCGAATAGCCATGTTACGCATAATCAGAATTTGATTCAACAATCTGTTCCGTATAATGGTAATCAAAATGTAGCTGTGGGTAATGGTAACACATTGGAGATTGCTAACGTGGGTAATAGTAAGCTCTTCTCTTCTTCTTCTTCGTTTTATTTAAATTCGATTCTTCATGTCCCTAAAATCACTTCTAATTTGTTGTCCATCTCTCAATTTACTAAGGACAATAACTGTTCTATTGTCTTTACATCTGAGTCTGTGTCGATAATTGATTCCAAATCTCGTTGTGTGTTTCAGGGCCAATGTAGAGGTGGACTTTATCCCCTAGTCTTTGGCTCAAGTTCCGTCTCTCCTACTCCATCTTCATCTGTGTTCTGTCTCTCATCTACTACAGTGTCTTCATCCGCTGCACTTTGGCACAATCGTCTTGGTCATCCTTCTTCCTCGGCTTCAATATTGTTGTCTTCTGTTTTAAACACTAAGCTAGATCATTATGGTGTTTCTTGTAACTCTTGTTCTATTTCAAAATCTCATAAATTGTCTTTTCCCTTATCTCAAACTATTACATGTAAGCCGTTTGAACTTGTGCACAGTGATGTTTGGGGACCTTCCCCTGTGCCTTCTTGCTCTAATTTTCGTTATTATATTGTGTTTGTTGATGATTATACACGATATTCTTGGATTTTTCCTATGCGTTTTAAATCTGAAGTTAGTCAAATTTTTCAAAACTTCTATACTATGGTTAGCACTCAATTTGATGCTAAAATTAAGATACTTAGAAGTGACAATGGTGGTGAATATCTACACCATTCTCTTCAAACCTTTCTTCAAAATCATGGGGTGTTACATCAAAAGTCTTGCCCTCACACCCCAGAACAAAATGGTGTCTCTGAGCGCAAGCATAGGCACCTTATTGAGACCACCTTGTCCTTACTCAGTCATAGTTCTTTACCTACTTCTTTTTGGCTTGAAGCACTCTATATGGCAGTTTATTTAATAAATCTAATGCCAACTACTGCCTTACACAATATGTCTCCCTTTCAGCTATTATATAATGTTACTCCTTCTTATTCTCACCTAAGGGTATTTGGTTGTCTATGTTATCCCTGGCTAAAACCTTATGCCAAAAATAAACTATCTCCAAAATCAACTCCTTGTGTATTCCTGGGTTATTGCTCTTTGTCCAAAGGGTATAAATGTCTATCCACTGAAACAAATAGAGTGTTTGTCTCTCGACATGTTGTGTTTCATGAGTCTTCCTTTCCTTATAGTAAAATATCTACACCTAAGACTTGTGAACCTTTACCCCAATCATCCACCTTTGTGGATATCTTTTCTTCCTCAGTCAACCTTGACTCTTTAACTCAGCCTTTCTCTTCACACACTGAGTCCTCTACTTCTACTCCTAGTATACCAATTGTTAATCCTCCCCAAAATGCTTCAACTGGTCCTTCTCATCCTATGATCACTAGGTCTAAAACTCGCCAGTCTTATATGTGTCAGTCCACCTTAGTCAATCCATCTTTTACTGAACCTGTGTCTTATAGAGAAGCTGCTAAATATCCTTGTTGGCAATCAGCTATGTGTGAAGAATATCGAGCACTAATGAGTCAAGGTACATGGGTTCTAGTTCCTCCTCCTCTTGGAAGAACTCCCATTACCTGTAAATGGATATTCAAGATTAAGCGCCATGCTAATGGCGAAATAGCACGTTATAAAGCACGATTAGTTGCTCGTGGTTTCTTGCAAGAGTTTGGTCTCGATTACAATGAAACCTTTAGTCCAGTTGTTAAACATCAGACTATTCGACTTATTTTATCTCTGGCTGTCTCAAACAATTGGGTTCTTAAACAATTAGATGTGTCTAATGCGTTTCTTCATGGGGTTCTCGATGATGATGTTTATATGCATCAACCAGCTGGCTTTATTGATAAAGATAAACCATCATATGTTTGTAAACTTCAACGCTCGCTTTATGGCTTAAAACAAGCTCCCAGAGCTTGGTACCAGTTACTTCATGCATTTCTTGTCTCTCAAGGTTTTTGTGCAAGTAAAGCGGATTCCTCTATGTTTGTATCGGGTGAAAATGATGGTTTAACTGTAGTTTTGGTTTATGTTGATGATCTCATTGTTACAGGTGCAAATTCTGCTCGTGTTACATCCATTATTTTGGCACTAAAATCGCGTTTTCATATGAAGGATTTAGGAGATTTGTCTTATTTTTTGGGTTTGGAAATTACTCGGTCTTCATCTCGTTTAGTTGTCTCACAAGCTACTTATGCTAGCTCTATATTATCTAAAGCTGGTATGGATAGTTGTAATTCCTCCTCCACTCCAACAGTAAATAAGTATGCAGTTCTTTCCAACCATGGTTTATTGCCATTTGAAGATATTACTTTATTTCGAAGTCTTACAGGTGCCCTTCAGTATTTAACAATATCCAGGCCTGATATTTCTTATGCTGTTAATAGAATTTGTCAATGTATGCATAAGCCTACTAATGCAGATTTTGAGGCCTTGAAGAAGTTATTACGCTATATTAAAGGGACTATGAGTTTTGGTTTAGTGTTTACTCCATCAAAAGCTATGTTTCAAGCCTACTCAGACTCTGACTGGGCTAGTTGTACTATTGACAGGAGGTCCACTACAGGTTACTGTATATTCCTTGGTACAAATTTGATTTCTTGGGGGTCTAAAAAGCAAACCACAGTCTCTCGTTCTTCCACCGAAGCTGAGTATCGAGCCATGGCTCATGTCTCAGCTGAACTAAAATGGCTTCAGTCTCTGTTGAAATGCTTGAATATTGCTACTCCTACTCCTGTTCTACTGTGTGATAATAGTTCAGCTATCGCATTAACTTCGAATCCTGTCTTTCACACGAGAACTCGTCATATGGATATTGATTTTCATTTTGTTAGGGAACAAGTTCAAGCTAAATTGTTACACATTCTCCATGTTTCATCTCAGGACCAAGTTGCAGATGTTTTTACAAAGGGTCTATCGCCTTCACTTTTCCAATCTTGTTTATCCAAACTTCCATTGCTTCGCATGATCAGTTTGAGGGGGGCTGATAAGGAGAAAACTAGAGATGAGTTAAGTAACTCATCACTTGAGTTAAAACAAGATAATTCTTGTTACACTAAATGACAAAATAGCTAAAGATAATTCTTGTTACACAAAATGACAAAGAGAGCACCATTGGTGTGATAGGATTGTAGTGGTTTGTCTCTATATATAGACAATTGTAAATGAACCATTATGAGATCAATATACAAAAATATATTTCTTTTTCATTTTATAATAATAAAAACTCACTACTTTATAAATTATTCAAAGGGAAGTATTTCCCTAAGACTGAATTCTTTAAAGCTCAACTGAATGGTAATTACTCATGGGGCTGGAAGAGTCTCATTGAGGGAAGAAATTGTTATTTGAAGGAAATCAAATGGAATGTTGGAAATGGTAAAAGTGTGAGTATATGTGATGACACTTGGTTACCTTTTGAGGATAAACTCACCAAACCTAATGGGTGTAATTTGAAGTTGGTTTCAGATCTTATTAATTCAGATTCTCTTTCTTGGAATCTGGAGATTCTAAATCAGTTCTTCCCTTCTAAAGCTGTAGCAACCATCTCCTCAACACATCTTTCTCAACTTTACCTTGAGGATGTGCCCTTCTGGCCACACTCCTCAACTGGTAGAGTTTCAGTGAAAGAAATGTATAAGAGGATTTGGATGGCTCAGCAACAAAAGGAGGAGAATTCTTCTAAAAGTAAAGGTGAACAATCTTTCAAGTTACTATCTGAGGACTAGAAAACTGTTTGGAATATGAATGTAATTCCAAAAGTGAAAAACTTTGTGTGGAAATGTTGTGAAAATGCCTTACCAACTAATGAGAACAGGAAAATTAGGAAGTCTTGTACTTCTGACTTATGCTCTATTTGTGGGCTGGCTACTGAAAATGTGGAACACCTTATTTTTCACTGCTCTTGGGCTAGGGCAGTTTGGCTTGCAAGTCCTTTGAATTTTATCTCTTTAACTGAGCCTTCTTTTAATTTCAAGAAATGGATTTATTTCATTAGATCAAGTATCTCTGATACTGAACTAAGCAATAAAGGCATTGGAGAATTGACATTTTACATTGTTTGGTCAATTTGGAAAGGTAGAAATGAGGCTATTTTTAGAGGCAAAACACCCGACCCTTTGGAAATCTTATCAGAAGCTTTAAAAGCCAATGATGACTTTAAATTATCCAAAAGGATTAAGACTGAGGCTAATCAGGAAAATAATGATATTATGAGGGTCCTGAACTCTCAACAACCTTATATTTCACCTAATAATGCAACTCAGGTGCTTCACCTTAGAGAAGGCAGAGTAGAGAATTGGACACCACCTGAAAATGGAAGTTTTAAAGTAAATTGTGATGCCACTTTTGATTATAAAACTAACCAAGCTGCCTATGCTTGTCTTACCAGGGACAGTAAAGGGATCTTAATTGATGGATACTCTAAGAAGTTTTTTGCTCATTCTCCACTTGAAGCAGAGGCTAGAGGACTTTTTCAAGCATGCTCTATGGCTTCAAGTCTTCCTTTAGGCAAAGTTGAAGTGGAAAATGACTGTTTAACCCTTATTCAACAATGTTTTAGTGGAGAGAATATTTTTTGTAATATTAAAGGGCTAGTTAGTAGTATTTGTAAGATTGAACAATGTTGTAATTTAAAAATCTCCTTTGTTAGGAGATCAAAAAACTATTGCGCAGATTGGGTGGCTAAACAGGAGATTAAAGGCTCCTTGTTTAGCCTTTGGAACTCTTTTCCACCTCCCAAACTCGCTTCTCTCTTAGTTAGAGACTTTAACTCTGTAGGAATAGGGTGATGTAATTTTGGAAGTTTTTTAATCTATGCTTCTTTCGACAAAAAAAAAAAAAATCATACAATTTTTTTTTTTTTTTTTTGTCATCAAAAAATCATACAATTGATCCACTAAAAAATGAGGATAAGAAACTTAGACAAGATCATTACTTCTCTGGCTAGGCAAGGACTTCCTATCCTTTTACCTTTGGCCTCATACGGTTCTTTCATGGAATCTTAAACTTTCTAAGAAGTAACAACATATTCTTTCTTTCGGAAAAACTTTTTTTTTTAATTTTATTTTATATTATTTTAAAAAAGATATTACCTTAACCATTCTAAAAAAAGTTGATAAAATATGTAAAAGACATGTTTAATATAAAAAAAATAATAGACCATAATATCTATAAATTGTGTCTAAAGCCAATAATAAAAAAAATTATCTATTAATGTATAAAAAAAAAGCCAGAGACAAATGTGGGTAGACCACACCTCGTAATATTTTACGCGCTCCCTCGGGAGTTTAGTTTACTTCATGTATTTTTTATTAACCTTTAAGATCTTAGATGTATGAAAAAAAAATATCTATTAATCAGTTGGAATTAGATCATTGGTCAGGACCTTGGTCATCCAATCTAGTGGAGCAGGTTCAAATCGAGTCAATGACTCTGAGTCCAAAGTGGCTCTCCTATGTAACAAAAAAATATCTATTAAAAACACTATTAATAAAAAGGTATTTAAAATAAGACTCTTTATTAAAAACGCTTCAACCCAAAATACCCTACAAATAGTAATTAAAAAAGAGAAAAAAAAAGAAATTAGAAAAAGAAACAAAACAAAAACTAATAAATATACGTGCGCGTCCATGAATTTTTTTTTAAATCGTAATAACTAATTCAAAAAAAAAAATCAAAAAAAAATTAAGAAAAATAAAAAATTTATATATTTGGATAAATCAAATCAATATTTACGTCTATGATATTTTTTGGAATTTTTTAATTTTTTTTGAATTTTTTTCGCGGGCACCGAATTTCATGTTTTAAATATGAAAATCCGTGTCTGCGAAAAAAATATTATCACTATTTTAAACAGTGAATTTCATGTTTTAAACGGTGAATTTCATGTTTTAAACGGTGAATTTCATGTTTTAAACATGAAAATCCGTGTCTGCGAAAAAAAACACTATTTTTAACAGTAAATTTCATGTTTTAAACATGAAAATCCGTATCTGCGAAAAAAAAAAGTTAAAAAAATTGAAAAATTCATAGACGTAAATATTAATTTGCTTTATCTAAAAATACAATTTTTTAAATTTTCTTATTTTTTTAGAATTAGTTATGACGATTTTAAAAAAAAAAAATCACGGACGCGCGTGTGTGATGGTATTAGTAGGTGGTGGTGGTGGTGGTGGTGGTGGTGGTGGTGGTGGTGGTGGTGGCGGAGGAGGTGGTGATGGTTGTGGTGGTTGTGGTGGCTGTGGTGGTGGTGGTTAAATACATGGTAGTGGTAGTGGCGGTGGTGGTGGTGGTGGAAGTATCCTATTATTTGTTTAATATTTAAAAATAAATATTGTATTAAAAATAAAAATTTAATAATAAAGATAGTAAAGGTATAAAAATATAATTGGGATGTATTCTATAAATAATTGTTCCATTGGGCATTTTTTTATTAAATAACTTATTGAAAGACTAATTTAATAATTATGTACTTTTATTAAGTATCTTTTAACAAATACCCCTTGTGTCTATCTTACTAAATTTTCTTACCAAAAAATTTCTGACTAATTTTTTCGGCCAAATTTTTCCCTCCAAACAAAATTCCCACCAAAAAATTTCACGTCAAATGTTTTTCCCGCCAAACAAAATTTCTACTAATTTTTTATATTGTTATTTGGTGGGAAAGATCCCACCAAAATACATTGGTTTATATTGTTTGGTGAACGAATCCTGCTAAACTAGAATTGATTTATGTTGTTGTTTGGTAGGACAAATTCTAGCGAATTATATTTTTGGTTTATATTGTTGATGCCAACAAAACTATTTTCGATTTATACCAAAAAAATTATGTCGTTATTTGGTAGGACAAATTCACCAAATTATATTTGTGGGTTTATATTGGTTGGTGGACAAATCTCACTGAACTACATTTTATATCATAGTATTATTTTTCGCCAAACTACTTTTATGTATACATCTGGATTTATATTGTTGTTTGGTGAATAAAATCTCGCCATTATATTTGAGGGTTTATTTTGTTCGGTAGACAAATTTAACCGAACTATATTTTGGTTTATATTGTTATTTTCTACCAAATTACTTTTGGTTTTATACACTAGGGTTTGTGTTATTGTTTGGTGATACGAATCCTACGAGACTACATTTGGGCCAAACAAAATTTTTGTTCGTTTTTATGAAAGTTTCGCATGTAGTTTGTAAATGATACAAACAATTAAGGAACTTCACATAAAAATGTGCAGAGAAAATTTCAAACAGATGCTCGCCTAAGGACAGTATGACTTAGATCACTATTCACAATTTACACTACTACATTTTTACATTTCATTATTCGAATGTATCCCACTCCAAAGTACAACAAATCACTCACTAGTCACAAATTGAACTACTAGGCCCATGTACTTCATTACTCTACCAAACACCGCAACCCTCAGCTTAAAATCTTCATGATCCCCCTTATTCTACTACTTTGTCCTAAAAAAATATATAGCTTCAACAGCTAATAGAAGGATATTTGGACTTATAGATGGGCATGAAAATGACCAGAACTAATATATGAAGAAATTTCAAACATCTTGTATTTGAGTTACTTTCTTTTCTCATGAACAATTCTTTTCACATAATTAATTCAGGGAATAGTAATATATGAAGAAATTTCAATTTTAATGAGGCCTCCATTGCCATGCATATATATCTTGACTCTTTAAATCTCCAAAGGGAAAATTGGTAGTAGATAAAATGCTAGTAGGTGTCAAGTAAAGAGTGAATTGAAGGTTTGTGGTTGGAGACTTGAAAGTGTGTGACTGAAGACGAGACTCTCTCATGCACTTAACTATGTCTCTCTCAAATTGACTAACTTTACTCATACTTATCTAATACGTACACTATAATCATATCTAAAAATAAAAACCAAGGTAAATATTCAATGAACTTATCATTTAGTGATGTCTCCCTTTTTGGTCTAAATATAAGCCCTTAGGAGACATCATTTTAGGTAGAAAATAGTCTTTTTATATTGACTTTTGTGTTTAATTCGTAATATTCCTATTTTTGTCTTGATTTGATGAACTATTATTTTAGAGCATATTTGGTTTACTTTGTGTGTTAATGTGAAGCTTTAAAGATAATATGGAAATAAATTAGATACTAAATCAATTCTAAGGAGATGAGGAAATAAGATTTTAAAGAAATCAGGAGATACAAGGAAACAAAGTTCAACTAGGAAAGAAAAAGTTACCAAATAAATCTGAATTTCACCAGCTACGTCCATAAAAGTGATCATAACTCAAGATTGGCTGGGAATTTGGAAGAATGGTCTGAAGCTAAAGTGTAGAGCTTTCCGAGACGATCAATTTTGATATAAAGATAGCGTCAGACGGAGTAGAAACAAAGAAGCTACGGCCAAAACAAGACAACAACAGTTTCTTACCTTTCTTATTACAAATTTGAGTTAGGCTTTGACTCTTTTACTTGGTCCCGACTCCAAGATTTCGACCTAACACCTATATATCAGTTCTAAACCTTAGAAAATCATCCATTGGCTGCATAAGCTTAATATACATACATAAATTATTATAGAAGCAATAAGGAGGATATAGAGGAGGAAGAAGCATAGCTAGAGCTTAATTACATCAATTCCACACTTCTTCGTCTCTATTCTTTGGGTAAATTAGTATTAAATCTATTTTGTCTATGAGGTAATTCTAAATTAATTATTCAAGAGTTTTATTATGCATAATTTTTCTTTAGGATTGTAATTATATGAACCATTGATTATTGTTTTTCTGTTTTAATTTGAATCTGGGATTTTAATATTTAATTGAATCGATTCTTAATTTCCATTGACTATATTCGTGTGCTTGTTTACTATCATTGACGTCGCGAATCAAGGGTAGGTTTTAGTAATTAGGCTATTCACTAGTGGCGGTGATCAACTTGACGGGAGGTTTAATTACAGAACTAGAATATAAACGTGTGGTGTTCGTTATTGACGGACAGGCTTGACTAACCACGTAACCAATTGGGTATAGATCTTAATCATCTGAATGTAGCTTATAATCACCCTGACGGGGTTCGTAATACGGTAAGGTATCTCCTAAGTCCACCCTGACGGGAATTAGGAGATTATAGAGTCCCGATTATTGTGAAATTTGCCATTCACCCTTATTCCTAGGAATCATGAATTCAATAGGAGAGATTCATACTTGCATCTCCTTATCTTATTTGCATAATTATTTTCTTTATTAGTTATTTAATTAGAAAACAAAATACTTCATTGCTTATCTTTGTAGTTAAGACAATTAAAACTATCTAATCTAATATTGAACACAAATTTAGAATATCTACTTAAATCCATGTAGAGACGATAATCCTGATTTTACTTATCAATTACTTAGAACGACCCGTACACTTGTGGTCTGTGGATTCTTTATTCCTTTAATTTTATTTCATTATTTTATAACACATCAGGACCCACCAAGTTTATGGCGGCGCTGCCGGGGATTTATTGCGGTTATTTTATTTTGTGTTTAAGTTAGGTTGGTAGTTTTAGTTGTTTTTCAGTTTTACGTTTGTTTCGTTTTAGTCTCTTTTCAGGTTTTTCTTTAGGTATGGAAATTCCCCCTATCAATAGCAAAATCCACCACAGACCTGGTGTATTCAAGTACAAAACTTTATTGATAGAACACATATCTTCATGGATCTGACACGAGGGAGCTTTAGAGATCATGAAGAGAGGCTCAGGAAGTTGGAGGACTCCCTCAATCGTTTCGTTAAGGTTATAAAGGATAATGTAGTAAAGAGTGAGGTGAAAAGCGATGCTGCTATATCATTAGTGCAAAATATGCAATAACAACATCAATTGATGGAGCAACGATTGACGCAACTCACTGAAACAATTGAGCTATTACAACAAATACTGTCTTTACAAACGGACCAAGATACAAATATTAATCGTAAGGCCAGTGAAGATTGCGATGTTCGGTTCGATGTAGCTACAGAGTTTAGCCTTCAAGAAGAGAAGGAAGTGGAATCGCCACAAGTTACACCTAGTGAACTAGAGATTTCACCAATAGAGGAATCAACCACGCTAAGCATAGATGAGACAAGTGTTGATAAGCGAGTCAGAATTGAAATTAAACCTCGTGAAGGGAAGATTACATCCATGGAAAACCCAACCAAGCCCATTTAGAAGGATCAAATATTGAAATCTTGGTTAGGAAAGAGATAGAAGAAGAAGATACTAGGATGGATTCGCCACCTAGTCCTCCATTGATGTCACCCCCCAACCTGATGAAGACGAATCAGTTAATTGGCGACATCGATAAGCATTTGTAGAGGCGTGTAAAGAAGACAAAACCTACACCCAAATGCTTGAAGGTTGGTGGGGGCAAAGGTGTGATAAAATAATAGATAAATAAAGAATCACACACCCTTGAGAACCACGGAACTCACTGCAAGTATCACAGATCGTTTGCAAGTTTTAATGATAAGTCAAGTTCGTTCGCAGGGATTGTATCCGTTAGATCAATTTATGTTTAACAAGCGTAGATGAATTTAGATGTTTGGATAAAATATGAAAAGATAAATAACTATCTAATGCAAATAAATAAATAAAACAAATAAACAAAACAGATACTAAATATGAAAGTAAGTCAAATAGATTAGGATTACTACGTCTATTACTAAATTGTTATTCTAACCTGTCACATTAAGCATTATATATTAACCAGGATTGCAACAACTACCTAGCCTTTTCTAGACCTAGGAGCAACCTCTCCACTACTAGGGATTCCTAAGTAATGTTTGGAGATTTAAATCAAACCTTAGTGGCTATCTAGTCACACTAGACGATTATGTGGTGTGTTAATAACTAAGAATAATCCTAAGATTGATCAGATCTAGGAAATAGGTCAAAACACATAATACAATATATGCCAAGCTTAATCAATTAAAATAACCAAATAGTATTTAAAGATCAAATAATAATCCAACAATTAAGAATAAACTTACAGAATAAAAGCTTAGAAATATGGTTGAGAATAGATCTGTAGCTAATTACTCTAAATATAGAGAAGGTGAGATGTAGAAGAGGGGTTGTCAGGCTCCAATCTTCTTCTTCTTGTCTTCTTCTATAGGTCAACTTGCTTCTTGGATGAATAGCTTGATTCTAAGGATGAATATTTAACTAAAGGACTAAGCTATTGTTTAAAACTAAGAAAATATAAGTAAAGACTAAGCCTATACTTTGCAATTGAGCAAGGACATGTTTACAATGGTATAAGGGTGTATTTATAGGTGTCTTGGAAGCCCTAATTCGTTTTCTTGAAGGAGAAGTAAGTAGTGGACTCCAAGCCCAACTCAAATTCGTAACCCTAAAAACATGAAATCAGATCCGATTTTCTTTTGGCTCTAACAGCTTCAATATTCATCCGTTTGACGCGTATGAATATACCAAATTGATCGTCTCGGAAAGCTCTTCAACTTTGATCTTGACCGTTTCTCCAAATTCCTCACCTTTCTTGAGATATAAGCTGATTTGTGGTCGTAGGTGCAGAAATTCAGGATTAAGGCAGGTTTTCCTTTTCCATGTTTTTAGCTTTTATTTCCTTATCTCCAATTACCATGCTTATCTCTTTCCATAAGTTGTAGTCTTTGACTTGGAATCTAATTAATCTCCATAATTATCTTTAAAGCTTCACACTAAATAAATAATTAAACCCAATATGCTCTAAAAATATTATTTTACTAAATCAAGACTCAAAATAGGAAAGTGTAGCATTTCTCAAGAAAATCGACTATAATGACTTCTAAATCACTAAAAATGATGTCTCATCCTAATATAAATCTATCACAAATGAGGAGACATCAAGACCCCCAACTCAAAGTTGTATCGTCCCGATACAATAAAGATAAAAACAAAGGGAAGTCTCTAAATACACACCTAGGTCAATTAAGCACAGAAGACGGAAGATAGAAGAATATGGAGAATAAACTTAAAGCAACTACTCAGAAAATTTCATGTAATAATATTTAAAAACTACATACCTGTACACTTCTCATATCCACAGTCAACACGGTTTGAATTCAAGAGCAGATTAGTTTTGCAATGTAAGAAGGAGAGGAACTTTACTCAGTTCACCAAGGAAGCTATAGATTGTTCATCAACCTTCACTAGTATCCAAAGATCCATTTAACTACTCTCTATTGGCTCAATCACTTCTCAATTACATAGCAAAGAATCAAAAGGTCTTTAAGGTTGTAATGTAGGCTTAGGGACGGTATGATAAGTATATTTGGATAATTTAGAGTGAGCTTTTGGCTCTCTCCTCACTAGCCATCAACGAATCGCCCTAGAGCTTGAGTTACTCTCATAAAACATTTCTCATTCAACCCAATGATTTCTTTGATGCACAAAGTAGCATCCCCAATAACCCAATTAAAGCATAAGATGTTCACATAAAATTCCACTTTGCCGGTCCGAATATATATATTTTCTTTTCTTTTCAAATCAATTTCTTTTCTATAGCTATGACTCTCTTTAATGTTGAGATATCACGCTAATTTTCTCATATATATATTTTTATGCCCTTGTTGGCAAATTTAGCTCGTAGCTTCTTTTTCATTCACTATTACCCCGGCAAAGGGTTACAATACAAATCTGTGAAACATCATCACTATAAAGCACAAAGCACAATTAATAAGCTCAAAAATCCCCACCCAATAACAATTCCCATAATGGTGGACCCACCACCCCAAACTCAAGCTCTAAAACAATTGTCTATGCATCGCGATTCGAGTGCGGGTCATATGGAAAAGTCCTATAATCTAAAGGGATATGGCTTATAATGTGGCTAAAAAGGCTTTAGAAAGGCTAGAAGGGGCTGAGAAGGATATATACAATAAAAAATAACAAGGTGAGAAGGTATAAAAAGGCTTCAAAGGCTTCAAATATGAAAGAACCGCCTTAATCACTTTCTACACTATGTAATTTAGTTATTTTCTTACCTTTAGCACTTTCATCAAATGGTTTTGTCACTAGCTTGGATCTCACGGCCTACACACTTCTCAAGGTTCCCTGAGATCGAACATACTTTCTATCGCATTGCTTACTAATCTTTTCTTTACTATCAATGTGTGTTTTCCTGCAAATACTCAAAGCATACAAAATAAAATAGCTCATAAACATACTACTTTCTATCATTAATTCACTGAGCTTATGCTTTCAAGCTATTAAACACACTCTACATACATCTAAACCTTCTCAAAAATTTTAATTTTACCTAAAAAACAGAAAAATGGAGATGAGAGACAACGATCCCCACACCCCCAACTCAAAAATGAGCCGTGTCCCCACGACTCGAAAAGACTCGAAAATAAAATAAAAGAAAATTAAAATTTCACAGATATTGCACATATAGAAGAGGTAAGGAAGAAAGAAAACATACTCTTCGAGGCTATTGCCTCGCCTGATCAATACCCGGAATAGGGTGCAGTGCTTTCATGTATGTACATTTCTATGTATCACCAATTTCGCATTCCCTTACGTCTTCTTATATCCCAATCAATCACACTCTAGAAATCTCTTGTTTATCTTCTTCCAACTTTACTCTTTGAATAATCTCTCATGTGACAGTTGTTCATTCAGGAATATGTTTTGAATACAGCTACTAGCGTCCCAGAAGCTTTTGTTCATCTTGGGTTAAAGGACTATCGATTGTAGAGGTTGTGGTGTCTTCCTTATGAAAGTTTAAACCTTTTTGTTCTTTGAATTCACCACCGCTAGCTTTCCTCTATTCTCTAGATCCGATTTACCTTGTAATTTACTCCCAAACTAGTACCCATCTCAATTGAAATCCTCTAGAGCTTACCCAATACCTTGCTTTGATTCTTCATATACCTTAAGACTTGATCATATCTCTATTCTCTTTATCATCTCTTTTGACCCCCAACTCAAAGCTTTAAACACTCTTGAAATTTATAACTTATGATCATAGGTGGAACAAGCTTTATTTTGGTTAGGAAAGGTGTTAGGATGACAATTCTCCATGTGGGTATGATTGAACCAAGCTTTGGTGATATGGGTTTAAGGAATTTTGGGAAAAGATTTTGAAATTCATGGCTTCGATTCTCCGTTTCTAGGTGTTTTGATATGATTCGGGTGCTTGAATCTTCTTTGTAATGATGTAGGGAAGGCTTTGGATGGTGATTTGGTAGTGTTTGGATGTTAGGTGAAGGTTTTTATGAGCTTTAATGGAGTTAGGAGAGTTTTGGAGAAGAGAAAGAGGCTTGAGGTTTATGAAATTCGGAATTAATAGCTCTATATCTCTTTTATAAGCTCAACCCGTAACTTTCTCTTTCTGGCGGCATGGCGCGGTATACCGGGCATATCCTCCGGTATACCGGAACATCTGATGATCAATATTTTTTAGCTTCTGGATAAAACCCGTGGTAGGACCCCGTGGTACGGGTTTTTGAGCTGCGGACCATGGCCCGGTGTACCGCGGGGGTGCTTCGCGCCTCCTACGTCAAAAAACCCGTGGTAGGACCCCGTGGTACGTGTTTGTGCGGTGCATGGCGCGGTATAGGGTCCGGTATACCGGACCCATCAGCTATTTTTTTTTTCGTTTCTGGATAAAACCCGTAACTCTACCCCGTGGCACGGGTTTTTACCGTGCGGTGCACCGCGGCTAAGGTCCGGTGTACTGCACCTGGCAAAAACCTCTCCATCAGCTAGATCTCGAAAAGTTATGCAGTTTAGGCTCAAAAATCACCTGATTCCGACATCCGAGCGCAAAGATATGACTTGCCGAAGTTTCTGTCTGAAAAAATTTTGTTCGCCTCCCTAACTCTATTTCTCCAATACCTAAGCATCAAAAACACTAATACCTTTCTCAAATATGCACTATCAACTAAAAATAACTAATTTAAACATAAATTAATAACGTAAAAGACATGAAAATTTAAAAAAAACTACGGGTTGTCTCCCGTACAGCACTTTTGTTTAACGTCTTTCAAAGTTAGACGTGTTACCTCGATTAAGGCTTGCGTACATAACCTCCCCAATAACGGGTTAGGTCATGCTCATCTACTATCCGAAGTTTGTGACCCTTCTTAGCTTGTATCTCAATCCGTTTTGACGAAATAACTCTCGTAACCACAAACGGACCCATCCACGAATCCTTGAATCCCCGTGGTCTATTTTCTTGTTTGGGGGCTTTCCATGCAACCATGTCACCAACCCCAAACTCACTTTTGATTCTCTTCTTCACGGGTTGATTGTGGACTTTCTTTTTAATTTCTTTTGTCACAACTCGGAGTGTCGGGGCTTCTATACGTGATTCCTCATGCTTTTCATCCACCAAGTGGAATGTTTTAGATTCTTTTCCCACTCGGAAAGTCACGGTCCCCCTAGGAATATCAATTATGCTGTGACTTGTCGCCAAGAATGGGCGTCCAAGTATCAATGGAACATGTTGACCTGCAATGCTATCAAGGATAACAAAATCTGTAGGTATAGTTAAAGTACCTACTTGGACAAGCACGTCTTCAATGACTCCCCATGGCTTTATCGTTGAATTATCTAGGAGCAGCAAATCAATATCTTTTCTTTTGGCATCTCCCATGCCTAACTTCTCAAACAAACTCTTGGGCATGATATTCCTTCCTGAGCCCAAGTCACACATCGCTTTAGCTTTGAAATTACCACCTATATTAATGTGGAGATATAAAGCTCCAAGATCTTGCATCTTTTGTGGTAATTTCTTTGGAATGGTCGTCAAGCTTTCTCTAGTATGGTCCCTATTCTCAATTTCAACTTCTACACTTTCACTCTTTTTAGACAGATCTTCCTTGCAGACTATCGGTGGTGTAGGCTCTTTATATGCGATTACGTCCTCTATGCATATCGTGCTTTGTTCTTCTAGCTCATTAAGTGGAACTTGTGGTGATTCCACTTCCTCCTCTTCTTGAAGGCTGAACTCTTCAACAACATCGAACCAAACATCGCTATCGATTTCAGTGGCCTCATCATCACTTTGTTTACCTAGGCCAGTTTGCATATATGGGACGTCGAGTATAGGAACAATGATTTCTTCTGGGCTTGACGTTTCAGATTTATTATCACCACTAGGATATGTAATGCTTTGTAGATTAGGTGGTGATAGTAATGGTTGTGTAGGTGGTGGTTCCACCTTACTTTCTTCTTCTTGCACCTTTTGTGCGGTTGTCTCTTCTTTTATCGGTTTCTTTTTCTTCTTCCACATACTTGAATTCTGGTTCAACCTCCTTTGTAATTTGATCTTTAACAATTACTTCTTCTAAGCTAAGCTTGGTTGGTTCTTCTACGGTTGAAATTTCGAACCCAACATTGCTATAACCCAGTTTCTTATGTAATTCTTGTTGTAACTGTTGATTGATCGTAGTGAGGTCCGTTAATCTTTGCTTCATTGCTTGATATTTTTGGTGCATCGAACGTATTAAGGTTGTATTAGCATCTATCTTTGCCGCATGTTGCTTTTCCATACTCTCCAGATAACTTATACTTTCAAAAACTCGGTGAGATGGAAATGCTTGTCGAACCTGTTCTTCTATGATGCTTCGGATTAACGGTGGAGTCTCTTGCTGATATTTTAGAGAAGAATTGGTCACTTGCGTGACTTGTGTCTCCAAGGCCTCCACTTTTGCAGTTTGCTCATTGTGGAGCTGCACAACATTTTGAACCAGATTCACTAAATTACCCATCAGTCCTTCGAGCTTGGTTATAGCTTCTTCTTGTGGATTATGCATGGGTTGTGGTGGAGCTTGCAGTTGATAGCTCGAACCTTCTTGATAAAAATTTTGACTTTGGGCCCCATGCATATTTTGTGCGTAATAATTCTCCATACCTAATAAACCTGAGAAGAGACTAAAAAGAAAACGCGTAAAACTGAAAACAAATAAAAACTTCTACACTAAATAAACACAAAATAGATTTAACTTAAAGATAAATCCCCGGCAGCGGCGCCAAAAACTTGGTGGGGGCAAAGGTGTGATAAAATAATAGATAAATAAAGAGTCACACACCCTTGAGAACCACGAAACTCACTGCAAGTATCACAGATCGTTTGCAAGTTTTAATGATAAGTCAAGTTCGTTCGCAGGGATTGTATCCGTTAGATCAATTTATGTTTAACAAGCGTAGATGAATTTAGATGTTTGGATAAAATATGAAAAGATAAATAACTATCTAATGCAAATAAATAAATAAAACAAATAAACAAAACAGATACTAAATATGAAAGTAAGTCAAATAGATTAGAATTACTACGTCTATTACTAAATTGTTATTCTAACCTGTCACATTAAGCATTATATATTAACCAGGATTGCAACAACTACCTAGCCTTTTCTAGACCTAGGAGCAACCTCTCCACTACTAGGGATTCCTAAGTAATGTTTGGAGATTTAAATCAAACCTTAGTGGCTATCTAGTCACACTAGACGATTATGTGGTGTGTCAATAACTAAGAATAATCCTAAGATTGATCAGATCTAGGAAATAGGTCAAAACACATAATACAATATACGCCAAGCTTAATCAATTAAAATAACCAAATAGTATTTAAAGATCAAATAATAATCCAACAATTAAGAATAAACTTACAGAATAAAAGCTTAGAAATATGGTTGAGAATAGATCTGTAGCTAATTACTCTAAATATAGAGAAGGTGAGATGTAGAAGAGGGGTTGTCAGGCTCCAATCTTCTTCTTCTTGTCTTCTTCTATAGGTCAACTTGCTTCTTGGATGAATAGCTTGATTCTAAGGATGAATATTTAACTAAAGGACTAAGCTATTGTTTAAAACTAAGAAAATATAAGTAAAGACTAAGCCTATACTTTGCAATTGAGCAAGGACATGTTTACAATGGTATAAGGGTGTATTTATAGGTGTCTTGGAAGCCCTAATTCGTTTTCTTGAAGGAGAAGTAAGTAGTGGACTCCAAGCCCAACTCAAATTCGTAACCCTAAAAACATGAAATCAGATCCGATTTTCTTTTGGCTCTAACAGCTTCAATATTCATTCGTTTGACGCGTATGAATATACCAAATTGATCGTCTCGGAAAGCTCTTCAACTTTGCTCTTGACCGTTTCTCCAAATTCCTCACCGTTCTTGAGATATAAGCTGATTTGTGGTCGTAGGTGCAGAAATTCAGGATTAAGGCAGGTTTTCCTTTTCCATGTTATTAGCTTTTATTTCCTTATCTCCAATTACCATGCTTATCTCTTTCCATAAGTTGTAGTCTTTGACTTGGAATCTAATTAATCTCCATAATTATCTTTAAAGCTTCACACTAAATAAATAATTAAACCCAATATGCTCTAAAAATATTATTTTACTAAATCAAGACTCAAAATAGGAAAGTGTAGCATTTCTCAAGAAAATCGACTATAATGACTTCTAAATCACTAAAAATGATGTCTCATCCTAATATAAATCTATCACAAATGAGGAGACATCAAAGGTAATTCAAAATAACTCACACCGGAACAAGTATTCACAGAAGCTATTTTGGAAACAAATGAGAATGCGAGTTTAGAGATTGAGGTTGAAAATATGGTCATCATAACAAAAGAGTCTTTTTTTAATTACTATTTGTAGGGTATTTTGGGTTGGGGTTGTTTTGTATAAAGAGTCTTATTTTAGGCACCTTTTTATTTATAGTTTTTTTAATAGGCATTTTTTTAGTTATTAGCTCTTTAGAAAAAATATTAAATACGTAATTGTTAAAAAAATTTACTTAAAATAATTTGAAGTGTCAAAATATTTTTTAATTTTTTTTACAAATATTTAATTTAATTGAAAAATAATTTTAACTTTATATAATCTATCCTAAAAGAGTTTTAATTAGAGAAATGATCCTTTACTAGACAAAAGTTTCTTAAAAGTCTCTATTAATTATTATTTAAACAATTTTTAGACCCAATAACCCACCCCCAACAAGTCCAGCTCTAGATTTCTGCCTTATAGAGTCCAACGTTTTTTAACTAATACCATACATACCCCTACTACTAGATATCATATCCAATCTATTCCATATTTATCGATATCCTAATATTTTAAATACCCTAATTATTAGTTTTTTGTTTCCTCTCTCTCTCTTTACTCGCTATCTACGCCTCTCTCAAACAGCCTCCATTATTGAAGCTCCGACAGCCTCTTCTCAGGCGCCTTTCACGAAGCTCAGGCGAGCCATATCCCGTTCGCGTAGATCCGGAGAGAAGATCTCATTAAGGGTAAAGATCCCGTCGAATATCCATCAAAGAGCGTCCATGGCGTGGTGGGGAACGACGGCGAAGATCCAGCAGCGAACAAGGCTCAACGGACCTGGCTGCGTGGTGGTGGTTCGACTTGGTGTTGCGAAGTGGTGGTTCTAGGTCATTGTGCAAGGTAGTGGTGCACATCTCTGTCTTACATAATGAGTGAAGATCCCGTCGAATATCTGTCGAAGAGCGTCCATGGCGTGGTGGCGAAAGGCGGCGAAGATCCAACAGCGAACAAGCTTCTCAACGGACCTGGCTGCGTGGTGGTGGTTCGACTTGGTGTTGCGGATTGGTGGTTCTAGGTCATTGTGCAAGGTGGTGGTGCACATCACTGTTTTACATTGTTACACCATCAAGTTTAACTGTCATACCATCAGATCTTGACACACCTTCGTTTACAAATGACACAACATTGATTGACACTGTCACACCATCGTTTGACAATGACAGCCCATCGTTTAACAAAGTCACATCAACACATAACAATTTCACACCACTTTATGGGTAGGGTTTGGTTCTGGATTCTGGGAAAGAGACGATGGGTTGTTGACTGAATTTTCAAATAATTTTGGGACTGGATTATGGGAAAGAGACGATGGGTTGTTGATTGAATTTCCAAATTATTTTTTGGCGGCTCAAATTTTCCTTTTTGATAAACGTTGACTTGCTTGAAATCAGGAATTCAGTTTTGGTAACCCAAACGTCATTAAATGGATGATAGGGGTAATTTTGACTTTCATGATAGGCTGGACCTGATGGGCAATGGTCTATTGGATGTGGACTATATGAGTTAATCACCCTTTTTATAATATTTTGAAGTATTAATTTTTTATGTTTAATTTTTCTTTTGTTTCGCAACCCTTTTTTTGTTTAGTATATGTTGTCAATCTTTTTTTTTTTTTTACTATTTTTCTTATTTTTTCAATTTTTTATAATAATCTTTTTGTTTTATTTTTAAAATATTATAAAATTAAGAGATTATTACCCAAAGGGTCTTGGAAACACCACCTCGTGACCTAACAAGACCGCCTCTTTTGGCTCTTCTTACTAAAGGCCACAAACTAAATTTAACACTAAAAGACAAAAATCCAATTACTTTCTTACCCCTTTTATTTTTTATTATCCTATATATATAATAAATTTAGCCAGCATTTTTAAAACCCTAATAAATATCTCCTCTCTCTCCTATCTTCTCTTTTACTAGCTTTTTCTCTTTTCTTTCCTCACGTAAAACTCAAAACTCACCCCATGAATAAACAAAAAAGCCTCCATCGATTCCGGTCGTGACCTAGCCAGCAGCCGAAGAGTTCATTCGAAGACCGGCGCCGGCGCTGAGAAGACCGAGGCAAAGAACACAGATCTGCTGAAATCCGTCGAAGACCTCCGGTCTCAAAAGCTCAGATCCGTCAAAGAAAACAACCGGAGTTCTGAATCTTCGGTGAGGTTCTAGATCGGAGCTGCTGCACAAAGTTGTCTTCACCGGCGACGTTATTGAGCTGATGCACAAAGTTGTCTTCACCTGCGACGTTATTGAGCATCTTGCTGGGCTGTATTTTTTTTTTTCCTTGGTATAGTCAAATCCTACGTTATTGAGCATAAGTTTTTTTTCGTTGATAGTATATTGAGCATTGATGCTCAGCTGTCTTGTTGGATTAGCACCTCACGTGTTATTGAGCATTTGCTTTTTTTTTTTTTAATTTTTTTTCTTAGATTGGCCTTAGTGAGCATTTGTCATTAGTAGATCACGTTAGTATTGAATATTGATGATATCTAATTTATTTGTAATTGTTTTACAAGAAGGCATTATTTCTGGGAAGCTCAGTGATTGAAGATGTGTCTCAGAAGATTAAGCTTTATATTTTGTTTTTCCTCTTCTAATACTTAAAAGC
Source organism: Nemophila menziesii (assembly GCA_029959085.1). Lineage (NCBI taxonomy): Eukaryota > Viridiplantae > Streptophyta > Magnoliopsida > Boraginales > Hydrophyllaceae > Nemophila > Nemophila menziesii. The sequence continues at coordinate 28,202,032 of JARWIR010000001.1, read as the reverse complement.
TTATTCTTTTTCTTTTTTCTTTTTCTTTTTGTAATACTTAGTATTGTAATAATTTATAATATAGGATCTTAATAATATTTTTATTATTAGAATGTTAATACTCAGATTCTAAGTAATTTTTTCTAAATACGCAATAAAATTTATCGATACTCAATAAATTTTCCCAAATGCTCAGTAAAGTTACTGATCATACGAGCATGTTTAGTAAAATTACCGATTATACGAGAAATGCGAGAAATTACTGATAATACGAGCATGCTCAGTAAAAGAAATTATGTAAACTCAATAATTTTTGTCTAAATGCTCAGCACTTTACCGATTATACGAGAAATGCTCAACACTTTTACAGATTTTACGAAAAACACTCAACAAGTTACTGAGCATGCTCAGTAAAATACTGAGAAAATGAGCATGCTCAGTAAAGTCAGTCAATAAAAAAATTCGAATACTCAGCAACTTTTTTCGACACTCAGAACTTTTTTACGATACTCAACAACTTTTTTCATGCTCAGTAGCCCATGCTCAGTACTTTTTCCATGTACAATACCCCATGCTCAGAACAATTTTTTCAGACTCAGAACTATTTTTTCAGACTCAGGACTTTTTTCCATGCTCAGAACTTTACTTTACGCTCAGAACTTTACTTTACGCTCAGAACTTTACTTTACGCTCAGAACTTTATTCCATGCTCAGAACTTTTTCCGGCAGTGGCCGGAGGTGGCCGGCGGTGATCGGTGGTTGTGGTCGGAGCTGGAAATTATTTGATAAAGGAGGAGAGAGATTAATGGTAATGGAGGAGAGAGAGTAATGGTAGTGGAGGAGAGAGAAATAATCAATTTTTTTTGTCTTATATGCACTAGAAGGGTAGTTATGACATTGGACATTTTATTGGCCTCTAAGAAGGAGAGAGGAATTGACTAGCTCCTAAGTGGCACATTGATTCTTCTCAAGTCTCCTTGGGTAATTGACCCTAAAATTAAACATTTTTAAAATATTACATACTTTTTCATATTTTTTCATACTTTTTGGGTATATGGTTATTTTTACTAATTCTTACTTTCAAATAATTATAATAAATTAAGCATTAAATATTTAAAATGTTATATATTTTTCATACCTTCTTTTTTGGTACATATTTCCATTTCTTTATATTTTTTACTACCTTAAAATAAGATTTTTTTCCTCATTTTTTGTCTTTATAATTTTTTTTAAAATTTTATTAAAATTAAATTAAAGAATAATCTATTTACATATTAAAATTTAAACAATTAAACTTTTTTTCATGATTTGTATTCTTCAAATTTTGAACTTTTATATGTAAAAAGAACAAATCTAATAAAATAAAATAACAAAAAAAATATTTGACAACAAAAATGAACAAAGAAAATGACAGTCTTTATTTCTATCAATTATTTAGAAAACAACAATTTTGATTTATAAAAATATAAAATTTACGAGAGCGAAAATTCAAATTTTATTTTAAACGATCAATTAAAAATCAAGAAATACCACAATCCTAAAAAAAATCATCCAGAAAATGCGTGTATACACACTATTTTTACTTAGTCGATTTCGCCAAGTCGACCAGGCCCTAATTGGTGCTAGTCGTCCTAGACCTAATTTTGCCTATTCGACCAAAATTTAGCGATTATGCAAAATTAAGCGGTAACCCATTTCATATAAAATTAAGTTCATGTAGACTAAGAGAAATTAGGTACCTGTCGACTAGGCAAAATTAGGTCCCGACCGACTAGGCAAAATTAGGTCCCAACCGACTAGGCAATATCAACTAGGTATAATATTGTTTATATTGATTTTAGATATATACATACAACCAACCAAGCCGCCCGCGAGCTGCTCGAGCTCGTCTCGGAGAAAAACTCGTTCGAGATTGGCTTGAATATAAACAAGCTCAAACTCATTTTAAGCTCGATAAGTAAACATGCCCGCTCGAGCTCGGCTCGAAGGCTCGTTTAATATTATATACACTATATTATCTACTATAAATATATTATTAAACCTTCAATATCAACTTGAATATTTTTAATTTCTTTAGACATTTATTTTTTTAATTAATATTATTTTTCATATTTTCATACCACACACTCCCTCAAATACCAACAGTTCATGAAAGTCCCATTTCAACATAAAAAACAAATTGTTTATGAACAGCTCGTGTTCGGCTTTAAAAAATATTGTTTTGTAAGTTAAACAAACACGTTTTATCATTTCTGATTTGGATCATAGGAAGCTCGGGCTCGGCCGGACTCATTTAAATTTGAGATCGTCTCGGCTCAGCTCGAGAAATTAAATAAACAAGCATGTACATCTACTATTTGACTCGGCTTGGCTCGTTTGCAGCCCTAACTGTGATATTTCGTAATTTTGAATTTTTCTTTTAAAACAAAATTTGAATATTCACAATTACGGTTAATTTGAAGTTTTTTGCTTTCTGAATAATATATTGAAATATTTGAGCTATGAAGATATATAATTTTTAAATTTTTTTTTTCTACTTTTTTATCAAATATTTTCTTGTTGTTGTTTTTTGTTCATTTTTACATGAGAAAAAAGTTTAAAAATAGAAAAATAAAACTCATGAATTTTTTTGATTATAAGTATAAATCATTTAAAGGTTAATATACAAATAGAATACTTATAATATGTTTTTTTTTTTTTTGAGGAAATCCCATTTTTAGGCCATTACCTATGGCCCAAAAACATTTTTAAGCCAAACGTTTCAAATGTCACATTTTTAGGCCAAACGTATTCAAAACGCCCATTTTTAGGCCATTTCACTAATTTCATGAGATATTTCATTGATTTTAAGGACAATTTGGACACTTTAGACCGAGTTTCTAGTTTGTGATGCGGCCAAATAAACATATAGTTTATTTAAAATGCCTAAATTGTCCTTAAAATCAATAAAATATCTTATGAAATTAGTGAAATGGCCTAAAAATGGGCGTTTTGAATACGTTTGGCCTAAAAATGTGATTTTTGAAACGTTTGGCCTAAAAATGTTTTTAGGCCATAGGTAATGGCCCAAAAATGGAATTTGCTCTTTTTTTTTTAAATAGAAGCAAAATTATAAAAGGGCAAAATAAAGATAAAATCCTTGACTTTTAGGTAGTAAAAAAGTTAGTAAAAAGATATGAAGAAATGACAATATGTTCAAACAAAAAAAATATATAAGATTTTAAAAAATTTAATGCTTAATTTATTACAATTATTTGAAGGTATTAAGAATTGGGTGATTGACTGACAAAGTCCACAGACTATTGTCAGTTTCCCATTAGGTCCAACCCACCTAAAAAATCTGGATTCCCCACTTAATGACTTTTGAGTTGCCAAAACTAACTCTCTAATTACATGCAACCAATCGATTAATATCAACAGAAATAAGGAATAACTACCAAAAACATTAAATTAAATATATCAGATTTCCTTTTTGTTATAACTTAATTATTTTATATTTTGTACTTTGCTTTGGAAATTAAACATACGATTTATTAGTATTTGGGGTGCGGATTAATAATTTAAAAAGAATGTATTGGTGAGCTGTTGTGTATCGTGTAGTTCTTCCCACGGAAAAGGCGTAGGGTTGGCAGTGTATTTTTGTAGGTGTTTTAGTTATAATCAATGGTGTATGGTGGCGATGTATATGTACCACTAAATGTCGTTGGGTAATGTGTGCAATTTTTGTTATGTGTTGTGAAAAATCAATAGTGGGTAGTTTGTTGTGTATCGTGTAATTCTTTCCATGAAAAAGGCGTAAGGTTGACAATGTATTTTTATAGGTGCTTTAGTTATAATCAATGGTGTATGGTGTGGATGTATATGTAGCACTAAGTGTCATTGGGTAACGTGATCAATTTTGGTGGTGTGTTGTAAGAAATCAATGGTGTGTAGTTTGGGAGAATGAGATGGGTTATTCATTTTATTTTGATGGTCGATTGTTGTAATTAAAGGCGTGTCTAGTTTGTGAAACACAAACACATTAAAAAAATATGAACAATGATAAAAATGGTTAAGATTGAATATTATTAAAAAGCAAACAAACTGTTATTGAACAGAAGCAAATCGAATCGAAATGTCACTAATAATGCGAGTTAAAACCATGTGGTGCACTAGCATTCACTTATTACATAATAATCTCACAAGAAAACCGACCCCACTCGAGGACCATTCTCCACCATCTTTCGCCGCCGCTCGAGGACCATTCTCCATCATCTTCACACTCACCTTGCCACCAAGCCGTTGTACTGCAAAAGAAAACCGCTGCCGCTCAAGGACCATTCTCCACCATCTTCCACCGCCGCTCGAAACAAATCTCTTAACACTCACCTTCCCGCTCATCTTATGTCCGGTTAATATTTCTAAGTCGGTGGGTTTGTAACCATATGAGAATAACACTGGAAATAAAAAAAACTTTCCATCATGTAATGCTTAAATTATGGGATTTAGATTCTATGCACCAAAAATGAAATCTGTTATATAAGATAATAATGTCATAAAATCTAATTAATTCGTTTAATGTAAGGGTATGGATGGTATACGAATTAAAAAGCTGGAACTTTTGGGAAGGAAATAATTCGTTGGACTCTCTAGGGGTAGGTTATTGGGTTTTTGGAGTTAATTGGCTAATATTTCTTAAGAGAAGATATAAAAATAGCCATATACCAAAAAAAGTATATAACTTTTTAAATTTTAATGCTTAAATTATAATAAAATTATTTGAAAACTTAAAAAAAGATTATTATATTTTTTTTAAGTTAGTAAAAAAGTTAAGAAAAAAAGTGGCAACATGTACCAGACAATAAAGGGTTACCCTCTTCAATGAAAAGGGCTTCAAACCTCGAGCCCAAATCCTTACTCGCCCCGCTCCTGTGCCCATTCGAGGAAGATGAATTACCATTCTTATTATTAACCCGGCTCGCTCGTTTCACTATCATCCACTTTCCATAGGTAGCTTTCACATTTATGCTCTTACTACCCTCACAAAGACCCTGCTTGTTACTATTCTCTCTTGTTTCTGTACTCTTTGGTGCCTGGCGTGAGGGCACGTATACCACATTTATATTTTTGGTGACCAATTTGCCACATTCAAAGCACACTAAATGCAACCCTTCGAACTCTACCGAGCAAACTTCTCCACCGATATGGATTTTAGGCGTAAGCGCTTTTTTAAAATCTAGTTCTACCGCAAGTCTTGCATAATTCCATTTCTTTCGGGCTTTAGTTAGAGGATCAATACGTATAGTTCTACCTATTAAGTTACCCATTTTCCTAAGAATCTGAGTTGTATAATTTTGCATACGCACGTTAGAAATCCGAACCCATACGGTAGTAGCCGTGATAGAGTCCATGTGCGGCTTAAATCTAGGTGTCCATTCTCTCACAACTAGACAATGGTCGCAAATCACCCAAGGCCCACCTGCACAATCCTCTTTTATTGCAAATTTCACCATGAAATAACCATATCCCACGTCTACAAGTTCAATCATCCCTTTTGGGTTCCATATTTGTTGCAATTTAGTCGCAAGGTAATTGAATCCGACCTTATAACCCAATAATCTTACGACTGCAATATTATTCCATAATTGAATGCCTTCTATTATATCCTCTCTAGACCGTAAGACTTGTGGAAACTTACAATTTTCAATTCTAACATCATCCTTAATAGATTCAAGGAATTCAGTACCAAAATTGCTTGCTCTAATCAGATTGTTTTCCACAACATCTTCAATAACAAGAATAATTAAATTTTTACCCGTTAAAGCACTACACCAACCAAAGTTCTTCTTTGGCGGATTATTCACCGTCCGGCTGTCGTTCTTTGATATGTGCTTGACTGATAGGTGCTTGGTATTGATGATTCTGTGGCAGCCTTCACTCGTTTGTTTTGCCTTGTCGCTGCCGACCCTAGAAGAGGGAGCTCTGTCCCGTTTGCAGCGTCTGTTCCAGTCATCATCTTGTCCGACGAGACCACATCATCACACAGAGGTGGTTGGTTCCAGCCCACCTTATCTGGTGGGCCCTCAGACATTGGATTGGTGAAGGAAGCTATTTTGCCAATAACGACTAGTTTTTTCTTTTCCATTAGAGAGCTTTTTTATGTTACTGCCTTTTTTACTAAGTTGAGTGGTTTGGGTTTAAGAAGCGCATGTAATTTTAATAAATCCTTATTGGCCAAACTTGGGTGGAAAATCCTACAGAATGACTCTGCGTTATGGGTTAAAGTTTCAAGCAGAAATATTACAAGGATGAATTTATGACTCTGAGTGTTAAACCACCTGATTCAAGGATGTGCAAGAATATATTAGTAGGTCGGGAGGTATTAAAAGAGGGTGTTTTTGAAGTGTTCAGGTGGTAACGAGAAAGAGTATAAATGGAATGCAAATCCTAGGGGACATTCTCGGTTAAATCACCATATGGCGTATTGGATCCAGCTAGATGGGTGGAGACTATTAATTGGAATCTCGTATGGTCTCTAAAATATCTCCAGATGGTGAAGGTTCTTATATGGAGGGCGATTCAGGATTGATTACCAACGTGCCAGAATCTTGAGGTAAGAGGGATTATGGATTATCCAAGCTGTTCTAGTTGTGAATAGGGAGTGGAATCTACTGTGCATCTGTTTCAAGAGTGTGGAGTATATAGGAAGGTTTGGGAGTTGTGTGGTCTAGGCCTGAGTGGGAGAGATGTAAGACAGAACTCTGCAGAACATGAGGTAATTCGAGCAACAACATGTCCGGTTTCTGCAACAATGGGGGTGGCGATGTGGAGGAACAGTACTGGACAACAGGTTTTGGGTAAAGCTGTGCCGAACTTGCAATCCAGGAGGGAGGCTGACCACATCAACACATAGCAACAACAACACGAAGTAGTCGCAGGTGTAGGGGAGTTGTAGTAGGTCCGTTGAAGCGTGAGGCAGGCTATTCCAGCTTCTCGAGTGCAACAGATTTTTAACATGAACGGATGGTGGACTAGTGCGCTTTCGAGTAAAGTGTTAGTTAAAGGGATGAAACGAGATGTGTACTAGCGACTTATGTTTTGCACACTTGGGTTGATTGAAACATGAGATTTTTTCTTATTTAAATGCGCCTAAGAAATCACCTAATGAGCTCACCTCTACTCTTTAATGTGGCTAGCGATTATGTTCATGCGTGGGGCGTGGAAAGAGATGGAGGCGTGATTTACTCAACCAAGAATGTCCTTGTAATATGGGTAAAACCAAAGAATGGGGTTAAATTAAATATCGATGGTTCATATGATAAGAACAAACGTCGAGCTGGGGTTGGAGGACTATTCCGGAATAAGAATGGAGATTATTTGGGGGGATTCGTGAGAAGTTCTGTAGCACGGACGCCATTTGAAGCGGAGTTTCTTGCCCTTCATTTTGGGTTAGATTTGGCGGTTTGTAAGGGGTTCACCTCGCTTAGTATCGAAACTGACTCGAGTGAGTTGCACGCGCTAGTGAAGGGCGATGCGAGAGAATTTTCAAACATTAGGAGCCTGTCGAGACATCCTGGCTTCCAAGGAGAACTTTAATTTGGAATTATCGCGAGGCCAATAAATGCGCGGACTGGTTAGCAAAGTTTGGCGCATCAAGTTCGGAAGGTCATATTCCACTTCAAGACCCTCCTGATGGTTTATGGCGTTTGTTCACCAGAGACCGTTATAGGTGGGCCGAAACAAGTGTACTACTACATAGTTAATAATTGTTTTGGAAGTAATTGCATTTTCGGTCTTTTTGGGCCTCTTATGTAACAAAAAAAAAAAGAGATTATAAAACAAAAGAAAAAAAATAAAACATAAAAATTTAATGCTTCAAAATATTAGAAAATTTGTTTGAATAAAAATAAAATAAGAAAGTATAAAATTTATGACAAAAAAGATGCCATGTCTATTGTCTAGTAGAGACTCTTACCAGTTTTGTTTTTCACGTAGGTAGTTCTGTTCCGTTTGCGACTAATTTCACAGAGATATATACGTCTTCTCTATATATTTTAAGAAAGAAATTCAAACTCTGTATCTTTTCTTAAATATTTTTAAAGAAATCGCAAAATCATTGCAGTTAAACTAACCAACTGGTACTCTTTGTCTTGTAAAAATCCTTTACCCTGTAGAAAATAGAAAATGTATGGTCAATGAAAAACCTCTTGTCTGGATAATGACAGTTTCATGTGTCATCAAGCTGAATTTAAACTTAATTTTTTTATTAAAGAGTAGACTTTTCTTCACATAAAAACAATACAGTTTGTTGATTTAACTTCAAGATTAATACAAAGAAAGATTTATATGTATGTCAAACCAAAACATGAAAAAACATGGAAAAACATGACAAGACTTTACAATTGCTTAATAGGCAGAATTCTTTGAAGCCAGGAAGGTCATACAAATTGGACGTTTAACTCCTGCCAGAGCAAGAATTGACGAAGGGAGAATCCACATTCCGTCTCCACATATTAAACCCGATGCTACTGCAGGAACCATTATCTCTGCCCTCTTAGCATTGATTTTATGCCACACGTATACAACTACACTGCCAACACACATATCAATCGCAAAGTAACCCCCAACTAGAAACGGCGCAGCCATAGCCATAGGTAGAGGAGTGTACTTCCCAATATATTTTGGAGCCAAGTCTCTGAATAAGTTGGCAAGTACAGCAAAGACAAAAAAACCATAACAAAGCTCTAAGCAATGATCTGGCAATGCAGAGAAGCCTTGAACCCCCAAAATAGCCATGTTTCTGTATATCAACGCGTAAGGTGCTTTGTATTCTCCATTAGGATTCCCTACATCGAAAGCCTTGTAAAACAGGAAGAACGTGAGAGGTGCAACTATGCAGCCAACGGCAGTTCCAATAGCTTGGCTAATAATCATAGCTCGTGGTGAAGTGAGCGTGATATGACCGGTTTTGAGATCATGCATCAAGTCAGATGAAGTGGAAACAATTGATTTAATTAGACCACAACCGATAAGTCCAGCAGCTACACCATTTTCTTTCCCAGCCATTGAAGCAATCACAAAGAGAGCTACTTTCCCATAATTGTATCCCATATTCAAGTCGGTTAGACCAGTACCATATGCATTTGAAAAGCTCAAAGCCGGTGCGATAATATAGGCTACTAAAACGTAATACCATTTTAGAGGAGGGAACATGATTGGGATTACAACGATGGAAATAACCGAGAATACCACATACCCTACAACTGCTATCCATAATGGGATGCTATCTCTCATGAATACTTCGTTTCTTTGAAGCTCGTCATCGATGGGATGGTTCTTGTCTTCTGGATCTGTTATAACAGGAATTATATTAGTCAACAGACCCTATAAATGGTAACAGAAGAAAAATGTTTGTGACTTACATGTTCTTGAATTTTTCTTCTTATTTATTGTGACAATAAAGCTTTTACCAGAGATAAATAAAGTCTTGACAAAATGATATAGACCATCCCCCAGGATTAAAGCTATCGGAACAAAAACCTTGTAACCACTGAGACTATTCATACTGCCTTCCGACAAAGCAGCAGAGTACCAATCACCCTTGCGAGTCTTTATCAGAGGCCACATTATACCCCATGAGAGAATAGCTCCAAGAAGCAAAGAAAAGTTTACGATATGGGAACAAATCATTCCAGCTCCTATGTAAGTTGGGCTAAAATCAAAGTAAAATCTACAAAATTCGCAAATTTTAGACATCAATTAGATTAGTAATAGAAGAGAAAAGTGCAAAACAAAAGATACCGGCAAGTACGCACGTATTTTTCCGGGCTATCAACCCGAATGTGGGGAAGCTTATAAATCCACATTGATCACCACCAGAGAAGAACCACTGGAAGAAACCCCACAGGAAACTAATTGAGAAGAATTTTGTGAACCCACGGACTTGTTTCTTAGCCATCTTGTCTCCTTTAGGTGTATGGAAGCCATTGATGAGTACAGCAGTAGCAGTTCCACTTGGATATGTTAACTTATAATCAATAATCAACACTTTTCTAAGAGGAATCAATGCAAATAACCCAACAAAAGCAGTTAAGAAAAGGAAACCCATCATCCAATCAAGCCCAGGATCCTTTACACTTTCAAGTGTATTTCCTGGTGTAGCAAGCCCTCCTGCTAGTTCAAACGTCTTTCTGCTCATTCCTAGAAGATAAGATGCAAAACCACCTCCCATAGCCATGGCATAGCAAGCAACAACAGAAGTTTGAATAATTGTATTCTCTTGTCTAGTAAAAGGTGTGTTGGTATAACCAGTATACTCAACCAGCTTTGTCCATGCCCTCATAAACACGAAAGCAACTAGAGCAGCTGAGACATTGAGATTAGGAACAAGCCCTGTATTCAAATTGATCTTCATTGCTATCACACTGTAAATAATCCCAATAAGTATGCTCGCAATAACTCCACGTATTGTTATTTGTTTATTCCATGGAGCTATCCTCGTTATATCTTCTGGTTCGTTTCTCACTTCTTCTATGTTCTCGGTCTCCAACTCTCCCGATTCATCCTGAGCCGTCCTCCTCATTTCAACAGTATATATATATACTACTACAATCATGAAAAAGGTTTTATCAGACAAATATGTGAATTCAGAATTAATAAGTAAAGAATAAAAAATTTGAAATCTAACCTGCCAATGTGGGGTTCTTCTGAAACACTTATATCCAATATGAATAGGAAACTTAAAGCTGAATACGACATGATTAGCTATAATCATCCGTATTTATAGAGTTGAACTAATTAAGAAAATGATTAGTTTAGAAACTTATAAAACCAATATAAAATAATTGGAACAGAGAATGTCAACGATGTGAACATGATGTACACAAACTGTTTTCATTTCTAGATAGAATAATGGTACTGCATTGGTAAGAAACATGATAATAAAAGTCACAATTTTTTTGAACCTTGTACTTGTACTGTAGAATCATATTCATAATACCGTAATTCAACACGTATATGTTAAGAATTGTACTTCTATGTACGTCTATGTTTGGTTAAATTGTTTAATCCACTTATTTTAAAAAATATCCCTATAATTTCGTGGTGGATTCGATTTTTGTGACTCCGTTAATGCCCACGGTTAATTTATCCGTTAAATGTCACGCGGTGCCTGCGTGGTGAGTGAAAAATCTGCCACACATGCGTCTAGTAGGCACCACGTGATATTTAACGGAGAAACTAATATCGAGTACTAACGAGATGCACAAATTAAGTAATGATTTGACACTTTATAAATTTTAAAATTTAGAAGTTAAAATTTAAAACTTTGGATATCTATAAACATATTTTTGAAAAAATATATATCATAAAAGCTTATAAATACATCAATTTAACTAAAACGTACCACAAATTTTAAATTTTTTACCTACTTAGATTCCAAATCCTAGTTTAATAGTATGGTCGGTAGAAGTCTCGATCTAGGATCCCAAGATATCATACAAATTTATTAAAAATTTGTCGAGTTAAAATATATGAGTAATTTGAATATTGAACCATATAAAGTTAATTTTTTCTGTTATTATTATTTTCTGTCTGTTTCAAAATTAATATCCATATTACTAAAAATAGTATTTCAAAACTATTATCACTAATATATTTTTTTTTTTTTTTTTGGACAGTAACTATTATCACTAATATCAAACTACTTTTTTCAACTTTTTTCAATATTATCTTTATAAAATATATAAAAATCAATTATAGATTAATGTCTAATAGAAAAATTATTTAAAAAAAGGTACCTAGAATAAGATACTTTATAGAAAACAGTCTCACCCTAACTAATTCTGAAAAAATCAAAAAAATCAAAAATTTATATATTTTGATAAAGCAAATTAATATTTACGTCTATGATTTTTTTCGGAATTTTTCGAGTTTTTTGAATTTTTCGGAATTTTTTGAATTTTTTGTATTTTTTGATTCGCAGATACGGAATTCCATGTTTTGAACCGTGAAACATGAAATTCCATGTTTTGAAATACTGATTTTGTTTTCCGCATACATGAAATTCACTGTTTAAAACATGAAATTCCATGTTTTAAACAGTGAATTTCGTGTCTGCGGAAAAAAAATCAAAAAATTCAAAAAAAAAAAAAAATCATAAACGTAAATATTAATTAACTTTATCCAAAAATACAATTTTTTAAATTTTCTAATATTTTTTGAATTAGTTATGACGATTTTAAAAAAATTACGGACGCGCGCGTGTGATGGAATTAGTAGTAGTAGTAGGTGGTGGTGGAGGTGGTGATAGTTGTGGTAGCTGTAGTGGTGGTTAAATACATGGTGGTGGTGGTGGTGGTGGTGGTGGTAAAAGAAGTATCCTATTATCTGTTTAATATTTAAAATAAATATTGTATTAAAAATAAAATAATATATTTAACAAATAAGGGTAGTAAAGGTATAAATAATATAAAGCGGATGTTTTCTATTAATAATTGTTCTATTAGGCATTTTTTTTATTAAATAAATTATTGAAAGCTTAAAAAAATTATTAGGGGGTTGTATGAGGATGCTTTCTCTAATAACCCTATATAAAATTTATACTTCTAAAACATATTTAAAATATCAAAATACTTTATTATGGGTAATTTTGTAATGTATATATGTAATTATTAATTTTTTTAATTTGTACAAAAAACTAAATATACATTATTTTTAGAGCGGAAAAAGTAATACATAGTATTACATATACTAATTTATTAGGTATATCTCTTGTCTTAAGATATTAAGCAAAATAAATGACAAATTTATAAAATTTGATTTAAAGTATATAGTTTTTTTTGGTTGAAATTTAAAATATATAGTTAAAAAAATTCATTATTGAATAATTCTTCATTTATTAGTAAAATATGCTGTTACATTTTATCATATACTAAATTAATATTTTATTAATAAAATGAAAAGAGATAGAAATTAAAAAAATCATATATAACTTTCCATATAAGATTAATATCATCCATAAATAATGTCTTAAAGAAAAAAAAACTAATTGGAGAAGTTTTTTTTCTTCAAATATTCATTTTTTTAAAATTGATAAATGGTTCAAAATTAAAGAATAACACTTTATTACTCTTATAACAAAAAATATCTATATTTAAAGTATATTAATATAGTGAACACTTTGTATATGTCTTTCTAACATTATTTTTATGTTCACTTCATAACCACACAATCAAAATTAAATGAAATTAACAAAAAATAAAAAATTGATATATTAGTCAAAAAAATCTTTAATATCTTATTTTGTCCGGCTTATCGCATTACATTTATTCCCCTTATCTCTTAAACTACCAAATCTTGAGATCGATAGTTGGCCTAGTGGTTAGGTTACTCCGCAGAGACCAAGAGGTCCTGGGATCGAATCTCATTGGATTCATTTATTCCGAGTCCAAAGTGGCTCTCTCATATATTAAAAAAACTACCAAATCTCTTTTTAATAAATCGATTCATTGTGCAATTGATTTAATTGCTATCAAGTGGATTAATAGATTATTGCAACAAACTTAGAAAGATTTCTAGCTATAAACACATTCTAATCTTCTAATTGATCTTTCCATCACCTTCCAGATTTCACTCTTGCATAGTATGTTGAAAATATCTTGTCACTTTCCAGATTTGTCAGTTGATACTTCTTAAACTGAACTCAGTATATAGAAGAGGGAACAATTTTGGAAACATATTACATACATGAAAAGTTTTTGTTTTTCCTAATGTATAAATATCAGTAATGTAAAATGGTTAATAAGGAAGTTCTCATTTGTTACAGATGTTACAACATTTTTCTTGTATACTCACAAACTTGTAAGCTTTACTATATAAAGAAAAATTATAAATTGCATAGTATAGTATACATAATATTAAAAGGACAATAGATAAAAAGAAAGAGAAATATACCTATGTTGGTAGACTTATTCTTTGACTGATGATTTCTTAATTCTGCTAGAACTCATTTTCTAAACTCATCTCTTTTGGTATATTAGTAGCTATCTTAATCTCTTTAGGTCTTACTTGTAATAATCCCAAAACTCTCGGATATTCCTACATTATCCTTATTAGAATCAACCTAAACTTCCCACTTCTATTTCCTAAATTATTCGTCCAAGTGAAGATAGATACAAAATTCTACTTCCAGGTCAATGAGAGTACGTGTGAAACTCAATCTCATTTGTTGATATCCTGTGTTGACCCACCTGAATAGAATACACAACTGATATCAAAAGAAATTAGTCTAATGCAACAAAAATCAACTATATGTGAGAGAACGGTGATGAACTCATTGACTAATTCGGAAAAAATAGTTCATGCATATCTTTTTAATTCATTCTCCCAAATCGTAAACAGTAAGAAGCCCTTCTCCCAACTCTTCTCTCTATATTTAGAGGAAAAAAGATTTTATTATTTTGGTTCTAATATACTTTGATGATGTTATTATCACGGGAACCTCCTAACAATTTATCAATAGAGTAATTAGTGCCTTACATGTTGATTAAGAGCTTGGCGATTTTAATTATTTTTTGGGGTTTGAAGTTTTGAGACCCAAAGAAGGTATGTATTTAACGCAACGTAAATATATTGTCGATCTCTTACACCGCGCCAATATGGCAGAAGCAAAACCTTGCATGAGTCTAATGTTAACCAGTTGTCAACTGTCCGCTACTGAGGGTGTTCCTTGTGTTGATCAAGTTTTGTATCGGAAAGTTGTTGGAAGCTTATAATACTTGTCATTTACAAGATTTGATCTTTCCTTTTCGGTTCATAAAGTAAGCAAGTTCATGCATAATCCGTTGGAACAACATTGGCAAGTTGTCAAGAGAATTTTGTGATATCTGAAACATACAATATCTACTGGTCTATTTATTAGTTCATCATCAACATTTTCTATTCAAGCTTATTCAGATTTGAATTGGGCCTTTCAAGGCCGGTCCTGACATTTTAGGGGCCCAAGGCGAACTTTTAAAAATGGGTCCCTCAAAAAATCTTATATGTTTATAAATGATTATTTTTTTAACTTAAGTTAGTTAAACAATTTTTTATTTAAAACAAAAAAAATGGACTAGTATTTTTTTTTTGAATTGGACTAAAATTGGGCTTTTAAAAAAAAGTTATACTATATATGAAAGGGCCCTAAAAGTTATAAAAATTGAGGGAGGTCCAAGGCCATGGCCTTCTTGGCCTCCCCTCAGGACCGGCCCTAGGGACGCTAATAGAGATGATCGTCGCTCCGTTGGAGCATAATGTATTTTTAAAGGTTCAAATATTTTTTGTTGGAGCTGCAAGTAACAATTCATTGTTGCACATAGTAGTACATAAGTTGAATACAAATCCCTTGCGAATACTGCATCTAAACTACAATGGTTATGTGTGAAATTGATCTCAAGATCTGAAAGCCTCTATCTTTATGGTGTGATAATATTAGTGCGACATACCTGGCAGCGAATCCTTTGTTTCATGCTCGTACGAAACATATCGAAATCAATTTTTATTATGTGCGTGATCAAGTTAAACGGAATCAACTCAGTATCATTTTATATCCAGTAAAGATCAACTTGCAGATTTATTAACAAAAGTCGTGTCTTCTCAGATATTTCCGACAATCTAGCCCACTCTGGATGTTTGTTCTATACCCCTCATATTGCGAGGGCGTGTAGAAGACCAAGTTGACAGATGTCAGGAATACAAGGAAGGAGATCATTGAAGATTAAAATTTGAATAGTTTGTTATTATTAGTCTGTTAGAATTAGTCTGTTATTTATTCTTATCATATG
The DNA here is from genome assembly GCA_029959085.1 of Nemophila menziesii. Taxonomy (NCBI): domain Eukaryota; kingdom Viridiplantae; phylum Streptophyta; class Magnoliopsida; order Boraginales; family Hydrophyllaceae; genus Nemophila; species Nemophila menziesii. Next base: position 28,186,250 of record JARWIR010000001.1, on the reverse strand, counting down.
TATTATAGAAATCTATAAATAGGCATCATTGTAATAGATCTGATATGTGAAAAACACTATATAAATTCATCATATTTAGATTGTTTATACATGCTCACTTCCTTTTGTTGGGTGTGAACTGGAGTGTGTGTGGAGTGGGTTTGGAAGCGGCGGTTTGGGTGGATTCAAGTAAGTTATGTATTAAGATTGGGGTATTCAAATCGATGTCAAGTAGAGATTAGTGAATTAATGTCGCAGGGCTATGGTGATGGTGGCTTGTTGGCGATGAGTTGCGTACGGTGGAGAATGGTGACAGAGGTTGTGGATGAAACGGAAGTGACTCAATCACTATTTATTGAGCATGTGGTGAACAACGATGGTTGTGTATGGTGGCATAGCAAAGGATGTGGAGGGTATTGATTCAACTACATCATTGGCGGAATAGATTATGGTCTTCAAATGGTGAATTTGAACGAAGCGGAGCGACACTGGGAACTCGTTTGGCTCGTAATTTATGGTTGCGAAAGGGGTATGAGAAAGTATCCACACAATCCGTATTGAGGATGATGACTTGCATCTTTGGCCACAAAGCAGTAACCACGCTATAGGTGAAAAAATTCAGTGTAAGGGCGAGAAATTTGATGATAGTAAAAGGTGGGAAAACAAGGGTGAATTTGATAAAATATATCCAATGTTGTAGCGAGGTTGATTTGATTTATGGGCTTTACATCGGCTAAGGTATTTTTGATGTTGAAATGAAGGTGTGGGTTGTTGATGTCATAGTGAAGTGGCAGAGTAGTGTTTCGACTGAGTGCGGTGAACGGAGGTTGTGGACTTGGGCTACTTAGTGAGCCTAGATTGATGATTTATAATATTCGCACGGTTCGGCGACAACAATAATGGCAGAACGACTTTGAATGTTTGGAAGGTGTTGAATTTGTACACTGAAGAAACTGAAGAAAACATAAAATATGTGATTTTTTTCTGCAGTAGTATATATAAATAGAGTAATGATATTTGTCACCCTCTTTGTATCACCCTTTTATCACCTCCTACGTGTATGCCTACATGTACCAATGAATTGATTTCTCTATCCTATTTAATTTTTCTCTATCTTCTATTCAAGGAAATCAGAACATATATATAGAAGGGTGATAAAAGGGTGACATGAAAATGGGTGACATATATCATTACTCATATAAATATAGGGTTTGATTTCGTGAGGTTTTGTTTGATGAGTGAGTTTGTATTGTTATAGTTTAATTATATGATTCAAAAGTTAGTTTTGAATCTGTGAAAATGAAATTATGAGAAGTTCAAAGAGGTAAATATGGAAGAGTAATGATATATACCACTCAAATTCATACCACCAAATGACGTGGCGTGAATTGATTGGTTACAAATCTTTAATCAAATCAAGAAAATAAATACATTACCGGTTTGTATTTATTTTCTTGATTTGATTAAAGATTTGTAACCAATCAATTCACGCCACCAACTAATTTACGCTATGTCATTGGTGGTATTTGGGTGGTATGAATTTGGATGGTATATATCATTATTAAAATTATAAATTTAACGGGAATAAGGGCATTAACGAATCCATGTAGGCTGACTTTAAAAAAAATGATGTCATGATCCTAATAAAAAAGAAAATGGAATATTTATAATAATTAAGTGATATATATTTAATTATAATAGGAAAATAAAAACTAGAATTATATTTTAGTTTAATCGATTAAAACAAATGTTAGTAAAATTTAAATATTACTTGAGATATGATCATATAAGTTATGAAGTCATAAAATTATTTTATTTAATTTATCATAATTTTTCATTATAGTAATTGAATTTTTAATAAGCTATCATATTTCAAAAAATAAACTAGTAAAAATAAATTTGATAAACTGTTATTAGTAAGTGCTCTACAAATAATAACACCTAAAATCTCATTATATTATGCAGAAAAGTAATATTGTGTATATATTTGATTCTTCTTTTGTCTTGATAAATATTTTATCGAAACACTTATATATGCACTTATTATAGCTTACACTCAATATATTTATAATAATTTAATTTTTTTACAGACTCAAATTATTAACTCAGTTTGATTCCGTATTTTTCAAAAGAAGATACAAGACGCTTGTTATTTGTACTAACCCATCTGGTTAGCCTAAAATTGTGTATATCACTTTGTAATAAAAAAATTACTAAAATGATTAGTTTCCCTACCCATGATTGTATGATCAAGAATAAATAATTATATGAGAAATCGGATTTTTTGGGAGGTCGTCTTTAAACCTTTTGATATTTGAAACCTATCTTCATTTTTATTTTTAGATTCGAGCAACGGAAAATAGAAAATTTTAGTTATTAACTATATTGTTATATAGATGTTTAAATTTAGGGGTATCTATCAAAAAGTATTTTAGTAAAGTACATTTTTATTGAAAGAGTAATGATATATATCACCTTTTTTATTTCACTTATATAACATCTTCTATATAAAAATTTTACAAACCAATAAAAATATTTCTCTCTTAAAAAATTATTTTCTATTTTTTTTTTGGGTTAGGTAAAACGGTTGTATTAATCTTATTTTTTATTTCTACACTAGGTGACATGTATGAGATGATGGAATGAGTAAAAAAAAAGCGATATATAACATTTCTCTAATCTAATCAAAACAATTCTGAACAATTTTTTTTATTAAAAAAATCTCATTAAATAATTATAAAAAAATCTCCAATATATATTTTTATACTAAAGATTACCCTTTATAACTAATTGAGATTAGCTCACTTGACAGGGTCTTGGTCTGGACTAGTGGGACAAATTAAAACCGAGTTAATGACTCTGAGTCTAAAATAGCTCTCCTATGTAAAAAGAACGATTACCCTTTATAGGCCAAATAATGGCCACCACCACCACCAACTTGTATAGTTCTATTTTTTTAAAGAATCAATTTCAGGCAGTATCACCCTGCCTACCTATGTTGCCTCCACCACCACCAACCTAGGATAATTTAAGAAAAAAATTGGGCCGCCCCCAACAACCAATTTTTCAATTTTTTTTGCCACCACCACCATATCCGACCAACGTTGTTGTCGCCACCAACTTAAATTTTTTCAAAATTTGACATGTTGGTGGCAGTGGAGACGGTGGTGAAAGCTGGAAAAAATTGGTCGGAGTTGGTGGAGGCGACAATAATGGTCGAAAGTGATGTTGGTCGGAAAAAACCGTCTGAAGTTGGTGGTGGTGGTGGTGGCAGCGATGGTTGGAGGTGTTGTTGGCCGAAATAATAGAAACGACCGGAGGTGGTGGTGTTGGACAGATATATTTAAAGGATTTCTTATACATAAGGGTAGATAAAAAGTAATTAAATGATCAAATAATGGTATTTTTGTCGAGGGTTATATTTAATAAAGAATCTTATTAGGAGATGTTTTTTTAACCATTAAATCTTTCAATGGGTGTCTTCAATATTTGGATCTTTTTACTTATATCTACTAATTCGTAATAAGGGTCAATCACCAAGGGATCTTGAGCACAAAATATTGGCATCAAAAGGGTTTGGGACTTGTGGGTAACATAGGGGCCTTAGTTAGAAAACAAAGATTAAAATACTTGCAAATAAATACGGACGAAAATTTAGGGGTTGTACAGTGAATAACTTCCTAGTGGACTGCCACCTCTGGGTTGTCAGTCACCGGCTGGCCACCTCCACCAGGCTCTGGTGGTCGGAGTCATTTTTCACGATTCTCACTGAGCACTCTCTGACATGAGCATTTTTTGGTCGTCAAAGACACTGTTCATGATACTCTATGTGATAATGCTTAGTATGTTGTGTGCACAATATGTTGTGAGCTCATTGCTTAGTGTGTCATTCTCATTATAGTGCTCAATGTGTAGTTTTCAAGGTAATGCTAAGTGTGGATTGCTCAAGTTAATTCTCAATGTATATTCCTCAAGTTACTGCTTAGTATGATGTGAATAGTATGCTTTCGAGATACTTAGTATACTTCTTAAGATGCTCAGTGTGATTTTATCATTTTAGTTTATTAATTGACTTTATTTATTTATCTATTTATATTGAGAACTAATAATCAATTAACAAAATTAAGTTATTTATACAAATTATACTAAATAGTAGAAAAAACCCTAACCATTAAATAAAACAAAATATCAAAACAAAAAAGAGCTAACCACTAAATTAAATAAAATTTACTAAAAATATGATTGGTCAATATTGTAGACCAATAGGTATGCAGAAAAATTGAAGCTCAGACATGCTGCAGTCACGCGTGTGACACGATGACATCATCAGTGATGTCATCACCGTCTTCCTCCGAATTCGGGTTTTCAATTGTTTAAATTACAAACCTTAACATGGTTGCAACTCGCACTTTGAAGTATGAACTCACACTTTTAACATCGTCTTGGTGTTCACTAAGCAACATTAAAAAAAAAAATCAGATTTTAAAAAAAGAAAAATTAAATTAAAGGATGAGTGTAGGTGGGGGAAATTTAAAATTAAATAAATTTAGAAAGTTAATTTTAATTTTTTATTTCAAAATTATGGGTTAAAAAATAATTGAAAATGATTTAAATTAATTAAAAAATAATTTAATGTACTTTTAGACGAAATCCATCCAAAAAAATATATACTGACACATAATTTTTGTTTTAGGATAAAAAGACATGTTGTAGAAAGTAATAAGGAAAAAATCTCTGATGAATAATCAGTGTTTCAATTTTTCACAAAAATTACCTAAGTTTACAAAAGTGATAAACAAGCCGCCAACATTTTGTTTTTTGTCTTCCATTAGAATCCGTCTTGAAATTTATTGGTAAAGACCACGTGTCAATGACGTGCCTACTTTTTCTTTCCAAAATGAAGTACTTATTTATAAAATTAGACAAACAGATACCTAACATTCTTTTATTTGTAAATAGGATCATGGTGTTACACGCTTCATGTATTAATAGAATAAAAAAAAATATCATATATTTGTTTGTCACTTTTATAAATTTGAATTTTGTTTTTTAATTACAAAACACTTGGTATCTACGGGAATATTTTCTGAAAGAAAAGTTAATTTGTAAAACTAATCATAGAATTCTAATATGGAATCTTTTGAGGATTTTTACTCTAAATCAAATATCAATGCGTCAATATTTTAAGCACGAGATCTTCTTAGCAATAGATCAGAATTCGTGCGCAAAAATTAAACGTTTTTTTTTTTTGGGTCAAAATAATTTTTTTTTTTTGGACGAGGTCAAAATAATTTAAAGATGTTATTATAAAACTATTAATACATTTTAATTAGATTGACTAATTCTTTATTTTTATTTATCTGAACGGATTGACTAATTCAATCAAGCTCATACTTAAAACTTGATTGACATTTTTGAACTCCCACATGAATAAATAAGAGAAAGAGATTCATTTATACTTAAAAAAACAAAACATCATGCTTCATGCTTTATTCTTGTAGATTCTAACTAGAAAATGAAGTAACCTTTGAAACATAACAACATAACTTTTTTTTTTCTTTTTTAGCAAATGAAACTATTGATCCTAAGTACGTCATTAGAGAAAACTTAGCTCATAAAGGTAAAAGTAATTTTTCACAATATAAATATAAGGTTAGAAGTCTTGATTCTTTCGATTAGGTATCGACAATGAGCGTGGTTTCATCAATCGAAGTAAAGATCTTATAAACGACGAGATAGTAGTCATGAAAAGTCATCATCTTATGGTCAGCCTTAAATGAGCATTTGCAAGTAATAAGAGGAAAAAAATGGAGAAGATCACAAGCTTAGTGATTTGCAAGGTGTGTAATGGTCTTCTGGTGTGTCCAAGTAATATGGTAGAAATGTCTATTATTTAAGACATGTTAAACCTATTTTTAATTTATATGTTATTCGGTGTTCTTGCAATAATTTCATGTATAAGAACGATTCAACCCATTTTAGCGAAAGCAAGGTTTAAAATGTGATTTTGCACCCATATTAAGAAATTGTCATTTTTAGCAGCAGATAAAAGAAGAATTAGAAGTTGTATCCCAAGCCAGAATTATAAGACTCAAAATGGATTAACATAGCAAGAAATTTAGTAGCTGCCATAATTAAAAAGGAAAATCAGAAAGGAACCCAACCCAAAAGGGGACCTATTTGGATCAATCAAGTGCGCCAAGAAACGATCAAATTCGTCATCCTACAGTATTATGGTATAAATCCTATATTGAGAAGCAGGGAGAGTTCAACAAATAAAAGAGTTCAAGGAAGAGAAGAGTTTAAGAAAACAAATAAGCTTAAAGATGAATACAAGATTAGCTAATCATTGGTATATTATTTCAGTAGTTATATGTTAGTTATTCTTCGAAACTTAATTCATTTCTTAGTTAATCTATAAAAGGAGGACAAAAAGGAAGAATAAGACTAATTTGAGTCTAGGATAATTTATTCATACATAAATTTCACCCCTTATGTGGGGGTCTAAGGTCGTGGTTAGACATCTTGCAATGATTAATTAAACATTAGAGTTCTTATTTAGAATACAAACAATCCTTTATTGTTCTTCTATCATACCTCAAAACCCATCGTAACTACTATAGGTAGGAAAATATTGAGGGGAAACTAGTTGGGTTAGCTTAACTGGCAAGATGCTTATTATTTCTTCTACACTTAAAGGGTGTGAAGTGAGAGGTACATGTTTTGAATCACCTCCTTGAACATGGGTAAACTAGTTCTTACCTGAGAATATGCATGGGGAGGCATGCATGCATATACCCGTGAGATTATTCGTGGTGCGCACAGACTAACCTGGACCACCCATGTATCAAAAAAAAACATTGAGGGGAAACATAAATCAAAAGAGACCCATTAAGGAGAATCAGTGGTCAGACTAATACTGATTAATCACGGGCCCCACGCTAAGGCTAGAGGACCATGTTCTATCCAATACTAGCATAGAAAAGCGAGTAGGCGTCGATTCGAGAATGACTATCTACCATTTTTGGATATTGTGGTCAGATTATTACTAATAAATCGTGATGCCCCACACTAAGGCTAAAGGACAATGTTCTACCCAATGCGACTATCTTGAGAAGTAGAATGAATAACAACTATTTTTGGAGTGCCTATGGGTCACTACCTCCTACTATTCGGCAAGAGTTCCCTCGATTCACGCAAGTAAGTATTCAACTATATATCCTAGGTTACTTATATATGATGATTACATAGTTTAATATTATCCCCATTTGCTCTCACCCATAAGGTCATCTTCGTTATAGTAAGATACTATAGTCTCAACCGTTAATCATACTCCCCCTTTTTAATATAGTATAATTATGTACAAAATTTAACTAAGATACCCATACTCTCTAGTGGATCGAACCTTGGACCCACATTAGTGGTAAAGAAGAATAAAAATTAGTAATTGTGCATAATATATCTCCATTTATAGTGACTTTGTAGGAAATTAATGAGCTTACGAAACACACATCAATTTGGCATCGTTGCAGGGCATTGGCAACCATCTTAGTAAGTTCTCTAATTGTACTATTTTTTTTGTAACAACTTTCAAACGGGTCTCATATTAGTCTCTTGCTAGTCTGAAAACAGCCTTCAAACCAGTCTCCACAGTATTCCAACAGGTTCTCAAAAACCGGTTAGTTAACTATTTATAACCTATTATGTAAACCGGCTAGAGAACCGATTTAGAAATGAACCAGAACCTAAATTATAAATTTTTGTATAGGTTTGGTTCTTCTAAAATGTCACATAGAAACCAAACCGGAACCGGTCCCGATAAATGTGAGAACGTTGAGGCGAACTGGTCCGATAAGACAAAAAACCAATAAAAACCAGACCGAACTGGATCAGTAGCTCTGATTGTTGACCGACAACATTGAAAATAATGAAATATAAAACCTCAAACTCATCTCTTTACCCTTTGTTAAAAAAAAAAATCTCGCCACACTCGCCCCGTTAAATTCTTGAGTAGTCTTTCACTACATGTGGGGCCATAGTTTAACAATTGTTTCCTTTTCTTAGTACATAAAGCTATATAAGAGATTTGCCACTTTATGCACAAAAGTGAAAGATTGATTGTTTTTTTTCCTCAAATAAAACTTGCATTTTGGACAAAAGAAAGTAAAAAACAAATTATGCATCGGTTAAAATTGATATGGAAAATGCTTATGATCAGGTCAATTGGGAATTCCTTTTCGAAACAATGACTGCTTTAGGCTTTGAGGACAAGTGGATAAATTGGATAAATAATTGTGTTACCTCAGTATCCATGTAGATTAAGATAAATGGTCAACGCCTTAAAAAGTTTTATCCGAAACAAGGTCTTAGGCAAGGAGATTCGCTTTCGCCTGTGCTTTTCTCTATCCTCACTGAGAGCCTTGTTAGTCTAATTAATAAACAATGCAGAGAACGTAATAGTGATGGGATCTCAATTACTAGACACTGCCCAAAACTCACACATCTCTTCTTTGCAGACGATGCTTTGTTTTTTTTATCAAAATTTCAGACGCGGAAATTGAAGCATATTCTTTGCAAATTTACTGCCAAGCATCCGGTAAAAAAGTTAATCTTTCTAATTATATGATTTTGTTCAGTAAAGATACTCCTGAGCACATCAAAGCGAGGGTTACAGAATCTCTTAATATAAACATTACGAATTCATTTGGAAAATACTTGGGTCTTCCGCTACATTAAAAAAATCAAAAACGGAGAATTTTAATTTCAGTAAGGATAGATTATTATCTAAGTCAGCAAGTTGGACCGCGTCTTTCTTATCGGAAGGCGGGAAGGAGACTTTTATAAAAGCAGTTATGCAATCGATTCCTAACTATGTTATGTTCATATTTGAGTTCCCTAAAACATTGTGTAAAAAGCTTACTGCACTTGTGGCTAATTTTTGGTGGGACACTAATGAGAAAAAAAGGATACACTGGCTCAACTGGAATAAGATGGCTAAATCAAAGAAAATAGGCGGTGTTGGGTTTCGAGTCTTTCAAAAAATGAACTTGGCCTTCTTAGCTGCCCAGGCTTGGAGAATTATTAACAACACTGATTCTCTTGTTTATAAGGTTCTGAAAGGTATATACTCGCCTAATGAAAACTTATGGGACACAAAGCTTAAGAATAAGAGGTCTTGGAGTCGGGAAAGCTTATTCAAAGGGATACAAATGCTTAAAAAATATGCTATTTGGCAAATTGGCGATGGAAAATGTGTTGATATATGGGAGCATAAATGGCTGGCAAATGGCTATAAGTTGGATAACACAAATGATATCAAGTTGAAAAGGGTGAATGAACTTATGGATAAGCGGTCACCTGGATGGAATATTGACTTAATTAAGTCGATCTTTGACCCAATTATTGCAAATGAGATCATGAAAATCCCCTTAACCAATGCTAATAACAAAGATAGACTTATATGGCCATTCACTAAAGACGAAATCTACTCGACAAAATCCGGATATCATACTTTGGTAAATGAAGATGTGAAAAACGCGCCGCAAAGTTCAGCTAGAGGTGAAAAGGAAAATAATACAAATCTGTGGAATCTTATCTGACACACTAATGTTCCGTAAACAATAAGGAAATTTTGTTGGAGAATTTGCAACGACATTCTTCCATCAAAACAGAATTTAAAAAAAAAGAAATGTAAAGTGGAGAGCTCCTGCGAATGGTGTGAAAAGGACACAGAAAGCACGAATCACATTATACTTAAATGCCCGCTCAGCTTACAGGCATGGGCGGAATCATCCCTTCAAATAAAAATTGATGATCAAATGAATGTATCCTTCTCAGAATGGTTTTTAAAAACAATAACAAGTTTTACGAATAACATAGGGGATAAAAGGAAAGTTACCGCTACAATTATGGTTACAACTTGGAATATATGGAAGGAAAGGATGAAGGGGTTTTTTGAGAAAAAAGAATGGTCGGTGGGTAATATCACACGAAATACGAATGATATTATCGCCAGGTTATTTGAAGTGAATAAAGATGGTGAAAAAGGAAAACACTCAAGGCTTAAATATAAAGATAATGACATTAGTAGTGATAACCCAACAATTAATGTTCAGGCGGACATGATCTGGTTTAGTGACACATCTTTTATTTTTGACTGGGAACCGACGGCTATTTCGTCTATCAGTGTCAATTCCCAAGGCATTATTACTCAGAAGAAGACTGTAAGATGCAGAATTAAAAATATTTTGGAAGGAGAAGCTTGGGCACTTCTCCTTGCCCTGAGATCGGCAGGATCAATGGGCATTCAGAGTAGCTGTTTCTACTGAGACAACCTTGAACTTATTCAAGATATCCGGAAACAAGGAAAATTGCATCGGAGTCTTAATCCAACCATTGACGAAATAAAAGGGTGGACCGATTCATTCTCACTCTGGAAAATCTCATATATAAGCAAGGAACATAATACGATCATTGATGCTTTACCCAAATGTGCTAGAAGAAATGTGGATTTGTCTGGATGGAAGTATGAAAGTCCTAGAGGGGGGGTGAATAGGATTACTAATAAAATAATGCCTAATTAAAAATCTTTTGGACAATAATAAGTTTAAGAGAAAACTTCTAGGTCAACTAATTAAATCAAACTCTTATAGGATCATGCAATGGGAAGAGTAAGGTTTGATATAAAAGTAACACTAGTAAAGAGCTAAACCAATAACTTAAGCTACTCTAGAAGACTATATGTTAGATATCCTAGATAAACAATATCATAGAATTCATGCAAGCATATAATCAAACATATAAAGTGCGGAAAGTAAATAGAGTAGGGATAGAAAGATACACACGATTTATAGTGGTTCGGTTTCCCTACATCCACTACCTAAGGAAGCCTCCTTAGGATTTCAAGCTTTTCACTAAGCTCCCGTGTCTCTATTAACCGGGTCGAGAACACAATAACCTTTACAAACTCTTCGATAACACGAAGGACACACCACTTGCGTAATCACAACACAAGGACACCAAGTATACTCCCTATACTTGAATTCTCTCTTAATCTATCTATTACAAGACCTAGACTTAAGAGGATAGCAACAAAGTGTTTAAAGGTTTGCTAATTAAAGCTTGTAACTAAACTCCTAATAGAGTGGATATGACTATAAGCTTGTATACTCCTTCTTGAGTGGATAGAACCTTGTGGCTTAATTGATTAACTCCTTGAAAGGATTTATAAGCTCACTAAGATTGAATTTGACTATGTATAGCTCTTGACACCTTCTTGAATGATAGCAATTAAGCCCCTTAATGTTTGTAATTAGTTGGTGTAGTTGTAGCCTTCAAATAGCTTCAATTTATAGTAGAAAATGGCTTCCAACGGTCATAAGGCTTGAGTCCAACGGATCTATAAATCTCCCAACGGATATATTTCTTATGACTTGTCTTTAGTGCAGAAAACCCTATCTTGCGGTGTACCGCAGCGGTGTACCGCGCTTCAGTGGTTGATTTTCTGGCATACTGACGGGCTAGTCCTCTATACCGCGCCCTGGTCCGCGCCCTGGTCCGGTATACCGCAGCGGTGTACCGCGCCAAGTAAACTTTGAAGGAAAATGACTTGGATCAATAATACTTCTTCACGAAAGTTGTTGTAAACATTATTCTAAGAATCTTTGAAGTTGAACACTAAGGCTAATTCTCAATAAACATAAAGATACGGTTAATAGCATTTGTATGAGAATAAGATTCTTAAGAAAAACAATTAAGTTAAACAACAAGATAACGAAAGAGCTTTTTGATGAAATAGAGTGCAAGAAAGAATGTTAATAACAAGAGAAAATAGCACACTAAACACAAGAGGATTTGTCACATTAAAACACCTTAATTAGGGAGGCTATATGCCAACAATCTCCCCCTTTTTGATGATGACAAATCCTTCACTAAAACACCTTAGGAATGATATGAAAGTATAAGCTCTTATCAAATTTAGCTCCCCCTCACAATAAGCATTTAAGTAAAAATGAATATAAGATATGAAATGCATTTCTGAGTATTAAGAAGTGCAATTTTGAAAGTTTTAGTGCACATATTTCTCCCCCTTTGTCTTCATCAAAAAGACGGGATAATAAAATAAGATCAAACAAATAATCATAGAAGAGCTAAAAACTCAAGTGAATAGATTTTGAAAAATAACATAGAGAGATCAAGGGTTTAAGAGCAATTAAAACATTTTAATTTGAGATGCACAAAGATCAACAATTGCAAAGCATGAAAAGGATAAGGGATGGAGACATTTTACCAACTTCTTGATCGATAGGTTTTCATCTTATAAGCTTTCTAACAACGCAACGATTAGTGCAATTATAAGATAAACGATTAGTGCAAACAATTAATCAAGCATTTTAGTTTTTAAAGATAATTTACTAAAAACTCCCCCTCACGAAATGCATAGAGTGTTTGTTTCAATTTTGAAAAGTTTGACCAATAATTTCTCCCCTTTTTACCAATAAGAATATTTGAATCAATTTTAAGAAATCATGGGGTAAATTGTCATTTTTGAAAAGCAAAGGGGTCAAGATGTATTTTCCAAAAGTTTAGGGACTAAACGCAATTTTGAAAAACTTCAATAGACCTAAATGCAATTTTCAACCATTTGAAGAACTAAGATTAATTTGAACAAACTAAAGGGACTATAAAACAATATAGAATAAGATCAAGGATGAATGATGCAATAGTACCTATATCATCAAGGAAAATGTTAGCAACATTAACACATTTAAATAATATCCGAAGCATAAAATTTAAGCAACTAACATTCAACAATACATACATAACCAATTATCCAAGTTAAACACATAGCATCTTAAACCAATCATTCAAATTTAACCAAGTAGCAATGAAATCCTAAATATCCAAAACATGGATTCATAAGCATTCAAAGCATAAACAACTAAAAAACCAAAACAACCACAATAATGACCAAGTAGGATAATATGAAGATTAAAAACACCCAATAAGAATAATTTGAAACCGATTTTAAGAAATCTAGGGGTAAAATTTAAACTTTGAAAAGTATGGGGGTCAAAATGCATTTTTCAAATGTTTAGGGACTAAATGCAATTTTGAAAACCTTCAAGGATCTAAGTATAACTTTCTCAAGACAATAGGGACCTAGGTCTAATTTTCAAGCATAAGAAAGCTAAATGCAACTTGTTCAAACTATAGGGATCTAAAATCAATATTTTTCAACCTATAGGGATCACAATGCAATATTTTCAACCAATAAGGACCATAAAGTAAGATAGAACAATAAACCCCGAATTGCGGTGTACCGGACCATTGTTGCGGTGCACCGCACAACTGCTCGACTAAAAGGGTAAGAAGAGAGATTTAGAAAATAAGCAAATTGCATAAACACCCGAAATTAATACGAAAACTCCCCAATAGTTTAGAAATATTTTAAAACTACTAAAAACGCTTTTGTTTTGAAAAGATTCAACATGGAAATCCCGAAAACAAATAAAACCGTTTATTTCACAAATACCCCTATATTTTTAAAAAAGTACAAAAAGACCCAATGTAAAAACTAAGCAATTTTAAGCATGATAAGGTCAAGTTATACAAGATATTTGCACAATAGGGAATAAACCATATAAGCACATAATGAAGCACAACATATAGATAGTAAGGCTAAGCAAATTCATGCAAAAGAGTTAATGACCAATAATGGATAAAATTCCCATAATTCTATGCATAAAAACATTTTTGAAATGCTATGGGAAATGCAAAAGATTATCGGAAAAATATTTTGAAAAGCAATTTCGTTAAAAACTCACCTATATGAAAATGCAAATTTGTGATCAAAGATAAATTAAGATATGAAAGAGTAAACTAATATCTTTGATCTTTTTCCCTTTTATCAAACAATAGGCACTTTTAAAAGGATATAAAAACTTGTAAGAATAAAAAGTGCAATTTATAATCGTTGAGGGACTAAAAAGCAATTTCACATAGTAAGGACTAAAAATGCAATTTTTTTTTTTAAAATTATGAACTAAGATGGCAAATATTACATGTGAAAGAATATGAAGTCCAAACTATGACACTTTGGAGAATTTAAAACTATGAGGGGTCAAAGTGCAATTTTGAAAATTTTGGGGACTAAGATGCAATTACCAAAATTCTAAGAGGTAAAGTGCAAAAACATCATTCATGAGAATTAGATGCAATAACACTAATAACATTAAAACAATGATAAGAATCACAAGATAATATCCAAAGATAAAACATGATAACAACAAACACAACTAATCAAATCATAACCCAAAACATAATTAAAAACGCAAGCCATAAGGAGGAAACACAATATAATATACGAGATAAAGAAAAGAAATCACCGGATTTTCCTTTTTCGAGATTTGAGCGTTCTTTCGTATATTAATTCTTCCATTTGTTTCCTCCAAGCAAAGTAACGATTACCTACAAGAAAATGGAGGTTGTGTAGAAAACAACTCTTCCAAAAGATTAGATTCCAAATCGTTTACTCTACTAACGGTTAAGCTATTCACGTAGAGTTAGGCTCTGATACCAATTGAAAGTCCTAGAGGGGGGGTGAATAGGATTACTAATAAAATAATGCCTAATTAAAAATCTTTTGGACAATAATAAGTTTAAGAGAAAACTTCTAGGTCAACTAATTAAATCAAACTCTTATAGGATCATGCAATGGGAAGAGTAAGGTTTGATATAAAAGTAACACTAGTAAAGAGCTAAACCAATAACTTAAGCTACTCTAGAAGACTATATGTTAGATATCCTAGATAAACAATATCATAGAATTCATGCAAGCATATAATCAAACATATAAAGTGCGGAAAGTAAATAGAGTAGGGATAGAAAGATACACACGATTTATAGTGGTTCGGTTTCCCTACATCCACTACCTAAGGAAGCCTCCTTAGGATTTCAAGCTTTTCACTAAGCTCCCGTGTCTCTATTAACCGGGTCGAGAACACAATAACCTTTACAAACTCTTCGATAACACGAAGGACACACCACTTGCGTAATCACAACACAAGGACACCAAGTATACTCCCTATACTTGAATTCTCTCTTAATCTATCTATTACAAGACCTAGACTTAAGAGGATAGCAACAAAGTGTTTAAAGGTTTGCTAATTAAAGCTTGTAACTAAACTCCTAATAGAGTGGATATGACTATAAGCTTGTATACTCCTTCTTGAGTGGATAGAACCTTGTGGCTTAATTGATTAACTCCTTGAAAGGATTTATAAGCTCACTAAGATTGAATTTGACTATGTATAGCTCTTGACACCTTCTTGAATGATAGCAATTAAGCCCCTTAATGTTTGTAATTAGTTGGTGTAGTTGTAGCCTTCAAATAGCTTCAATTTATAGTAGAAAATGGCTTCCAACGGTCATAAGGCTTGAGTCCAACGGATCTATAAATCTCCCAACGGATATATTTCTTATGACTTGTCTTTAGTGCAGAAAACCCTATCTTGCGGTGTACCGCAGCGGTGTACCGCGCTTCAGTGGTTGATTTTCTGGCATACTGACGGGCTAGTCCTCTATACCGCGCCCTGGTCCGCGCCCTGGTCCGGTATACCGCAGCGGTGTACCGCGCCAAGTAAACTTTGAAGGAAAATGACTTGGATCAATAATACTTCTTCACGAAAGTTGTTGTAAACATTATTCTAAGAATCTTTGAAGTTGAACACTAAGGCTAATTCTCAATAAACATAAAGATACGGTTAATAGCATTTGTATGAGAATAAGATTCTTAAGAAAAACAATTAAGTTAAACAACAAGATAACGAAAGAGCTTTTTGATGAAATAGAGTGCAAGAAAGAATGTTAATAACAAGAGAAAATAGCACACTAAACACAAGAGGATTTGTCACATTAAAACACCTTAATTAGGGAGGCTATATGCCAACAAAGTATTTCTCCGTGATTGATTCTTTTTATTTTCTGTCTAAATGTTGTAATACGTAGAAGTTGTGCTTTTCTTTCTGTCAAAAAAAAAAAGGTTCTTTAAACTTTCATTTATATATATTTATATTTTTACATCAACCAATTTTCTTAAGAATTCATTGTATATGTAAAATTTCATTGGACTTTACGAGCAAACCATTAATCTTGCTAAATAATAATTTTGAAAAATTTAGCAATAGATAAATTATTTAATAAAAATTATTTAAACAATTTTTTTTGCATACAAGAGAGGCTTAAAAGTCGTTAAGAACAATTACGATTACAAAGGGACAGCATTGTCCTTATTGGTTATCGAGTACAAAATTATTTAAACATTGTACCACTTAATTTATATTTTTTAAATCATGAAAAATAATATATCATTTCTATTTGCTTCACCCTTATTTTACCTTTTATGTGTCACTTTACGTGGCATTAAAAAAAAGAAAGAGAAAGAAATTAATTAGGAGAAAGAAATAATGTAATTGGTTTTTAAAATTTTCACATATAGAGGTGAAGTAAAAAAAATGATAGATATCTTTACTTTTAAATAAATTAATAATTTGTTCATAAGTCTAATGAATTTATTATTTACATATACAATGAATTCTTAAGAAAATAGTTTGATGTAAAACTCATTTATATACATATAATTATATAAATGAAAGTTTAAAGAACCAAAAATTAAAATAAGCAAGTTCTATCGAAGATAGCCCTTATGTACCTATAAGCTAATTGGAACAAAAAAAAAAGAAAAAAAACATGGGCCACGTGTAAAAGACTACTCAACAATTTCCCCTCACCACCCAGCCGCTCTCCTGCACATCTACATCATCAAACGGCCATCGAAGAACCCAAATTAAGGTAAAAATATCAAGTCAAAATCACAGTGAAGAAGAAAATCAGAAGGGGTAAATGGCTCTCTTCAGAGCTCGCATAGCCATAGCTTCATCTTCTTCAACACTCCTCCGCAATCTCCTGAACGCCGCCCCGACCCGCACTTTTTCCACAAGTACTATCTCTTTCTCTCTTTACATATACATGAATTTATGTAATGGGTATTACTCTCAGGAACTTAATGATATTTTAAATGGTAAAAATAATATTAGGCGACGAAATGATATTGAAATTGTTTCCAATG
Organism: Nemophila menziesii; assembly: GCA_029959085.1. Lineage (NCBI taxonomy): Eukaryota > Viridiplantae > Streptophyta > Magnoliopsida > Boraginales > Hydrophyllaceae > Nemophila > Nemophila menziesii. The sequence continues at coordinate 28,169,143 of JARWIR010000001.1, read as the reverse complement.
TAGGTATTGTAAATAAGAGTGAATCAACCGAGAAATGGAACCCATTTACACTTGATATCAGTTCCCAAGTGGGTTCTTGTATGCCCTTAGGAATGATGAGAATTGGAACCTTCATCCACAACATCGAGATGCGACCTGGGCAAGGTGGGAAGCTTGTCCGAGCAGCTGGAACTAGTGCAAAAATTCTGACTGAGCCTAGTTCCAAAGCTTCAAGGTATGTTAATTATTGAGATATAAAGTTAATTATTTGGTTTGGTAACCTAATTCTAAAATATGTATGAAATACAGATATTGTGAGATAAAACTTCCTTCGGGAGTGAAGAAGCTGATAGACACGAGGTGTCGTGCAACGATTGGATCAGTTGGTAATGCAGAGCATGGACAAAAGAAGTTGAGAAAGGCTGGGCAAAGTAGATGGTTAGGAATAAGGCCAACAGTAAGAGGTGTGGCTATGAATCCAGTTGATCATCCTCATGGTGGTGGAGAAGGAAAGAGCAAAAGTAGTGGTAATCGTGGAGGGACTTCTCGTACACCTTGGGGAAAACCCACTAAATCTGGTTACAAGACTGGTCCATTGAAAAGGAAGAAGTAGTAACTTTTTTTTGTAATTGTTAAAAACTAGTGAAATACTATTTTTCTTGCTACCTTTCTTGGTGAAATAAGTTTGTATTAGTTATGTTTGGTGACATTGAAATGAATTTGGACTTCATTTGTTTACTTTCTTCTTTTGCCTCTTATATTTCACCATTCTTGGCCACTTCACACCTTTCTTGCTGGTATGCATAACAGTTACTTTGGAGCAGTAGTTAGTTTGAACCTTCTTCGGTCTCGGTTTTTTTAGGGTCAATTGGGTTTTATAAATTATTGTGCAGCCCTTTGTCTTATTGTTGTTTTGTTGGTTTCCCAGAAAGTGCACAAGGGAGAGTTCCCTTAAAGAATGTTACATAGTTATTATCCTGACTAATTAACTACACTTCGATAGATGTTCAGAGTCTGAAGCCATTTCAGTCATTGAGGTGATGGGGAAATATGCAGAAGAAAGATGAAACATGGGAGTTGTGTGCATAGTAAATGTTATTTTTCCTATATCAGATTGTGCTGGTTGATTCGATTGAGGATGTCAATGGTTATGAAACTCAGAATAAACTAGGAGTAAAAACGATATCTTGATTAAGGATGTTTTAGCTATGATCAAATATAGGTGGAGGTTCCGAAACTTTCGGTGCTAGAATGACTGAAATGAAGGTTACTATAGTTACTGCAACATTGAAGGTTGATGCGCCCTTTAATGAATTTATAGCTGCAACAGGACTTTTCCCTTTATATATGTGTTTAGATTATAGATTTCCCTTTTATGCTAACGTGTTTGATTCAATTCACCCTGCAAATGGACTTGATATTGATAGGATTTTATGAGCGGGTGGGTTATTTTGGTTGAATAATTTTTACGGCTTTAATTATGACAAGAAAAACGCTTTAACGAGGTTAATCGAAACATTCAGATATAAAAAGCTGAAATGGGTAATTGGAGATAAGGTAAATGGAGCTGTGTAAGATTTTCATAGAACGTAAGGGACTGATTTTGTAATTTCTTTGCAAGATGGAATAAGCCAAAAATGGATTCCATTTTTCTTTTGGTTTTGTATGAGGATTAGTTATCTAATTTGGATAAGTGTTGTATATCTGTTTATGTGTAATTTCATTCCAATTGTCTTGATCTTGATGATGAAATATTACAGGCAGGCAAAAAACTATGATGTATTTTGTAGAATTGTATGAAACAATTAAGATTGAGCTATTGGGAAGTTACCTTTTGGTTTGGCTTCGAATTCCTTGATTAGATTTATTTTTCTTTCTTATGGTTAATAATGTGTCTTTGAGGGTGAATGACTCCTCACGATTGTTTTATCATGTATGTATAACTATAAGCTTCTTTAGTACATTCTTATGCTTTCTGAGAATTAACTATGGCTATATCTTCTATCTTCTTTGGTATTTTGATATATGAGATCTGCCTATTTGATAATGCAATAACTAGTGATCATTTCTATATTATGCCAGAATTATGAACATCATTCTAGCAGATGGATATATTGCTTCTCCCTCATATCCATTTGGCTTGTTAATCAATTGTTAGTTTTCAAATCTGAGACATTAGCAGTTTCTTAGAGTAGTTTGTAGCTTAGCTTGGTCCTATTAAGCTAATCATTTTTACTATCTCAGCTGCTACACTTTGTTTTTTTGTTCTTTTTTTTTGTCAGCTTTTTATTGTCAGTTTTTTTTTTTTTCAACTCAGCTGCTACACTTAGATATCTGCGTTTCTAATGAATTCTTCAGTTCTAGTGTATGAGTTATGACATTAAAAAAATAAAAAGGAAGACATATATCTCTCAAGTAATGATAGTGCTTGAAAAAGCAAATTTTCTTGAGAGCAATTCAATAAGGTTCTGGTTTAATTTTCCGTTACGCTGCATTTGGTTAACTGATATAAATTATATTAACTTACCTACCTTAAAATTAAAAAAAACAGAATTTATTAAAAATATTAAATAAAATCCGGTGAATTCCATATAGAAGTAAAAACAATCTGTCAAATTCTACAAAAGAAAAAATCTTAGTAGAATTATAATGACTTTTTTTAATTTTTAATTAAATACACCTCTAAGTCAAAAAAGTATAGTAAAATACATAGCTATTTAATCATAGACCGTGTTTAAATGATTTTAGAAATATTTATTAAAAAAATCTAATAAAAGTATTTAATTATTAAATTAAGTTTTCAATAATTTATTTTATAAAATATATTTTATAAAATAATTATTTATAGAAAACATTCTCTTTATATATATTTTATATCTTTACCATCTTTATTATTAAATATATTATTTTATTTTTAATACAATATTTATTTTTAAATATTAAACAAATAGTAAGGTACTTCTACCACCACCACCACCACCACACCACCACTACCAACAACCACCACCACCACTATCATGTATTTAACCTCCACTACAGCCACCACAATCACAACCATCACCACCACCACCTACTACTACTACTAATTCCATCACATACGCACGCTCCGTAAAAAAAATTTAAAATCGTCATAAATAATTCTAAAAAAATCATAAAAATAAAAAAATTGCATTTTTTGTTAAAACAAATTAATATTTACGTCTATGATGTTTTTTTCGTAGACACTGAATCTGTTTGAAAGAGTGAGTTTTTTTTTCGCAAACATGAAGTTCACTGTTCAAAACATGAAATTCCGTGTCCGTGAAAAATTTTAAAAAAAATTGCAAACAATTTTTAAAAAATCAGAGACGTAGATATTAATTTGTTTTATCCAAATATATTAATTTTTTTATTTTTATGATTTTTTGAATTAGTTATGATGATTTTTAAAAAAATTCACAGACTCGCACGTGTGTATTAGTTTTTGTTTTGTTTTTTAAATTTTTTTCTTTTTTTTTCTTTTAATTACTATTTGTAGGAGTATTTTAGGTTTGAGTTGTGTTTTATAAAGAGTCTTATTCTAGATAATTTTTTTATTAATAGTTTTTTATTAGGTATTTTTTTTATTATTAACTCTTTTTTTTTCCAAGACTTTATGTAAAAAACTTTAAAATATGAGAGCAAATTTCTAGTAGAGCTCTAAAAAGAAATTTCGGATATATCAATTAGTTTAGGAAAAGTTAGCAGTAAGGAAAATGATGGTGTAATTGTTTTCAAACTTTATATGAAAATATATATTGCTCTTTTAACAATCAAGCATGGATGTTTAAAAACTCTAGATTCATTAGTAGTTAAAGTTTTTAAAGGCTTTTATAACCCCAAGTCACATTTTTTGGATACCAAAATTAGACAGAATCATGGACATGGACAATCTTATCAAGGAAAATTTGATTTAAAGGGTCTGCATAAGTTTATTGTCTAACCAAATTCACGTTAAAAAATATACCGCGATTCATTAAAAAATATATAACTTATTAAATAAAACTTGTAATTCATTAAAAATACAAAAATAACCTATCAATAACTAGATTTGTCAAGGAAAAAGAAACTAGACTTGTTGTATATGAGAGAATATGAATTACTTTTATTTTGAGTAGTTAACTCTAAAATTGATTTGTAAAGTTATTTTTTCATTCATGTTTTTTTAAAAATGAAAATAATATGGATTAAATCTATATTTTATGGAGGCTAATATGATTTTATACTCTGACTTTATTCACCAGTTCACATTGTTCCTCAAGATCTGACCCTGTTCGAGTGTAATTTAGGAGAAAACAAAAAAGGGAAAGAGTGTAAGCCTAAGCCACATCCCAACAAGAAAACGGATGAGATGGGGATATAAGAAATCCTCAAAGACATCCATCCTACGACAGCCACAAATTTAGATATTATTTCATCAGTCAATCTTAAATATCCTATATTTTTTTTTTTTTTTGTCAATCTTAAATATCCTATATTAATAATAAAAGCAAACCTAGAAAACAAATGAATATAAAAGTACTATTCACTCTCTCGCTTTGGTCTTTTTAGTACAAACAAGAGAATATCTCAAAAGCTTTAATTATAAGGTGGTAAAATTTCTTTAGTGAACTTCTCTACCATGGCTGCACTAATTTCATTCGTCCCACACTCCTCTACCTCCTCCACCTTACATAATCTATTTAATTCGCACCCGTTCATGTACTACTCAAATTCCATAAGCGAAACTACTACATGTTGCGTAATTAACAAAGGAAATAGATCATTGAGGAGAAATTCCACAATCAATTATTCTAGATCCTTGAAAATCCAAAATACAGCAACCAAGCCTGCAAAATCACCAGGTATAATTATTTCCCTTAGTAATTCGTATTCCCTTTATTTTCACAATCTGACAGAGCAAAAGTTAAATTAGTGAAATATAACACTGATCAATTCTTACTGTCTTTTGGAGGGATCAGCCGAGGAAGATTGGAAGATTAAGCGGGAATATCTGCTTCAGAAAAGGGTAAATATCTCTCTGTTACACACAAGAATTTTCTCCAGAAGCATGAACATTTATACAAGAATTAACAATCATTTGCCAAGTCTTAAAGTCATATGTAGCAACTTACTTACTAGATACTTGTATTATATATGCATGTAGATATACTACCTGATGGAAGATGGAGGCTCTTCAAATTCTTAAAGTTGAAGGAGTTTTTAAGTTCATTCTTGTCATAATACTCACTAATTTAACTACTCTAAGCCAGAAAAATGCTTTATGATTTTAGTGGAGCAAAGTGTTAAGCAGGTGTTACAATTGTCAAAATAGCTAATATTTTAATATTTAAAGGTTAGATATGTTGTCACTTACATAGGATCAAAGCATTTAAGATGTTCTATGTAGGAAAAAGATGAAACTGCATAGTGCATATTATCAGTTCTCGTTAAACTCTAAAGTGATTTGAGATTTTAAGACAGAGTTTACAAATTTTTTGCAGGTAAGGACTGTGGATGTAAAGGAAGCTTTGCGACTCCAGAAAGAAAACAACTTTGTAATTCTTGACGTGCGCCCAGATGCAGAGTTTAGAGAGGTACATGTCCCGAAAGAACTAGAGACCCAGAGCCTTTTTCTAAGCTCAGTGCTGATTTTTCCTTTAAATTTCTCAATACAAGGAGAGAGATATTTTTGATATCAAGTATTATAGCATTAATAATAAGAGCTCACAATTCGACTTTGACTTCTCAAAAAGTTTCATATATTGTCGCAGGCTCATCCACCTGGTGCCGTAAATGTGCAAATATATAGGCTTATAAAAGAGTGGACAGCATGGGACATTGTTAGGAGAGCTGGATTTGCTTTTTTTGGCATCTTTTCCGGGACAGAGGAAAACCCTAATTTCATCCAAAGTAGGTCTTACTTGTCTATCTTATGTAAAGGAAAAGTGGTATTGAGTATTGACTAACTCTTTGGTGCTTAAACAGACGTGGAAGCAAAGCTAGACAAGGACGCAAAGATTATAGTAGCTTGTTCATCTGGGGGTACAATGAGACCTACACAAAATCTCCCAGAAGGTCAACAATCAAGGTAATTCATTAACTTTTCTCTCTCTATTGTTACCCAACCATTTACATATTATTATATGATCAATCTTTGTTATTTTGTGCAGGTCACTCATAGCAGCTTACTTATTAGTTCTCGACGGTTACAAAAACGTATACCACTTAGAAGGAGGACTTCAAGCCTGGTTGAGACAAGGGTTGCCTACATCATCTGAAGAAGAAACTACAGTTGAACAAAAGTGAATCTAGATATATTTTTGTTGTACAGAGATTATTGTGTAGAACTATTTAAAATATTAGTGATAACATGGGTTGTATGTAATAAATTCTCAACTCATGAAAAGTGATAGTGAAGAGTTATAATTCATGTTTCTTTTACCCCTTTACAGATAGAGAGCAATAATAATCACTTCCACTCCTTGTTTTTATAATGTCCATTTATATCTATCTATCTATAAATTAAGACAGTAACGAAGCTTTAGCCATGGCAAGAACTCCTTCATAAGTTCGATTTCCACCAATGAAACCACTCATATGCACAAAGATGCAACCAGGTATACCAGCTATCTCAGAAAGTGCTTCATTTTCTAATCCTCTCCATTGAGATGGTAAAGCTTTTCGGCTCTCAAATTTGTCAGATGAGAGCGCAACTGCTTGTATACGCCAATTATTGCTCCTATCATCCTGCAGATTTAACAGATATCTAAGCTTTCAGAACAAATAACCTACAAAAAAAGGGGTATGCACTATGCACTAATAATTACCTGATAAATAACATACTTAATGGAAGGTTTTATACTCATTTCTTCCTCAAGCTCAAATATGTGAAGCTTCCATGGACAAGGTCTATTCAGTAAAATGATTTCTCCAGTGGGATCAACATCTTTCCTTCTCGCAAGACATTCCATAACCACTGAACGAGCTGGCAACCATGATTTTGCATGAAATTTAATAGTCTGAGATCATAACTTATTTATCAGAATTATCTCATATTTGTTATTTAAGTGCATATAAATAATTACCTCCATAAATTCATTCCCTGCTAAAATCATTGCTTGTTGAAAAGCTTCATCTTCCTTAACGGATGATTGATCAGGATCAGTCCAGTCTAAATTTAGTTTACTTACTCTTGACGATAAGTTTGTATTGTTCACAAATCTAGGAGGCTTATCTGTATCGTATTGATTAATTCCATTATCAACAGCATCGACTGCCTGATACAAAAAAGATGAAGATTAATCTGATAAAAAAATAATATTAATTTTAAAATTATGGATATCAAAAAAAATCAATGAACCTCGATAAAGTTTTTATAGACAGCAAGAAACAAGCGTTGAACATCAGGATGTTGCTCATCAAGCTCAACCTCTTTTGCAATTATCTCCTTCCCATAATGCTAATAAAAAATAAACAACATATATCAGAAGCTAAATCCCAAACACACATTAGGTATCTGTTCAGACAAACAACGATTTGCAAGCTTAGTGCAAATAATATACTCTGAATTATCTTGAATTTATATAAAAAGGAAAAATTAAACCATTGATCTTTGTGTTAATTAAAATAGCGAATTATACCCTTGTGTTTTAAAAAGTAACATATGATAGGTGGGGGAACACAAATGTATAATGCAAGGGTATATATATATGAATATATGATACATAACTATATTTGGATATTTAGCATAACACAGGAACAATTTGTGTAATTAACTTTATAAAGAACGCCATGTTTAGTTGAAATTGAACATTATTAGAATTCAGAGCATGTAACACTGTGATAATTGAATATATTGGCGAGAGAGATTTATGTTTACTTTGTAGACAAGGCCAGCACTACTGAGTTTAGTGGTGAATCCATGACCAAAAACCTCATCAAAACCCTTCTGGTGATGATCAAAACGGTCACGCTTCGGGTCAAATACTCCTCCAACATCAAGCACTGCATCAAGCTTCTCCAATACCTTTTAAATAATATAAAGCACAAAATGTCAAAAAAAAAACTCTTATTTCACCAAATTTAATAGGAATCCACACGATTTACAATCGCAAAAAGAAATGTTAATCAGATTAGATAATTAGTTTGACAAACAAGAAATATATAAAGGATAATGAGAAGTGTGCCTGGAGGTCACGAGACCGGACTATTTGAGCGGAGTAGAATTTAGAAGTGAGGCGAATGATGAAACAGCCAAGAGCTTCATCGCAGTGGAAGCTGCCATTGTGAGTGCCTACACGCTTACCCGACCCAGAGGCAGAGCAGGAATAAACCCTAGCGCTGCTCAGATAATTAGCCGAAACAGCGGTGCTATGTCGTCGTAATGGGATGAGCCAGCGGCTCAAGCTGCGGAAAGCTATAGACATGTCTACTCGTTAAACTTTTCGCGGTATTCTTTTTAAATTGTTTGGGGGCATTGTGTAGGTCGAGTGTCTAGCACACAGAGGTTAGAAAGCCGGTGAAGTGCTCCAATAGATTTACTACTCCCTCTTATCCACTTAATTTGTCCACTTAGCTTTTCACATATATTAAGAAACATAATAAATGCATTCACCATTACGAAAATACCCCTAATAAAGTATCTTGATATCTTAAATGTGAATTGGAAATATAAATTTCAATATTTTAATAAGGGTAATAGTGGAAAAAGTAGGAAAAAAGTGTCTTGAACTTCTAAGTGGACAATATATTTGGAACATTATTTTTAGTAAGTGGACAATTTGAGTGGAACGGAGGGAGTATCTTTTCATTGGGAGTTTTGCTCAAAGCATCTTGCACTCAATAATTTTTTTTAAGTTTTAATAATTTATTTTATAAAAAAATACTTAATAAAGTTATTATTTATAGAAAAAATACTATTGCTGCTGACCGAGGCAATAGGAGCAGGTCAAGCCGAGGTCCGGATTTGGGAGCTTCATCGACCCGCATTAGCTTTTTGGGGGCCTGAACCTGCGCAGCAGAATTATGTGGCCGAGGCTACTGCTGAGATCAGTACATGTAGCTTTTTTGAGGTTAACAGGTGGTGGTCCCAAGTGTTAGCAAGTAAGATAGTGGAGAAGGGCATTGAAAGGCGGACTTGGCTCGCGGCTTCAATTTGGATTATCAGGACTAACAGGAACAAGCGGCTTTTCGATAGTGAAGCTCGGATCAAGACAAGCGGCGAATTAGTTGCTTTGAGTAGAATCGTAGCTATGGATTACGTTAGAGCATGGGGAAGAGAACAGGATGGAGGGTTGATTATATCTTCTCGTAGTGTGCTTGTCAAGTGGTCCAAACCCGGATTTGGAACAAAACTTAATATAGACGGCTCTTTTGACATGAGCAAGAAATCCGGGGGGTAGGCGGTTTGTTCCGAAATACCACGGGGAGGGGGGGGGGGGTATTTAGGCGGCTTCGCAGGGTGTTGTGTTGCTCGGACACCTCTAGAGGCAGAGATTTTGGCTCTTCATTTTGGGCTTAACATGGCGGTTTTACGCGGTGAAGAACACCTTATCATCGAGACAGACTCGTGTGAGTTGCATGCGCTAGTGAAGGGCGATGTGAACTCAAGGGGATTCTCGAGTGATATCCTTAGGCAGTGTCAGAATATATTTCGGAATAACATGGGGTTCGATATAATCTGGAGCTTCCGAGAAGCTAATTATTGTGCGGATTGGTTGGCAAAGTTTGGATTACAGAATAAAGATGGACCGGTAGTGTATAGAGACCCTCCCGATGGTCTTTGGCGGCTACTAGTTAGGGATCGCTATGGTTGGGCGTCTCCTAGAATTATTCGTGATAGTTAATTATCTCTTGTAGAAGAATTTTATTCTTCAGGGTCTTTCTGACCTCTTATGTAAAAAAAAAAATACTCCTTTTATATTTTTCATATATTTACCATCTTTATTATTAAATATGTTATTTTATTTTAATACTATATTAATTTTAAAATATTAAACAAATAATGGGGTACTTCCCCACTACTACCACCACCACCATTATATATTTAACCACCACTATAGCCACCACAACCACCACCACAGCAAGCACCACCACCACAACCATATTCACAAATTTTTTGTAGTTTTTTGTCATCGTATTATTTTTTCACTCTAGACAAAAATAGAAGGATTGAACAATTTTCTTTCGGAACGGTCAATTTAGTCTTCTTTTGGTTCCCTGACTCTTGAACTCAAGTTTCATGTTTTGCCACTAGCTCGATTACCTCTTGTTCAACTTCTTTATCTTTCTCGATCTCTTTAAGGGTGGAGGTAGTTGTTTACCATTAATTAGTCCAATCGTCTTGTCTCCCAAATTCTCAGTATTGCTCGGATGTTGACCTTAGGGTCGGATTTACAATGCATGGGCGATCTGAGATATCTGATTTCTAATATCTTCCAGGTTGCTGAATGGGAATTAAGCATCTCTTCGGTTTTCACCATTTTCTCACTCGTCATCAACATGAATGTATTCAGAGTCTTCTTCAATTCATTGGTGGAACCTTCATGTGAATGAGCGTGGAGCACTTTCTAAGTTAAATTGTCTGCATGAGTTATACATAGGTTTCTAAGAGGCTTGATTCTATATGCCTGTCCATTAGAATATTGGTTTGGTGGACTTTGCCGATACATTGTTGCTTGAGGGTGAGTTTGATATGAGTTTCCTTGAAATTAGCACTCTGATTCACTACTTTATTCGGATTTGACCACGAGAACCTGAATGATGGCAATTACCCTATCTATAACCTTGACCACCCTGATAATTTTCACGGTTTTCCATGAAGAAGATGGACCCGGGGTTTCTTTGAAATTCCTCCCATCTGTGATGATTAACACCACAACTCGAACAACCATATTTCTCTTGCACTTGCTACCAATATTCCTTGCTGTTAAGAATGATAAGTGGTATTTTCAGGTTAAAAACTGGTATGTATAGACCCCAAAAACATTTCACATCAGTTGAGCCAACTCAAGTGAGTCAAAAGTGACCCAATAGACCTTTTATAAATCTTAGGCAGATTGAATTTTCATAAGAAAACACACATAAGTTCTTCAATTTAACTCCGTTTTGCAAACTATTTCTTCTCACGCGATATAGACTCCAAGATCTATCTTTTGTGAACTTTTAAAGTTGATATAGACATTCAACCAACATTTTTTGTTGAACTTCTCCTGGAATTTTTATTGAATTTTTTACTTCCTATCTTTATCTCGGGATCTCATATTATCCATTCTCCTATGAGTTGTACATTTAACACACATATTATCTCAGATTTCTCTAAAAACACATTCATATCCAAAATTAGCCAACAACTCAAAACAAGACAAATAAAGGGATAGATCCTACATTAAATCTCAAAAATACAATTAAATAATGTTTCGTATATATGTCAATATATATTACAAAAGGAAAGACATCAAGACCCTCAACTCAAGGTATTGTCGTCCCGACAAAATAAGGTCCCAAAACAAAAAATTCCATAATATGGATCCCCCTACAATGACGCAAAAAACTTGTTGTCCTCCGAGATATGATATAAAAGGAATGATCGGATAATGGTAACTCGCAAGTGTACGAGTCTTCACAAAGAGTAAAATTGATAATTTTATCGTCTCCACATAGAATAAAGAGTCAATGTGTACTTTTAATCTAATCTAGATATCGTTGACGAAACAAAAGGTAAAAGGATTTTTATTTGGTTTTCAAATAAATAACTACTAATTATGAAATAAACTAAAGAGTAACGATATTTGTCACTCCTTTTTGGTTCACCTTTATATCACCTCATATATGTAGGTTTTAAACACCAATCAGAGTGTTCTCTTTCCTAATTACTTTTTTCTCTCTCTCTCTCTCTCTCTCTCTCTCTCTCTCTCTCTCTCTCTCTCTCTCTCTCTCTCTCTCTCTCTCTCTCTCTCTCTCTCTCTCTCTCTTTGATGTAATGCCACATAAGGTGACACATAAGGGGTGATACAAGGGTGAACCAAAAAAGGGTGACAAATATCATTACTCTAAACAAAATATTACTGAAAATAAATTAAATAAACAGTTGAAAATATGGAGAGAAGGCGTAGCCCAAGACACTTGTACTTACAACTAACTATGACTTGGACTTACTTGCATTTTAAAGGCAAAACAAGACGACAATTTCTAAACAGGGCTCTAATTTCACCCTAATTTTCTTCTGAGAATTTAGGGGCTACTATTTAGTACTATAAACCTCTCTCGAGCGATCCTACAATACTATCGAATGGTTAAGATTATTACACTCACATGATTGTCCAACAAATTTTGACATTCCAGTTCTGAATACATAAAATGTTATATAACCTAGTTCAACTTCATCTCAGGGTATTAATTATATCATCCATGCTCCTAGAAGTTGCAAACTTAGCACACAAATCATCTCAAAATGCTTCAACCATATTTATATCTTAGCTAACAACTCAAATAACGAGATATATCTCACATTAAATCTCAAAACCCCCAACTAAATGATACCTCGTATAAGGAGGAGCAAGATATTTTTGCAGGGGGACCAAGGGGGTCCAAGTGCAACACCCACAAATTTTTTTATACTTATTTGCACTGTAGGTCCAAATATTATGCAAACATTACAAAATAAGTCCTTATATCATGCAAAATTGCACTACAAGTCACTATATTATTTAAATATTGCACTTAAGTTCCAATATAAATCTTGTTAAAATTAATAAATTCCTAAATAATATATATTTTATTGTAAAAAACAAATTATTCATATAAATAACATAATTATAAAGCAATTAAAATAAATTTTAAAAATTAGGCGACTAATAACTTATAGTTCTTTTTTGAGTAATGATATATACCACCCAAATACCACCCAATGACGTGGCGTGAATTGGTTGGTTACATATCGATAATGTATTTATTTTCTTGATTTGATTAAAGATTTGTAACCAACCAATTCACGCCACGTCATTAGGTGGTATGAATTTGGATGGTATATATCATTACTCTTCTTTTTTATATGGTTAGCTTTTTTTTTTTTTTTTAAATCTAGCGAGCCAAACTAAATTTACTATAACAACTTAACAAGCTAAACCAAAATAACTACCTTAGCCTTAGTATATGAGAGAAAGAAAAAGAGTAAGACAGGAGTAGAAACTAGTATGTCATGATGACACCATTGAGTCTATCGGGAAAAATGAGAAAACAAAGAAGATGGATATGTAGATGAAGGAAACGGTATAACAAGGATATGTATTACTAAGGGAAGGAAAACTTTAGAAACCAAGAAGAAAAAGAAGAAAATATGAAGAAAGAAGGAAAGAGAAGCTATGCCTTGAAGAATTTTGGGGTGAGCTGGACAAGGATATAAGATTTGAAGGATTGACTGGTCTACTTATGACCAACCTGAAGCTATGAGCACATTTTGGAATAGGTAACTGGGCCCCTGATATCGTGGTTTCCTAGGTGCCGACCCTATGCATTTAAGGTCCATTGACTTTTGTTTTATCCTAGTTGTTATAGTTATTCCCCAACTCGTATCACCCATGTTTTGTGTTCATCTTGGAAGGCTATAAGGTTCTCTCCACGGACCCCCCCTATTTTGTCAAAGGAGTGTGTTGCCCAAGGAATAGTCCTAGAGGTAGAGGTGGGGGGATGAATATGGATCATAAGGAATAAAAGTAAAACTAATCCAACTGATATGAATCTATCTACTGAAACAAAACTATTTGATGTAATGAGATATACAAATTCTCGAGGTATTTGATGAGCTGATTCAGTGAGCTTTGACCTTTTGCTTGCTCGTTGCTAAGATAAACTCACATGATACCAATATAACCAATATGAATCAAAACAAGCACTTAGCCAAGAGAGTGCCACAGTTGTTCTGAAGCTAATGCATCGAAGGGTATGCAATAATTGTTAACATATTTGGTCATAGAATCGACTTTTCATTAGTTATCATAAAGATAATTTGGAGATAATGATGGTTGCGATATCATGCCAATAATTACAAACAGTGAGACAATAGAAGTATAAGAAAGATAAACAACTTGATTTGTTAGAGAATTTTCAGACAATTTATCCATACGCACTACCTCAGACTAATCACTAAAACGATCTATCTATCGAGAAATTTGAACACAAGAATGCTATATTGGCTTTTAGAATAGGAAGTTAGGTGTCCGATTGAAGGATTACACTGACATAAGAATCTTCGACAGCTTACTGACTGCAGCTTTGGCTGAGATCTTGATCTTATTTACTGCTACTGTAAACACTTGCAGCTACTGTTGTATTTGTGGATACTGAAATAACTCTCTCCAAATCATTTTGGGTCAATGATCTTAGCTCCTGAAACAATAATAACAAGAATTACATATCACTCTACTAAAAACTCTATTATGATCCTGTTTAAGGGTAATGGCAAGAAAACTAACCTGTGATGAGTTTTCATTGTTTTCATTATCAAGCAGGTCCCTAATAGGTAGATAGGCAGCTTCCTTACAAAGCTCAAACAGATCTGAACCAGTGTATCTATCACAAAGGCTGGCTATATAATCATAATCAATCTCATTTTCAACTTTCTCATCCTTCAAAATCACCTTCAGAATCTCAGCTCTTCCTCGATTATCAGGAAGCCCTATTTCAAAAGACCTAGGCAAACGTCTAAGAAATGCTTCGTCCAGATCTGATGGCCGATTAGTAGCAGCAAGTACAGTCACTCTAGCATTTTCTGCCCACACAGACAACACAATAAACAAATCAACAAGGTAAAAGTATTAGTGATTAGAAGGACTCACGATCTGTGGTGAAACCATCCCATAAAGCCATGAATTCAGTCTTCAATGTTGTTAAATATTGATCACTGTCTGTACTTTTTCGCTGACCAAATAAACTATCCGCCTCATCGATGAATATAATTGCGGGCTGGAGTTTCTGGGCTAAGCTAAATACAGCCGCCACTATCAAAGTATAACAGAGAAGTTGTGTCAGTTTATATGATATAGTAGTAGCGATGGATATGATTTACACAAATACTAACCTAATTTCTGAGAATCACCATACAATTTGGTCATGAGAGAGGACATTTTGACATTAATGAAAACAGCTCCAGACTCTTTTGCAATTGCTTTAGCAAGCATTGTCTTACCAGTGCCAGGTGGACCGTAAAGCAAAACACCTTTCTGTCGACCAAGAAGCTTTCCCTTAGAAAAGAGTTCAGGTCTACGGAGTGGAAGAATCACCAACTCCACAAGTCTTTGCTTAATACTTTCAAGTCCTCCAATGGCGTTCAATTCCACATCTATATCATCAGGGTTGATAACATCACATGCTATTTCGTCCTGCATCCACAATTATACATTGTTATTACCATACTAATTTTACTTCATGTATTTTAAATTAAAATCCAAAAAAAATTAATAAATCAAAAATAAGAAATGAAACCTCAAAACTATTTGTATCTTTGATCCGATTCCCCAAACGCTTCTTGAGTTGCTTCTTGGTCTCACGTGTTTTCTTGGAGGAGTTTGAGCTTAGTTCTCGGAATAACTTCGCTGTAACCAAGTAAGTTAGGCCCGCGCTAGCTCCGACCAATATCAATTGTTGGCAGAAGCCTTTATCAAATAGTTTACAAACACGAGCTGTAAAACGTTCCATTTCTATTTCTTTCAAGTTTCTGCTTTACAAGTTTGCTTTATGACTCTCAGATAATTTCTTCTTTGATTTAAATATAGTGCCAACTTATTCTCCAAGTTACCTCTGATACAGGACAGTACTATCTGAAAGATTTATGGCCAGGCCCTGCAAATTTTTTAAAAACAATTTCCCCCCTTATAAATAAATAGATAATATAATAATGAGCTTATGTCCCCTCCAATATTAGAAGTCTTCCGTTGGTCCCTCCAACTTTTTAGAAATTAATTATATCAGAATTATATATAATATATAATATTTTGTTAAATTTTATTTAAATATTATTTTTTATATCATAATATATGAAAAAAAAGATATAAAAAATAATATTTTATAATTTTAGAAAAAAAATTAAATTCGGTAAAAACAATTAGTAAATATATAATAAAAGAAAGATATATAAAGAAATAATATTTTATATTTTAGTTAAATATTACTTTTTATGTCACAATATATGAAAGCCAAGAAATATAGAAAAATAATATTTTATAATTTAAAAAAATTAAATTTAGGTAAAAAGTTAGTGAATATATAAGAAAAAAAATATAGTGAAATAATATGGGTCACGATCTTCTTAAATAAAAATAACCAACCAACTTTTCATTTAGATGAAAAGGTTACTATAATACCTTATTATAGTTGTTGTATTTGACTATATATATATATATATATATATATATATTCCAATGTAAATCAAACATTATCATAGATGTGAAAATCCACCTACTACTAATTTCATTACACGCGCATAGGGATGTCAGCGGTTACGATTTTAATCCGAAACCAACGGATTACCGAACCGAATAAAAACCGATTATGTAACCGTGGTTAAATCCGTTAGGGTTTGGTTTTAAAAAGTGAAACCAATGGTTAAAACCGTTAGGTTATGGTTCTAGATTAAAAAAAACCCGAAAAACCGAAAATCCGTTTTATATATATATATATATATATATATATATCTGATTTTATTTTACCTAATAAAGGCTAAAATCCATGTATTTTCCATATTTTGAAGTCCATCTTTCTTATATTCTTTTGATTTTTAATTACCAAAAGGCCAAAAGTCTCAACGTAACTATAGATAAGGATTGACATGGTTATGGTTTAAAATCTAAATCGATGAAAATTTGAACCGATTAAAAATCGATTATGCAACCATGGATAAAACCGTTAGGTTATGGTTCTGAAAAATGTAACTGGTGGTTAAATCCTTTAGGTTAAAATTTTAGATAAAAATAAAACCGAATAACCAAAAACCCGTTTATTATCATCTATTTTTGTATATTTTATAGTAATATAGATAAAAAAGTATTTTTCATATTTCAAAACTGAAATCTAAATATTAGAATTAACAATAGAAGTAACAAAAACGTTATTTAACTAAAGATCAACATAATATTTTATATATTGGAGATTTTTCATGTATTTGTGATCTTGTTTCAATATTTTCAATATATTTAGAGAGTTATAGTGTGGCATGTCACAAGAGCGAGGCGATGTTAGGAATCCTATTGCGAGAGGAACGACTCGCAAGTCGGGTTATGGTTAAAATCCGAAAAACCGCTTAGAAAACCGAATCCGTATTATTCGGGGTTTGGTTTTTGATAAAATAAATGGATATGGACATGGTTTTGGATATTTTTGCAATAATCTGATCCGTTGCCATCCCTACACGCGCACGTCCGAGATTTTTTTTTAAATCGTCATAGCTAATTCTAAAAAAATCAAAAAAACAAATAAAATGTATTTTTAGATGATACAAATTAATATATACGTCTATGATTTTTTTTAAATTTTTTTTAAATTTTTAAATTTTTTTTGATTTTGTTTTTGATTTATTTTTAAATGGGATTTTGTCCCGTATCTAATTTTAAGATTGAGATGAATTTGTCTCATCTCCTTTCTAATACTGAGATGGGATATGTCCCGTCTCTATTGTATAACTAAGATGAGATTTGTGCCATCTCTATTATAAAACTAATTAAAGGTATAATGTGTTGCAGATGATAATGTGTTGTTTCGCAAGGTAAAAAGCCTTGACTTGATGGGGTTATGTATGTATGTCGAGGGATTGATAGGATTGTTTCGTCCAGTTTTACTATTCCTACTCCGATTTTGTTTGCAGAGCCTTCAAAACCTAAGACCATTAGTTGCTTATTCTTCTTATCTATTCCCTATAATTTACGTTTATATAAGAAATGACTTATTTACTTTGAATATTTATGACTTGAGAAGCAATAATTAGTTGAAATGAAGAAAATTACTGTTTCTAGTAGGGCTGCACAAGCGGATCCGAAAACCCGCAAAACCGAAAAAACCGACCCCACCCGACCCTAAATTAACCGAACCCGCCCACCCGCCCATCCGTTAGGTTTTTTTTTTTTTTTTTACTTTGGGTCGGACTGCGGGCTGGGGTACCCCAGATCTGCGGGTACCCAACCCGATCCGAATTTCCTTTTTTTAATTTTTTTATATATAATATGTATATAAAATATTTTATAAAACTAAAAAACAAAAACCCTTCCACACTCGAAAGGTCACTCACGCGTATTACACCTTTATCTCTCTCTCTCTCTCTCTCATACCTTACCCACTCTGTCTTCTCACCTCTCTCTCGAAGCCCCCATTTTCTCTGTTCTTCACCCTCACCCTAAATCGTAGCCAAATTTTTCTCAGCTCATCTTCTCCATCCCGTCAAATCCCGCCGGTTAAAAGGGGGTCTAGTACACCGCATTAAACATTTCCACCTAAATTAATGGGTCGCATTAATTGCTTGAATGATTTCCGTCAGTTGCTACCTTGGTTGTGTTATCTGACCATGGTTAAGGTGTTTCAGAGTTTATATGCTTGGTTACTAGAGGATAACGGATTAGTTGAAGCCTATAAAATCTTTAAAGGCTCGATTTGGTATTTCTTAAATCTATTGCCGATTAAATCAGGTATTACGCGCTTATATCTAATCAGTGTTTCTCTTTATTCATCTGTGTTGTTAATGAATTGATTGAGTAGTATTGTTGGCTTTTGAAATGAAAAACCCTAATTGATTTTGAGAAATTGAAAAGGAAATTATGTGATTTGAAAAGGAATTGAGTTTTAAATTGGTTTTGTAATTGTTATAGCTTTCTGATGATGATGATTTATGATGTTTTAAGTTATGATAATGATTTATGATGTTTTTCTGTTGTATATTTTCATGTACTACTCTCGCAAACGCTTGGATTTTGGATGCTTAATGCTTTGATTGTTTTTCCAATGTCAGATAAGGTAATAATACAATAACTCTTCATTCTCTGATTTTGTAATTGATTATGTATTTAGAAATGTAAAATACAATATAATAGAAGCTTCATTGTTCTTCAATGAGGAGTTTAATGGAATAATGGATGATATTGTATAATTTATAATGTCTTCATACATTATTTTTGCATGTACTACTCTCGCAAGTTTGGATTGGCTTTTGGATTATTAATCCTCTGTGTGTTTTGTCAATGTCAGATAAGGTAATTAGACTTCAAGATTTTTTTCTAACATATTGTTTAGCTATTGTAGAATGTATATCACAGGTTTTTGACTAAGTGTTTATGTGTTAATTGCAGATATAAATTGTGTGATGGTTATTGTAAATGAGGCAACAACTGATCTTAGCTCTTCAACACAAACTGAGGGAGTTAAATCAACTCCTGATGATGCTACTACTTCAATTAAACATACACCTCCAGTAGGTGCAAAACAACCTGATGCTAAGAAGCTTAAGATAATTGATGATTGTTGGACAGTTTTTGATCCTATAATAGATGAGGAAAATGTAAGGAGAGGTGTGTGTAAGTATTGTGAAACTTCTTATGCAGCTGATTCAAGGAGACATGGTACTTCTAATATGCTCAACCATATAAATCATAGGAGATGCAAAAAGTATCCATTCTACCCCCTCTAGAAGGTGGACAAACTCAGTTAGTGTTAAACAAAGAAGAGTTTGGTGGTAGAGTAGCTACTTATGTGTTCTCAGCTGAGGCTTGTACTAAAGCTTTGGCTGAAATGGTTATCTTGGATGAGTTATCTTTCAGATTTGTGGAGGGTGTTGGCTTTAAGAAATTCTGTAATGTGATGCAACCCAAGTATGTTAAGATTCCATCAAGGATGACTATAATGAGGAAATGTATGTCAATATATGGTGAGGAAAAGAATGAGCTTAAAAAAAATTGAAGGGAATGCGCATTAGTATGACAACAGATTGTTGGACTTCTAATCAAAATCTATCTTATATGTGTCTCATAGCCCATTATATTGATTGTGAATGGGTACTTCAAAAAAGAATCATCGGTTTTTGTATGGTTGAGGACCATAAGGGGGAAACAATAGGCATAGTTGTTGAATCAATACTTAAGGAGTGGGAGATTGACTCATATCTGTGTTTAACAGTTGACAATGCCTCTTCAAATACTGTCACTATTAAATACTTGGTTAAAAATGCTGGACACAAACCAAAAACCCTATTAAATCACAAGTTGCTTCATGTAAGGTGTTGCGCACATATCTTGAATCTTATTGTAAGGGAAGGACTTTCTAAAATTGAAGCTTCTATTAAAAATATACGCGAGGCCGTAAGATATGTAAGGTCATCTCCTTCTCGTTCTACTTCATTTAAAGAGTCTATGGCTAATTGTTCTATTGAATCAAAGGCTTTACTAAGTCTTGATGTCCCAACTAGATGGAATTCAACTTATAAAATGCTAGAATCTGCCATTAAGTTTGAGACAGTTTTTTCTACAATGAATGAACATGATGACAACTATAAGGAATTCTTTGTTACTGATTGTGAAAGACCATCTCCCAATTTTGTTGATTGGCAAAATGCTGCATCTTTTGTTGAGTTTCTAAGATTATTTTACAACTCAACAAAAAAAATTTCAGGAACTTTGTTTGTTACTTCAAACCTGTTCTTTGATGAAATAGTTATAATTTGGGAAAAAATTGAAGAATTGTGTGGATCAGATGATGAGGTTTTGAAGGAAATGGCTATTAAAATGAAGGGAAAATTCCTTAAATACTTGGGAATCCAAAGTATTAATATATTGTTATATGTTGCAGTTGTGTTGGATCCAAGGAAAAAATTACAATATTTAACTTGCTACTTTAACTTCATGTATACTCCAGCTCAATCAAGTGCTTTGATTGCGAGAGTTGAAGATGTTTTAACTCGGCTATTTGGTTGCTACTAAAAAACAGTTGCTCCTGGAACTGGAAAATCCAGTTCTGGTCCTGAAGTGACTAATATTGAGTCCAATAGTGTTCTTGGGAATAGGTTTTAATCTTTCATGGCTGAAAAAAACATTGCCAAGGGCAATGAACTTCAAAGATACCTCAATGAAGAGGTTGAGGAAATGACAGATAAATTTGATGTTCTTAGTTGGTGGAAATTCAATTCTTTCAGATTTAAAGCATTATCTGAGATGGCAAGGCATGTCCTAGCTGTCCCTGTTTCACCAGTTGCTTATGAATCTGCTTTTAGCACTAGTGGTAGAGTTCTTGACCAATTCAGAAGTTCTTTATCTCCAAAAACAGTGGAGGCACTTATATGTACTCAAAATTGGTTGAAATCTACACTACCAATTTATTTAAACACTTCAAAAAAACTAATTGAGGATTTGGAAGCTGAATTAGGTATATTACTGTAATGTTAAGTTTTTTTGGGATTTCTTATTTGCTACACAATATGACTTTGTGTTTGTTTGTACTTTTTTTTGTTTAACAGGTTATTTAGGCTTGGATGAGTTGAGTGAGACCACCACCGAGTCCACTATAACCCATCTGTAACCAATAACCTTAAGGTATAAATCACTGACTCTTTTATATTTATCTCAAGGAATTTCAGTTTTCAACTTCTATTGTTTTGCATCTCCCTACTTCCTTTCATTAGAGGCCTATGATTATGTTTTAAACTATATATTTATGAGGCTATGGTAATTAAGGAAAACAAGGTTGAGTTGGCAACAGTTTTAGTTGGAGTTGAGAGTAACTTGTGATATTTAAAAGTAGTCCTTGTCCCGAGGTGATCCCTAAGGCCAATGATGAACTTATAATCTGAGGCTAAAATATAACAAATTCCATTTCCATTTTGTTGAAAAAATCAGGAAAATTGCAGCTGGATTGAAAATTGGAAGAAGTAGCAAGGTTTTTAGAAGCAAAGAAGAAAATGCAACCAATTTTGTACATCTTCTCTATTTTGCACAATAGAGGTTGCATTTAAACTTATTTGACTGTAAAATTTGTATAAGTACTATAATTTTGATTTGGTTTTGTGTAATTTGTAACTTGTCTAACTTCTCTAATGGTTTTGTGTAACTTGTAATGGTTTGGTCATTTGGTGTAATATCTAAGCTGTAATGTTAATTTGTATTGTAAGTTGTAACTCCTATTAGGAAAGTTACTATATATAGTAACTTTCTTATTTTGTTAAGTTTCTATATATGGAATGTTTTGGAAATTTTCAATTTTTTAAGTACTTTGACTTTGTGTTGACCAGACCCGCACCCGAGCCAAACCGCACCCAACCCGCGGGTACCCAACCCGTTCAGATTTAGAGAATTAAAATAGGGTTAGGGTCTTAATTTTCCCAACCCGTACACCTCGGATTGGGTGAAGGGTTTAGCACTTCGGGTCGGATAACCGACCCGTGTGCATCCCTAGTTTCTAGTTCATTATATAACATTCAAAATCAAATTGTACGAGTCATCAACATTATTAAACACCATAACAAAAGGAACCTATCTAATACTAAAATGAGATTTGTCTCATCTCTATTGTAAAACTAAGATGGATCTATCCCATTCGCGATTAAAACCTTCCACCACCACCACCACCCCACCAACACCACCATCACCCTACCACCACCACCATTACCTACTACTAATTTCATTACACACGTGCGCGTCCGTGATTTTTTTTAAAATCGTCATAACTAATTCTGAAAAAATCTAAAAAATAAAAAATTTACATTTTTGGATAAAGCAAATTAATATTTACGTTTATGATTGTTTTTGAATTTTTTTAAAAAAATTTCCTAGTGAATTTCATGTTTGCGAAAAGAAAATTCCTGTTTCGAACAGTGAATTTCATGTTTTAAACAGCGAATTCCGTGTCTGCAAAAATAATAAAAAATATATAAAAAAATCATGGACGTAAATATTAATTTGCTTTATCCAAAAATACAAAAAAAAAATTATGATTTTTTCTTTTAGAATTAGTTATGACGATTTTAAAAAATTTCACGAACGCACGCGTGTGTAATGGAATTAGTAGTAGTAATTGGTGGTGGTGGTTGTGGTGGTTGAGGTGGTGGTGGTTGTGGTTGCGGTTGTGGTTGTGGTAGTTGTAATAGTGGTTAAATACATGGTAGTGGTGGTGGTGGTGGTGGTGGAAGTACCCTATTATTTGTTTAATATTTAAAAATAAATATTGTATTGAAAATAATATATTTAATATTAAGGGTAGTAAAGGTATACAAAATATAAAAGGGATGTTTTATATAAATAATTATTTTATTAGGCATTTTTTATAAAATAAATTGTTGAAGGCTTAATTTGACAATTAGGTAATTTTATTAGATTTCTTTTAGCAAATACCTCTATTTTTAATAAATAACAATAAAAAGGGTAAGAAAGTAAAATGGTAATAGATTTTTAATTTAAATGAGAAACTGGATAATCTAATTAGGAAAAAATAATAACATATCAATTTTTGGGCATAGACTTTTCTAATCATGATTTATATGGGCATTTTCTCAAATAATATTTTTTGATTTTTTGTTAATATATTTTTTATGTCATAATATATGAAGGGAAAGAAATATAGAGAAACAATATTTTATAATTTTAAATAAATTAAATTTAAGGTAAAAAGATTAATGAATGTATGTAGGGAGATTTGATTTTATAAGTAAAAATTAAGTTGTTTTAATTAGTCCAAAACAATTAATGCCATTTATGTGAAGGAGTGAATTAAGGATACGGACTACCTGGTCGTCTTTAATATAGAGGATCCGAACTGTTTAAAAAAGTCTATATTATTTTACACTAGGTAAAACCGTGTCTGAAGATACTGAAGAAAAAATTTGTCTGGTTGATGGAAATCGAACCCAGGTTCCTTGGGGTGAA
Source organism: Nemophila menziesii (assembly GCA_029959085.1). NCBI lineage: Eukaryota > Viridiplantae > Streptophyta > Magnoliopsida > Boraginales > Hydrophyllaceae > Nemophila > Nemophila menziesii. Next base: position 28,145,282 of record JARWIR010000001.1, on the reverse strand, counting down.
AGTCAACGTCAAGGTAAGGTTAAGGTTAAAATTAAGGTTACTATTAAAGTTAAGGCTAAGGTTAAGTTTAAGGTTAAGGTTAAGGTTAAGGTCAATGTTGAACCTAATACTAAGGCTAAGACTACAACTAAGTCTAAGGCTAATGCTAAGGCTAATACTAAGGATAAGGCTAAGGCTAAGGTTAAGCTTAAGGTTAAGGTTAAACTTAAGGCTAAGGTTAAGCATAATCTTAAGCTTAAGGTTAAAGTCAAGGTTAAGGTCAAGGTCAAGGTTAAGGTTAAGGTTAAGGTTAAGGTTAAGGTTAAGGTTAAGGTTAAGGTTATGGTTAAGATTAAAGTTGATGTTAAGGTTAAGATTAAGTTTAAGGTTACGGTTAAGGCTAAGACCAAGCGTAAGGCTAAGGCTAAGGCTAAGGCTAAGGCTAAGGCTAAGGCTAAGGTTACGACCAAGGCTAAGGCTAAGGCTAAGGCTAAGGCTAAGGCAGGTTAACACTAGGGCTAAGGCTAAGGTTAAGCTTGGGGTTAAACCGTTAAGGATAATGCTAAGACTAAGGCTAAAGTTAAGGTTGTTTAAGGTTGAGGTTCATGTTCAAGTTAAGTTTAAGGTTAAAATGTTGGTTAAGGTCAATGTATAAACAAGGGAAAGAAAAATTTAGAAATCAAGAAAGAAAGAAGGAAAGAGCAGTTATGCCTTGAATTTTGGAGTGAGTTGGACAAGGATATAAGATTTGAAGTATTGATTGGTCTACTTAAGTCTGTCCCAAAGTTATGCATACATTTTGGGGTAGGTAGCTGGGGGTAGCGTGCCCCTGATATTGTGGTTTCCTAGACGTTGAGCCTGTGTGTTAAGGTCCATTGGGCTTTGTTTTATCCTAATTGTAATAGGTATTCCCCATCCCGTATCACCCATGTTTTGTCTTTAACTTGGACGACTATAAGGTTCTCTCCATGGACACCTATTTTGTCAAGGAGTGTGTTGTCCAAGGAATAGTCCTAGAGGTAGGGAATGAATACAAAATATGCAGGGTACAAATAAAACTAATCCAACTTATATGAATCTATATATGAAACAAAACTATTTGATATAATGAGATATACAATAGATAAATAAACTAGATATATATATATATATATATATATATATATATATATATATATATATATATATATATATATATATATATATATATATATATATATATATATATATAAATTTAGGCACTCTAAGAGACACTAGCATACACAATTCTAAGGATATATCCAGTCAACTCTTGAAGAGATAATAACACAAACATTTGGCACACAATATTACATAGAAGCTAAACAACTATATATAGGCAAGTAAGCAAACACATAACATGCATGCCTGTAAAGAGTAAAGGAAGAAAATTGATACAAAATATTCTCTATGGGTACGCCTTTTTTTTGGATTAGTCCACTACCTAAGGTCTATACGACCCTTATAAGTTTGCAAGATCCTATGCCACATATCTACTAACTCGTGAACAAGGTGGGCCCACAAACCGTCACAACCATTTCAAAAAACCCTTCAAAACAAACCCTTGTGTTATCACCAACACAAGTAAACCGAGTATTCACTCAATACTAAGATGCCATTTTCTCTCTTTACAAGGAAAACCCCATTCCTAATCTAGAGAACAATATCTACCCAAAAACTAGGGTCTTTATATTTAAAATTAATCTTTCTATATTTAGACTCCTTTACGAGTGGATACAAATTAATGGCTTGAAATGCGGCATTTGACTATGAAGATTGGTTGATAGAGATATCACTCTTATGCTTGCTCTTGATGTACTCATGATAACTTGGAAAAAGGAGAATGTAAGAGTTATATTTTTTTCGAGAGAATGACCTTGTATATTTTGAGCATAAAGGATCCAAAGGTAATTTTTTTGGTTCTTCATTTGAATAAAACGGATTAACGAGTACCCTCTGTCTTGTAATGTCTAGAAAACAAATAGTTTTTGTACTTCTCACAATCAACCATCCACCATTCTTTTCTTGGGTATTGATGTATCCAGATTCGTGATATAATAATATAGTTTAGAGACATCATTTTAGGTGTATTATTTGCTTAGTAAGGGGTTTTACCTATTTATTGTTAGTTTCTCAATTATTGCCTTTTTTGGTACATGGGTGTCTTGGCCAGCTTTCGCGCACCATGACTAATCCCATGAGAAATATACACACCTCCCCCTGCATATTTCCAGTTAATCAGAATCAGGTTACCCATGTTCAGAGAAGGGATTCAAACCCTGTACCTCTTGCTTTACACCTCTTAAGGGCCAAAGAAATATCAAGACTCTGGCCAGTTGAGCTAAGACAACTGGGTTTCTCAATTATTTCCTTGTTTTGGATGTTTGTTACTTTTAGAGAATTTGGGTATAGTTTGTGTGTTAAATATAAATATCTTAGGTAAAATGATGAGATTAGATGTCAAATAAATATTAAGGAGTCAAGGAAAGAATATTTAAGACAAATTCAAGAGTTAAAAGGAAAGAAATTGATTTTGGAAAGTGCGAAAGCTGTCAAAAGATGCTGGCCAGATTTAGAGACGTATACTATTTTCATTGCTGCATAAAATCGATAGAGAATTTGAAGGAACCCTTTTATATCAATAAAGGTCTTTAAATTTCAGTCACGTGTCCACTGGAATCAAGTGATTTGGAGCTGTAAGGAGGGAGTTTTGATTTTTACAACTCTATGGTCAACTAGTCCAATTATTTAGGAAAACGAGTTTGAGTTGGATTAGTACTTTAAGACTTGGCCCATGACCTAGATTCCGCCCACACACACATACACACACACACACACACACACACATATATATATATATATATATATATATATATATATATATATATATATATATATATATATATATATATATATATATAAATTGTTATTTACCTTTAGAAACACGCCCTTGCTTGTCATTTCTTGGTATCTAATTATAATTACACTTGGAGATCATCAAGAGGAAGCAAGTTGACTTGTAGAGGAAGATGAGAAGTTGGAGAGTTACAAACTCCTCTTCTTCATCCTTCCACTCTACCATTAGGGTAATTCGTATTAGATTCTTAGATTAGCTATGTTATAATCTCTTTACTCTTTAGTTTTTTTTATGAACTAAATTTCCCATAGCTTGGGTTTGCACTATGTATAATCCTTGAATTCTACTTTTTTGTTCTATGTTATTTGAGAATTATGTTTAATTGATATGAGTCTTATTTTATAATTGTATTTTGTGTTTTCCTTATTCCAGCCCTAACTCTAGCCAAGTTTATGACTACCCTTAGTAGTTGGATTGTCACCTTCGCGGGGGATTATATAATAGAAAACAACACATAATCGTCTAGTGTACGGTAGTGATCCTAGCGGGCTTGCCTAACTAGATAGTCAATAGGGTTTAAATTTTCACTATTGATCTCTGCGCAAGGTCCCCTACTCAAGTTCCTTGGTAGTGTTGAGGTTTCCTTCTAAGCTACGTTAGCGGGAGTTATTAAACCCATTTGTTATGACATCAGCTAATTGATGTCTTGAAGGAAGATTGTACTTATAAATTAAGCCATCATCTAATTTTTCTTTGATTCCTATCAATTTGAATATGTTTCGTTCTATCATGTTGTATAGGATTATGAGCAATATTAGTATCCAACTTGTTATCGCAATAGAGTTTCATAGGGTCCTCCTGATTTGATTTTCAAATCATCAAGAATGATTTTTATTCGAAGCATTTCACACAATCTGTGAGATATTGCCCTGAATTCTGATTCAGTAGAGGACCTTGCCACCATATTCTATTTTTTACTCCTCCACCTTATCAGATTACCTCTGAGAAAAGTACAATAACATGTGGTTTATCTTCTATCTAATAGCGACGCATCATAATCATCATGAGTGTAATCTTCTAAAGTTATATTACTCAGTTGTTCACACAAAATTTCACTTCTAGGGTTGCCTTTTAGGTAATGCAACACCCTTTATGTTCCTTAAACAAATCGATCACGTATTTATGTTGAAATATGAAATTTCCTTGTGCAGAATATGCTGCTTCAATGCCAAGGAGATACTTCAATTTCCCCAAGTCTTTGATATCAAACTCTTATTGTAATATTTGCTTCAAGTCCAACTTTTCTTTTTCATCATTCATGGTTACTATGATATCGAACACATAGTCTAAAAGAGTAGTTACTCCCTCTGAAGTTAGATATTTAATGAAAAGTGTGTGAACGCCTTGACTTTTTTTATATTCAACTTCTTTCATAACTTTTGCAAATCTTCCAAACCATGTTCGAGGTGACTGTTTTAACCCATAAAGAGCCTTTTTAAGCCTGCACACCTTGTTTATGTTATCTCCGTCAAATCGCGATGGGATATGTATGAAGACTTCTTCATCTAGATCCCCATTAAGAAACACATGCTTAATGTCATATTTAAAAAGGTGTCCAATTATAGTTAGCAACCAACGCTAATAAATTTCCCATTGTATTCATTTTTGTAACAAGTGCAAAATTTTCTTGATAATCAATCCTTGAGTTCAGGTGTACCCTTTAGCCACCAACCGCGCTTTATAAAGTTGAAGTGATCTACCAACTCAGTATCTTAATGTGAAATCCCATTTACAATCAATTTTTTTTCGATTTGTCAATAATCTCCCGTGTTCTAATTTTTTAAAGTGCATTCATTTCCTATTGCATAGCCTCCCCCCATTCTCTTTTCGAAAATGTTTTGGAAAAAGTGTTTGGAATAACAATGATGTTTAAACTAACAACGGAATATTTATGGGTTGGTGATAAGTGTTTAAGAGAAACATAGCGGGATAGTGGACATAATGATTGTTTAGTTCACTCTATTATACCTTTTCTAACATCAATAGGAAGAGCGATCATCAATGGAATCAACCAGAGTTTCAATAGTTTGTGTGTGTAAAGGAAGTTTAATGTAATTTCATTTTCCGTGTTCGAGTTGGTTACTTGGACTTGTGTTAGTTTTGGAACAACCTTTCTCCTTGAATACACCTGAGTGAATCATGGAACATCACGACTGACACCTACTGTAATAGGAGATGATTTCGAGTGACATGTTTAGATTCGATATGATCAGGAGTGTTTGAAATTTGAGGAAGTTCGTTATTTTTAATTGGTTTAAAAGACTCACTAGAACTCGCCTTTGAAATTGTTTTTTCTTCCTAAAACGAAGATTTGGAGAATATGGGACATGCTAAAAAAATGTTAAATCAGCTGAAATGTAAAAAAATTTAGATAAAAGATAATGTAAAAAATGTTAAGGAGGTAGAGCCATATTACTCAATTACAATCATTACTTAATTTTATGAACCAACGAGCCCCAACCCTAGAAACATTGGGTATAGTAGAAGTACCCCCCATACATCACTATGGATTAGTTTAAAAGGATGATAACAACTTTTATTTGTAATAGGAAAAGGTACACACGTATGTTTTTCCAATTCACAAATATAACAATGTAACTCAGAAATGTTTAATCCTTGAAATAAATGAACAAACATAATATTTTAAAAGATGGATGACCTAGACGTACGTGATATAACCATAATGTATCTTTATTTTTGGAATTAAGAAACGAATGAGACATCGACAAGTTACTTCTTTCCATCTAAGATGTTTCAAGGTGATAAACGTCGCTCTTTTTAGTAGCAAGTCCAATCTTCCTCCCCCTTTTTAAATTTTGAAAAATGCAGTAAGTAGTAGAAGATACATCATGACAATTAAGGTATTGAGTAAGCTTTTGAATCGACACAAGTTTATTGATAATTTTGGTACCTGAAGGACATTTTTAAGGATGATTTTAGGTGTGATATGTATATCTCCCAAACCAACAACATTAGCTAGAGTACCATTGGCCACACCAATTTTCCTATTACTTGAACATGGGGTGTAGGTCTAAAGAACGTGAGGTGTTGGGGTCATATGTTCTGTGGCACCCGAATCAATTATCCAAGAGTTATCAGAACACTTATCCGAAGCATTAATGCAAAAGGAGAATGAAAATTTTCCTGATAGAGCCAATGAGTAAGTTTCAGAAGGCTTCACAAGAGACCCTAATAAGTATCTTAATCTTTCAATTTCTTCACTCTTATATCCCCTTGGTTTTGGATTTTTCCTCAGTTTTAGGATGCTCTACCAAGTTTGCTTGAGGTACCCGTTTCCCATCACGGTTCTCTCATTATCTGCATTGAGGTTTTTCGTTTAATTTCCAACATTTCTCTTCAGTATGCCTTGATATCTTGCAATAAGTTCACCAAAGATCGTCCTTTCTATCTTTCCACTGTTTTTCAATACTTGCATATCTGGGAATATGATTATTTCCTTTCTTTTAATGAAATGTTTCCATTGATGAACCACCCGTAATAGTGTGGTTCAAACATCAAATTTCTTCGGCTCTCTTATACTCAAATTAATGAAATTATGTCTTTTAATGATGGAGATCCTGACTTTCCGAGAAATTTGAATTCTAACTTAGTCAAATTCTGAATTTAATTCCACCAAAAAATCATATACTTGATATTTTTTAATGAAATTCTTCAAAATTTCAGCATCATCCAGGGATTTCATTTCAAAAACTCGATAATAATCAAGTTATTGTCACAAATTTTGCAATATATTTATATACTCTGTGACAAATTTTTCTACTTGCTTTATAGTTGCGGTCTTGATCTTGATTTCGTACACTTAGACAACATACCATGCCTTTAAATATGCGCGTAGTATACCTAGATCTCATTTCATATATCAATATATATATATATATATATATATATATATATATATATATATATATATATATATATATATATGTGTGTGTGTGTGTGTGTGTGTGTGTGTGCGCGCGCGCCATTGATATTGAGATCTATAGATTCCCATAGCGAAGATATCATCATGGAATCATCTTCGTTCTACGATTCAAATTCTGATTAATCCTTTCTGTCTCTTTCTAATAAAATGATCAAACTTCCTTTGACTTTAAGATAAGTTTGGACAACTTGAGACTATTTGAACTTATTTATTTCATTTAGTCTATAGAAAATTCGAATATTTTGTAACTCTCTAATTTTATGTACAGATTTGGGGTCCTTCAGATGGGTAGTTCATTTGTAAGTATAGGAAATGAGATTTTTTTTCCGCAAGGTGGTTTATTAAAGATTATAGGATGAAATAAACACAATTATAAAAAGGTTGTTTATGAAAAATTATGATATGATATCATGTTAAGAAAAATTGAGCAAAAAAAATTGTTTCTCTATTAATATTTCCTCTTTATTATATAGTTACTTAAACTAATAATAAGAAAAGTTAATACAAAGTTGAACAAATTCCTCTTAAAGGAATTATATAAAAAAAAATTTAAAACTCATTGTCTTTGTTTGTTTGAAAAAGTCTGTACACTCCAAAACTTTAGGAACTTCCAAAACAAACTTATAATGGCACCATGGCCACAGCTTCGCCGCCGCCTATGGCCAGCGTCAATCAACCTCCATAGCCGCCTGAACCTCAAACAGAACAACACCAATCCAACCCCGCTCCTGATACATCATTAACTTCAAATGAAAACATGATCACAGCCATGAACACTGCTACAAATACTTCTCCAGAAAAAGAACGCGCGAGCGCTGCTAAGAATGAGGGAGATGACTCCGATCACACCATGGAGGAATTCCCGGCCTTAAGCGCTGCTAATTTCAATTCAAGGGGTGGTAAAAGGCAACGTGCTGCAGAGGATATTTCATCTTCACTTCACACAGTGTCAGAGATACAGCCCAAGGTGTACCTCAGGTCCGAACCTTCATTAACAGACCAGTAGCCGCTCCTGTACCTCCTAATTATGCAGGTAAAAATGCTAAATCCTTCACTAGACCTCTATTGAATGGGTGGAAAGGAACAGTGACTGGTAATAATCGTGTTATCCCTGTGATTGAAGACTTAGACGAAGTTAGGACTAAAAATGTATTGGGGGAAGATGAATTCATTGAGTTAGAGGAATTGATTGAAGATGATGAGGAAATTGACGACTCAATTCCAACTGTTGTCCGAACAAGAGATGAAATACATGAGGGAATTCGGCTTTGGCGAAACACCGCAGTGGTGAGGTTATTGAGTAGAGAAGTAGGCTTCAATTATCTTTCCTCAAAACTGAAACAGATTTGGAACCCCGTGGGTAATATAGAGTTAGTAGATGTTGGATACGGTTACTATATGGTCAAATTCGAGAAGAGGGATGATTTTAGTTTTGCATTATCTGGCGGTCCTTGGATGGTTCTTGATCATTACCTTATAGTAAGAGAATGGACACCAAGTTTTAATGCCATAACGAACTCGATAACAACCACAACGTCTTGGGTACGTATATCTAATGTTGGGATGCAAAATTACACTGCTCGTATTCTGAGAAAGATAGGTGATAAACTAGGGCGAACGGTGAAAATAGATCCTCTGACAAAAGGGAGGCTAAGAGGGAATTATGCAAGGATAACAATTGAGCTTGATCTAAAAAAGCCTTTAGAGCTGGAAGTTAGGATTGGTTCTGAAGTCTATAAAGTTGAATATGAGGGCCTTCACCTCATATGCTTTGGGTGTGGTAAATTCGGCCATAAAAAAGAAAATTGCCCTCTTAATATAGTAACAAGAATGGACGAAGATACGAATAGAACGGAGACTATGGACAAAACTAATGATAGTAGAGAAAAAGATCCAGTTAATAAAGAGAAATATGGAGAATGGATGACGGTTACGCGAGGGAATAGGGAAAATGGGAAAGGGATTACGAATAACAATGTGAGAAACCCGTTTCAAGCTAACTTGGGAACTCGTTTTGAGGCTCTTCGAATGGAAGAAAATATTTTTACCGCGAAAAAAACATCACAAGGCGTTCAAAGTAGGGGACAAAGCTCGGGTGCTAAGACTAATAATAATAAGGGAAAAGGTATTGCGGGAGTTGCTTTAAGTAGTAAGAACGTGGGGGGAGCAAAAGGTCATAATATAATTTTCTCGCCTAACTTCGAACAAAGGAAACAATTGGATGATGAAGTGGTGGTGCTAGATTGTGTGGTGGAGAATAGTAAAAAACCTAAAAATACAGTAGCCAAGAAACGCAAATCAAAGGGAAAAAAAGGAGCCAAAAATGGGATTGAAATTAGTAACAATATTGATATACAAGTTGGGCAAAGTAGCGGAGCTGGTGGGAATTATTTGGGTGTAGAAGAGGGCGAATTAATAGAAGTAGAAATTGAATCAAATGGAGTCATGAACATGGGCTGTAATGCATTAAAAAATATTTGCGAAATGGTCCCTGGTGTGGACCAAGGGGTACCCGTAGAAGCAGAACAGTTTCCGCTCACTCCTCCTGGACCTGTTGCGCCAGATCAGCACTTGGTTCAGCCGAGACCTGTAGAGTTAGGAGAGATGCCTCCTGATCCGTGTTGGGAAGATGGCGGCGAGGACCAAGAAGCGAATGACATGTTACTGGACAGTCAAGTTGCCGAAACAGTCACGGAATCTCAGCAGCAAACCGAGCAAACTAGTGATCGAGCGGGAGACGATGTAGTGATGGAAACTCGCGCCTAATGCGGCACGAGGTAATCCTTGTCCCCCTATTTTATTATTTAAATGAATAGTACATCTTTTGCAGGCAAATCTTGGGTTGATTCGAACCAACCACTTAATATATTACTTTGGAATTGTTACGGAGCGGCTAAACCGCGTTTTCGCCAGGTAGTTCGCGACGTGATGATAAGTAATAGAGTTTGGCTTACAATAATTGTAGAACCTCATGTTAGTGGCACAAATGAAAGTAAAATTATTAATTCTTTACAAAAAGATAATTCAATTAGAGTAGATTCGGAAGGTTATAGCGGTGGTATTTGGCTAATATGGAATGATTCCCGTGTTAATATTAAAATTTTATCAGCGGGTCGGCAAGTTATAAATATAGAGGTTAGTCAAGATGGTTGTGAAACATGGATATTCTCGGCATTATACGCGAATCCTGACTATAAAAAAAGAGAGGTACTTTGGGAAGCTCTTCACCAATCTCTCCACAACATTCAAACTTTTTGGCTAGTGGCAGGCAATTTTAATCAAGTGGGGTTAGAAATAGATAAAAAAGGAGGCGTCCCTGGCGTTTCAAGAAGAATGAAAAAATTCGAAGAATGGAGAAATAACTGTGGGTTAGTTGATTTGGGCTTCGTGGGACCACGCTATACTTGGTGTGACTCATGGAACTCATGATAACAAATCATGGAGCGTTTAGATAGAGCATACGGGAATGTAGAGTGGCAGTTTTTGTTTCCAGATGCTCGAGTAATTCATTTAGCAAGGGTCCATTCGGATCATATGCCTATCTTAATTCAATTATGTCCGCCAAGGAATCTGAAGGTAAACCCGCGTAGATTTAGGTTCGAAGCTGCATAGTGTTTACACAGGGAGTTTCAGGACTTCATTAAGAATAGTTGGATAGGAGATAATATCGGTATTGGTAATGGTATTATAGAGATTCAGAAAAGTTTAAATAATTGGAAAATTGATGTATTCGGAGATCTGAATAGAAGAAAAAGGGGGTTAAGTGCTAGAATTAGAGGAATACAAAAATCGTTACAAATATCATATAATTCTTCACTTCGCCGGATGGGAATTCGTTTCGCTAAGGAATATGAAAGTGTGCTGGAACAAGAGGAATATATGTATTTTCAAAAATCTAGAGAGAATTGGGTTGAATCAGGAGATCGAAATACAAGGTTCTATCAGCTTTCAATTGCCACGAGGAGGAAAACGTCCTTTTGCACAAGGTTATTAAATGATTTGGATGTTTGGGTTGAGGGAGTGGAAGAAATAAAAGATATGGTTCGGGGTTATTTTGAGTCACTATACGAAAAGCCATTGGAACATATAGGCGAATATACATTACCGCATATATGGTCTATTGAGAGGGATGCTTCAGTTGAGCTTGAACAACCATTTACCGATGAGGAAATCAAGAGCGTGGTATTTCAATCTAATCCGACTAAAGCTCCTGGACCGGATGGAATGTCAACGGCATTTTATCAAAAATGTTGGGTAACAGTTGGTCCAGCAATGTGTAAAATGGTTCATGATGCAGTTGGTAAGGGACATCTTCCTTCGGGTCTAAATGGTACTCTTATACATCTTATTCCTAAAGTACCAGACCCGAATCGGGTACGTTTACTTCGTCCTATTAGCCTTATTAATTGTCATGTTAAATTTATTATGAAGGCCATGGTCAATAGACTAAGGCCCTTGCTCGCTAATATTATTGGTCCTTGCCAAAGTAGCTTTTACCAGGTCGCTCCACGATTGACAATATAATACTTATAAGGGAGGTGGATCATAAAATGCGACATCTTCAAGGGAGAAATGGAATCATGGCAGTTAAGATTGATCTTGCGAAAACCTATGACATAGTTCGGTGGGAATTCATTAGAGATACGATTAGTCACTTTGGATTTCCGAGTAACCGAGTTAACTTGATTATGTCTAGTATGAGGGATAATGAGATGAGTGTACTATGGAATGGGGAACCTCTTCCTCCTTTTAACTCCGACCGGGGTATTCGGCAAGGGGACCCCCTAGCCTTGTATATCTTCGTTATGTGTATGGAAAGACTTTCCCTGTTAATTCAAAAATTATGTTCAGCTGGAAAGTGGAGTAAGATACAGATTGGACGGCAAGGTCCTAAGTTATCACATTTTTTTTTTGCTGATGATTTAATATTGTTTTGCGAGGCTTCGTTATTGCAGGTACAGGTAATTCAAGAGGCAATGGAATTGTTCTGTAATGAATCCGGGCAAAGTGTTAGTGAGGATAAGTCACTTATCTATTTCTCAAGGAATGTTCCGGATGATTTACAGAAGGAATTAGCGGATTTGAGTGGTTACTCTCTTAGTAATTCCATTGGGACTTACTTAGGGATGCCAATCTTATCTGGGAGGTTACCTAAAGGTTTCTATAAGGGTATTTTGGAAAAAATGAGAGGGAGGTTAGCAACATGGAAATCAAAGACTCTTTCACTCGCGTGTCGTATCACGCTAGCCCAGTCCATATTGAGCGCAATTTCCGGTTATCAAATGCAAGTCATGAAACTTCCAAAATATATTTGTAATGGTATTGATAGGATATCTAGAGAGTTTCTCTGGGGGTCCTTGGCTATGGAGAGGAAACTCCATTGGGTTGCGTGGGAACAAATTTGCAAACCCAAAAGTAATGGTGGTCTTGGTCTTAGGAGCGCGGAAAAATATAATCTAGCACTTTTAGCGAAACTTGGATGGAGGATTTTACAAAACGATCGTTCCGTAGCTTGGGTGGAAGTGTTTAAGAAAAAATATTTTAAACATGGGTTGCTAAGTTGCCAACAGAAACCGCATGATTCGAGTGCATGTAAGGCTATATTAGCGGGAACAAATATTCTTCGAAATGGTGTGATTGAGCAAAGAAGTGGTTCGGAACCGGATGTGGTATGGAAATTTAAAAGCTCGGGTTCCTTCACGGTCAAGTCGGCCTTTGATAGCATGGAAGAACTTGTGGTGGACCAAGCCTTCAATTGGGACACCATTTTGAAACTAAAATGTTCCCAAAAGATTCGTATGTTTCTTTGGAGAGTGGCACTTAATCAAATAGCAACCGCGGAAAATATTTACAAAAGAAATGTGATAGAATCTAAGGGTTGTGGAATTTGTGGAGCTGCTAAGGAGGATCTTCATCATGCCATGGTAAATTGTAAACTTGCTATTATTTTTTGGAAAATGTTTGGGTTTGTTTCAAGAACAGGAGGGAGGGCAGCCCCAGGAATGGCGAGGACCTCGGAGCCTGGCGTGGAGGGAAGACAGCTGTTGCGTGTGGCGAGGAGGCCTGGAATGCAGAACCGGCTATGGCCATGTGGATCGAGCCTGTCAGGGACTTTGGAACTAAATGGGCCAGCTACAAACATCAACTTTCAACCCAATGCTGCAGCTCTTGGAGGATGCAAAAGTGAAGACCTGCTGCAGCGAAATGAAGACCTGCTGTAGCGAAGTAATGCTACTGATGCTGCAGAAATTAATTATCAACCTGCATATTTTGAGGTGCAGAAATGGCTAATGGGCCATATTCGTTCTAAAATAATTATAGAGGGGCTTGAGTGGTCGTATATATTTATAGCCGGAATATGGACTATTTGGAATAAACGGAATCACGTGCTATTTAATGAAGGTGCAACACTCCCTCATGAAAATGAATTAAAGAGGGAAATACTATCTCTAGCTAATTCATTTATATTAGCTTGGGGAAAAAGCCTAGACGGCGGTATAGTGAAGCTAGCACGGAATGTTTTGGTCAAGTGGGTCAAGCCAATGGATGGTTTTAAGCTGAATATAGATGGAAGCTTCAATAAATTAAAGAAAACCGCAGGTATTGGGGGGGGGGGGGGGGTATTTTGAGAGACAATAATGGATCATGTATAGCGGGGTTTGTAGGCCCATGTTTGGTTGATTCTCCGTTAGTCTCTGAATTGTTAGCATTTCACTATGGCTTACGATGGACTATTAACAAAGGGTACAAAGAATTGTGTATCGAAACAGATTCAGAGGAACTCCACGCGCTAGTGAAGGGCGGTGGGAGTTCAATACATGTAATCTTGACTCGAGGGAGTTCCACGCGCTAGTGAAGGGCGGTGGGAACTCAAGTAGTCATACCGTTTTAGTTGCTCGGGATTGTGGGATAATGCTGCAAAACAATCCGAATTTTCAGATAAACAATATCTTCCGTGAAGCGAATTTTTGCGCAAATAAGTTAGCGAAAGAAGGAGCAACTCTGTACACGCAACCTTTGGACTTTGATGATCCTCCAGACTATCTATGGAATTTAATTACTAGGGACAGGAGCGAATGTGCAACTGCTAGAGTTGTACTAGATATTCAATAAGAACTCTTGTTCTTTATGTAAACTCTATTTCTTAACGGATATATGCCTCTCATGTATGAAAAAAACAATTATAAAAAAATTTAAAGTATGGAATACCAAAATAATTCTCCCTAAGTAATGCGGAATTTGAAATAGAATCGACTTTTCATTAGTTAAATGATCAAAACAAGGTCATAAAGATAATTAATGATGGTTGCATGCCAATAATTACAAAGACAATAGAAGTATAAGAAAGATAGACAACTTGATTTGTTAGAGAATTAGCAGACAATTTATCCATACGCACTACCTCAGACTAATTATAAAAGGATCTATCTGTCGAGAAATTTGAACACAAGAATGCTATGTTGGCTTTTAGAATAGGAAGTTAAGCAACAATTTAGGTGTCCGATTGAAGGTTCACACTAGACACCAGAATCTTCGACAGCTTACTGATTGCAGCTTCGATCTGGCAATTACTGAGATTTTGAACTTGTTTACTACGGTACTCACTTGCAACAACTGTAGTATTTGTGGATATCAAAATAACTCTCTCCAAATCATTTTGGGTCATTGATCTTAGCTCCTGAAAAAATAATAACAAGAATTACATATCAGTCTACTAAAAATTCTATTATGACCCTGTTTAAGGGTAATGGCAAGAAAACTAACCTGTGATGAGTTTTCATTGTTCTCATTATCAAGCAGGTCCCTAATAGGTAGATAGGCAGCTTCTTTACAAAGCTCAAGCAGATCTGAACCTGTGTATCTATCACAAAGACTGGCTATATAATCATAATCAATCTCATTTTCAACTTTCTCATCCTTCAAAATCACCTTCAGAATCTCAGCTCTTCCTCGATTATCAGGAAGTCCTATCTCAAAAGACCTAGGCAAACGTCTCAGAATTGCTTCGTCCAGATCTGATGGCCGATTAGTAGCAGCAAGTACAGTCACTCTAGCATTTTCTGCCCACACAGACAACACAATAAACAAATCAATAAGGTATTTAAAAGTATTAGTGATTAAAAGAGAAGAAGGACTCACGATCTGTGGTGAAACCATCCCATAAAGCCATGAATTCAGTCTTCATTGTTGTTAAATATCGATCATGGTCGGTACTTTTTCGCTGACCAAATAAACTATCCGCCTCATCAATGAATATAATTGCTGGCTGGAGTTTATGGGCTAAGCTAAATACAGCCGCCACTATCAAAGTATAACAGAGAAGTCGTGTCAGTTTATATATATAGTAGTCGTGTCAATTTATATGATATAGTAGTAGCGATGGATATGATTTACACAAATACTAACCTAATTTCTGAGAATCACCATACAATTTGGTCATGAGAGAGGACATTTTGACATTGATGAAAACAGCTCCAGACTCTTTTGCAATTGCTTTAGCAAGCATTGTTTTCCCAGTGCCAGGTGGACCATAAAGCAAAACACCTTTCTGTCGACCAAGAAGCTTTCCCTTAGAAAAGAGCTCAGGTCTACGGAGTGGAAGAATGACCAACTCCACAAGTCTTTGCTTAATACTTTCAAGTCCTCCAATGGCGTTCAATTCCACATCTATATCATCAGGATTGATAACATCACATGCTATTTCGTCCTGTTATTCATTAATCAAGCATCCACAGTTATACATTGTTATTCATATACTACTTTTACTTCATGTATTTTAAATTAAAATCCCAGAAAATTAATGAATAAAAACAAGAATAGAAACCTCAAAACTATTGGTATCTTTGATCCGGTTCCCCAAACGCTTCTTAAGTTCCTTCTTGGTCTCACGTGTTTTCTTGGAGGAGTTTGAGCCTAGTTCTCGGAGTAACTTCCCCGTAACAAAGTACGATAGAACCACGCTAGCTCCGACCACTATCAAATCTTGGCAGAAGCTTTTATCAAATATTTCACAAACACTAGCTGTAAAACGTTCCATTTCTATTTCTTTTAAGTTTTTGCTTTACAAGTTTGGTTTATGACTTAGATAATTTCTTCTTTAATTTAAATATAGTGCCAACTTATTCTCCAAGTAATTCATGGTTAGTTCTTCTTTTAAGACACTGAGATAGGACAGAACTATTTGAAAGATTTAGGGCCAGTCCCCGCAAATTTTTAAAAAAACATTTTTCGCCATTATAAGTAAATAAATAATATTATATGACCTTATGGCCCCTCCAATTTTGGAAGTCTTCCGTTCGTCCCCTCTAATTTTTAGAAATTAATTATATCAGAACTATATATTATATATAATATTTTATTGAATTGACAGCAAGGCCACAAATTTAATTAAATGAGAGTCTTTGTACGCGCCTCACGCGCTAAAGAATAAAGTTTCGTTCGTTTTGGTGTCTAACAGTTTTTTACGCGTCTTTCTTTGTTTTCTTTCATTTTCGTTCAAATCTCTAACCAAAAACCCTCGAATTCCATATCTTTTGGGATTTCTTTTCTTCGATCGGTTGTTAATGCCATATTTTCTGGGATCTAACAATTTGATCATAAACCCTTCAAGCTAATATTCATCTGAGATTTGAATTCTAAACCTAACCAAACCTTCCGCTTCTTCTTTTCATCTAAACCCAAGTCGCTAGCTATGGCACCAAGGAAGAGAAACGTCAAAGTCGATATCACGAGGCAGATATTTGAGGATTCTCAGATAAATACTGAAGTGAATTCGATTAAGGAGACGAAAGCTATACAGAACAATACACAAGGGATGAAGTCGGTGACGGGTAAATCGGTGACGGGCAAATTAACGGTGGGGAATACGGTGACGGGCAAATCGGTGACGGGTAAGAATGATACTAATAGTATGGTGAAAGTTTCAACAAAGGAGACGGGAAAATTTGCTATTACTCCGGTAAAAATTAGAGAGAATAGTCCAAGCACACCGAGTAATACAATGATGAGTGGGAAATTAGCACAGGATCAGACCCAAACCTTAACTGCTGTAGCTGATAATATTGAAATTCAATGTGAGGTAAGTGCTTCTAAACCATGGGTAAACTTATTTGAAGGTAAAGTGGAAAAGAAGCTCGAATTAGATTTTCATGAGCCGATTGCTCATGAAGGAAAAATGATAATTAAACCACCTCAACAAGTATTCGAGAATGGAGGTAAGGTGTGGGAGAACTGTCTAATAGGTCAGTTTATTGGTCAGGCTCCTCAATTTTATGCAATTACGAATTTCGTGCGCTACCAGTGGAGAGATTTTGGGAAGGTGGATTTGAAATCGATGGGGAATATGTATGTTTTCACGTTTGAGAATTTGGATAAGAAGGGAAAAGCAATGGAGCAGATATGGCACATTAGTGGAAGACCTCTGTTCTTAAGAGAGTGGGCTGCTAATATGAAATTTGGTAAAATTGAGATGGATAGAGTACCATTATGGGTGAGATTGAGGGATGTACCAATGAATCTATGGAATAAGGATGGCTTAAGCTATATTGCTAGTGGTGTAGGGACCCCTATCCAAATGGACTCAATCACAGAATCAAGAACTAGATTGGGCTATGCAAGAGTTTGTGTGGAAGTTAACTTGAAAAAAGAGTTGCAGAAAAAGGTTTATGTGGACACAGGTATGGGAGAACTACATGAAGTAGAGGTGCTTTATGAGTGGACACCTAGAAAATGTGGGAGGTGTCAAAGTTTTGATCATGTTTCATGTAGGCCTGAGAAGAAAGTATGGGTACCAAAAATGAGAAGGTTGAGGTGAATAGTTTGGACAAAGGAAAGGCTATAGTAATAGAGGATGAAGGTCAGAATGTAACTGAGAGAGTAGGTCAACAAAATGATCAGTGGAAGGTGGTTTCAGGTAGGAGTAGAGGTGAGGGTAGTCAAATTGTTTCTCCTAAAACAAATAATTATTTTAGTATATTAAGGAGCCCCCTATCTGCTTTAGATGAGGATATTGGAAAGCTTTTGGAGAGTGCACAGGATAAGAAAGTGCACAAACAGAAACCTCCTGATCCATGATCATTGGATCATGGAACATAAGGGGTTTGAATATGACCCTAAGACAACTTGATGTCTTGAATTACATATTCACAAATAAGGTTCAGATCATGTGTTTACTTGAGACAAAAGTCACTTATGAAAACATGATTAAAATAAAGAAAGAAAGATTTCAGTATCATAACATTTTACATAACTATTCTAAAGACCCTAGAGGCAGAATTTGGGTATTATGGAAGGATAATGAGTTTAAGGTGGATTTAATTGAAGAAACTTACCAAGCTGTGTCGGTGAAAATTGTAGAATATAGTACAAACATTCATATTTACCTTAGTGTGGTCTATGCGAGTAATGATGAAAAAGAGAGGAGAGTTTTATGGAATGATTTGGTCAGATGGAGTCAGATATACAAGGAGGAGAGCTTTGGATGTGTTGGTGACTTTAATGAGATTATGAGGATTGAAGATAGATTGAATTGTGAAGAGATTAACCAATACACTCAAGAATTCTTAGACTGTGTTGAGGAGGCTGAAATGTTTGAACACAAATCATGTGGAAATTTTTACACATGGACCAATAGGAGTCAAGTGAAGTTGAGGGCTAGTAGAATAGATAGGCTATTGATAAACATTAAATGGATGGATCTAGTTTATTCTAGTGTGCTTTATCTGGCTCCTTCAACATCTGACCATTGTGTAGTACAGGTGGAGATTGGAAGAGCACAAAAGAGAGGGCCTACTCCCTTTAGGTTTTTCAATATTTGGTGTAGTCATGAGAAGTTTTTGGAGGTAGTTGAGAAGGCTTGGAGTACAGGGGTGGAAGGATCTGAGATGTTCAAACTTTGTACTAAACAAAGAATTGTAAAAAAAGCACTAAAAGCATTTAATGTAGTGTATTTCAAAAGAGATTCTTTATATATCACTAATCTCATACTTGATTTGCGAAAGTTGCAGGACTCAATTATGCTAGGAAATTTTGATGAAGCTACTATTGCAGAGGAGAAGTTAATTTTAATTAAATTGGAGGAAGCTGTTTTGCAAGAACATGAGATATTAAAACAGAAGGCAAGGGCTACCTGGACTAAGGAAAGTGATGCTAGCACAGCTTATTACTTTAAACTTATCAAAGGAAGGCAGGCTAAAAATAGAGTCACTACCTTGATCAATGACAGTGGAGTAGTAATCACTGAACCTGAAGAGATTAAGGGAGAATTCATAAATTTTTATAAAGATCTGATTGGTACTGAGGATAAATTGGAGGAGTTTTGTGCTGTTGAAAGTATTAAAAAGCTACTACAAGTAAGCCTCACTGAAGAACAAAAGAAGAAGCTTATTAGACCTGTTACTCCCGAGGAGGTAAAAAAGGCACTTTTTTCTATTAGTGAAGACAAATGCCCTGGCCCTGATGGGCTGACCTCCAAGTTTTATAAGGTATGTTGGAATATAGTTGGTGATGAGTTTTGTAGAGCAGTAACAGAGCTTTTTGAAAGTAGGAAAATGTTGAGGGAGGTAAATACTACTAATATTAAATTAATTCCTAAAGTAGCTGTGCCTTCAAATGTGAGAATGTTTAGGCCAATTTCTTGTGTAAATACATCTTACAAGACCTTGTCTAGGATTATAACTGATAGACTAGGGGAGGTCATGAATTCTATAATTTCTAACAGTCAGGCAGCTTTTGTTAAGGGTAGATACATTTGTGATAACATAATAGTTGCTCAAGATGTAATACATGAATATGACAAGTCTAATGTTGCTCCTAGCTGTACTATAAATGTGGATGTTCAAAAAGCTTATGACAGCCTGAATTGGAAGTTTATTTTCAAGACCTTAGCAGCTTTTGATTTCCCAAGTATTTTTATTGACTGGGTTGAGATGTGTGTTACTACACCTAGTTATTATATTGGTGTGAATGGAGAAATGGTGGGGTTATTTCAAGGAAAAAGAGGGTTAAGACAAGGGGACCCACTAAACCTTATCTTTTTGTCTTAAGTATGGAGGTCTTAACTGCTATTTTTAGAATTTGTGGCCAAAATGACAAGTTTTCTTTTCATCCGAGGTGTGAGCATATCAGACTTAACCATGTGATGTTTGCAGATGATCTGCTCATTTTTATGAAAGATGATGTGGAGTCGGCTGGGGTGATAAAGGAGGGCTTGGATGTATTTTCTAGAATGTCTGGATTAAGGATAAATAGTAGTAAGAGTGAGGTGTATTTTGGGGGAGTAACTAAGGAGGTGAGTCAGGAAATTGTGCAGATTTTGGGGATAAAGGAAGGCAAATTACCAGTTAGATATTTGGGGGTGCCTTTGAGTACCAAGAAACTGAGTATAGGAGAGGCTAACAAGCTAGTGGAGAGGATTTGCGAGAATATAAGCAATTGAAGCAACAAAATGTTAACCTATGCTGGAAGATTGGAGCTTATAAAGGTGGTGTTAGTGAGTAAAGTGCTGTATTGGTGTAGAGTGTTTCTACTTCCAAAACAGGTAATATATAAGATTAATCAAAAACTTGCTAGCTTCTTGTGGAAGGGTAATTTGGAAGGCTCTAGAGGTGCTAAAGTTGCATGGAATAAAATTTGCAACCCCACAGCTGAGGGAGGTTTGAATATACCTAATTTGGAGGTGTTAAATAAGGTGTGTTTGTTGAGCTTATTTTGGAGAATATATAAAAAGGAAGAGAACTTGTTGAGTTGCTGGGCCCACCGGAATGTATTGAGAGGACAGTGTATATGGGGTATAGGTGAGAGGCAAGATATGCCATGGATTTGGAAGAAGATTCTGAAGCTGAGAAACTTGGCTTATGAGTTAATTACTCATGAAGTGAGAAATGGAGAAAAATCTTACCTGTATTGGGATAGGTGGATTGGAGGTAAAAATGTGAATGAAATTTTAAAGAGGAAAAAGAAGATTTGTAGTCTGTGGGTGAATAAGACAGTAAATAGTTGTTATATAAGAGGAAGGTGGCATTTCCCTGCAGAGCTGAGAGGGTTGGGTAATGTAGTTCCTACACTCAGAGAGGGGGAAGATATAGTCAGATGGTCTGCTAGTTGTAGGGGAAAATTCTCATTCAAGAAAACCCTACAAAGTATTAGAGGAACAGGTTTGATCTTGGAATGGACAAGAGTTGTGTGGTATAAAACTAATGTGCCTAAATGCAAGTTTATTACATGGTTAGCTTGTCTTGATAGACTACCTACTAAGTATAGAATGAGTGAGTGGGGTTTGGAGCTGGATAGTAAGTGTAGCCTTTGTCTCAGTGCTGTGGAAGATAGGGACCATGTCTTTGTGAACTGCCTCTTTGCGAGAAGAATTCTGATTCAGTGCATGAATACGTGTGAGGTGAGCTGGCCGGACTATAAAAATTGGGATGAGGTAGTAGATTTGGTGATAGCTAATGCTCAAACAAAGTTTATGAATTTCTTGGTTGGATGATGGTTTACTGCCTATGTATATTTTATATGGTTGAACAGGAATGCTAATCTGCATAATGGGAAGGTCAAGAATGAAGAGGAGATAATGCATAACATTCAAACTCTATTGTATGTTAAGTCTTGTGATTGCAAACGATATAATGAGAATAGTAGGAGTAGAGTACTTGCAACAAATTGGGAGTTATGTAATGTGTTTAAATAGAGTAGTCTAAAGTGATATAGTTATGTTTCAATTATGTTGAATGATGCAATTGTAATTTGACAATGGTTTTTTTTAATAAAATGGCTTGTTCAGCGAATTTTTTTTTTATTGAATTTTAGTTAAATATTATTTTTTTATATCATAATATATGAAAAAAACAATAGAAAAAAATATTTTATAATTTTGAAAAAATGTAAATTAAGATAAAATATTAATGAATACATAAGAAAGGAAAAATATATAAAGAAATAATATTTTATTAAATTTAGTTAAATATTTTATTTTTTATGTCACAATATATGAAAAAAT
The DNA here is from genome assembly GCA_029959085.1 of Nemophila menziesii. Classification (NCBI taxonomy): domain Eukaryota; kingdom Viridiplantae; phylum Streptophyta; class Magnoliopsida; order Boraginales; family Hydrophyllaceae; genus Nemophila; species Nemophila menziesii. The sequence goes on along the minus strand of JARWIR010000001.1, from coordinate 28,123,430 downwards.
TGAAATATAGAGAAATAATATTTTATAATTAAAAAAAAAAATTAAATATAGGTAAAAAAATTAGTGAATATAAAAGAAAGAAAAGAATATATAAGATCAATAGTTGGTCTAGTGGTTAGACTACTCCACATAGACCAAGATGTCCTAGAATCGAATCTTACTGGGGTCAAAATGATTTCGAGTAAAAATTATATAGTGAAATAATATTTTTTGAATTTTAATAAAATATTATTTTTTATGTCACAATATATGAAAGGAAAGAAATAATATTATATACTTTTGAAAAAAAATATATTTAAGGTTAAAATATTAATGAGTATATGTGGAAAGATTTGATTTATAAGTGAGGATTAAGTTTTTTTTAATTATTCCAAAACAATTATGTCCATTAATATGAAGGAGAGAATTAAGGGGTTACATACGATCCAGACCGTCTTTTATGTAGAGGATCCAAACCGTTTAAAAAAATTTGTTATATTTTATACTAGGTAAAACCGTGTCTGAAGATACTCAGAACTTTTTTGCTCCGTTGATGGAAATTGAACCCAGGTGCCGTGGGTGAAAGTTAATGTTAAAATTAAAGTTAAGGTTAAGGTTAAGGTTAAGTTTAAGTTTAAGGTTAAGGTTAAGGTTAAGGTTAAGGTTAAGGTTAAAGTTAAGATTAAGGTTAAAGTTAAGGTTAAGGTTGAGGTTGAGGCTGAGGTTAAGATTAAGGTAAAGGTTAAGGTTAAGGTTAAGGCTAAGGCTAAGGCTAAGGCTAAGGTTAAGGTTAAGGTTAAGGTTAGGGTTAAGGCTAAGGCTAAGGCTAAGGCTGAGGCTAAGGTTAAGGTTAAGGTTAAGGTTAAGGTTAAGGTTAAGGTTAAGGTTAAGGTTAAGGTTAAGGTTAAGGTTAAGGTTAAGGTTAAGGTTAAGGTTAAGGTTAAGGTTAAGGTTAAGGTTAAGGTTAAGGTTAAGGTTAAGTTTTAGGTTAAGGTTTAGGTTTAGGTTAAGGTTAAGGTTAAGGTTAAGGTTAAGGTTAAGGTTAAGGTTAAGGTTAAGGTTAAGGTTAAGGTTAAGGTTAAGGTTAAGTTAAGGTTAAGGTTGAGGTTGAGGTTGAGGTTAAGGTTGAGGTTGAGGTTAAGGTTAAGGTTAAGGTTAAGGTTAAAATTAAGATTAAGGTTAAGGTTAAGGTTAAGATTAAGGTTAAGGTTAAGGTTAAGGTTAAGGTTAAGGTTAAGGTTAAGGTTAAGGTTAAGGTTAAGGTTAAGGTTAAGGTTAAGGTTAAGGTTAAGGTTAAGGTTAAGGTTAAGGTTAAGGTTAAGGTTAAGGTTAAGGTTAAGGTTAAGGTTAAGGTTAAGGTTAAGGTTAAGGCTAAGGCTAAGGAAAGGTTAAGGTTAAGGGTAAGGTTAAGGTTAAGGTTAAGGTTAAGCTTAATGTTAAGGTTAAGGTTAAGGTTAAGGTTAAGGTTAAGGTTAAGGTTAAGGTTATGGTTAACGTGAACGTTAATGTTAAGGTTTAAGCTTGATATCTCCCAATTTGTGATAGAAAAATCCCCTTAGAAGACATCATTTTAGGTGTAAATTAGACTTAGTTAATAGGATAATAGTCGTATTTTGTGATAATGCACTTTCTTCCTTCTTTTTAGACTTTTTATTACTTTAGAACTTTTGTTCGTTAATTCATTTGTTTAGTGTGAAGTTCTTAGGTATATGGATGATATGAGGCATCAAGATGAAAAGAAGAGTTACAGATTCAAGTTCAAGAAAAAGCGTTAAAAGAGCAAAAGAAATCACTTTAGTGAAGGTGGAGGAGTTCTAGACTAAGTCAAGTCATCACTTGTTTCACTTCCCGAGCCTAAAAGGTTAGGATTCAGACTTGGTGGTTCAAATGAAAAAGATGGGCCATTGAGTTAGCGAAATTTGAGAAGTGGAATAAGTGGATTTGGACTTACGAGACAAAAGTTACAACCTTTTTACTGAAGTGGTCACTTACTTAAGCCCATGTTGGCCAAATCCGATTTTAATTATTACAAACACACAGTTCATATCAGAGAGAAGCTAATACACCTGGGAGCTAAGGAAGAGAAAGAGGAAGGGCTTTCAACAACAACTCCACAATTCTTTACCATTTAAAGCATGTTTCATCATTTATCTTTGAGTAATTTAAATCTATTTTTAAGTTTGATTATGAATTTTTTAGTAATTTCATTTCAGTATTTCAATATGAGCTAAAATAAATTGCGCTCGAGAATTGCGTAGTATATGAACCTAAGTTAATTAATTAATGTTTTCAGTTTTTGGGATATTTTTTGTATTTAAATAAATTGTCGTGAATTCTCGTTGATTATATCTTTATGCCTTAAAGCTATTCATGCCCTAATCAAGTATAAGATAGTAATAGTAGTTAGGTTGTCGCCCAGGAGGGGGATTTAATTGCAGACCTAAGTTATAAGCGCTTGTTACGAGTCAATGAGTTGGGAGGCCTTGACTAACCAAGTAGTCAATAGGGTAAGAACAAATTCATCCAAAATCAACTAGGGTCACCCGGGAGGGGTCACTAAAGGTGGAGGATTTGGCCCTATTCACCTAGGAAAGGTTAGGAAGATAGTAGAATCCCAACTAGCGTAGACTAACTAATTTGCCTTTATGACTAGAAACATTTAATTAAGCAACTTAGGGGATTACCAACAAGGATCAAGCACTACTCTCTCATATTTCGCTACTTTTCTTAGTTAGATTGCATTTAATTCTAGTTATTTAATAGTTTCATCACTAGTTATTTAATTCAGTCTCTACTTTATTCGCATTTAGTTAAATCTTGAAAAAAACCAAACAAACATCTATATATTTTTTTCACAACTAAGCCAGGATTCTCTAAACACAATTATCTTAAGTCTGCTAGTCCCTTAGAACAAAATCCTTTACTTACTCATTCATATTACTTGTCAACGAACCCTGTACACTTACGCGGGACTAAAGTCCATTTATTTTACAACATTATTTATCACACTTACAGGACCAACAAAGGTTAAGGTTTAAGGTTAAGGTTTAAGGTTAAGGGTTAAGGTTTAAGGTTAAGGTTTAAGGTTAAGGCTTAAGGTTTATGTTTTAAGAGTTACGAGTTAAGGTTAAATATAAGGTTATGCTGAAGGTGAAGATTAAAGTTTATGATTTAAGGTTCAAGGTTTAAGGTTACAGTTAATGTTAAGTTTAAGGTTAAGGTTAAGGTTAAGATTAAGGTTAAGGGTAAGGTTGAGGGTAAGGTTGAGGGTAAGGTTAAGGGTAAGGTTAAGGGGTTAAGGTTAAGTTTAAGGTTAACATTAGGTTAAGAGTAAGGTTAAGGATATGGTTAAGATTAAAAGTTAAGGGGTTGATGTAAAGGTTAAGGTTAATGGGTTAAGGTTTATGGTTAAGGTTAAGGTTAATGGGTTAAGGGTTATGGTTAAGGTTAAGTTTAAGGTTAATGGGTTAAGGGTTATGGTTAAGGTTAAGGTTAAGGTTATGCTCAAGGTCAAGGGTAAGGTTAAGGTTAAGGTGAAGTTTAAGGTTAAGATTAAGGTTGAGCCTAAGACTAGGACTAAGGCTAAGGCTAAGGTTAAGGTTAAGGTTAAGGTTAATGCTAAGGCTAAGGCTAAGGCTAAGGCTAAGGCTAAGGCTAATGCTAATTCTAAGGCTAAGGGTAAGGCTACAACTAAATCTAAGGCTAAGGCTAAGTCTAAGGTTAAGCTTAAGGCTAAGGTTAAACTTTAAGGCTAAGGTTAAGCATAAGCTTAAGGTTAAGGTTAAGGTTATGTTTAAGTTTAAGGTTAAGATTGAAGTTAATGTTAAGTTTAAAGTTATATCTAAGGTTAAGGTTTAGGCTAAGGATAAGGTAAGGCTAAGGTTACGATTAAGGCTAAGGCTAAGACTAAGACTAAGGCTACGGCTAAGGCTAATTCTAACGCTAGGGAAAAGTCTAAGGTTAAGCTTAAGGCTAAGACTAAGGCTAACGATAAGGTTAATGTTAATTTAAGGTTGAGGCTGAGGTTAAGGTTAAGGTTCAAGTTAAGGTTATGGTTAAGGTTAAAATTTTTATCATATAGGGACCTGCTATGGTTTTTGCATAATTTGGTACTATCATGCAGTTTTGCGTAATATAGGAACCTGGTACGTTTTTTGCATAATATAGGGACCTGTAGTTTTTTTTTTTGCTTAACATGAGGACTTATTGTGCATTTTTTTTTGCATAGTATAGGGACCTGGTGTGGTTCTTGCATAAGATAGGGATTTATCATGCAATTTTAGCATAGTATAGGGACATGGTACAATTTTTGCATGATATAGAGACATATTGTACCTTATTTACCTAAAATAGGGACCTGTCATGCAGTTTTTTCATCGTATAGGTACCCTTCAGTAAAACTAAAAATAATTTATGGTTATACGTCTTACTTAGACAACAAATTGTAATAAATAGAGATGGTCTGTTTCAGTTTTTTTTTTTGAAAAATTCAAGAATAAACGCTTTTTATTATCTTTCTTCTTTCTTGGATTAACTGGGTAAGTTTGTACTTCTTCGATTCTTTAGTGTTTACTTTAGGAAAAGCTTAAAATCATCATCGGTATTGGCTAAACAAATCCAGCATATGTTGCAGCTATACAACCTGCAATTCCAGTATTCACATTCGTATTAGCCGTAATGATGTGTCATTACTCTGTATATTACATTATAGTCCTTATATATTGTTCAAAGTTGTAAATAATATCTATCTTATAAACAGTACAGAAAGATCAAATCTTTTAGCAATAGAAGGTCAAGCTAAAATTGGAGGTACAATTGTGTGTGTTTCTGGTTCCATTTTAATGCTTTTGTAGGCCTGCTGTATTTGGAGATGTTGAGACAGATTTCACAACAAATAGTGAAATTAGCGCCAAAGGTCAACCGAAACCTACTGGATGATTAATATCCATTTTGTTAGATCACGGACTCGATACTTGGCACCTTTTGTATTATGTTTACTCCGAAATTGTATGTGTATGACTGCTTAACTTGCTATTCAGGTGTCGGTCCCATATTTTGCAATTCATAAAATAATATGATAAGTTTTCTGATACGGGTCCCACCTTTGTTTTAGGCGCCACTTTTAGAGAAATATCCTGCGAGTATTTCAGTAACAGCTTTTTTGTATAATTTTGCTGTTTCGTTTATGGTGTTAATCTCAAACCTATGACTGAATTTAGAAAAAACATAAGACATTATATTTAATTCGGGTATATAGAATTGGCTGGCATATCCTTCAATTATAGAAATGTTCATTTTTTCTTGAATAAAATGTAACATGTTCATATTTTATTGTCTTTAAAACATGTATATACTTGACCAAAAAAGTTGTTACAAAAACAGAATATTTGCTTGTTCATGAAAAGGGCAAGATCACTCAAAAAATTAACGCAGGGCCATCACTAGCAAGTTGATTTATCTCATACACATATAACTCTTGAATTTTTTCTACAATACCAATTATTTAAAACAAGTAAAATATAGAATAACTACCCTTATGATTAAAAAAATAATAACTATATAATTAGATAACTTAAATTAACAAATCCTAGCCGAAATTAAACAATTTAGGCCTCTTATTACTTAGTTTTTGTGACAAAACACTTTGTGTTGTTTTCATATACAATAGGTATAATAATGTTATTGAGGTTCATGCTATACTAACGTGTTTCCTTCAATTTTTGGCTCAAATGTAAGTTTAATTGTATATTAAGTATGATGGGTGAATTATATATAGGGTCTTAGAAACACTATTTCTTCTCTATAGAGTAGTGTCTTGAAAGTTGTTCTTCTTAGGGACCTCATTTTTTACAATAGTCTTTCCTACCCTTACTAACACTAAAAGACAAAAAAATGTGATGTCACTGTTTCTCTCTCCACTACCTACCACTACCCACCTACCTCCCACCTCCCACCACCGACCACCTACCACCGACCACCGACCTCCGACCACCGACCACCGACCTCAGGCCACCAGTCACCGGTCACCAGAAAAAACATAGAGTATCGGAAAAAACATAGAGTACTCTATATTTTTGCTGAGTACTCTATAAATTTGCGGAGTACTCTCTAAATTTTTTCGAATGCAATAAGAAAATCTCGGAGTACTCTAAGAAAAACTCGGAGTACTCTAAGAAAAATCTCGGAGTACTCTAAGAAAATCTCGGAGTACTCTAAGAAAATCTCGGAGTACTCAATAAATTGGTGAGTATTTTATTAATTTGATGAGTATTATTAAAAAACAAAGCATACATAGTCAAAAAAACACTTTATTCATCTTTATTACACAAATTTAAATAAATTACAAATCAATTTACAATTGAAAATAATAAAATTAATCTACCTAATTTTTTGTCTGACCAGATCTGGAAAAAAAAACAACTCGTCGACTTGAACCACACCACGAAGACGATCTCCTACTGGTCTTCTGCAAATCTTCACTGGACGGAGTTCCAGCTGCTGCACCACCACGGCGAACTGAAATCACGAAGACGAACTGTTCCAGCTGAAACCACGAAGACGAACTGAAACGACGAAGACGAATCGAAGCTCGAGATCCGAGCACCACCACCACTGGACGGAGTTCCAGCTGCTGCATTACCATGGCGAGAGAGCTCGAGCTGCAAACGGTTCCGCCATGGCGAGAGAGCTCGAGCTGCACCAGATGCAAACGGTTTCAGATGCTGCACCACCACGGCGAGAGAGCTCGAGCTGCGAGATCTGTTCGTTTTGCTTCCTAGGGTTCCGCCATGGCTGCTCACTGCGAGATCTGTTCGAAGCTTCAAGCACCGCTCCTTCAAGCTCGGCTGAGACCAAGGCAGCACCACCGAAGCTTGCTGCAACTTCAGCTACCGGAGCTCGAGAGAGAGAGGTGGGTCAACCGGAAATGTGAAGCGTGAGAAGAAGGAGAGTGGTGTTGGTGTGGTGGCGATTTTGGCGGTGGTGGTGGTGGCCATTTTGGTGGTGTCGGTGGCTATTGAGAGGAGAGAGAAGCAGGTTTGATTTGTGATTTAGAAAATGAAATTGTAAATGGGGAATAATTAGTATATATAGGTATTAAAATAACAAAAGAGGGTATAATTGTAAATGGGGTTTTGGGTTTCATGTGTTAAAAAGTTTCTGAGGTCTTTAGTAAGAAGAGACTCCAGGCCGGGTCCCCATCTTGAAGAGGGGGGTGTGGTCAAGACCCTAAGTGTCATTTTCTCAAGTATGATTTATGAATTTTACAAAAATTTTATTTTTTGTAGTGTCATCAGACACGGGCTATACCTAGTAATACATATAAAAAATGATATAAGGGTGAGACAAAAGAAAATGATATATAACATTACTTTAAGGGTATGTTTGTATTCAGGAGGGAAAAATAATAAAAGAAAAGAAGGGAAAAAATTATAAAAGAAAGAAAATAAGAGAAAAATGTTGTTTAGAATAGATAATTTTAATAAAAAACATTTATAACGAATTTTAAGTATTTTTTTTTTAAATTGAAAAAAATAGAAAAGAAAAAATATATATGTTAACATAGTGTTTGTAAAATGTTAAAGGTTGTTTTTTTCTCTTAATTAGCTATTAGGATCTTTTCTTTTCATTTGATTCCAATTTAGAAAAAATTATAATGATGGTAAGTTGTGAATGCAGGGGATGGATAGGGAGCTAGGATCTGAAGAATTGGTTGGTCTGCCTTAGACCAACTCAAAGTTGTGAGCATGTCCGGGATAGCACACCCCTGGTACCGTGAGTTCCTAGACGCTGAACCTATGCGTTGGTTTTTGATGGTCCTAGTTATAATAATTAATCCCCAACTCCTATCACCCATGGTTTGGTCTACAACTTGGAAGTTGACAAGATTCTCTTGGACTTATTTTGTCAACCATGTTTTTGTCTACCTGGAAAGTCATAAGGTTCTCTTGAAGGACCCCTATTTCGTCAAGGAGTGCCATGGTTCTAAACTAAAATCATAATTTAAAAGTGGACGTGTAGAAGGGTAAGCAGTAGTTGTTGATACATTTGGTCATCTTGTTAGTTGTTAATACATTTAATTATAAATGTCAAACTAATCAACCTTTTAATTAGTTAAATGATCAAAAGCAAAAATTAAAAAATAATTTTTGGTGGAATTAGTGATGGTGGCAATATTATGCCAATAATTGGAAAACAGTGAGACTGTATAAAACTATAAGGAAGATGGACAACTTCATTGGTTAGACAAAAAGCAGCATCATGACAATTTATCCATCATAATTCCATACACACTATCTCAAAGCTAATTACATAAAACTATCTATTTTAAGAGGAAATTTGAAGACAAGTGTTTGCTTTTAGAGTAGTAAGGAACAATTAGGTATCTCAACAATCAAACTTACGGTCCAAACTAGACACCAGAATCTTAGAGAGCTTAGAAATCACAGCTTCAAGATCATGATCTTGATCTTGTGTACTACTGTACTCACTTGCAACAACCTTGGTATTAGTGTACGTGGATATAACATACTCCAAATCCTTTTGGGACAATGATCTTGGTTCCTGAAACAGAAATGAAAAGAATCACATATCATTCTGGTATCAACAGTAATGGCAAGAAAACTAACCAGTGAAAATTTTCCGGTTTTCTCATCATCAAGTAGGTCCCTGATAGGTAGATAAGCAGCTTCCTTACAAAGCTCAAGCAGATCTGATCCTGTATAGCTATCACAAAGGCTGGCTATATAATCATAATCAATCTCATTTTCAACTTTCTCTTTCCTCAGAACCACCTTCAGAATCTCAGCTCTCCCTCGATTATCAGGGAGTCCTATCTCAAAAGACCGAGGCAAACGTCTCAGAATTGCTTCGTCCAGATCTGATGGCCGATTAGTAGCAGCAAGTACAGTCACTCTAGCATTTTCTGCCCAAACAGACAACACAAAAGCCATGAATTAAGAATGTATAAAATACTAGTGATCTAAGAGAAGAGAGGACTCACGATCTGTGGTGATACCATCCCATAAAGCCATGAATTCTGTCTTTAGCGTTGTTAAATGTTGATTACTGTCGGTACTTTTTCGCTGAGCAAAAAGACTATCTGCCTCATCGATGAATATAATTGCTGGCTGGAGTTTATTGGCTAAGCTAAATATAGCAGCCACTGCCAAAGCATTTTAGAGTAGTTGTGTCAATTTTAAATAACAGTAATAAAATCTACAAAATACTCACCCAATTTCTCAGAATCACCATAGAATTTGGTCATGAGAGTGGACATTTTGACGTTGATGAAAACAGCTCCAGACTCTTTTGCAATTGCTTTAGCAAGCATTGTCTTCCCAGTTCCAGGTGGTCCATAAAGCAACACACCTTTTTGTTGACCCAGAAGCGATCCTCGAGAAAAGAGCTCAGGTCTACGAAGTGGAAGAATCACCAACTCCACAAGTCTTTGCTTAATACTTTCAAGTCCTCCAATGGTGTTAAGGTCCACATCAATATCCTTAGGATTGATGACATCACATGCTATTTCGTCCTGTTCATCAAAAATTGAGCATGCACAGTTATACAATGTGATTCCTATATTCTATTAAAATGCTGAAAAATTGATGAATAAAATTAGGAAAATTAATTAAGAAACCTCATAACGATTAGTATGAATCATGGGGCGACCCAAACGCTGGGCGATTTGCTTCTTGGTCTCACGTGCTTTCTTGTTAGAGTTTGGGTTTAGTTCTTCTACAATCTTCGACTGAACCAAGTAGCTTAGGCCGGCGCTAGCTGCGAGCAGTATCAATTTTGGGAAGAAACCTAATGAACCTCCCATTTCTATTTCTATTAACTACTCTGCTTTCTAAATTTGCTTCATCATTTTCAATCACCTTCTTTATTTATTTCAGTTAGATAATTTAAAGCAACTCTAAGGCTATCAACTTATTGTTCAAGTAAACCTGATGTTTAATTGCTTCTCTAAGCTACTCTAGTGTTCTCGAACCTTCTAAATAATAGTCCAACTAGTATTTTCTATTAGAAAAGCCCAATGGGGAGCGCTATATTTTGAAGATTATTTTGTGCCCATTTAAGAAACCTAGACCCATAAATTGGCAATGAGAGAAATATGAGTGCATACTACTGTATAATATTTATACATTAATTTGATTATTCTTTTATTTTTATAATTTGTGTTATTTTTATTTAAATGATATCTCATGCCAACTTTAGTTACCATTATCTATATGCGAGGCCTATGGCTAGGGGTGAGCACGGGCCGGGTTTACCCCGGGTTGGGGTCTAGGGTAAGGGTAGGGTAGATTAGCCGGGTCTAGGTTTGGTCAAGGGTAAGGGTAGGGTTAAATTTTACCCTACCCTCGGGTTACCCAAACACGGGTAACCCTCGGGTTTACCCTATGGTAATTAAACCTGTAAATTAGAAAAGTAATTATAATATAAAGCTAAAAAATTAATACAAATTGCAAATTTCTCCCATATAATTGACTTGAATTGCAAAATACCTTCAGATTCACAAAATATTACAACTTAACTATTACAAATTGCAATTTAATCCCTTGAATTACTCAAATTCACAAAATAAAAGGTACAACTAAATGAAATTCTTCCAAAATATTACAACACAATCAAATTCATTAAAAATATTACAACACATTCAAACATAATCAAAAGCTTCAACTTCAAATTCATCACAATCACTTCCTGGAGCATTCCAATTCCAATTTCCTGTTACTTAAAAGCATTCCCAAATATATTAGTAAGTTACTAAGTTAAACATATTAAGGCTTAACCCTTAAGCCTCAAAACAGTGTCATCATAGGCTGCAATGTAATAACTTATAATTGAGTAGATCATCATAGGCCTCGTGTTATAAACACTTTCATCGGCCTCAGATATAGTTGGAAAATAGCACGGGATTCCCGGAAAACCAACTACACCTCATCACCTGATTGTATTTTAAACACGTAGGCAACTCACTACAAAAGGCGGCTACCAATACATGTTTATGTAAAACACAATGATAATAAGGTAAGGGTTTAGCTTACCCAAAATAATTTGTTACTTGACTATTTTATCCAACATTTTCTGGTGGTGTAATGTCAAATGCACCTAAAATACACAAGTCAGAATGTTAGTATTTTCAATATATTCCATATATTAAGTATGAATGAAGTAAAGAGAGTTCAAATTACCAAATTCAGCCTCAAGTTCTTCTACTCTATCCATGGCGGCTTCTACCGATAATGACTCACGCAACAAGTTTTGTGTACATATTAGTGCCTCCACAGTGTTTGGGTGTAAAGAGCTCCTGAAACTATCAAGAACTCTTCCACCAGTACTAAACAAGGACTCAGATGCGACAGTAGAAATAGGAACGGATAATATGTTACGGGCCATTAAAGATAAAACAGGAAAACGTTGAGAATTTCCCCTCCACCAGACCAGGGAATCAAAATGCTCATCATCATCGCCTTCAATAGCTTCCGAAAGGTACTTGTCAAGTTCAGTATTCCCACTTTTAGTTTGTGTTGAATCATGAAATAACTTGAATTGATCTCTAAAGAATTTTCGGGAATCGCAAGTTGCGGAAGATGATGATTTTGATGCAGCAGCTGGTTCAGTGCGCACAACTATTGGATTTGCTATAGCAAAATAACTCTCAAACACTGATTTTATACCATGACTAATTTCCTCAATTAAGGGGCTGACTTGAATAGTACCATGCATAAATTCTAACCAATATCTGACATAAGCAAACTTCTTTCTCGGGTCAAGTATAGCCGTCATGTAGAGTAAGATATTCATCTGAGCATTTACACCCCAATACTTGTTAAACTTTTCCTTCATTTTCGAAGCCATTAAATCTAAAATCGTGTTATTCCCCGGGCCAAGATTATACATTCCTCGATACAAAATAAGTATCTCATCAAAGTACAAATTTGAAGTTATATACTTTGTACCAGAGAAGCGTAAAGTAGCGTCATAAAATAGTTTAAGATATGTTACCAAGAAACGAGCATTATCCCAATCAATATCAGTAGGTAATCTATGGCCTAAACCCTCTATATACTCGGTGAACATTTTATTTTCTTTGAACATTTCGTTGAAGGCTTTCTCATATTTTTCGGCTCCATTTAGCATAAGATAAGTTGAGTTCCACCTAGTATCAACATCAAGACAAACAACACTCGTAGCAGAGATGTTAGCTAGAGAAACATAACGTTTGAAGCATAAAAACTGGCTAGGGGATGATCTAACATAACGTACTACATCTCGAATTCGTACAATGGCAAAACGAATAGTTTTCAAACCAGATTTGACTATAAGTTTTAGAATATGGCAACAACACCTAATGTGCAAGTATTTGTTTTGGCATATAATGGGTGGTTTGGGAAGCAATGATTTATTGATTATATAATCTACTGCTACATTATTAGAACTCGCATTATCGGCAGTAATTGTTAGAATTTTATCAATCCCCCAATCTTGTAAAACTGACTGAATTTTTAAACCCACAGTTTCCCCCTTATGATCCTCAATCATGGAAAAACTAATTATACGTTTTCTTAAAACCCAATTATCGTCAATAAAATGTGCAGTAACAACCATATAGTTTAAATTTTGAATAGAAGTCCAAGTATCAGTGGTAAGATTTATTCTTTTCCCCCTCAAGCGAGTTTTCAAAAGTGATTTTTGTTGAGTAAATTTTTTTGCAATGTTTCGTGCAATAGTCCATCTAGATGGGATTTTAAAAAGTGGTTGCATACGATAACAGAAATTTTTAAAACCGACACCTTGAACAACAGGAAATGACATTTCATCTAATATTACCATCTCAGCTAGGGCATTTCTAGCACTTTATTGTGTAAAAATATAAGATTCAATAACCACATACCCTTTGGGTGAAAAACCTAAAGTAGACTGCCCAGTTTCAACAATGTTAAAAGGATATTTTGGACAACGATTAGCACGTAAAGGGTTCATGTGTTTGTTTAGGTTATTAGTCCCATGGTTATCAGAACTCGCTGCATATCTTTTCTCACAATAATTAAAAACACCATACCTAAGGCCATTTACCCAATTTTTATGAAAATGATCCCAACAATTAGCCGAGGTCACACTTTTTCTTTTTTTACTAGGGGGAACAATGGTATTTTCTTGAGAAAGAGGAGGGGGTTGAGTACCTTCAGTGGGTTGATTAGTATCATCCACATCAATGACAATAGGTTCTATTTCAACCATGTTAAAGAACAATCTGCAATAAAAAGTGTGAAATTAGTTACATCAGAAGGCAAATGAACATAAAAAACAGAAAGAGAAGCATAAGAAATTAAATTACCCATCTGAAACTTAAGAAGGCTTTAGAAAATAAAATGCGTATACCCTGTGAACAAAAACAAAACCAAAAAATTAATTAACAACACAAGAAAACTTATAGAAAATACAAACACTACTATAGATTAGCTTCTTACCTAAATTGATTCGTATCTGTGACAAAAAAAATTGAAACAAATTAATACGGTGAATATAATTAACAGAAAAAGAAATAGATTGAGAAGAGAAATTAGAAATACCTTTGAAATGGTGTGGCTTTGCTCGATCTGAAAAACCCCCAATATATAGGCAACAACCCATGGCTAATCAATTGAGAATAAGGCAACACGTTATTGAAACTTTCAACAACGGCTACATCAGACCTCAAAGAGGAGTTTTTCAGGCCACATTAAATGAAAGCTCTCGAACCCAACAACCAAACGCGGCTTCATTAAATGTTGACCCAGGGTTAGGGTGTAATCGGCAGAGAAGATAAGAAGAATAATAATATAGTACAAGATTATAGGCATATAGCATACAGTAATCGGCAGAGAAGATAGAGATTTGATGGCTTAGGGTTCGCCTTTTTCGTGTTTCAGAAGAAGAGAGACATAAAATAGCGTACGAGAGAAGGTGAGAATGGAAGGAATGAAATGGTTTCTGATTTTTACACGTTATGTATTTATTTATTTATTTTAAGATGAATAGTGTCGGGTTGGACGGGTCCAACCTGAGTGTTAAGAGGCCAAAGAGAGGCCCGGTGGTATTTGGATGGGTCCAATTTTTCAAAAGGTAGGCCCAAGTTAACATTGGCCAATGTTAAAAATATCCATTATCCCCTTTTTTATCCCCATTTTTTATCCCAATTACCCAAACCCAAAGTCATGCTCAGCCCTAACTATGGAAATACGATCACTAACAATTAACCTTTGTTTTTTACAAAAAAAATTATGATATAATGAAAATATCATGTATCGTAGCGAAACCAGTCAATAAATATATTTCATATTGGATATTTTACAGTTAATGTACTATGGTTACTGCATTAATTAATTACTTTCTAAACAAAAATTGATTATTTTGGAACCTCTACCTTAGAACTAAATTGATTATTCTAATAAAAACTAAATGTCCCTATGTCAGCTTTAGAATAAAAAGAACCGATAAATAAACTTTACATGACATACCATTTAAACACGATTTTTTAGATTAATATATTACTTAAACAAATTAGTGTGAGATAATATGAGGATCTAGTTTTTTATTTTTTGCTTTTGGAAGAGAACCTAGTTTGTCTTCTATTTGTTATTTACATGTTTTTAATATTTATTGCTTTAGTAGTTGACTTATAGTTAATTCCCATTTTTCATTAAATTAATAGTCGTTGTTTTGACTTAGATGTAGAACAATGTCCACATATCTTATATTAATTTAATAAAAATTCTACACTTCAATTAAGTCTCATACTTTTTTTAAGATAAAGAGGTGTGGTTATTTTTTTTGTCGGAAAAAGAAGAACATACAACAAAACTAGCTATTCTGCATCATTTTTACAACATATTTTATTTAAAAAGTAAAAATTTCAAATAAAGAAGAATGTTCTCATTTTAAAAAGTCGGTATTTCTTCTCACACACTTCGCCAAAGAGTCAGCGACTCCACTGATACTTCTTCTAATGTGTCGAATTTCTTTTTTGAAAATTTGTCAATCCATTTACGGATTTCGTCCAAGATTGGCTGGATCAACCAGTTTTCTCCTGCCACCTCGTGAACACCTTAAACATCCTCAAGGTTATCAAAATAGAATGAGCAGTTTCTAAGGTTGAGATCAAGCCGATCTCATGACAATCCGGATCGTCCATGCTTATCTTTCCACAATTGAGTTAATTTTGCATATCATCATGTACTCTATCTGGGGAGATACCACCACGCAAATAAAGAAATCACCACCACTCTCATCTTTTGTGCTAGAGGATTATTACTCTACTAAATAGTAGCCATTGCACATGTGGAACAAATTTGAAAGAACTGAGATAACTAGAATTACCCGACCTAAATCTATTGTATACAAATTATTAATAATATGCATAACCAGTGATGGATTTAAGAGAATAATAAAGTGATCCTCTAAAAGGGTGTCTTATGTCGTTTTACTTAAACTAAATAGTGTGCAAACTACAACCCTTTCACTTAACTTAACTTGTTATGCCCCTTAATAATTAGGTGTTGAAAAAAGCGATCAACAAAATACACGTGGGCAAGAAATAAGTATTCTCACATTGAGAAGCGATATTCCTGATAAACAAAACCAAACACTTGTTAGGTCACTTGCATGAAAAAATCGCGATGTAGTGTGTCTGTTTAACTTGTGTGCAAAGCACGTCAAACTCAAATTCGTCTAATCAACATCTTATATTGCTCAATTCATAATTAATTCTTCAAGGCGATCCAACTTATTTCAAATTGATAAAATTGTGAGTTTGATAAAGGTTGAAAGCAAAGGTGTGATACACAAATTACACTCTAACTCAAATATATTTTGAATAAGAAAGTGTGGAATATCTTATAGTGGTAAAATAGGGCTTGGACCAAGAAGCCCTCCAGTGTATGCCATGGCCCTATAAGCACAACTTGATGATTAAAATAGAGCCTCGAGGCCTTACCACGCATCATCCCAAGGGTGACTTTTATCCACGCACATTCACGAGGCTCTCTATTTGTCCTTTTAAACTACTACTTGGGGTTTTCACAAGTCTCGATCAACAACCTTATCGCTTGGGGTCGTGTAAGGGGCCAATAGAGTTGATAATTGTTGGCTTGGAAGACAGGTATTTGAGATTATATGTATCACTCTCCTCATAGAATAAGGAGATACATTCACACAACTAAACAAACACAACTCAAACTTTTTTCTCTATCATACCTACAGCTATACTCACAAATATACATCTAAAGGATCTCTCCCTCATTGGTAAGGTTTCATATATTTGTCTCCCCTGAATAAACCCACATCAAATCGCTACTACGACTTCTCAATAAACATTCCTTGGTTCCTATCCGAAAAAGTATGGGACCCAAGATTTACATTGTAAAAGAAATTTATAGTTTAGTTCCAAGATAGATAAGATTGAGATGTGTTATAGTGATTGGGAGTTGTAACTTGGACATCATGGTAATCACACTTTGCTCGAATTATATGACTCTTCAAAGAAATTTATGACGAGTTGAATATCTTGCACTTTTTTTACTTAAATATTTACAAAGTTGGTCAATTTTATGTTATAGGAGTTGTTGAATAAGGAAATTGAGTCTTGGTGCAATAGTACAATTGTTGTTTTTTGATATCAAAATGGCTCTGACTTTACTCCCACTTTGTGTATGTTCCTATATGTTAGAGTTTATAACCCAATTTATTATAAAGTTTGGCTCATTTAGTTATTAACCCTAGTATCTCTATTTACCTATAAACTATGATGTAAAACTCGGTTTTGGGGCCTAAAAGGTGACTGGGGCCTAGCCCCTAGAAGGGATTACACGAGGCCTAGACGATCGCCTGCGGCCTAGCCCCTAGGAGGAATTACACGGGGTCTAGACGGGATGAAGTGGTTTTGAATATCGGGCATAATATTTTATATATAACACGTTCATCAAATGGGTCTATTAACTAGCTCTGATCTCACGTCCTACGAACCCCTCAAGACTCCTAAGATCAAACTTACTTCTACTGCATTGCTTACTAATCCTTTCTTTACTATTGATATCTGTTTTCATGTTCATATTCAAAGAATACAATACACATAGTTCATAAACAAGTTACTTCTATATCATTAGCTCACTAAAGTTTATGCTTTTAGACCATTATACACATTCTATATCTAATTCTATCTCTTTTTTTTTAAAAATTTTACCTGAAAAGCAATAAAACACATAAAGTAGAGATGAAGGGCAACGAATCCCCACACACCCAACTCAAAAATAAGGCGTGTCCCCACGACTGGAAACAGACTCGATAAAATTAAAAATTAACACATGTTTTGCAAGTAATGAAATGGTAGGGAAGAATGAAGACATACTCTTGAGGCTATTGTCTCGCATAATAAATACCCAAGATAGGGTTCATTGCTTTTATTTGTATGTAAACTTCTCATATCACCAACATTCTTATTCACTTACCTCCTAGTGTGCTTAATCCCAATCTATCATCCAACTCTAGACATCTATTGTTCTTTCCTTCTACAATTTCCTTCTTGAACACTCCCTCATGTGAAGGTGTCCTTCTTGATCTTACCCAATATCTTTATTTGATTCTTCTCCATCTCCCTAACACTAGATAGTGTTCTTGCTTTTTTCATCATCTCTTATTGACCTCAAACTCAAAGTTCCACCACTCTTGGAATTACCCCTTGATTTTGGGTGAGTCGAGAGTTATTTGGGTTAGGAAAGATGTAAGGATGATGTTTCTCTATGTGGGTATGATGAAATCTTACTTGGGTGAGAAAGGGTTAAGCAAATTCGAAAAAAGAATTTTGGAAATTTGAAGTTTGATTCTTGATCTCTAGATGTTTTGGAATGATTTGGGTGGGCAAATTTGAACTTTAGGAGTGTAAGGATGGATTTGGATATGAATTTATGGTGATTTGGTGTTGTATTGATGTGTGGTGAAGGTTTGTTGAGACTTTAATGGAGTTTGGGTGCTTGGAGAAAAAGGAGGCTTAAGGTTTATGAGCTGGTATTGTTCTAACCTATTCTTCTTGAGCTGATCGTTCTTGCACCGGTATGCCGCCCATAGGGCCGGTATACCGCTCACTATTGTTCTTCCCGTGACACAGACAATCGTGAATGAAAACACAGTTGGTAGACTGGCATATGCCACTCGTATTCTTCAACATTCTGACCTCGATCCTTCTTGCACATTGGTATGCTTCCCATGGGGCCGGTATACCGGTCAAAGTCCTCTAACTTCTGACCTTGAATCGTGGTCACTACCGTCATGACCCTTCAGTTTTTTCTTGACATACCTTGTTCTAGGTTAATTTTAGCTCTATTCGTCTGTTACTAGGAAACGTGTTCTAAATGAAAGTTGTGGAACATTTCATAATATTTCCATGGCCTCCTGAACCACTGAATTCTGAGTTCGTATGAAAAAGTTATGGCCCCTCAAAGACAGCTATTTCGGTGTTCGAGAATCTCGGTATCTGTTGCGGACCGGCATGTCGCCCGTATGAGCGGCATATAGCTCGAGTCTCGGCCAAAACTATAATTTTCTCTACCTTCATGACGGTTTTCGAGTGGTATACTACCCGTAGGTCCGGTATATTGTTGGGAACCGGTGGGGACACGAAATTCTTCATAAAACTCACCCCAAACTCATCTTTTGCATTATTTACACATCAAATACACTTCTTCCTTCCTCATTACTGCAATATTTATTAAGAAAAAACTAATCTAAACGAAAACAAAAACATGAAAACTTTAAAAAATTATGGGTTGTCTTCCGGAAAGTACTTTTATTTAACGTCGTTTAAAGTTTGACGTGTTACCTCAATTATCTCTTTATTATATAGCCCCCCAGCAGCGGTTGAGGATATGAAAATCTACTATCCAAATCTTGTGAACTTTCTTAGCTTGGATTTCAATCCGGATTTCCGTAACAACTCTTGTAACGAAAAATGGACACATCCACGAATTCTTGAATCCCCGTGGCCTATTCTCTTGCTTGGGGGCTTCCCAAGTGACTTCATCACCAATCTCAAACTCATTTTCAACTCTCTTCTCCACGGGTTTGTGGTGGACTTTCTTTGTAACCTCCTTGGTCACAACTCAGAGTGTTGGGATATCACATGACTCATTATGCTTCTAATTCAAAAATTGAATGTCTTGTATTTATATTCAGTTCGGAGGGTCACGGTTCCATCATGAACATCAATTATGCTGCATCTTCTCTCCAAGAATGGATGTACAAGTATAAATGTGACGCGTTGATCTACAACATAATCAATATCAACAAAATCAGTAGGTATAGATAATGTAACTGCATGGACGAGCACGTCCTCGATGATTTCCAATGGATTTATCATAGATTTATTTGGGAACTGTTAGGTAACGGCTATTTTCTTGGCATCCCCGATGCCTAACTTCTCAACATATCCTTGGGCATGATATTTCTACCCAAACCTATGTCACACATCGCTTTATTTTTAAAGTTATCACATATATTGATTTGGAGGTAGAAGTCTCTAGGATCTTGAATTTTTTGTGGTAGCTTCCTTGGAAATCTTGTCAAGCATTCTTCAGTAAGATCCACAGTCTCGACCTCTACCTCTGCACGATTAATTTTCTCGGAGGGAACCTCTTAGAAGACTTGTGGTGTTGTAGGTTCTTTCTCACTTATCTCGAGTATTTGAGTGTTGATATCTTCTTGGCTTGACATCTCTACGAATGTCTCGAACTCAGTATCACTACTAGGATATGTAATTCTTAGTAGATATAGTTGTGATACAAGTAGATGCGGACCTCCACTGCACTCATTGCAGCTTCATCTTTGATTCTCAAGTTGTCTAAGTTAAGCTTAATGGGTTCTTATATTGTTGGAACCTCCACTACACTCACCGCAGCTTCATCTTCAACCTCATCCTCATCAACCCAATCTTCGATTGTTACCTCGATTAAGTTCAACTTGATTGGTTCTATCTCATTTGGAATCTCGCTTTCTTGGGTGTTGATCCTTTCTTCCCTCAACGCCTCTACGAACCTCTTGTATTTGAGATAGTCTACCTTCATTGAAAGTGGTGGTGATGATGGATGTGTATGTGGCGGCTCTGCCTTATTTTCTTCTTCTTGCACCTTTCGTGCAATTGTCTCTTCTTTCTCAATCCTTTTTTTTCAACTTCTTTCTAAACCTCTCTAACCAAAGGCTCGAGTTCTTTCTCAGCCTCTTTCTCATAAAGAATCTTTTAAATTCCAATAAAAATAGAATTTAAAATCTAACAAAATCCTACGTAAGGATCTATTAAATTTATATAGAATCATAAAAAATCTTTAAATTCCAACAGAATCAAAACAATCCATCAAATATATGGAGCCTATGGATTATAAAACCTCTAACAAAAGTTTAAAAGAGGAAAATACTTTTTAAGACCTCAAAAAATCCACTTTTATAAATAAAGTCCTAACTAGGAAAAAATACTTTTAAAGCCCATTTCTAACTTTCTAGTTGGCTTTTTTGACCTTTTTACCCTTATTAAACCGTTCTTCCTCGGCGGTACAGACCCATGTCCTTAATGATTTTTTCAAGCTGTGTTTTTATTCTTGTTTAATATGGGCTGTACCCACGGACCTTTTCTTCACACATTTGTTCACCGTGGGTACGAAACCATGTTTTATGGTTTTATATGAAGTCATTTGTTTTGTTAAGTAACATTAAGCACGTAATAGGGCTAGACCCATGAACCAACAATCAACATGGACCAAATTCATAAAAAGATATATGATTTATAACATGATACTAGGCTGGCCCCATTACACAGAACAGCCAAAAAATAAAAAATATTGGGACATTGGGCTGGCCCCATAAGCAGTATAACCTAAACAAAATAAAAATACAACAAAAATTACAAGTTGGGCTGGCCCCATCACAGCAAATCTATAAGTTGGGTTGTGCCCATCAGTAATTGTAACCCTTATTGGGCTGGACCCATTTGCACCGGCGGTGAAGGACGCTGATATGCAGTGTTCAGTTGGTGGTTGATGAGCTGGGAACTTGACCTGCTATGAACACATCTCGGAGCAACGACGAAGCAGAACAGCTTTGGTGGTGAGGGTGGCGCAACTCGTGGTGGAGACAGATCTGACAAAGAAGAAGGAGGTCGAGGTGACAGTGAATGGCGGCGCTGAACTTCGAAGGTCTTGGAGAGGTGGTTCATGGGAGGCGAGAGCGCTGAAGATCTCCTGTTGCAGCCATGACAGTGAGCGACAGTCTTCTGTTGCAGCCATGGCAGTGAGGATGATGGTTAAGGTGGTGGGTCTTCTGCAGCGCAGAGAGAGATACAGCAGCAGCGCTGCTCGATGGGGTTGGTGGGGAGGGCTCTCGTTTCTGCAGATCTGAAGGTGGGGGGTCGTGGTGGTTCATGTGGGAAGGGGATGGTGATGGAGGTTAGTTGTTAGGTGATGGTGGTGTTGGTGGGTGGTGGTGGGGGTCTTCCAGTGACGGTGGGCTGATAAAGGTGGTCTTCCAGTGAAGGAGGAGGTGGGGATGAAGGATTGGGGGTCGGTGGCCATGGTGAGGTTGGTGGTTGGGGTGGCTATGGTGTTATTGGTGGTGGGGGGAGGTGGTTTGGGTATTTACAGAGAGAGAAGAGAGAGAATGGAGGGGTAAGAGAGTGAGAAAATGGAGGGGGTGGATTCGTTTTTTAATAGGGATGGATTTTTGCTTTTTGGTTTTTTCTATGTTAATCAAGGGGTGGGGGGGGTTTTTTGTCATTTTCATTGCATGTAACCAGCTAGTTACAGCTAGTTACAACTGGACTTTAAATTATAAATCCAAATGGCCACAGGCCGTGGAAAATAAAAGACCCAGTTTAAAATCTCCTTGAGATATTGATACGTGACCTATATACAAAAAATCCGAATCTATTTCAAATTTCGATAGGTAACGTTCAAATTTTGTTTCTTCAGTTTTCTGCCATTTTTATTAGTTTAGAACGAAGTTTTTCTGATTTTACAAATTTAAAACAACATCTCAAGCTAGAGAATTGTCCTCTTCTGTTTCTCCTTGTTGATATATCAAAGACTGAAATATAAGAGTAATTCTTTTGAATCTTGACAAAAGCAAAGGAAAATATCAATTAACTTAAAATCAACATGTAATTCATCGAACCGAGTACCAAGAAAAACTCGTACTTATATAGCTCTATCTACATACTGGATCTCCTAATAAGCCTCAAATTGCCACCATTACTCATAAAGCCTTTCCCGAACTTGATCCTCAGAGCCTCTTCCCCATGCAACCATCTAACTCTCTCCCTTCATATGGTGAGGCAATACTTGAGGAAAATTTAGATCCTAGACCTCTACCCTTCTTTGTGAAGGATGAATGGATGATAATATAAAATCAAAAGACCTTTTGACTTAATAGGAAGAGTTCTTTGAAGGCAGGAAAGTCATGCAAATCGGACGTTTAATTCCTGCTAGAGCAAGAAGTGACGAAGGGAGAATCCACATCCCATCTCCACAAATTAAACCCGATGCGACTGCTGGAACCATCAAATCAGCCTTTTTGGCATTGATTTTATGCCACGCGTATACAACTACACTGCCAACACACATATCAATCGCGAAGTAACCCCCGACTAAGAATGGTGCAGCCATAGCCATAGGCAGAGGAGTATACTTCCCAATATTCTTCGGAGTTATGTCTCTGAATAAGTTGGCAAGTACAGCAAAGGCGAAAAACCCATAACAAAGCTCTAAGCAATGATCTGGTATAGCAGAGAAGCCTTGAACCCCCAAAATTGCCATGTTTCTGTATATCAATGCATAAGGTGCTTTGTATTCCCCATTCGGATTCCCTACATCAAAAGCCTTGTAAAATAGAAAGAATGTAAGAGGTGCTGCTATGCAGCCAACTGCAGTTCCGATAGCTTGGCTGATAATCATCGCTCGTGGTGAAGTGAGTGTGATATGTCCGGTTTTGAGATCATGCATCAAGTCAGATGAAACAGAAACAATTGATTTAATTAAACCACACCCGATAAGTCCTGCAGCTACACCATTTTCTTTTCCTGCCATAGAAGCAATCACAAAGAGAGCTACTTTCCCATAATTGTATCCCATATTCATGTCCGTTAGTCCAGTACCATATGCATTTGAGAAGCTCAAAGCAGGTGCGATAATATAGGCAACAAGAACGTAATACCATTTGAGTGAAGGGAACATGATTGGGATTATGATGATGGAAATAAATGAGAACATCATATACCCTACAAATGCTACCCATAATGGGATGCTCTCTCGCATGAATACTTCGTTTTGTTGAAGGTCAACATCAAGGGGCAGGCTCTTGTCATCGGGATCTGTTACAACATAAATAATTTTATTCAACAGATCCTACCAATGCTGAGAAATGAATGTATGCTTGTTCGTTGACTTACATGTTCTTGGATTCTTCTTCTTGTTCATTATGGTATAGATGCTATTACCAGAGATAAATAGTGTCTTCACGAAATGATATAGACCATCCCCAAGGATTAAAGCTATTGAAATAAAAACCTGCAACATTCAAGAGAGAAAAGGTTATAACAATTATATACAATAAACATAGAAGGCTAATGCATCCTCTATATACAATTATACACTCTGGGATTCACTAACCTTGTAACCACTGAGACTATTCATACTTCCGTCTGATAAAGAAGTAGAGTACCAATCGCCCTTGCGAGTCTTTATCAGAGGCCACAAGATACCCCATGAGATAATAGCTCCAAGAAGCAAAGAGAAATTCACTATATGGGAACAAATCATTCCAGCTCCAATATAAGTTGGGCTAAAATCGAAGTAAAATCTGCAAAATTCAAATTTTATAGATCATGGATTATTATTAGTAATAGAAGAGAAACTGCAATATAAAGTGTACCATGTACGCACGTATTTTTCCGGGCTAATAACCCAAATGTGGGGAAGCTTATAAATCCACATTGATCACCACCAGAAAAGAACCATTGGAAGAAACCCCACAGGAAACTAATTGAGAAGAATTTTGTGAATCCACGGACTTGTTTCTTAGCCATCTTGTCTCCTTTAGGTGTATGAAAGCCATTGATGAGAACAGCAGTAGCAGTTCCACTTGGATATGTTAACTTGTAATCTATAATTAAAACCTTTTGGAGAGGAATCAGTGCGAATAACCCCACAAAGGAAGTTAAGAATAGGAAACTCATCATCCAATCAATCTCAGGATTTTTTACGCTCTTGAGTGTATTTCCGGGTGTATCAACTCCTGCAAGTTCATATGTCTTTCTGCCCATACCCAGAAGATAAGATGAAAAACCACCTATAATATTATAATTAATAATGGACGGAAGAATTAACTATGACAACTTAAAAAAGAGTTAACTGACCTCCCATGGACATGGCATAGCAAGCAACAGCAGAAGTTTGAATAATTGTATTTTCCTGTCTAGTGAAAGGAGTGTTGGTATAACCAGCAAACTCAACCAGCTTTGTCCAACCTCGCATAAACACGAAAGCAACTAGAGCAGCTGATACATTAAGATTAGGAACAAGCCCAGTATTCAAATTGATCTTCATTGCTATTACACTGTAAATGATCCCAATAAATATACTCGCAATAACTCCTCGTATTGTGATCTGTTTATTCCATGGAGCTATCCGCATCGAATCTTCAGGTGCCTCTCTCGCCTCTTCTGTTTTGTTCTCTTTTTCCAAATCCTCCTCATCTTCCTGGCCCATCATCCTCTTCATTTTAAAAAGGTAATACTGAAATCTGACTCAGCCAATGTAGCACTTGAATGATCAAATAAGATCAAGATCTAAACGATCCACGAGATTTTCAAGATATGGACATCACCATCCTCGGCGATTTGATTAGGAAAAAGAGCAGAAAAACAACCTTAATTAATGTCTCTCACTGTGATGATCATGCAATGATATGAATATTAAATTCTCCTTATGATCTTTAATCCGAATATCCAAAATGAATAGGAAGACAAAAGCAGTACACGACATGATTACATTTAATCATCCGTAATCAAGAAAATCAATGAGAACCTAAACAATATAATATAATAATTATTGGAAAATAAGATGTGAAAGGATTGATTGTTCTCTGACAAGTTACATCACCCTCCCATGTATGATTTACAGCTTTCGTAATACAAAAGAAACATGAAAATAACAACCTTGTACTTGTACTGTAGATTCATATCCATAATACTGTGAACTCATGTAGTACATGTTGGTAATTGTACTTCTCTATACGTACATTATGCTTTCTTAAGGTTGTTAAACCACGAATGTCGTGTTAAATGTATAAATTTGTAAGGGTATATTGGTCTTTAGCAACAAATATTAGAAATATAAGGGTGTGTGGTTGAAGAATTCTTTAGTAAAAGAAATGAAAGTAGTTTTGGGTAATGCCTAATGGGTATGACTGATCAACAATATATAGATAGGCATGGCGATCAACAAGAATATGTTCGAGGATGGCTGATTAATTGGATAACTCATTTTATATTGTTAGCAAGATCTAGGGTCATCTATGAGAACGTTAGCAAATTCGAGAGCAGATCTCCCGGACGTGTTCCAACACTTAAGTTAGTAAATATTTATGTAAGGGCCCCGCATCCCACCCATTTTTTTTTTTTTCAAAAACTTATATTAAAAGATAAACTAAATTAGATGGATTGTCCAAAGAATCTCAGAAATTAAACATACAAAGAAATAAAAAAAAATAAACAACAAAACAACTAACACAAACAAAAAAAAACAAATAGCAACACCATCTCGTAATAAACCAAACGAAACCACAAACAAAAACTTTCCAAAGAGACCCAAATATATGATCATTGAAAAGATAATTTAAAGCCCCGAAAAGAGGCGGGAAAAATCAACTACCACTTTAGCGTTTATAAGGAGCAAGACAATTAAAATTAATTGATTCTAACAACAATTGCAAAAGTGTCGTGGCCATTGGTAGCCCCAGATAGGTATGTCAATGGTTATGGTTTAAAATCGAACCGATAAAAATCCGAACCGATTATGCAACCATGCATAAAACTGTTAGGTTATGGTTTTGAAAAGTGTAACCGATAGTTAAATCCGTTAGGTTATGGTTTTAGATAAAAATAAAACCGAATAACCGAAAATCCGTTTATTATCATCTCTTATTGTATATTTTATAATAATATAGATAACAAGTATTTCATATCTATAAACTGAAATCTAAATAATAAATTTAACAAAAAAATATGTTATTTAAGCAAGGATCAACATAATATTTTACATATTTTGAAGACTTTTATTGTATTTGTGATCTTATTTTAAAAAATTTCAATATATTTATAGAGTTATAATCTGGTGTTGGTTAAAATCCAAAAAACTGCTTAAAACCCCGAATCCGAATGATTCGGTTATGGTTTTGAAAAGTAGGTCTGATGGTTAAATCCGTTAGAATTTGATATTTGACAAATTAAATGGTTATGTACATGATTTTTGATTTTTTTATAATAATCCGATCAGTTGTCATCCCTAGCCCAGACCAACAAACCTTTCACCAACAAAGGTGAAACAACTGAAAATATTACCAAGAGGGGCCGATAAAACACATAAACACCAACTTACTGCCGCAAGCCACGACCTCCGCCCACCAATAACCAGCCCGGGCCTAAATCAAACAAAAACAAAGTCGTGAAATTGACAAATGAGCGGCAAACACCCGTAATTTCTGACCTGACAATCATAAGAAGTATCCGAAAAACTAGTAATTAGGAGCTTATTAGCGGCCAACAAGAAAGAATAGACTGAAGATTCACACGGGAAGACCACAACCACACTGACAATACAAATCCACCCAACTTTGCTGAAACCACACCTACAATAGCCTCAACTTATTCAAATCAACGGCTGCCCAAAAAACTCAAACCACTCATGAACGGCAAACACAAATGACCAAGATAAACTAGCACCATCAGATTAAAGTAATAAACGCTAAAACAAAAGGTATCGACAATATCTGAGCAAGAAATGCAAGAACTTACCAAATCCCACCCTAGAAAACCAAATAGTCTCGACCGAAAAATAGCCCTCCAGATTGCAGGAAACAAAGTCAAAACAGGTCCAATAAAACTCACCCCAAATACTAACACAAGTGTTGGCTCAGGATGGAAGAAAGCAGCCCAGCAACGCCCGTCAAAGATCCCATCAGAAACCTTATCTGCTATTTGAGATCTAAACCATACCGAACAAAGTAACACCATGGCCAATGACATACGGGAAAAGTAATATAACGGGAAAGACTAATTTCAGGAAGAAATCTAAATTGGAAAAGAAAAAAACTAACAGAGAGGCAAAAAAAACAACACAGGAAAAAAGACAGAACACTAAAAAGAGGAAAGAAGAGACAAAGATGGGGTCGCCGAAAAGGTAGGGAGACGGCGGCGGATCTAGGGATTTTTTTAAATTGGGTGGAGGAAAGAGAGAGAGAGCGACGACACCACCGCAAACACCTTTTATCCCACCCATCCCAACTCAACCCAAATAAGAATATGTAAAATGAAGTTAAAAGAAAATGGTATTAATACTTATAAAGTAAAGATAGTAGGTATCAATTATCTTATCATGATGAAGTAGACTATTATTTATTAAGTGTTACGTATATTAAGCATAGTCATTGAACGTCCTATGCATATATGAAAGTCAATGGAAAGTGGGTATGACTTTTATTGACTATTATAAAACATGTACTTGATTAAGCATTAAGGTAGAATGAACATCGGGTTAGCAGCGGGTTTGGTTAATTGTCAGCGCGAGTTAACACAAGTACGAGTTCATTCCTTAAAGTTCTAACCCTGTTTTTATTTTGCATATCCAACCGGGTTGAAAATACGGGTTAAAATAAGGTTTGACTCAGGTTGTAAAAATATTTAACTTAAAAATTCAACCTAATGAAGGTCAAATATAAAAATACTTAATTCAACCAAGTGGTTGAAAATAGGAAAAATTGAACTTTAGGTCAAAGAATAATTATTTGCTAATAATTCTAAATATTAGCCTAAGGATTTAAAAAAATAACTACTCCTACTCATATCCTCCAAAATATAGGGGCTGAAAATGATGGGAAGTGTCTAAGCACAAGATTGAGGGGGAGGGAATTTGTAATTATAGGAAATTCTATGTAAATGTATTGTGAAATTCCGATGTGGGATAAAAAAAGGTGTAAACTAATAAGACATGTTATTTTGTGCGACAAAATGGGGCAAACACGTGCAACTCTTGCGAGAAATTTGGGCAATGCGTGCAGCTCGTGTGAGAAACTTGGGCAAGATTGTCGAGCTGCAAGAGAAACTTGGTCCAACAGCTCAACTCATGAATTTTAACTCTCCAAATCGAAATGTCTAAAGTAAACTATATCAAAAATTTGTTATCAATTTAGGATCAGGTTGTTTGGGTAAAGTGTATTACTTGGACAAAAATATCAATCCGACCTATGTTTTAACGGGTTAGGTTTCTTTTTTATTGGTCTGGCCCATGAATCTTGTTAAATTTAAAATAGCTATTTTCTGAGTTGGTTTTGTGCCAGGTTTGGATTAAAATTCGGGTTGAGATTATTTTGCTCAACCCTATTCAACATTAGAGGCGATCGTGGAGGATCACATTTGTAAAATAGATGAAATTGACTTGTTAGAGAGAGAGAGGTAATTTTTAGCCCTGAACCTTCTTTAGTAAATGTTATCATATTTATTTGCTAACCAATAAATGTGATGCCATGAATTTTTTAGCGTTTGTGTAAACCAAGCTAGCATAACTTACATTGTATCCTTCCAAACATTATTTGGTTATCAAGATTGTATATGTATCTGCCTTGGACAACTCCTCGTACTTCACAAATCATTCTCGGAGAATTTCTTCTTATAAAATTCTCCCATGACAGCTCAACCCTTCTTATTCATATAGGTGGTCTCTTTCGGGAGCATTATGTGGCACTCTACCTTAAGGATTCTAGAGATACAAGAACCGTTAAAAATTTAACATATCCTTCACTTTTATAGGTACCACTGTCTACTTTATCCTAGGAATAGTTTGGGGAGGTCTTCCCACAGTGCGTCGCACTGAGCTGCATTTTAATGATTTCATTTCCCTTTGAACCTAGATTGTGGGATTTCCACTGTGCTAAGTAGGGTTCGAAATCGTGGAAACTCAGTTTCATAGGCTTAAGAACTATTTTCCACGATTTCATCATTTGGTCAAACATTATCAATTGATATAACATCATTTGAGAGTAGTTGTCTAACGATATTGTGTCTACGACATATGTGTCTATACTTACCATTATATATCTCGTTTAGTGTCCTTCCTTCCAATGGAACTCTGTCTATTGTAGTCTATGCAGATTGATATCATAGGCTTTGACCAATTAGGCATATCCTCAATGATATTCCAAAGCCCCTTGGCTTGTTCGACGGCTTTTTCTAAAGTTATAAACTCATATTCCATGGTGAATCTGAATATACATGTTTTCTTAGTGGGTTTCCAAGACAAAGATGCTTAAAAACTCGTAGTCAAATCCACTTATGTATTTTGAGTTTGTGGAGTCAAATTTCCAGTTTGCAACGACGTATCCTTCTAGTATAGCTGGATCTTCTTTGTATAACAACCCTTTGCTCATATTGTATCCAGTGTTTCTTAGCTGAATTATTTGTAAACCTATTTTTCTTTATTATGGAATGTGCTATATTTTTCCTAATGGAGTTTGTTTGGTACATGATACTCCCAACAATCCGAGAGTACTCCAACTGATTGATCGCATCGATAGTGTTCTTAGCAAGATGTTATTCTACATCAACGTTTATCTTGGTTGTGTTGATTTTACTGAATTTGATCAATACTTTCTCAATTTAGTATACTAAGATAGTTTTATACCTTTAGATGTTTTGAGAATTTTGATGCTTAGAATGACACAACGTCTTACCATAGCAAACCTCAAGCAATGAGGTTAGTTCATAAATGAAAAGTATAAGTTACAGAAAACTAAAGCTAGAATAATGTTTAAAATGCAGAAATAAAATGATTACTCTTTGGGTTGAAAGAATTCGATATGGGATGGAGAAGAATTGTTGGGTTCATAGACAAACCCTCATTTTCTTCTCCTCCTGCTCTTCTGCTTGCTCCCTCCTTCTAAATTATGTTGTACGATGATCGATAATGATATGGGGGTTGATGAATGTCTTATATATCAGCTAAAATGGACTAGGGTTTCCATGGGCTTACTAATTAGGTTAAACTATCCCAAACCCATTCTTACTTAACAAATTTCATGTTCGAGTCACAACATTGATTATTAGCATAACTTTTTCTTCTCAACTCCGAATTGACTTCCGCCACCTCGCACGAGACACTGACTTCAAGCTCCTTCCTAATCAAAAGGAATCAGGTCCATATTTCTGACCAATTAATCGTGATGACTGAAACACTAGGGTGCAAGATTTCTCTGGTAAACGCTCGAACTTCCAGTAGTGGCTCTAAGCTCGATTTCCTGACTTGGGGTTTATCTTGAATCTTTGACTTATTCTCCTCATATTGGACCCTTGTATTAATAATGTACCTAAAATCTACACACTTAACACACAACTAACGCGCAAAGTCTTTATAAACAATAATGTATCCAAAACAAGGAGTGAAAGTGCAATATAGCAAATAATAGGGAAAAATCCCTCACTTAGGCCCAATAAACTCCCAAAATACTGTATCGTGAATGGAATCCTAAAAAGAGATGACATCAATTTACCTCTTTTATTTTATAGAGACATTTACATTCAACTAACTTAGCATTCTTAGGTTTTTCCACTAATACCCAAGTTTTATTCACTAGCAAAAATTTCAATTCCTCATCTATAGCAAGAGTCTAGAATTTAAAGCATCTAAGTAAGAATAAGGTTTAATATCTCTGACCTCAACTTCATTAGTTAAAGTAGTGGTAACAAGATCAGCATAAGAGTATCTATTTGGAGCTTTAGAATGTATTTTTTGTCTATTACTTTCTAGTTGATAGTTTGTAACTTACCTTGTGATGACCCATTCAAGTGAACATTCTCCTCTTCCTCAGGTGGATTAGTGTCTTCAACATATTCATTAACCTGGTTCTAGGGTTGGTTCACTTGAAGGTCTCTAATTGAAGAGTCAATAACTAGCTCACTATTTAGTTGCTCCACCTCAAACTCATATCACATAGTTTCAACTTCAGGCTCATCTTGAGCATCACTACTTTTATATGTTACAGCTTTACATGAAAATGTAAGTTCATCAAATATAACATCTCTACTCACAAAGATTTTAATGCATCTTGCATCTTTATCCAACATTTTATAACCCCTAACACCATGTTGTTGTTTGTATCCGATCATAACATATTTGCTGGACATAGGGTCAATTTTTCCATCTTTAATGTGCGCATAAGCAGCACACCCAAAAACTTTTGAGTGGGACAACTCAGGCTTCTTTCCAGCCCAGACTTACATAGAAGATTTGCAGTCAATTGACATGTTGGGGATTTTATTAATCAAATAGGTAGTAGTATGGAGAGTTTCAAGTAAAAGTCCTCATGTACACCATAAGTATATATAAACTCCCAACCTTTTATAAAAGAGTCATGTTTATTCTCTAAGCAACCCTATTTTGTAGAGGTGTCTTTCTATATGTTCTATGCCTAAGTATACCATGTTATTTACAAAACCAATCAAATTATTGATTTCAAATTCTAGGTCATTATCAGTTCAAAAGACTTTGACTACTTTACCACATTGTTTTCTTCTAAATTTTTTCATTCCTTGATTATTAAGAAGGTCTCCTATTTAGTTATTAACAAGAAAGACCATAAGATTCTACTACAAGAATAGAAAGAAAATACTTATAGTTACCATGAGCATCATACCTTTGAGGCCTTTACAAGTCAACATGCACATATTCAAGACAATCTGAGGCTAAATGAACCCCAGCTTTGATTCTGAGTCTATGTTGTTTAGCTAAAACACAAGTCATACAAAGAGATAAGTCACAAATAGAAGACTTACCAAAACAACCATGTTTTTTTAGCAAAATAAGTCCATATTGTCTCATATTCCCAAGCCTCAAAAACCATTTGAGAGTGGCAATTTGTTTAGAGTCAGCAATGATATTATTTATACAAGATAAGTGACCACCATCAAGAACATAGAGACCAACATCATTAGCGTCAGTAAACAACAACTTAAAGTTTCTACCAATTTACATACTACCATTAGACACCTCAAAAACACAACCAATATATATATATATATATATATATGGTAACTAATTTACCATAATGCATTCTCAATATCACTTTTGTTATACATATACATGTTTGATCATCTTACATATACGTAGATACATTACAAGTTTTAGTTAGATCGTGAAATAACTCAAGTAAGGGACACATATAAAAGGTGCAACCAAAATCAAGTATCTAATCAACGTGACTAGGTTTATTAGTAACATTTAGTACTTCATATACATGATCATCTATCTTAGGCATGAAGATTATATTTGGTTCATTGTCACCAACATTCAATTTATTTTTGAGTTTTACATAATTAATTTTTAAATGATCAATCTTACCACAGTGAAAACATTTTCTAGTCTCATTCTTAGACTTAGTATTTTTTTCTAGTGTCTTTTTATTCTTAGAAGGGACATAGGACAATGTAGTATTTGTTCTTGGTTTTACAAACAAGCTAAAACCAATCTTTTATTTGACTATATTTAATATCCCTACTAATCGTAGTAGTAACTACTTGATCAAATGTAAGTACACTACTAGCATACTGAAATATATCTTTAACAACTTGATATGCTTCAGGGATAGAGTTTAAGATAATCATGCATTTGCTAATATCATCAAAAGCCTGGGGAGTACCATTAAACATAAGGGTCATCTTAAGAAACTTATCAAGATTATCATTTATATATTTACTAGCATCCGTCTTTACAATTAAACAAATATATTCTCAAAAAATCAAAATTAGTTAAAGACTTAGTTAAATATAGAGAATCAAGTTTGCCCTACAACTCAAGAGAAGTGTCAGCACCATCTACCTTCCTAATCACCGAGTCAGATAGATTGAGGAACAAAGTGTATAAGCTTCTTCATTGATTATACCATCTTTATCCAACATATATTTAGGTTCTTGATATCTTTAATTACATCATATTCCACCTTATGGTGTGAGAGTAATACCTTCATATTTTTCTGCCATACACCAAAGTCAATTTTTTCAGCATGGACAGACTTCTCAATACGAGTTGTAGCCATCAGGTTAGTACAATAAAAATATCAAAATATATGACAAGTAATAACTGACAAAAATAACTTCTAAGTAATAATACTTTTAAATCACAAGTTTGAAAACTCTAGCAAAATATTCTGGAAACATGATATATTCCAAGAAATCTTAAAACTCAGTAAACCCTAACTTTGTAGAAAAGAAAAATCACTAGAAAACCAATTGAATCCAAAGGAAAAAAGAAAATCTTTTATAGATTTAAACAGTTCAAACCCTAATGAGTCAAGCCTTTTTAGATCTATATCAAGATTAACAAGCTCATATACCATTGTTGTGAAATTGTTTAGGATTTGAAGAATTTTCAATTAGGTTTTAGAAGATTTAGAACAAAATTAAATTTCAGATATGTAAGAAAACAGACGTAATTTTTTGGGGTTCGACAAAATGTCTACGTCCACATTGATCTCCGGTGAGAGTAGATCTTCCACTATTGAATGCCTCGGTTTATCAGTTACAATCATATCTCGCAATACAAATAGTTAAATAATCCCAGAACCTCAAAGCAAACTGTAAATCACTAACTCTATCCAAACTACGTTAACTAATACTTATAAGAATCAAATGATTCTTATGTGAAGATGAATTACTAATTGTTACACAAAATTAAAAATATTTAAGCCTAACACTATGTGAAACTCTAGTTTCACGTTCATAACTGGAGACAGTATACAAAAGAAAGAGAGAAGACTAGTTCTGAAGAAGAAAGTCGGTATATATATGTCTCTTGAAGGGTTTCAATTTTCCAAGTTGATAGAGACCGACGTTTGTAATAAGACTCCACCTTTTAGATAGAACGTCATCGTATAGAGTCAAGCACACACAAGAACAAGTTAAAAACTCGGTCAAGACAAATAAAGAAGTCCAACACTCAATAGGTCCAACATGATGAAGTCAAACAAGAAAATTATCAGATAAATAAACCAAATTAACAACACTTCATATTATACATGCAAATATCAACAAAGAACCTTTGAGATGTTAAGAGAATCAAGAAGGGCACGTAGATCTGAGACAAGATCCACATAGGTGGTTTCTTTAGTCTGAGATGGAATATAGGATAATCCATAGCCTCATTATTTAGGTGCAAACATCTAAAACCATATTAAGAAACAACTTTCATTTGATACCTCCATGAATACCATATCTGTGCAAAACCATGTAAGAATAATACAACTACTGAAGATGGTGATTTTTTCCAATCTTGGTTACATGAAGCTCTAATTTGTTGACTTGTATGTATTAGTGCTCTATTTATTTCATTTTGAGGAACAAAAATAAGTACCCGAAACAATGAGGAGATAGACATAAATTAGGGTGTGTAGTGTGTAACCTGGATGTGCTCGATTTCTTCAAGGGAATCAATGTTAAGTAACTTGGAGTTGTTCAAATTCATTAACTGCAATTCACACCATTCATTTGCCTTGTTAACCCACTAATTGGAACGATCTTATTAGATTTAGGAGGATATAATTTCTTAAAAATAATTTACAATTTTTATAATAAAGATTATCAAAGATGATGGCATGGTTGGTGATTTGAACTACCTACAATGGCAGGTGGTGTTGCATCGTTGCAGTAGATAGAGGGGTATTGTTTTTCCAAATTAGGGTAAGGGAACGAGTAAGCAGGTGGTGGTGGTGGTGGTGTGTGTGTGTGTTTCTAGAGATGGGAAAAAGGAGGGGTGATGGTGGTGTTATTTCAGTGTGGATAAGGTGGAGTGGTTGCGGTGGTGAAAATGACAGTGGTGACAGTTACGATGATGGAATGTAAAGGGAGGGGGTTGAACATTAATTTAAGAATGATTTTCTTTACTTTTGTTCTGAATTTTTTATCCATTAAATATAGGGTTATATTGAACTGGAGTTGTTTCAAAGAATTTTTTTAGTACGAGATGTTATTTGAAATAAAAAAAATTACTGGTTTTTTTAATAATTGGCTAAAGAATGGATGAATGACTTAACTAACCCATATCCAATAGAATTTTCTCTAACAAGTTAAGTCTATTATTCAATAAATATTTAATTAACAAAATATCAAGATACCCTTGATTTATAAGGACATATTTGGTTGTCAACACCATGTTGTGGGGTAGGTGGTTGGAGTTAACAAAAAAAAATATAACATAGGCGTAATCCTATCAGATATATTTTTTAAAATTATTTTTAATTTTTAATTGGTGTGTAATAATTATTATTTATATATATATGTGTGTGTGTGTGTGTATGTTTATGTGTATGTGTGTTCTTTTAATATAAATTATTAGATAAGAATATATTTGGTATGTTAATAAAAAAAAAAAAATTTTAAACAAAAAAAATCTGTACTTGTAGGATTGGTTTTATAATATTTGGATGTTTTGAGTCATTATATTGTCCAAAAAAATCATTATCTTACTATATATACTACTGTAAAATCTACAATTTTATAGTAGCTAATGTAAATTTTTATTAAGTTGTGAGTTTGGGACAAATTTTATTATTTTTTCCTATCAAATAAAAATGAGGTGTTATATTAAAGAATATTTTAAGATATATTATTTACCATACAAGTAGAAAGAATACAAATAATTAAAAAAATATCAATGGGTGATCCTCTAACCTTCATTTACATTAACACTTTCAACTCAAACTTTCTATTTATGTTACTGGCTTCACTTCTTAATTATATTTCACACATAATTAAACAAAATATCTTACAACTCTTGCAAATTCTTACTGTGTTCTTTTATAAATTGATTATACTAATATAGGGAGCCAAATTCAAATTTTCGTCTACGGCCTTCAAATTCAAGGACCTAATTCAAAGTTTTATTCATAATCAACTCACTTCTTGAAATACCCTTCAATAAAAAAGGTAGATGAGTTGGATGGTCAAGCATCAGGTTCTCCAAGACAACTGGATAAGCTTTCAAAGAATTAGTTTATCGTACAATAACTAGGAAAATTCATTTCATATTTAATAGGAGCGGGCAAAAACCATTTTGTGCTCCATAATCGATTCGTATAGGTGATCCAACAGTGGATCCAACCGTTGCCCCGCACGGTAGTCATGTGGACGCTCCAAGAGGGGTTGTAGATGTGCCTTCGAGCCATCTAACACTTTTAGTAATGGAGGATCCTTACTTTATATTTGGCACTCTGACACGTTCCTCAAGCATAAATTTTTCATGTGAACCCACTTATTCCATAGTGACTCTTGTGTTCACAAATTCACCAAAATAATTGTGTAAACAAAGACGGTTTATATGCTACTGATTGCATAGGATCAAGGCCTCCTTCTATCATGGTAAAAAAACCATCATATGCCACTTTTATGGATTTCGCTTTTCAAAAAAGATTATGACAAATTTTAATTATACGGTCACGTGCCTCTACTGAAACTAGAAAAGTGGATAACCAAAGGCGTTCAACCCCTTGGAGCACCAATCAAATTAACTCCAATCTCCCTGCATAAGAAGGTGTTGAACCCTTCCAGGAATTGATATAAGCAACTAACCTTTTTTTTAAATGAGCATAATCCTAAACTAGTAATTTGGATATTAAGAGGGGAATATTAAGATAGCAGAACAACACATTACCTCTGTGCATGCATGTCGAACTATTAATTTTCTCCGATTCTTTATCTTTAATCTCTACATAATAAATCATTAGCTTGAGTAAGTTAAGTTAGATACCCGATCTTCGTGCAAAGTTTTTCATGCATCATATCAAGATAACCACCCAAGTGTGATCACCATTTGCAAGAAGTATAAGGTTAGCCACAAATGTCAAGTGAGTAGTTTTTAGTATATCGCATTTCTAATGGTATTTGAAGACAAAATTCTCTGTTGTCTTTTGTATAAATGGTTGGTCCTAATATTGGTCCATCCAATATTGACCAATATTGGATTGAAGAATTTTCCATATAGTACATGTGAAAGAAAAAAAAGTAATAATTTTTTACTATTGAGCCAAGCCCAATAGTTTAGTTTTACATGTGCAAATATTTCGTATTGTCATTGGGTCTGGCCTAATAGTTAATGTGTAATAAATAACGTAATTTTTTATTTAAAAGACACAACTCCAAATTTTAAAGTCACAATCCTTTCTAATGGATTATTAGCCACCTATTCAATATCTAAAAATAATTGGTCAACTCAAACATTTTATTTATTTATTTTTTAAAGAGTTAAGCATTTTAAAAAATCATAAGAGAGAGAGATTGAAAAAATCAGTTTTATTAAGTTTGTTGAAATTTTAAAAAAATCTGTTTCCGTTTTTTTTTTGAATAGTTTTATTATTGTATGCTGGAGGTTGAAGCCAACAAACGTAAGACACCGGTACGTGTCCTAAATACCTTTAAGATGTTGGATCTTATCTGAGTCTCGACAAGTTTATTTATGTTTTATTTAATTTTTGCATTATTTTTTTACTGGTTTATACAAATAAAATAAAACAATTTAAGGTATTTATGGTTCACGTTGTATAAACAAGAAATGTATTATTTTTGTTTTATAAACTTTACTTTTGCAAAAAATTTGGGTCGATGTATACAGAACAGGAATATTACATTCTATTTCTTTTCTCTTATTTTAATTTCTAGACTTGTGTATACATACTAAAATATCACTCGCTAACTAACGTCAGATTTCTGCTTCATATAGAATATGGAGAAAATACTGAACAAAGTGAAAAGCAACCTGAGACGGGTAACAACTCAAGAACAAAGGTTCGTGTACCCGCACTAGCACCCATTGGACCAACCGATAGGCCAGAAAGTTCAATGGTTCTAACTTTAAGATGTGGCAGCAAAAGATGTTGTTCTACCTGATCCTCTAAGCTTGGAAAAATTTCTGAATGGAGATCCACCAAAAATGGGATCTAATCTAGACAATGAGACATACAAAAAGTAGATACTTGGAAGCATGCTGATTTCTTATGTAAGAATTTCATTCTGAACTGTTTGGAGAATTACTTATATAATGTGTACTGCACCATGTCAACTGCAAGTAACTATGGGATTCTCTTGAGAAGAAATACAAGATTGGAGATATCGACACAAATATACTCATGATTGGTAGGTTCCTTGATTCAAGATGGTGGATTCAAGACCATTAATGTCTCAAGTACAACAACACCAGTTGATTCTTCATGAGTTGAGCGTTGAAGGTATGCATCTGGTAGAGCCTTTCCAAGTTGGTACTCTTGTGGAAAATCTACTGTTGTATAAATATTTCAAGAACTACCTCAAGCACAAACTCAGACAGATAGATCTTGAAGATCTAATTGTAAGGTTAAGAATAGAGGAAGACAAACGAATGGTTGAAAATGCAACTAACCTTTGATCATATGAAGCCAAGGAAAATATTGTGGAATAAGGGAGGACCAACCAAAACAAAAATCGCAAGAGGAAAGGACAGTCAAATAATGAAAAGAATAAGAAGGTGAAATTCAGCAGGGATTGTCACAACTGTGGAAATCATGGACATCGTGAAAAAGACTGTCGAAATAAAAAGGCACAAGGAAACCAATAGAAAGGTAAGAGAGATCAGTCATATGTGACTGATATATCTGAGGGCATTGATGATTTAAACTTGGCGTCAACAGACTCATAAGTTAACCTCGCCAGCAACCCAAGGACATGATTGATAGACACTACAGAAACCTGACATGTGTTCTTAGACAAATTTGAGTTCAAAACCTACAAGAAAATTACAAAAGAAGAAATCTTATGTTTGGGAAATTCTGCCATCTCAAAGGTTCAAACTACTAGAAAGATTGTGCTGGAGATGACCTCTGGGAAAGAGCTAGAATTGAACAATGTCCTCCATGTTCCAGACATTAGCAAGAACTTAGTTTCCGCTTCCTTGCTTAGCAAGGCTGGGTTTAAAATTGTATTTTTAGCTGATAAGGTTGTATTAACTAAGAACGAAACTTATGAAGGAAAAGGGTACCTCTGTGACAATAGATGAATGTAATGACCGTACTACCTATAAAAAATGTAACCGAGAAAGAAATGATAGAAAATTATGATTATGCTTATATGTTTGTTTTACCTAATTTATGACACAATAGATTAGGACGTGTTAATATCGGTTCATTGAATAAGTTAGTAAATGTCAGGTTAATACCTAATGTGAACTTCAATTCTCAAAAGGAATGTTAGGTATGTGCTGAGTCAAAATTAACTAAAACTTCTTTTAAATTTATAGAAAAGACTTTGCTACCTATAGAATTAATTCACAGTGACATATGTGATTTAAAATTTGTGCAAACTAGAAGTGGAAAAAAGTATTTCATAACTTTTATTGATGATTGCATAAGTTATTGTCAAATATACCTGCTTTGAAGTAAAGATGAGGCGTTTGAATCATTTAAGAAATACATAAATGAAGTTGAGAATCAACTAAATAAAAAATTAAGAATCATAGAACGAATAGGGGATGAGAATATGTGTCTCCTTTTGAGGAGTTTTGCATTGAATATGGAATCATCCATCAAACCACAACCCCCTATTCACCTCAGCAATTGATGAACGCAAGAACCGCATGTTGAAGGAAACAATGAATTCCTTGTTGATTACTCAGGGTTACCACAAAACTTGTGGGGGGAGACTTTGCTCACCACAAACCACATCCTTAACAAGTTACCACACAAGAAGGTAAATGAAAATCCTTACGAAATATGGAAAGGAAAACCACCTTCGATTGCATCTTTATTGGATATGCTCACAAAAGTGTTGCATATAAATTCCTGGTACACAAATCTTGTCATGCTAACATTCACGTAAATACGGTGATTGAATCAAGAAATGCACATTTT
Source organism: Nemophila menziesii (assembly GCA_029959085.1). Lineage (NCBI taxonomy): Eukaryota > Viridiplantae > Streptophyta > Magnoliopsida > Boraginales > Hydrophyllaceae > Nemophila > Nemophila menziesii. Next base: position 28,083,242 of record JARWIR010000001.1, on the reverse strand, counting down.
TTAAATGTCTTTTCCGTACAAGACCGCACCAGAATCTGATTCCTTAAAAAGAAGACATGATTCAATTCATGAAGAGAAAGATAAATATTCATTTTCGACCGAAAAGCAAAATCAAGAATCATTCTAAAATAAAGAAGAACCAAGAAGAAGTAAGCGGATAAGAACCTTTGCGTCTTTTGGTCATAACTTTCTATCTTACCTGCTAGATGACGGACCGCAAAGATTCAAGGAGACTATGCAAAACCTGACGCCCCTTAATGGAAATAAGCGGTAAATAGCGACATAGATTCCAATATGCAAAACACACATGGGAAATAGTGGATCTCCCTCTTGGGAATAAACCACTTGGGTGATAATGGATATTCAAGAAGAAACTAAAGACCGATGGGTCTATTGAAAAGTACAAGGCTCGCCTTGTTATAAAAGGTTATAGTCAAAAGGAAGGACTTTACTATTTTGATACCTATTCTCTAGTCATGATAATATCATCCATTCAAATATTAATTGTTAAATCTTCGATATACAAGTTCGAATTTCAAATGGATGTAAAGTAGTTTTCCTAAATGGATAACTAAATGAGGAGATATACATGGAATAACCTGAGGGTTACGTAGTTCTAGGTAAGGAGAAACAAGTATGTAAGCTTGTTAGATCTTATATGATTTAAAGCAGGCACCGAAGCAATGTCATGAAAAAATTGATAGATTCATGATCTCGAATGATTTAAGGATCAATGAATGTGACAAATGTGTTTATGTAAAACGAAATGAGACAGGGTATGTCATTGTATATTTATATGGATAATATGTTAATTATTGGAAGTAACAATGTTGTGATTACATTCACCAAAAGGATGCTTTCAAGTACGTTTGATACAAAAGATCTAGGCCTTGCAGATGTTATTTTGGGTATCAAGATTCTCCGAACATCTGAAGGTATTATACTATCTCAATCATACTATATTGAGAAAGTATTAAACAAATTTAGTAATGTAGACACATATATCGTCAAGACACTTGTTGATGTAACTAGTTGGAGTACTCTCAGGTTATTAGGAGTCTCATGTACCTAACAGTTTGCACTAGGCCAGATATTAAACATGCAGTAAGCAAGCTAAGTAGGTTTACACTTAATACGGGAAGAACCATTGGATTGCTATTGTAAGAGTTCTAAGGTATCTCAGATACACTATGAACGAAGGGTTGTTGTACACAGGATATCCAGTTGTCCTAGAAGAATACAGTGATGCAAACTGGAAATCAGACTCCACAGACTCAAAATCCACAAGTGGATTCGTCTACATGAAAGGAGGAATAGTCGTGTCTTGGAAATCCACTAAGCAAACGTGCATAGCCAGGTCCACTATGGAATATGAGTTTATAGCTTTAGACGAAGCTGATAATGAAGTCGAGTGGTTTCAAAATTTCTTAGAGGGTATTCCTAATTGGCCAAAGCCTGTGTCAGCTATCTACATACAGTGTGATAGTTAGAGTGTCATTAGTAAGGTACTAAATGAGATGTATAACGATAAGTCTAGACACATACGTCGTAGACACAATATCTTTAGAAAACTACTCTCAAACGGAGTTATCACAATTGATTGCGTTCAATAAAAGGATACCATGGCAGATCCACTAACCAAAGGTCTACAAAGAGAAAAAGTGCAAGTGTTGTCAAGGGGAATGGGTCTTAAGCCTACAAAAGAAAAGTTGTCATGATGGGAGCCCTACCTAGCAGAGTGGAGATCCCGCAATCTAGCTTCAAAGGGAAAATTGGATCATGAAATTGCAACTCGGTGCAACGCACTGCGGGGAGAACTCCCTAAACCATTCCTAGGGTAAAATTACACTATCACCTGTAAAAGTGAAGTACATGTTAAACTTTTAATGGTTCTTGTATATTCAATAACATAAGATAGAGTAATGCAGAATACTCTCGACAAGAGGTCACCTATATGAATAACATGAGTGGGGCCACCTTACGAGAATTTTTTTTAGAGGAAAAATTCTCCGACGGTTATTTATGAAATAGTAGGAGTTGTCCAGCATTGTAAATGGATACAACTGTGAGAATCAAATAATGTTTAGACAGATACTCTGTAAGTTCTGACTTGATTTACACAAAAGCTGAACAATTCAAGACATCACGTTCACTAGTTAGCAAGTAAACTCAATAGCCCTTACTAGAGAAGGTTCAAGACTAAAATATACATTGCCCTTCTACGCTTCTCTCTCACTCTCTCTCGTGTTTAGCATTCTCTTGCATATTTTTTCAAGGGGGTTATCAATTTCCATTCATGTAAGGTTTGTTGGTCAAATGATAATTTTACCCAAGTGTTGACTGGGTTGACAATTATTTGATTGATACATTTATCTAATTGGTAAGGCTAACGTAATATATTCACCTGGTTAAACATTATTTGAAATTGAATGAGAAATTGAGTCATTAGATATTGAAGAAAAAATAAAATAAAAGTAATTTATATATATATATATATATATATATAGTAAAGATGAAAGAAAGAAAAAAAGAAAATATTTTTTTACTATTGGGCCAAGCCCAATAGTTGTTTTTTCCATGTATAAATTTTTAGTATTACCATTGGGTCTGGCCTAATAGTTAATATTAGGTCAAGCCCAATAGTTTAAAGTCACAACTCTTTTTAACGGATGCTAGCCACTTATTCATTTTCTATAAATAATTGGCTAACTCAAGTATTAAAAAAAATCATAAGAGAGAGATAGAAAAGAAGCAACCTCATTAAGTTCGTTGAAGTTCTGAAAAATTTGTGTATATGTTTCTTCTAAATAGCTTTGTCGTTACATTTTGAAGATTGAAGCGAACAAACGTAAGACATATGTACGTGGCCTAAATACTTTAAAGATCCAATCCAAGTCTCGACAAATAAAATTATGTATTTGTTTACGTTTTTTTTACTTCTGCATCAATATTTATGTTATTTTACTGGTTTATACAAATAAAACACAACAAATTTACCCTATGAAGTCCTTCTCTGACAAACTTCTATGAGACCAAATTATATCGCATCAATCATTTTATCAAAAAGGATAAAAAAGTAGCATTAACTATCGAGGTTGACCAAAATTGGTTACAGAAACTTACCAGAGTTGACTTCCGGACTTGATTGGTCGGTTTTGGTGGTCGGCAATTTAGTTGTACATGTCCCATATCCGTTTCTTGAACATAGGTAACCTAATACTGATTTACTTGACACTATGCATGGAAAGACGTGCATATTTCTTGTAAAATTAGTTGTGGAGTGTACAAGTTGGCCCAGATCACCTATGTATTAAAAAGATAAATTAAGTAAAACTTAACAAATTTCTCAAACTCTTTGATGACATACAAAAACAAACTTATATCATAATTTATACAGTGTTTGTGATAATAAAATAAAAATTGAAGTAAAATAAACTTATTCTAAATAGAATGAAATATATGAACATTTTGTAACTCATTGCGCAACTGACAATAAAAAATTGCATTTTTTTAAGGGTTAATGCTCAATAAACCCCTGCCACCTTACACCCTTATCCATAAAAGACACTGTCTTTTTTAAAAAACAACTAGTTATAGGAAGCTTTCCACAACTCAAGATCTGAGTTCTGGGAAGCTTCCCATAACTTAAAACTTGAGTTATGGGAAGTTTCGTATAACTCAAACAACTCTTTTTATGGATAAAAGAAAAAATAAAATGTGTGGTGTCTTTTATTGATAAAAAATTAATAGCTGGGATGAGAGAAAATTAATTCTAACTTGAGGTGTTTCTTTGGTATTAATCATTTTTTTAATACATATGAGAACTTTGGACTAAAATTAATTTTGATTTTAATAGGATTCGATCCCAAATTTTTTTTTGTCTCTCAAATTAGTCTATCCACTAGATCAATTATCGATCTTAAAAAAAAATTGCATTTAGCATATCCACGTTACTTTTCTTAATTTTTTTTCTTCTAAAAAGATACTTATTTATAAAAGAAATAAAAATTACTTGAATTACCTTTTCCAAAATATACAAACACGTTGAAACCCAAAATTCCAAATACTAGCTAGCTTTTCTTCTATATCTCATGAGCAGCGATTAAACAAGAAGAAATATAGAAATGGAGTGGTTTTATTACATAGTATTTGGCGGGTTAGGAGGAGTAGTGTTAATGATAGAGGGGAGTAAATCAAACAAAGATCGGATCATTACATCACCACCTTTCAATTCCTTAAAGAACAATTACATTCTTGTATATTCTCTCATGATGGGTACGTACGTATGTTCTTGTATCATTTGTATGCATGCATGCACCCACCTCCACTTATGTACAGCTCATGTCTTGGATCTGATGATCTGATCTGCTTTCTGAGTTTTTAGATCTGCATTTTGTCCTTGGATGATTCAAGTTGTTTGAGATTTTAAATTCTGATATATATATCATTTATATGGATATAGCCGGAGATTGGTTGCAGGGTCCATACGTGTACTACCTTTACACTACATATGGCTATGGAAAGGGGGAAATTGGACAACTCTTCATTGCCGGATTTGGATCTTCCATGGTCTTCGGCACAATTGTTGGTTCTCTAGCCGACAAACAGTAAGTTTTCAATCCTGATTTTTTTAGTAAAAGAGTAAAATATCTCATTCTCAACTGAATTATCTTTAATGTAATGAAATTTAAGGGGAAGGAAGAGAGCATGTGTCACTTATTGTATTACATATATACTCAGTTGCATTACTAAGCATTCTTCACGCTATAAAATTTTAATGTTGGGCCGTATTTTGGGTGGTGTTTCCACTTCTCTTCTGTGCTCATCATTCGAATCATGGCTTGTCGCAGAACACTTCAAGGTAACAGATTTATTCTGTCCATCTGAAACAGAATATATAAACATAAGTCTTGTAAATTTGAAAACTCGTCTCTACAGAGGGGATTTGATCAGCAATGGCTCTCGATAACTTTCTCCAAAGCAATATTTCTAGGAAATGGTCTTTTCGCTATATTTTCTGGATTATTCGGCAATTTTCTGGTTGATACCCTTAGACTCGGACCTGTATCTCCATTTGACGCTTCTGCCTGCATTTTAGCTATTGGAATGGCTGTTATACTTTCCTCATGGACAGAGAATTTCGGGGACCCTTCAGAGAGCAAGGATTTGCTTAGTCAGTTTAACTCTGCTTTATTGGTTATTGCCTCGGACGAGAAAATTGCATTGTTAGGTGCAATTCAATCCCTTTTTGAAGGTTCAATGTATACATTCGTGTTCTTGTGGACCCCGGCACTAAGTCCTAATGATGAAGAAATTCCACATGGTTTCGTATTCGCAATTTTCATGGTAGGATCAATGTTGGGAAGCTCAATTGCATCTCGTCTTTTAGCTCGCAACTCCCCTAAAGTTGAAAACTATATGCAGTTAGTGTTTCTTATTTCTTCTGCTTCACTGCTACTACCCATCATCACAAATGTACTTTCTGAATCCGCTCCGTTATATTCTTCCATCTTTGCTATATCTAACTTGTTTCACCTAACAGTTTTTGGTAGCTCCTTCAGAGGTCAAAGGTGGAGGTATCACATATGCAGGTTGTTTACAACTTCTTGGATTTTGCACTTTTGAGTCTTGTGTCGGCCTTTTTTGGCCGTCCATTATGAAGATGAGATCTATGTACATTCCGGAAGAGGCTAGAAGTACAATCATGAATTTCTTTCGTATACCTTTAAACATATTCGTGTGTGTCGTGCTTTACAATGTAGGTCACCTCAACACTTATTACATTGCAAAGCTTTTAATTATATCGTATTATACTAATAATTCTCTGCTTGTGGTAACTTTGTGAAGGTTAATGCGTTCCCTATCACTATTATGTTTGGCATGTGCTCGATTTTTCTGTTTATGGCATCAATCTTGCAGGCTCGCCTCGCTTTTATATCAGCAGATAAGCCAAGTGAGTTTTTTTCTTTGTATCATAGTTGGTGCTTTGAAACGCTTCTTTTGACTTTTTTATTCGCGTCCCATTTAGTGATTTTCTTTCATTATGTGCAGAGACAGAAGAGAGGCAGTCAATGAAGGACAGAGATGGCGAGGCTCAGCCTCTAAACATTCTTTGACATCTGCAAGTAAAGAAAGCAAATCACGGGTTTAAAATTAGCCTTGCACTGCCCAGCAAGAATGTGAAAAGTGTGAGTCAAAGTTGAAACTGTGCTACAATTTTGGTGCCTCCACTTCTTTTTCTCTTCACATATCATAGTAGATAGGCCTCTCTGCCTCGGATTTATAGTTTAGTGTTGCATTTTTAACTAGTTATCTCTTCTGTAAGATTCTTTATAGTAACTTTTTCTCTTTTCAACTTGCTAAATTGTGCTGAACATCTTCAGATTTGAGAGTTTTCTTTGTATAAATATACTGTGTTTCATTTGCATCTCGAGGTTATTTGACTAAAGAGGTCGAAGTCTAGTTACAAGACGGACGTGGCTAAGAATAGTCGTCCCAAAATGATAGGGAAATTCCTATCCACGTCGTATAGAATAACAAAATCAACGGAAAAAATTAAAAGTACCTGCCTTGACGAGGGCATGTTCTATTCATCCCTCAGGATGTATGAGGGATCTGTCAGCCATTTGTAGGACCATAGAGGTAGGTCTCGCATCTCCTATCTTCAGCTTATCAAAAATTTATTTGGGCATGAGATTGATACTCGCACCCAAATCGCATAAAGCCTTTCCTTGCCACTCATTACCAATAGAATCGGAATCGTAAAACTCCCAGGATCAAGCAACTTAAATGGCAACTTACTCTGACAGATGGCACTACACTCTTCTGGCAATCCAATCATTTTATTATCACAATATGGTCTCTTGTTGGTGAGGGCCCTCTTCAAGAACTTCACATACTTCGGTATATCTTTTATAGCCTCTAATAACGGTTTGTTAATGTTAAGACCTCTCACCCTATTCAAAAATCTCTGATACTCAGTCATATCTCCTTTTTTCTGAACTATTGAGGGAAAAGGTGGAGGAGGACGGGTTTCACAACATCTTTCTTTTTCGGAACTTCTAGGATCTTCTCCACTTCTACCACTTCTACCACTTCAGGTTCATCATCTTTTTCTTCCACATCTTTTACCAGTTTATCTTTGTTGGTAACTTCTATTTCTTTCATAACAAGATTAGGAGGTGGAGGAAGCTTCTTACCACTTCTTAGCGCGATAGCATTACAATCTTGTGTCTGTCTCGGATTTTCAGTGTCACTAGGGAGTTTCCCTTGTGGATGTTGACTTAATTGTTTCGACATCTAAGCTATTTGATAATCTAATAACTTAATTGCAGCTTCAGATGCTTGTGGATTTTAAATAGATTGTGACTGAAGTGCAATTATTTTTTCTACAGTTTGACGAAGATCATTCGTGCCTTCTTGAGGTTGAGTAGGTAAAGCTCTCTGATTCATGGTAATTATCTTGAGGAGGCTGTCTCTGAACATGATTTCTGTAACCTTGTCCTCCTTGGTAATTATATTATGGTCTAGGTTGATAGTTGTTACCTTAGGGACGCGGCTGATAAGCATGTGTAGGATTAGCTTCCCTATTAGGATTCAAATATTGGAAACCCGGATGGTTTCTGTTTGGCTGATACCCTTGACCACCAAAATTGTAATTCCCTCGATTAGAGACAAACATTACAGATTCTGGGTTACTTTGACAATGTTCCCAGTCATGATCTTGAACACCACAATTCAAACACCCATATATCTCTTGAGTAACATTAACACTTTCTCTCTTACCTGAAAACCCCTCTTTAACAGCTAAAGTAAGTTGTTTCAATCATTGCTCCAATGTACTCTTCAATTATTCTCCAAAGAGGAGAAATTTCTCATCAATTCCCATACTACTTTCTTTTCCACCTTGAATAGGTGTTCTTACTGTATTCCAACCCTGCTCATTCTTCATAGTTTGATTCAAAATAATCTTAGCATGTCCTGGAGCTACCTGTAAGAAACCACCTCCACATAATAAATCGAGGTCTTTTCTTGATCCTCCACAAAGGCCATTATAAAATATTTTCAACTGTTGTTGTTTAGTAAGGCCGTGATCAGGAACTCTTCTCAAACATAACTGAAATCTTGTCCAACATCTTCCCAAAGACTCTTCTTGTTCTTGGGCAAATGATGTCGAATCCACCTGTGCATCTAATCGCATGTTACTCAGATAGTAACGATCGAAAAACATTTTTTGTAGTTCATTCCAATTGTTTATTGCTCCTGGTTCTTGTGAATCGTGCCACTCACTAGCTGCGTCTATCACGAAAAATCTGAAATTAGCATAGTACATCTGCTCTTTGGTCACTCCTTGTGTTATATATGAATCGTAGATTTGCATGAACTTCTGTATTGCACGAATAGGATCTTCTCCAGGTACTTCATGAAAGTTTCCAAAATTCTAAAATTGGGATAACATACCAGGGTCGGGTCTATACCGTGCAACATTAATATTAGCAGGACCAATACCAAGGGCGCGATAAGGAACTTGTTCTGGACCATGTATGAACCATGGATCATTATATATTGGGGGTTGAGCTTGTTGCATATGTCGATGATATTGTTGATTGTTGAGAATTGGTAGATTAGGAATAATTGGTGGCACTAGTGGATGGCCATTCGCATCCAACTCAATGCCAGGATATTCAACATTATGAATATTCAAATCCTCCATTTCTCTTTCTTTCTTTGTTTTTTCTCTTGCCTCTTTCTCTCTCTTGTTTTTATCTCGGATTAACCTCTCAGGGTTTGAGTACATACAACAAACCTGTAAAATCTGAGAAAGAACAAAACAAAGAAAAGCGTAAAACTGAAAAATAAAAATAAAAATGCAATTAAACACTAAAGGATTAACACCGGGGTCACACGCTACCGTCCCCGGTAGCGGCGCCAAAACTTGGTGGGTCCTTGTGTGTTATAAAATAATACGTAAAATATTAGGTATCACTCAGGGACGGTTGTCCAAGTAATAAACCGATAAATCAGATTCGTTCGCAGGGACGGATTAGGTACAATTCAGGTGTGGGTCAAATAGTGAAATAATTGCAAGTACGGAAAAGTAAATGATATGAAAGTTTGTTTGGGTTTTTGTTTTAATAACTAAGATGCTAAAATAAATTAATGACTGAATAAATTAAGCTGAAATGAAAATAGCAAATAGAATAGTTGGACGCAAGGAGAGAAGTAGTACTTGAGCCTCGCTAGGGCTTCACCTGAACCTTCTTAATTAATGTTTTCCTGTTAAGGGCTGAATCATTATATTCATGCTAGTCGGGATTCTAAAGTCTCTTAGCCCCCGTCAGGATGGACCTAAAAGCTCTCCTGCGGTATTCTAAACTCCGTCAAGATGATTATAACTACTTTCGGATGATTCAATTACTTACCACATTGCCTATTGGTTAGTCAAGCCTGTCAAGGTCATTGGAGAATACCAATGGCAATTACCTAGTTTTGTATCTAAACCCCCCGTCAAGGTGATCAATACGCCAATATATTGAATAGACTAGATACTAAAACTTATCATTAATTCATGACTCTGAATATAATAAATAAATCATAAAATAAAAGCCAACATAAAATAATAATTCAAATTAATTTACGAAATCCCAAATTAGAAAAACATAAATTAATTAAGTTAGGGTTCTACCCAATTCGCGATTCTCAAGTACAAATGAGTTTAGCTCATAATTGAAATAAAAACTAAAGAAAAAAAGTAAAATAACTCATTGTTTTACAGAAATAAAATAATAAAATAACCTAATTGGGAATTGGGTTTTTGCTGTGAATTGGAGAAGATGAATTCTCCAGCTCTTGGCTTCTTCCTTTTCCTAACTTCTGACTTTCTCTTTGGCGCTTTTGACTTTTCTAAAATTGAGTGGTGTGTAAAAATAAAGTCAAAATGTCTATTTATACTCATAAAATCGGACTTGGGCTTATATTAAGTGAATTAATGAAATATTAAATGGCCCAAGTCCACTATTCAAATCAAAATCCCGTAACTGGTGTACATACTTCACTAAAACGGCTGTAACTTTCTCAAATCAACTATGAATTGACCCGTTCAACTTGCTAAATCTTCGTAACTCGATAAGGAACTAATCTTATTTACAACTCAGAGGCTGAATTCATGTCTAAGTAGCTCGAAATTAGCAATTACCATCAGCCTTCTAGATTTACAGCTTCAACTTGTCAACTCTTTGGGATATTTCTTCTCGCCTTTGACTTCTTTACACGATCTAAGACTTTAATTCTTGATTCCTCTCCTTGCTAGCATCATGGACCTACAAACTTTGCACTAAAACAACCCATTTAACATGAAAAATCTTAATAAATGAAAAATACTAAAATCCAAGGAGATAAAATGAATAATAATGATTAATCACTAAAAGTCTATCAAATTAGTCAAATAATCACCTAAAATGATGTCTCCTAAGGGCATATAATTAGAACAAAAGAGGAGACATCAAATACCAATTAAGAGTAGTAGTAAAAATCTCAACATAATATTCATCAGCCTCAAGAAAGAAAAGACTATCATCTGCAAAAAGGATATGAGTTCACCATGTAGACAATTAAGAAAAGTTTATAGCATAAGATTTACATTTCCACTAAAATACAAAATTTAAAGGCACTAAGTTGTGGACATGAGCATGGGAGATAAGTGGATCACCATCCAAGGTTATCATCGTACCCGTAGGTTTATATAAATGAACTCCTTTAGTTTTCACATTGTAAACTATCCAAAAGTCTACTCGATCTTCTAACCGTAATACCAATACCTCACCATTTTGCGACCAGACAAGAGGATATAGAAAAGTTTCAGAATCCAAACAGTTAATTTTTGAAATAGATAATATATAGGAGAAACATCACTAGTGATTGAATTTCTAGGTAAAGTGCGTTGAAGCAAACATCTTTGACTTTGTAAATCAATGTCATACAACTTTACCCAATTACCCGTTTTTGGATCCTTCAGTAACCAAATCTCCCATAAGTATTTTTCTCTAGATAACATTAACGAAAGAGAACTCCACATTGCTAAAATTTTAAATGTTGTGCCGCGACAATATTTTGGAAAAGGATTTTTCTTAAATTTTTCAATTTCCACTTCCAAACTAAATACTGACTGATCCCAATCAGCCAAATGCACAATTCCTCCTATAGATAATGGGGAATTTTGTATGTATTCCTTACACGTCAAATTACTTGTATCAACACTTCTGCACGCCTTATCAACACCTAAGGTTAATATATCACATCCATATACTCACTAGAGTAATGTACCACTTTGTATACTTTAGACGAATAAGCATATGCAAAACCATAAGCGAAACCAAAATTACGAGTACTTTTCGTAAGGACCAATTGATTTATAAATGGATTTGCAACATAAAGTGTTTGATATACTTCATCGGCTAATAAATCTAGTCTGTTACAACTAGCTACAACAATACCAGGAAATTTAAATTTCAGCTCCTTTGCCTTGACTTCACACTTTGTTGTTTTCACAAATATCCTGGACACTATAGAAGAGCATCTCTGAACTAAGAGACCACTAGTCAATTATTTTAAATGGGAGTAAATAAATAAAGGGCTATGGATCATGTTATACGAATCTTTGCAAATATACCTCATTACGTTGTGAATAATATCAAGAGGAAGGCAGATGAGGATATTAAATATGAATTGATCTGGTATATTAGAAAATATTGTTCCACTATCACAATGATTATCCTTCCGAAACATCTGCAATGTATATAATATAAATTAATTGGCCAAGGGAAACATAATTTTTGAAAAATATAACAAATTTTTTTCTTCTAATATCAAATTATCCAATTATTAAGTCATACTATATCTTAAAGATCCCTTGATGTACCGGGATGAAGACGGGATATTATCCCGGGGAATAAAACCCACTAAATCCGCCCTTGATGATGAATTTTCATGCCCAGGGTTAGAAAATTAATGACATAGTACTATAAACAGTAAAGTAAACAAAATAAATTTAAGCAGTAAATACAAAATTAAAAAGATGAAATTTAATAATTGACTGAATATTCAAGACCTTGATTTAGTGCTCGGTTTCCTCAATGCCAAAAAATTTGGGAGGTGGAAAGATATATTGGATTTGTAACTGTAAAAAGAAGATCCAATAGTCTAAGGCTTTTTTTAGCAGAGTTTGGTCCAAATATCTATAGTATGCATGGGCGGATATGTCGTGAGCTAGGGTGCGTCTGCCCCAATACGTTAACAAGAATAGTCTTATCGATATTCCTGTAAAATGATGTTCTTGTACATGGTCAAATAAAAGAACTAGGGAAGAGAACATCAAAGAATAATTAGATGGAGCTTTGGCTTCAAATATGTGATGTAATCTCAGCATGGCAAGACAAAACAAAGAGGTGATGGTGTTGAAATTTTTAATCTCCGTTGGCTTCTAAACGATGTCAGACTGGAATGCACAGTTTTAGCTAAATGTGTCGGACAAAACATCGATGTCTCAGAATGGCAAGACATGTTACTTATTGAATCATTTTCTTTTATGTCTAAATTATGTTAATAAAAAGGTGTTGGTTTTTAGATTTTTACTCTCAGTTGACTTCTTAACGATTGAATACTCGAATATATGGTTTCATTACTTTGATACTTACTAGAAATAAGAGATTAATCCTCTATTTTGTTGGATTTTATGCAATGTTGTTGTTAACAATCTGTTTATTTATCTGTTTTTTGTAACTCTGTTATTTATCCTTCCGTGTAATACTTAATGTTATGAATAAATTATTTTTCCAACAGAAAAGAAAGGTGTTGGTTAGACTTATATATCTTGTTATTTACTTTGACAAAAAAGTCTTCTTAAAGTGTATTAATATCTTAATATTTATTAAAAAAGATTGAATTTTTAAAAATATTCTTAAAAAATCTTAATATATTAAACAAAAAAAACTTTTTGAAAATAAAGTTTTTATTTTAAATGTTTTTTTCCTTAAATGTGACAGGCTTAAAAATATTTTATGAACATTAAATATTTGTGTATAATGTGTCCCTAATTTGTTTTTTAATTAACTAACGGGAAAAATGACAAAAAAAATATAGTAGGAAAACTAAGTGGGTTACACGCTAGTTATCATTCTAGAGTATGCTATAGATTAGGACAGATTTAAGATTTGCGTGTTTGAAACTATTTATTTTGAAATAACTTTTTTTGAATAAAAGAACTATATATAAAAAAAAATTAAGTACATACAAGTTATTTTGTACTCCGAATCATTTTGATTCCAATAAGATTCGTATAAAAAATATATTTAAATCTAAAATCATAGCTTTTTATAAAAAGTACAGCTAATATTTGAAAAAAAAGGTACAACTAACACTTTTCGAGAAAATATTTTTAAAATTTTAAAATCTAAAATCGCTTTAAATATTTATAAAAAAACACTTTTTAATTGCTAATATTAAAAATGTAACTCAATTGCTATATTAATACAGTCGTCTAAAAAGAAAAAAAAAGTAACATTAATTTTTATTTTTTTTGACAATAAAAAAAAGTAACATTAATACCATTTAAGATTATATATTGAAAGTCTCTAATTTTTAATCATAAAAATCAAAATGAAGTAAGGTAGAAAACAAAAATAAAATAAAATTGAAGTAAGGTGTTGGCCGTAAATGATGTATGGCAAAAATGACGTGTGACTACACGATAAATTATCTTTTTAACATTTATTATCCATTTTACACACGGGCTCTTTATTTTAAACGCCCTAAAGGCCTTACAGTTTATAAAAAACGCCCAAAGGTAACTAAACCCATTACAATCCAACTAATAGTCCAAATATACCTAAAAAGCCCTCCCCCTTCTATCCATATACAAAAACTAAAAAACCAAAATCCATTACCCTATTAACCAATCCCCCACCCCCTTCAGAACGCATTTTCCCCCCACCCCCATTACTCACTCTCTCTGCACTCCCTCTCTCCTCCATCGTTCTCTCTCCTCTCGAACCACCGCCCCCCACCAACAACACCATGGCCACCACTGACCATCACTCACCACCACCACCTTCTTCTACACCGTCACCACCGTCCCTCACCCAGATCTGCTCTCTCTCTCTCTGCTGCCACCGTCCAGCCCCATCTCACTGCCGATAACCACCAACATCACTGCCGAGATGCTGTTCCACCAAACCCATCGAGAACCGCCGCCGTGAAGGTCAACCACCACCCCATCGAGCACCTCTGCAGATCTGCTGCTCAGCAACACCATCGGCGCACAGCAACAAACCCACCGTCACTGGAAGACCCCCACCACCACCCACCAACTGACCTCCATCCCCTTCCCACCTGAACCACCACGATCCCCCACCTTCAGATCTGTACCACCGAGGATCTGTACCACCGAGGGTCTGTACCACCGAGGGTCATCGCCGCCTCTGGTGATATCTCCCCTTCAGATCTGTGAGCTCTTGGGCAGTTTGTGTTCGAGTAAATCCACCTCTGGTGATATCTCCCCTTCAGATCTGTGAGCTCGAAGCACTGAGAATGGTATAGCCCTATTGGGCAGTTTGTGTTCGTGTAAATCCACCACCACCCACCGCCGCCTTCGCTGATGCAGCCCCACCACCGCGTCTTGGATTACAACAGATCGAGTCTCTTTTTTTATTCTTTTTTTCTTTTCGTTCTATATGGGGCCAGGCCCAACTGTTGTAATGTTAGGTGAAATTAGCTGACGGGGCCAGCCCAGTGTAGAGGTTGGTTGTGATGGGGCTGGCCCGTTGTAGGGTTTTTAATTTTTTTTTTTTGCAACAGTTATTGCACAGCCCATTGAGGTATTGTGTATTTTTTTGTTCTAAAATGGTTAAATCCCACCTAATTTAAAAAGCATTTGTTCATTGAATATAGTGTATTGTATTTTTTGTTTTGTTCATTAAGGGTACGGCCTTCTATTGGTTTTGTTCATTATGGGTACGGCCTTCTTACGTTTTTGTTCGTTATGGGGCCCTTTGCGGTTTTTGTTCATTATGGACTGTAAAAAAAGGTCATGGGTACAGCCCAAGAACAAAAAAATTGTAATATCTAAGTTTGAAGCCCAACAACCAGAAAAAGGGTCCGTACCCATTACGATTTTAATTATGAATATAGACGTGGATCCGTACCTACGGGTCTGTACCACCGAAGAAGAAAATATTGTTCAACTGACTAGGGGTAAAATCGTCATCCAACCAAACCAGAAAATTGGTTTTTGGCTTTTATTAGAACTATTTTTTGGTTAGGGCTTAAAACATAAAAATGGCCAAATTGTGGTCTTAATAAGTATTTTCCTCTTTTACACACACCACCTTTTGATACATTAATAGAAAAATTTCTATTTGCTACGTTAATTACCTCATGCTTTTTATTGCAGTAGCCAGCACGGAGCTACATTGATTACATTTACTCACTTACATACCCAAAAAGGCAAAAACATTCTGGAATTTTCAAATAACATTTCAACAACGTTTATCTTAGTTCACTGAATTAGAAAAAACTCTTCGTATTCTTCACCATTCCCAAAGCATTTCCGACCCTTCTCTTCGATCTACTGCTAGGTACAATCATATACCTAGTCTTTTCTACCGTCGCGCCAAGTTAATTCAAGTAGTTTTCCTTTTTCCTTTTTTTTTTTGTACGATTTCGATTGTTTTAATGAATAATCTGGTATTTTTTTTTTTTACTTTACCTGCATTGTTTGGTGTAAGTGGACTTAATTCTTTAGAGGTCAAAATTTTGAATAAGATTTTTTACTAATGAAATTACAAAAAAAAAAAATGTTTCTATAAAAAGTAAAATTTGATTATAGGTGTATATGTGTAGATTTAACGTGTTTGTAGTCGAGCTATATAATCTAAACTGTATATATATTTTTCTTGATTTTTTAGATTTAAATATAAATTAATTGTTATAAATAGATATTTTTGATCGTATATATGAATATGTGTATGTATATGTGCAAAATACGAGGGTTTGGGGTTTTAGAAGGTAATCGATAGTCTAATAGATAAATAATAATAGTAATTCAATGTTGTGATTGCTTGATTGAGTAAGTTTGAAATTATAAAGGGGGTAATTGTGTCATTAGTTGTCTAGATGCTTCAATGGCTGTACTGCTTAGTTGTTTAATTAAGTTAAAGATTCGATTGGTGTTGATAAATTATAGCTTTTTGTTTGCTCTGCCAATTCTTGGGCTACTCTTGGGCTAAGGGCTAATTGCTTTTATCTACTCAGATTTGATGTATTTTTGTTTTTCACAACAGAATGGGAAAAAGTAGGAGTATTACAATACCACAGATTTATAAAGATAAAGGTCAAGCTATGAGGAGTGTGAATTATGGTATGACAGCTAGAAATTTGAGGAACAGTGATTTGGGAGGAGTTATATTTGGATGCAAATACACTACTATTGAGGAATGCTTAGAGAAGCAGTTGTTTGGTAAGCACTTCTTATTGTTTTTACACTTGTATTAAAAATTTGAATTACTTTTAATTAATTAACAGGTTTACCAAAAGCACATATTTCTTATGTGAATAATATCAAACCTGGATTACCTTTATTCCTTTTCAACTATGACGAACGAAAGCTTCACGGAGTATTTGAAGCTGTTAGTCGAGGTCAATTGAATATCGACCCATATGCTTGGACTCAAGATACTGCCAATACTACTTCATTTTCAGCACAGGTAATAAATAATATAATATATATTTGGTTTACTCAATCTACTATATAGTTAATATGTGTGTTATTTCTTTGAAGGTTCGTATGAAAGTGCGTAGACAGTGTAAGCCCTTGGTTGAAGAACAGTTTAGGTCGATTATAGCAGACAATTATTATGAACCGAAGCTATTCTGGTTTGAGTTAGATGTAACTCAAACCAGGAAGTTGATTGAGTTATTTGAAAGCACTTCAGCACCTGTACTTCCTCGGAATAACTTGTCTGTTAAAAGAGAAGAGATACCTGACCGTGTTGATTCTAACACTGCTCAAAAATCTTGGGTCTCATTAGTGAAAGGTTCTTCAAGTTTGGAGATTCAAGATTCAAATCCTTCTCAAGTTGTTGAATCATGGGAAGATCATTGGGATTTAGATGAACTCAAAGAAGAAGTAAAAGATGATGAACTTGTTAACTCATGGGAAGATCATTGGGATTTAGGTGAACCCAAAGAAGAAGTAAAAGATGATGAAGTTGTTAACTCATGGGAAGATCACTGGGAATCAGGAGAACAACAAAAAGTAGACGAACCTGAACAAGTTACGGAAACACCCTCTCTGGAATCTTCAAAGGAAATTCAATCGTTTGATATATCTCAAGCAACTGCTACGGATAGTGAATCGTATGATCTTCAAACTGTAATGGAAAAGGTAATAATTAATATAAATGACTTGTTATTTTATGGAGTTTAAGCTCCGTTGGATTTTAATTTAAACCACTAATATTATTCTTATAGTTAATGGAACAAGTTGAAGGCTTGGAGCAGAAGATGGTACTTATTCTATCTAATTAACTTTTCTCTCTTTCTTCAACTTATTAAATATCTTTGTTTGTATGTGGTATTGAATTATTGTTTTGGATATGTAGAGTGATTTAAAATTAGAGATCCAAGAACTGAAAAAGAAAACAAGTGTTTTGGTGTGTGGACAAGCTTCTTATTCTTCTTTAATGGATAAGTCTATAATGATAATAGGAGGAAATAATGGTTCTGAATGGATGACCAATGTGGATTCGTATTCCCTTTCACGTGACTTAATGAAACCACTTAGCCCATTAACTTTTGTGCGCTCCAATCCCTCGGTCACTAAAATAAACGGTCAAATTTTGATTCTTGGTGGTACACATGGTAACGAATGGTTTGACACAGGTATGTGTATACGTGTATAAGTATAAGTTAAAAAATGTTTATTCTTTTTCTTTCTATCTTTATAATATTCTTTTTATTTGTAGTTGAATTATATAATCCCACAAAGAATCAATGGTCTACTCTGCCTTCACTGAATACAAAGAAATCAAATTTGGTAGCAGCAAATTTGTTCGGGAATATATTTGCAATTGGTGGACGAGATGGAGTCCAAGAGTTCTCTGAGGTTGAAATGTTTGATGTTAACTACGGGAAGTGGATTTTTGTTCAGCCAATGAACCAAAAGGTATGTATGTATGTATGTATGTATGTATGTATGTGTTGTGTGTATCTTAAACAAAATGTACACTTTTATTCTCAAGTATAATTAATTATTAATTTATTTTTTCCAGAGATCTGCTCCAGCAGCAGCCGAGATTGATGGAATACTTTACGTATCTGGTGGTTATGATGGAAAGGCTTATTCGAGGTAAGATAGGTTTATTTTTCATTTCCTTTATAGAGTCTTAATTATTGTGGTTTGTTTGTGTTTCAGTACGGTGGAAAGATATGATCATAGAGAAGGCATGTGGACGAGGATTGGGACAATGAATATCAGAAGGGGATGTCATAGCATGGTGACTATGAAAGGGAAATTGTAAGTAATTTGATTTAATTTAATATAATTTTATTAGGATATTAATTATTGTCATGAATATGTTTTTTTGTTGTAGATTTAGTTTGGGTGGATATGATGGATCTAGAATGGGGTCAAGCGTTGAAGTTTATGAACCTCGTGTTGGTTTATGGATGATGGGTGAGGCGATGAATTATCCGCGAGGACATCCTGGTGCCATTGTGATAAATGACCGAATTTATGTCTTGGGTGGGGAGATGGATAAAACACACATTTTAAATACGGTATGTAACATACTAGTATATCTATATCTATCTCTCTCTCTATATATATGTATAAATACATAATGTACTGAATGAATGAATCTGTTACAGACTGAATGTTACGATGAGGCACGTGGTTGGGAGATCACAAACCTCAAAGGCGTTGGCAAAAGATGTAGTTTCTCTGCAGTGATAATGGAAAATGAATGGTGATTTCACCATATTTTGGAGGGATGATTTTCTTTTCATGTTTTTAACGATCATATTCCTCCAATTTTTCAACATATATCTTTTGGACAACTGCTTGGGTAAAAAAAATACATATATTTTACCAGTTGTTTGTTTTTCTGATAAACTTTTACAAAAATGGAACAAACTAGAACAACAAGAGGTATATCCTATATGTTTCAAGTAGGCATTTTATTATTAATGTAAAATAATTAAAAATGGTATACTTTATGTTGCTACTTATATTATTCCCCAGTTGTTTTTAGTTTTCTTGCTAATTCAAAAGATTGTCCAGAGGAAAAATAACTACATTAAGAGGAGTCTAGTAGTGATTGCTCTCAAGCTATACAACGCTTGGAGAAGATGTAGTCAATGAAAATAAGCAATAGATATCAAAGTAGCACAACGCTGGAGAAGATGTAGTCAATGAAAATAAGCAATAGATAATATATAATGATCTGGTCAACTTTTCCAGCAAGATAAATAATGTACATGATACCTGGATTGAATGGGTGTTCCAATTGAGGACAAATACTCCAAAGATCAGGAAGAAAAATTGCAAGAAAGGATTTTGTAGAAAAATTCTTGCCAATTAGTTCTCGTTGAAACTCAAGTAAATACGACTCATAAGAACTACCCCATCTAATAATTCATTTGATCAAGCTTGAGATAATAGTAAGAACCCATCAAAAGAAATACGAATCCTTTATCAACGATCTATAATTTCTCCACATCAAAAACAAATAAGTTAAATAGACAATAACAAATTCTTTTAGAAGGTTATGAGCTGTTCCTCATGTCCAAATAAACAGGTCCGGAAAGAATGATATTTCCCTTCACAGGTAAAACATTGGCCAAGATGAAGTGATAGACTATAGTTGTCACATTCACCAAAACATTATAGTGGGTGATTGTGAAGCACCCCTCCAGCACGAAATTAAATTAGTCAATATTCTCTACAATTATTAAATAGTCATTCACATAAACCCAAATTACAACCCTTCTGTTTCTAGTCTAAATGAAGTAGAATAATCCCAACCCAAAAAATCTTTTTTCCTTGGAGATAATAAATATCATTGTAATAAATAATTTCATAGGTACTACTCCGATAAATCAAATAATACATTTATTTATATACAGTAGTGAGTAGTGTTACATAACGAAGAAGAGTATGATCAAATGACAATGAAAAAATAAATTCAATGAATATGAATTTATACACAAATCAATATCCAAGGATATTAACTAAAAATCTTGGGTATTTTATAATTAACGTGACACGAAGTAATCGCAAAGGTACCAGAAGATGTCTCATTTGTCGGAACCTTGAGGCCACAGTCAACCTCTGGTTTATACCTTGTTTTGATCAGACCTTTGATCCTTATACGAAGATAAATTTTCACATCAATATTGAATCTCCCAGCATTTTTATCTTGATTATACTCAAACATATCACCATCTTGAAGCAACCCAATCTGTTGACCCTTGAACAAAATTTCATCAAGCGTAGTAGTGTTCTTGTGACCTTGATAAAATGGACTTACGTTATTAGCAGCAAATCTTTTGCCTCTGTAAGAACATATCACATCAATATCATCGTAGTATACACCACTGTGTTTGTTAGGGTTTCTAATGGTCATGTTGAGGGCCAAGTTGTAATAAAGTGTGTTGTTGTTGGTGAAGAAGTTGAACTCGGTAAGTGAAGCATTGTTGACATAGATTTGACTTTATTATGCTTGAAAACAAAACCTAAGATGATAATAACAACAAAAGCTGCGAATATGGAGAAAAAGCAACATAAGAATAGGTTGCAAGAACTGCTGCGATTATAAGGCATGGTTGGTTTGGATGTTTAAAATATATTTCTGATGGTCGATGGATGGATTTATAAGGCTATTGACGCGTGTTTATGTAATATTTAATTAGATAATAATCAAAGAACAAGAGGTTTTAATAGGAATACCTCTTGAAGAGCAGCGGAATTGAATCGATTCAGAATTTGGTGATTGTGCGGCCGTGGATCTTCTTACTAGAAGAGACCTCTATATCCACAACCTAAGAGCCTTATGATTTTTGATTTGTGTGTATTTAGTGAATTGCAGAGAGAAGAAAAATAGAAGAGAAGCGTCCGAATGAAATAGATTCATTAGTTTTTCTTCTGATATAACTTTGTCTCTTAAATAGTGGGTAAGTAGGAAGTGTTGTCAAATATACACGTATCTGATTTTATAACTTCCACAGTTATTAATTTTGAATTTTAAAATTAATAACCTTATTTTTAGTAACTTACTTTTGGCGGACTAAAAATATAATAAATAAATAAAACATAATTATTTATTCATGTATTTTTCTTACATTCTTCCACTCGCCGATAGTTAAGTTACATCAATTTTATGGTACCAACGCCCCACTATCTTCTCATATACACACTTGCATCAAAGTATCATCATACTTGGCAAATAGGCCGTGCGACCGGCAAGCATACGAGCATACGTTACTAATAACCTGTTAGGGTACATAGTTGCTCAAATAATTCTTATTCGTTACGTATCCTGCAGTACCCCAGACTAATAATTTGTTGTATCATATTTCAGTAACTCTGACCTTTAAATTTATATCACATCGTTTATGTGATCAAAAGAGTTCACTGACATAGTTTCATGTGTCTCACTACCATGTTATAGTCCAAATTGACTTACATGATCGGTATACCTGCAAGCACACACTTTGATACACAATTTTAGTCTTCCCTTTACACTTAGATCCTTTTACGTTGATTAGGTTGCTTTCCCAAACACACCCCATTAGACCGAATCATTCATGATCTTTGGTAATATGTTCAAAGTAGCATACACCTAATCAAAATATCAAGATATAGTCAAAAGTAATAAGGGCGCAATTAAAGGCATCACACAGTGAGGAGACAGGGATCGACTCTTCACTTCCTTCTGGTCGAAAGCACACGTGGTATGACACACGTGCTATGGTATTATTCATATAGCTCCAATTGTATGTCGCAATTTTATAAATACCATACAGATATATAATTAGACAAGCCTCGTTGCCTAAGATGAGTTCTTCGATCGATCAACCCTTCTATGAAATCAATCAAGCAACTCATATCTGGCTATTATAGACTAAGTAGACAGTGGGATTCTACTTCGATCATAATATACGCTTAACATGTATCATCCATGTTTATGATCTCATCTTAACACTTTGTTAAGGCGACTATCTTAACTCAAGTTCTCTCAAGGGTTCTTCACTACTATGAGTTAGTCTCATCTTTGCGCACTTCTTGTGCCAGAGGCGATTGCCCGTGTGATAGGGTCAATCTCAGTCTATATGACACACATCCTTCCAAAAACACACGCATTATAATATATATCAAACATGATATTATTAAAAGAAACAGTTAAATAAACATACTAATGAAAATATATACATGAATGCACATAAACTTGCAATATTCATACATTATATCTTGCTTAATCATGTAGATCTAACAAATCAATAAATATATCCCTTGGGTTATCCTTTATGAATGATCAGCAAGCGTATTGCGTGTGTGTATGTATTGCAAACCAACTGGTTTTTTGCAATAATATCTCTAACAAAAGTTATACTTTATATCAATGTGTTTGGTCTTACTGTGATACTTAGGAGCTTTCACACAAGCCTTTTCAGCTTGAGTATCACAATGTATAGTAACAGGACTCCCACTATTGCTTGAGAATCCTAAATGTTCAACGAACCTTTTTAACCAAACAGCTTCTTGAACCGCAACTGAGCATGTTACAAACTCAGTCTATTGTGGACAAAATCACACAGGTTTGTTTCTTGCTACTTCAAGAAATTGCGCAATTGTTTAACAAGAATACATGACCTGAGGTAGATATGCACACATATATATCACTAGCCCAAATGGCATAATATATCCTTCTATATGTAATCTACTTCCTCGAAAGCATAAGGCATGATCAATAATGCCTTTTAGATATCTCAATATCCTTTTCTCAGCTTTCAAATTCTCTTGTCCCGGGTTCGACTGAAAAATGACTAACTAAACCTACCCCATAACATATGCCTGGCCTATTTCATATCATAACATATATAAAAACTATCTATGGCACTATATACACTTTCTATTTCTCTTATGGAGTACTAGGACACATGTCGAGAGTTAAGCTTCTTTCCTTTTCTACAAGATTGTCAAAGGCATTGCATGTGGTCATACTAAAGCATATGAGTATATTCATGATGCAAGGTTCTTGAGATAAAGATAATAGTCTTCTAGACCTATCTTTGTGAATCTTAACACCAAGAATATAATTTTCTTCTTCCATATCTTTCATATCAAATTGAGAAGCTAGACACTCCTTATTAGCTTGAATAAACTCTTTATCATTCCCAGCTAATAGGATGTCATCCACAAACGGAGATAAAATTACAAAAAATTTATTGGAATGTTTAATAGTGGTCTTCACTTATCATCTCAAATCCATTTGATGAAATGACTTCATGAAATCTCAAATTCCACTGTCTCGAGTCTTGCTTAAGACCATATATTGATTTTAACAATCTACATACTTTATTCTCTTGATCTTATGCAATAAAACTCAAGGGTTGTTCCCTGAAATTAATCTCGTCTAAATCTCCATTTAGAAATGCAGTTTTGACATCCATTTTGGTCTTCCATTGCTTTTCTCCATTCATTCTTAGCAGGACATGAAAGTGCTTCATTTTCTATTAAAGGTTCTTCCTTGTCTTGTGAGTTATCATAAAGACTTCTCCTTCGATTTAAAATCGATGACGAGAAACTAAACCTCTAGCACTTCTCTTAGGATGAGAATCTTGAGAAATAGGATTATTAGATGATGCAATGGTTTCAACTGTCTCAAGTTATATAGGATTTCCATTCTATACTTCTTGAGTATGTGTTACCTCATCAGGTGTCACATTTTATTGTATGTCATCCACCCAATTCTCATTATATTCACATAGAATAGAATTTATATCAACCTCACCTCTACTAAGAAAATCATTCTTTAAGAATGTAACATCTCGTGATTTAATTTTAGGAAGACCTCCATCATCGTGTTCTCCAATAAACACATATCCTTTAGAGTGGTCGGGGTGCCTCTTGGACCTAATTTTCCCATATTTATGAGATAGATGATGAACATAACATGCCGACCCCCAAGATAGCAAGTAGGTCAGAAGGAGTTGATGGAACAGTCTTCGTGGGCACTCGATTAAGTATATAACTAATGGTAAGCAAGGCATCTCTCCAATAAGATATTGAAAGATTAGCTTGTGTCATCATAGACTTAACCGTTTCTAGGAGAGTTCTCCCTCTTTCATCACACAGTTCTTTCAACTGTCTCAATAGATATTCACGTCCGCGATTAAGGTTTAAGGTTTTTCACCTTCCTTTCTAACTGATTTTCTACTTCATTGAAATATATCGTAAGAACATTTCAATGCTCCAGATTTATGAAAAATCAGGTAGACATAACCAAAACTAGTGATATCATCTATAAAAATGATGAAATAATGTTCCCCACATCTATTTTGAACATTTATTGAGTCACAGATGTCTAAATGAATTACTTTCAATGGGTACTCAACTCGTTTAGCCTTTCCAAATGGTTTCCGTTTTTCTTTACCTACTAGACAATATTCATAAGTTGGAAAGTTGACTTCAGTCAATGAACCTAAAAAGGTTTGCCTTATCCAACAAATTCATGCGGTCTTGACCAATATGACCTAGTCTAGCATGCCATATACTTTCTTCTATGTTAGAATTACTAGAAGAAGTATTAGTAGAAAAACAACCACTTACATAATAACTAAACGAGTTATCATCATCTAGTACAATTAAACCATGAGAAATAAAACCAGAACCATAATACTTAGCGTTATAATAGATATCCACTTGTATGTTACGAAAATGCATATTAAAATGTAATCCTAGAAGAACAGTGACTGAGACCAAGTTACGTCAAATGTCAGGTGTGTAAAGTACATTAAGCAGGCACAAGGTATGACCACTTCGCAAGTTCAACTTGTAAGTGTCAACTCCTTTGTCTATAACCTTGTTGTTGTCTCCTACATAAACTCATCTCGTTCCCTCTAGAATTAGATGATACTCTACATATGCCTCTCGGTCTTTAGCTATATGGTCTATCGCTTCTGAATCCACGATCCACAAAGGATTAGAATCAGCTAGCAATACATTACTAGTAACATAAGTAAAGTTACAAGAAGTAAATGACATTGATATCTTTCTCTGCACTTGCAAACGAAGTGACCAATCTTGTCACAACTATAGAATTTCACTTTACTCTCGTCTTTTTTATACCAAAATCGTTCTCTTTTATCGTTACCACCATTCTTGTTCTTCTTGGAAGCATGCTCAATTTCGTTTCTCTTCCCATTGTTCTTGCACTTAATGCCAGAACTTTTGTGGGAACTTGACTCATCAATATATAAGTCTGATCCTGAGCCTTAATTGCATCAAGACGTTCATCTTCCAACGTCACATGACGAGCAACATCATCAAATTTTTTTTGATGTCGTCATTTTGAGTCAAGTTTATCTTTATATGCTCCCACTTATTTTGAAAGAGATCGTATCACAGCTTGAACTTGATGTTCATCAGTAAGGTTATGACCTGCCGTCTTAAGTTCCCTAATCATGTTAGACATCTCCTGGAGATGTTGTTGCATGGTTTGATTAGGCTTCTTCTTGTAAGTGTCAAAACTTAATGATCAATTGACTCAACTTAGTCATAGTCGTACCCTCGTACTTTTCATTAAGAGCTTTCACATCTCATGAAAAGTGGGGTATTATTGACACTCATAAACACGATCGTCATCCATGGAGCTTATCAAGATGCCTCTTGCAGTGGAATTTCTCCTTTTCACTTCTTATAAGCCTCCATGTCCCTTTTATTTTGAGCTGTGTTGCCTTCCTCAGGCTGAGCCATGACATTGTTAATAACCTCAAGAATATCTTGTTCCTCTTAAACATAATGTATTTTGAGTTTACCAAATGTATAGTTCTCACCATTCATTTTGTCTCCTTTGAGATCATCAATGAGATTTTTCCATGTCATTTTCTTATAAAGTAAGAGATTTCCATTAGCATACATACAATTATTTAACTACCCAATGCTATTAATGCAAATATAATTAACAAGAAAGATAACAAAATAAGTGATAAAGAAAGTTCACTATGTTCCCAATCATGAATCACCATATTTTTTTTGTCTTAACCATTCATTTAATTTCATTAACTGCAAAATAAGTTCTACTAGAACTCCCACTTACTCTAACATGAATAGAGCAAAATAGTATGAAAAACAACTAAAACATATATTCAAAGAAACAAGTTGAATTCATACATAATGGAAAAAAAATTCGATAAACAAATAACTGAATTAAAGGAAAACAACTAATGCAATATCCAACAAATAATGATTATAAAAAAAAAATCAAAAATCAAACTACTAAGCAAACTTTCAAAACATAACTTAGAAATGGACTCCTTAAAGTTTGCTTCCTCATAGTAGTTTGAGAATGCATCCCACAGTTGCACTGGTCCGACCAAGTGGAGTAATTTAATGATTCCACAAGTGGGATTCAGTCAAAACATAGACTAGCTAATCATATCTAACTTGTCTACCATAAACATAGTCCTTGGGATACTCATTATCCCATAAGATTTCGAGATCCCTTCACAACTCTCTTGGAAAAGTATAGAGAAAATAAAAAATCTTGTGTTTATTACACATGTAATCACCCCAATCAAGGAAATCTTGTATCAACTTGTTCACAACTACTACATGTTGCAATAAAGTGTGATCATGTCTCATCTTATACTTTGTAAGTGAATCGATACTGTCATTCGAAAGCTTGATTTTGTTCCAGTGTCATTTCAACTTTTGGTCTATGAACCCGTAATGGTCCATTAGGATTTCTTACTTTCTTGTGGACCCCTCTGTATTTTGGTAGTAGTTCGAACCTTGATACTCGTGATCCCCGGGATCGTGTCCACACTATTTTTTCTCTCTAGAAAAATAAGAACAGTCAAAGAAAAACACCAAAATTAATAAAAATATATATTTCGTAACGACAATATATAATTTAAGACACTCCACTAATTAACAAAAAGTTTAGATAACACAAATGGTTAGACAATTAGTCATTACTAGAAGTAGTTTGGGTTCAAACCCCACAAAAATGCAACATTTTGGTTTTACCAATAAAAAAAATCAGAGGAAAAAACAATTTCAGTTTTACTAAATAAAATCCGTCCAAAATAATTTAAAAACAATTGCAGTTCCATAGAGTACCAACCCAGCCAAAAAAGAATTCACGATCCAGAAAAATAAATAATCCATGCGATTTATTTTTATTTTTATTAATGAACCCAAACATTATATCAAGCCAAAAGAATTGATGCAGACTCTTAAATCATCACAACAAATAAGTCTATACATTTCAACTTCTTCATTTAACTAATAAATTTCTACGTGTAATATAAGAAGTCATATTCCAGATGTCAAAATTCGTTCAGACCCAAAGAACTTTAAAATTTCATTCGCCCAAATAAATAAATTAATATACCAACTCTACTTGTCCTCTGTTTTGCACATGTGATGTAATATCATATCTACTTAATTATCATGTACGGCTCTCTCGTAGAGCAAAATTAAAAAAAAGATTTTCTTTTTATCATACGCAGAAAAAGAATTAATCAAAAAAAATCCTATACCTAATTTTTTTCCGACAAGAAAAAATCAAAGATTTTAAATACAATCCATCACAAATCAATATATATAATAAATATCACATGCTCTGATACCAATTGTAATATTTAATTAGATAATAATCAAAGAACAAGAGGTTTTAATAGGAATACCTCTTGAAGAGCAGCGAAATTGAATCGATTCAGAATCTGGTGATTGTGCGGCCGTGGATCTTCTTACTAGAAGAGACCTCTATATCCACAACCTAAGAACCTTATGATTTTTGATTTGTGTGTATTTAGTGAATTGCAGAGAGAAGAAAAATAGAAGAAAAGCGTCCGAATAAAATAGATTCATTAGTTTTTCTTCTGATATAACTTTGTCTCTTAAATAGTGGGTAAGTAGGAAGTGTTGTCAAATATACACGTATCTGATTTTATAACTTCCACAGTTATTAATTTTGAATTTTAAATTAATAACCTTATTTTTAGTAACTTACTTTTGGCGGACTAAAAATATAATAAATAAATAAAACATAATTATTTATTCATGTATTTTTCTTACAGTTTATAAAGATTGCGGTTTCTTTCTGGGTTGCTTGTATTGTATTTATGTATATTCTTTACATTGGGTTGCTTGTATGGTAGTTTGTAACGTTGGAGATGTATATTCAAGAGATTACTATTACTGACTTAGTATGACATAGAAATTGTCCTTAATGAAATAATAAAGAATGTTTTTTTCAAAAATTAATATTTTTCTTTGACAAAGTGTTGGTTTAATTGTCAAAAAACTTATTTCCTCTCTTTGCTTATATCAGATTATATTTCTCCAAGCGTTTCTTAATTAAGATGGATTACGTGAGCAAATTGATTCCCTTTTGCCATCACCATCTTTTATATTTGAAAGGGTAACTCAACATTTTTCTTTTACTTTCCTCTGATTTCTGTCCAAATGTGTGTCACAGTAAAAAAAAAAAAAAAAACAGACATTTTAGTTGGATCCAAGTCATCAAATTCTCATGTCAACGCAATAGACTGATAACTCTGTTTAGATGGTTGATGGACGAGATTTCTTATTTTAAATTAGTTGAGTTAGGGTAATAATAAATAGAATTGTCGTATTTAGTTTACCACATAATTGGATTTCTTCCTCTAATTTTGACGCGTACTAGTCTAGATTATAATAATATATTACCTCTTCGGGGTGGGATAGGGTTCTTTATTTCTACAGCCCAAAGTCATACCTAGTTTATAAAGAAAAGCCTACTAGTTGAAATCCAACTAGAAGCTAATAAAAATACACAAATGCCCCCAACCCCATTCTTACCCTCTATTCATATAGTGAAAAACAAAAAAACCAATCCCCCCACCCCTTATAGCACGCGGATCTCATTATTCCCTCACCTCATTATTAACTCTTCTCTTCCTCTCTCCTCCCAAACCACCGCCCCCAACCATCAACCTGCCACCGACCCCCAAACCTTCATCCCCACCTCCTTCTTCACCACCGCCACCTTGATCAGCCTCACCACCATCTCCATGAACACCACCCTCCTCCACCTTCATCACCACCCTCACCATGGAAGACCCTCCACCCCTCGCGTCACTGGAAGACCCGCACCACCACCCCCACCCCTCGCGTCACTGGAGGACCACCACCACCACCACCACCACCACCATCATCACCTAACAACTGACCTCCATCGCCATCCCCTTCCCACCTGAACCACCACGACCACCCACCTTCATCAAATCTGGATCTGCAGAAACGAGATTCATCCCCACCAACCCCATCGAGCAGCGCCGCCGTGAAGGGCCACTACACAGAGACAACACCGCCAGCCCTATTGCTCCTCTCTCCTCCTTCTTCATCCCTGCAGACCCCCAACCTAGCACTGCTGCTGCACATAAGCCACCACTGCGAACAACACCCCCCCCTGCATCTTCACCGTGACGAAGCGCCTCCGTCAGAATCCATCGCCGCCACCCTGCTCAAGATCTGCAGAAAACGAAGCTTCATTCCAAAAACGAAGCTTAATTCCAAAATTTGTCATCGAACTGGTTCCTCCGCTGCTTCACCGTGTCGCCGGGAACATCAAGATCTCAAACAGAAACCACCAGAACTGGATCCGTTGTCGAAGCCCGTTGCTGCATCTGAACGTGAATGGGCCAGGCCCAGTTTGGGTTTTGTTTTCGTTATATGTAAATGGGGCCAGCCCCAGATTGGGTTTGTTGGTCCTGGGTCCAGCCCGTTGCTGCATCTGAATGTAAATGGGGGTAGCCCCAGATTGTGTTTGTTGGTCATGGGTCTTGCCCGTTACTGGATCTGGATTTGGTTTTGTGTTCATCTCTATTTTTTTTTCCCTTTTTCGTTCTATATGGGGCCAGACCCAAGTCTTGTAATTGTTGTATCTGTAGTTGGGGAAATTTGGCTGATGGGGCCAGCCCAGTGTATGGGTTTTTAATTTTTTTGTACGCAATATGTATTCACAGCCCATTGGGGTATTATGTGTGTTTTTGTTTTATAATTGTTAAAATTGAATACATTCTGGATATTATTCATTGCGTTTATTGTTTTGTTCTTTGTGGGTACAGCCTTCTCGTGTTTTTGTTCATTATGGGCACGGCCCTCCCCCCGTTTTTTGTTCACCATGGGGCCAACCCCTCATTTGTATTTGTACTTAACAAAAAAAAGACTAATGAAAAAAATAGCACCCTGGACTGTAAAGGGGCCATAGGTACAGCCCGTTCAGTACTCGTGGGTCTGTCATCGTGGGTCTGTCCTCGTGGGTCTGTACCCTCACGCTGGACTGGATAGGGGTATAATAGTAATAGCTTTCCCATTAAAAACTAACTAAAGGCTTTTAAATGTAGTATTTTCTAGTTAGGTGTTAAAATATAAAGTTGCCAAAAAGTTGGCCTCAAAAAGTATTTTCCTCGGTGGGGTAAATATTTTATTTTTCGAATATATGTTACCATGCGTTTTTAGAAGGAAAAAAAGGGTCACCAATATAGAATTGGATTTATCAATAATTATTATGCTGTGGCAATGGCTGTTTGGTACATTTATATGGATATAATGAAGCTTGGCGTACTAAAGCTACCACAATTAAGGTCCTTAGCAACAGCTAAAACGATCGTTAAAGCCCTATAAATTGATCACTAAAGACAAATTTAAATTTTTAGCAAACTGTTAATAATCGTCAAATCTTGGTTGTTAATTTTTGGTTGTTAGACAGGGCCGGTCCTGGGCATAGGTCCAGGAGGCAACCGCCTTGGGCCCCCAAAAATTTGGTATTTTCAAGAGCCCCGTTTTGGAAAAATTAAATATTTATATGTGTATATAGTTATATATTTGAATTCATTAAAATAGCCTAAATTATAAGTTAGCTTATTGGTAAAGTGGTATATTTTCTTATGAGAGATTGAAGGTTTGATTCTCATCTCTTAATAATTTTTTTATAAAAAATGTTTTCGATTTTTTTATAAATATATAGGGCCCCTATTACAAAATTCGCCTTGGACCCCAAATATGTCAGGACCGGCCCTGTTGTTAGAGGACCACACATTATTAGTGCCGACTGCCATCTTGAATGACACCGAGTGATCGTTAAAGGCTTAACATTCAATGACCATCAGTTAGTCGATATAAATTCCTTGAATTAGGAATTGCTTGCATTACAGTTGATCTTACCTTTAGAGACGAAAATTCATCCCTATAGATTCGACCCTAATTTATCGTTGTTATTGATTGATATTAGGGAAAAAAATATCATTTTGTCTATAATGATGAAATTTTTATTAGATATATCGGTCTATTTTTAATGACAATGTATATTAATTTTTAAGGGCAAAATTATGTTCCTGAAAAAATTCTCAATAGGAATAAAAAATTGTCTCTATTTTAAGCGTCAATAGTGACGATTTTATATGCCACAATAGCGACGAAAATCTGTCTCTAAAATTTTTATCAATAGGCAAGAAAATTTCTTCGTTATTGTAAGAATCGATATAAATGAATTCATCACTTTATTTGAGACAAAAATGTCACTCCTAATACTTTATTTTTAATGTTTTCATTAATTAGTAAATTAACTTTTTATTAATTTTAAAATATTTAATAGATTTAGTTATAATAAAAGTACTAATATTGTACATATTTAAGAAAGAAAATTAATAGAATAAACTGTCTAAATAATAACATATAATAACACAGATAACTGAATACAAAAAAAAATTAAAATCTAAATATTTTATAATAAAAATATGAAACAAAGGAATTCATGTAAATTTTTCAATAAAAGTCGATCAAGGGTTAAATATAATCTTCATCGTCGACTTGAGTCTATGGCTGATCTGGAGCAGATCGTAATCGTTGAAGGGGTCGAAATATTGGTAGTTAAAAATATGTTGTCCAATTTTGGAATTTATGGACTTTTAAGTTTATTACCAAGTCAAAGAGTGACAATAGTGTTGTTAAAAGCGGTCGCTTTGCCCGCCTAGGTGATGAAACGCAGCGAGGCGAGGCCTTCTTGCCTAGAGTTGGGCGAAGCGCGTTTAATGCCGAAGCGTGGGTTATCTATATTTTTTTGCATTTAGGGCCATGTTGGATGCAAGCGCTTTTATGAGCCCAGACCCAATCCATCAACCCTAACGACTATTTTAAAACATGTTTTTACAGT
The DNA here is from genome assembly GCA_029959085.1 of Nemophila menziesii. Lineage (NCBI taxonomy): Eukaryota > Viridiplantae > Streptophyta > Magnoliopsida > Boraginales > Hydrophyllaceae > Nemophila > Nemophila menziesii. Next base: position 28,050,765 of record JARWIR010000001.1, on the reverse strand, counting down.
GTATATCTTTTATTATACCTAATCCCAATGAAAACTTAGAAATACTACGATAAACAATACATGTTAATTTTTTAAATTTTTTAATTAATTTAATATAATTAGTTTTAATCTATTTTAATTTAATTTATTTTTTCTTTAATTAATATTAATATTTTAATTTATTTAATATAAATAGTTCTAATTTATTTTAATTTTTTTTATCAATTTAATATAAATATTTTTAATCTAATTAAATTTTTTATCATTGAAAAAAAAAGTTAATTATTTTTTTATCTAATATCAACAGTTATAATATATTTCAATTTATTTTATATATAGTACGCCTCAAATGCCCGGGCTAGCGCCTAGACTAGCCTTTTCGCCTCGGGTTATTTGAAAGGTCATCGCTTTTTTTCGCTTTTCTGCTTTAACAACACTGTGACAATTAAAACACTTCGAAGTTATGTTTATATTACCTAGTATGTTCAATATTCCTACACAGAAGATTCCTAAATCAAGGCATTCCCGCCATTCTAACCACAGTCGAAAAGAAGTAGAATACAATATTTATACTCGTTAGTTGTTGCAATGCAAATAGTATTAAGTCGATAAAGAAACAAATAAAACCTTCACTTTTACCACAATAATTTTTGAGGAAAACCAAGAAAATAAAAAACGAGTTACTTACCTTTATAATGACACCCATAGAGATTGATATTTTAACATTAACTTTCTCATCTTCTTTGTCTGTCTTTTAAAAATCTGCCATTGTAGATTTAACATGAGTTGCTCCAAAAATATTCACGATATCTTCTTCCATTTCAACAATTAGTATAGTACACAACAAGAAAAACCGTTTTTGGCGACTTTATTTTGGCCTTTAGACGACCCTTTTAAAGTGGCGTCATATCTTTCCCTACACTATTTCGCATTGTGATCTATACTCGTATTGCCAATGTTATAACCATATATCCATAACATAGTGGGCTATTACTACTATATTTTCCAACTCTCTTCTAAAATAGAGTAGGCTGTTGACGCATACATTGCACGGTAGTATTCAACATACATTTCCCGACCCTCTTCTAAATAGAGTAGGTTATTCACACATACATTTCTCGGCCCCCTTATAGAGGTGGCTATTGATATTTTAATTTCCCGGCTCTTTTCTGAAATAGTGGTCTATCGATGCTTGCAATAAGAAGAAATATTTTGCTCTTGGTCCATCCTAGTCCTCTCTGTTTTCTAACTTTTAGTTTTGACCCTACAAATATATAATCAATAGATTAGGAACTAAACTATCTATTTGAACAAGATATAGGGAGTAAACTGACAATTTGAGCATAAATATGGGAATGACTTATCAAATTGAGCAAGATAAGGGATTAAACTATCAATTGAGCAAAGATAAGAGACTAAACAGACAAATTAAGCATCATAAAGATTTGAAGTAAACAATGGGAATGATAATACTTCCTTAATACATGTGGGGTTAGAAAGGAATTAAAATAAAATTACATTTATTGCATAGTCACACGTAAATCTCTCACCGTTTCTTGTTTTATGAAAGAACATGTCTCCTTTTATGTTCTTGCATAGTTACACGTAAAGCTCTTAACTCTTACCCATTCTTATTTACATGTTTTTGAAAATTAAGGGACTACCATGCAACATCAGTTATAGAAGCATAATGAACTCCAACTAAAATAGCTATAGGGTGTACACTCTTTGTATCTTAGATATATACCGAGTTCAAAGTAGCCACTGCAAAGATAAATAGATACGAAAGTTTGAACAATGAAGCTGCACACGAAAATAAACTTATTTAATAATAGGGACTAAACTGATATATATTATTAATAAAGGGGTGTAATTTGCAATATATATTACATGGGCTTGTTCCTTGTAAATTAAAAGTCAGTGGACATAACTGTACTGCTACAACTGGGTTTCTTGCACCCATGTAGCATCAAAGCAGGCCTAAAAAAGATTAAGTTAACAAAAAAGTAAATATCCAGATAATTGCACTATAGGTCCCTGTGGGGGGCATAATGAAATAATATAAAATTTTCTATAGTGTAAAAAGTTTTATTTTAAAATTCAGACGGGCTAGAGAAATAGATGAGCGTGATGAAAGATAATAAATGGCTTGCCTTAAGAAATCTTTTCTAGACACTACATAAACAGTGCATACTGGTACTGAAGCAGGGGTAAATTTGTAAGAACCTGAAAATAAGAGGGCAAGAATGCAATATATTTTTGTTAAATATAATTAGTGTAATGAGAACATATTGTTTTAGTCTAGTTAAGATCTTTAAAATTCATACCTTCATGTACAAGTAAAAATGATCCATCAAATGACCAAGACAATCTTTGAAAAAATCATGTAAAAATGGATGACTTTTGGAAGACTGCAAATAGAAACTTTTAAATATATAATGATTTTTAAGGTAAAATACCAAATATTCCCATGTAGTTTTAAAAATGACAAATACAAAATATACTTTTGAAAAATGCCTTTTACTACTAAATTGAGCAATACAATGGACTAATTAAGAGTCTTAAAATAAGAAGAATAGTTTGCTAATTTGGCCCTTGCGGCCTGAGTACGTTCACAAGGCAAAGCTTTGTAACCAGTTCCTCGTAATTCCGTACCCTATTTGAAAAAGAGTAGTCGAGGGTCTTTTGCAATCAATAGATAATTAAGGGTAAAAAGAGTAAAGAATATTCCTCACCTGAGTATTTCATTGTCATCTGGGGCTACAACTACTGGTGAAAAAGGCTGAAGTAAAGCACTATTCTAACCAGATTCGAATTTTTTATCCTAGTTGCAATTTAATTGTGTGGTTTATTCTGTTAAGGCTCGGAATCAGACAATACCTTAACCGAGAAAAATTAAAAGACAAGCAGAGAAAAAAATAAAAATAAAATTAAATCAGCTAAACTCATCAAGTTTACGTTGTAAACCATCAAGTAAGCGTTTGATTTTCTAAGAATTCTCGGTCAAGGCTTGGAATCATACAAGACCTTCGCTTTGCCTACCTAACACAGCGCAATAATATCATTTTTCTTACACGGTCAAAAGATCAATTTTGATATTTTTTGATTGCTCAATGTAAGAATCAAACCACCCATATCTAGGGATGGCAATGGTTATGTTTAAAAACCGAAACCGATGAAAACCGAACCCAAAAAAACCGAATTGTATAACCGTGGGTAAAACCATTAGGTTATGGTTTTGAAAAGTGTAACCGATGGTTAAAACCGTTAGGGTATGGTTTTAGATAAAAATAAAACCGAATAACCAAAAACCGTTTATTATCATATCTATTTTCAAATTTTATAATAATCTAGGTTAAACTTGGTATGTTGAAATTCTAAAACCAAAATCCAAATACTAGACTAAACAAACTAAATAATATATAGGTAATTTAATCAAACACCAACATAATATTTTATATACCTTAGAGATTTTTCTTATTTGTGTGGGTTTATTTGATGAAAAATAATACATTTATTAAATTATTATTTGGTTATGGTTAAAAACCGCAAGACCGTTTAAAAAACCGAAACCGAATAATACTGTTATGGTTTTAAAAAGTGTAACCGATGGTTAAAACCGCTAGGTTATGGTTTTTAATAAAATAAACGGTTATGGTTTTTGATATTTTTGCAAAAAACCGAACCGTTTCCATCCCTACCCATATCTCCTTGTATTTTCTCACAAGGGTGCAAAGAAGTCACTAGAAATGTAAAGCATAATATCACTATAGGTCCCTATATTTTTCATAATATAGATATATACTTGGCGTGTATCATCATTCGAGAGAAAAGTTTCCCATCCTTCATTAGTTGTATAATCACGACGCACAAGTTCAACTTCTGGTTATCAAAACAAAAAAAATTACTCCCAAGTATAAAATATAGGTTACTTTTTTATAATATAGGGACCTATATTTCAATTTACCTGAATTCCAACTTCATGAGTTCTAACATCTTGACATTTCAACCCCGAATCTTCCATTCTCTCCAAAGCAAGTTCTCGAATATTCCCTTTTACTACACCAGAAGTCACTAAAGGTATAGGAACATCTCTTTGAAGTCTATAACCACATGTCCGTGGAGGAACCAAAGCTAAAATCTGAGCTACAATTAATGTCCACTAATTGCCCAGGTGAATAATTCCTATATCTAAATTCACTGCATAAAAAGTATATACCAATGACAAAACGAGAGGGCAAAATTGTAAAATTACAAACCTGCCAGTTTTCCATGGTTCATATAGTCCGGTCCCACGAATAACAAGTGTGGGGTATATTTTTAATCCATAAACGAGGGCTTTCGAAAAACTCCTTGAAACTTTGTTAATTAGCGAATCGGAATATTTAATATAACATGGTCACATTCCTTAGCACAATAACATATCTCATTATCAATCACTTGCATCGTTTCCAATACCCTGTGATGTCTCCCCATTTGTCATGAAGAAAAGCAAGGTATTGGGTTCTATTGAGAAGAAATCAAGTGAGAAAAGTTCTAGTTCCAACACAAAGGGTAAAACAGGTCAAGAGCAGAGAGGTCAGCTAGCTGTGTTCGATTCAATGGGCAAAAAGGTTCCAGCTTTTATTAAGAAAACAACACAACCTCCATAGGTCGAAGGTCCTACACCCGAGGAAAAAGAGAAAGCTTCAAGGGCCCTGATAGCTTCTGCGAAGAAACAATAATAGGAACTTCCTTTTGCTTATAAGAAAGTATTTGAAGAAGAAGTTGGTAATGTAGAATGCAAGAAGATTCTTGGAGACTTGGTGAAAGATTGGGTTGGTCTACGTTCATGGTAAGGTGTTCCAAAAAATGCTATCTTATTGAATTGTATTTTGAGGGGAGAAGAAGAGGATGTGTAACAGTTAATCTATGAGGAGGTGATGAGATTTTCGGTCTCTCCTATCTCGTTATTCAATGAAATATCCTACTATGATCACGTGTCTTGTTCGGAAAGCGAATATGATTTTGGGTGAAGAAGAGACACTTGAGTTTAAGATGAGTACAAACATTAACAATGCTTGGATCATGAAAGTTATGAGAGTAATTACGCAACTTTCAAAAGAAGAAAAGGAGCACATCATAACACTCCTTGAGCAATTAAAGAAAAATCCAGCAAATCTTATCTTGGATGTCGTTAATGCGAGGCAATAGCCTCGAAGAGTATGTTTTCTTTCTTCCCTGCCATTTATTTATGTGCAATATGTGTGCTAAATTTAAATTTTATTTCTTTCTTGAGTCTTTTTTGAGTCGTGGGGACACGACTCACTTTTGAGTTGGGGTAGGGATTCGTTGTCCTCATCTTCCCTTTCTGTTTTTGTATAAAATTTAAATTCTTTTAGGTCTGTATAGGCATAGAATATGTTGAATGTACCTATTTGAGCATGATTTAATCAGGTCAATGATAGTAGGTAGTATGTTTTTGAAAGATGTTACAAATATGTTTAGCATGCATGTACGAAAACAGGAAATAAAAGATAGAAAAGTTAATAAGCAATGCTAAGAAGTCACGTTGAAACTTAGGGAGAGTTATTTGGTATGTAGAACGTGAGATTTGAAATTAGTTGAAAACCCACTTGTCTATGAACTAGTAGTGAAAAAGTAACGAAATCCGGTAGTTAGAAAAGTGAATAAGGCAGTTCTTTCATATTGAAGCCACTTGAAACCTTCTTAACCTTCTCACCCTAATATTTGATTATTGTTATTATTTATCCGTCTTAGCCCCTCTGAGCCTTTCTAAAGCCTTTTATTTAACCACATTATAATACATACCCTTAGTTTGTAGGACTTATCTATATGACCCGCACTCAAATCGCAAAACCTGAGACAAGTCGTCTTAGAGCTCGAGTTTGGGGTAATGGGTTTCATCATTAGGGAACATTGGGATTGGGAAATTGTAATTGTGATTTATTGATGATGAAAAAGTTAATATTGTAACCCTTTGCCGGGGTAATAGTGAATGAAAAAGAAGCTACGAGCTAAAATTGCCAACAAGGGAATAAAAAAGAAAAAAATATATGAAAAAATAGTGTGATATCTCAACATTAAAAAGAGAGTCATAGCTAGAGAAAAGAAAAGAAATTGATATGAAAAGAATATATATTCGGACCGGCAAAGTGGAATTTGTATATCATCATGAAAAGGTTTTATTTGGGATTATTGGGGATGCACATCAAAAGCATCAAAAATTGGGTTGAGTGAGACCATCTTCGAGTGAAAACTCAAGCTCTAGGGCGATTCGTTGATGGAATGTGAGGAGAGAACCAAAAGCCCACTTTTCATTATCCAAATATACCACACCGTCCCTAAGCCCCGTTATAACCGTAAAGACCTTAGGATTTCTAACTGCTTGGTGGAGAAACAATTGAGCTATTAGGTTGTATGTAAGTTGTCCATTGGATGCTATATTAGGACCTATGAACAACCTATAGCCACTAGCACAACTTGAGTTGAGACCTCTTCTTCTGGCATTGCGAAATTAATCTGAACTTGAATTTATGGATTGTTGATTATGTGTTTATTAAGCATACATGTGCATTTTTTCTTGAACATTACTACATGAGACTTTAGATATTTATGCTCTAGGATCATTCATTGTGTTCTGTTCTTATTCTCCTCCTACTTCTTCTTCTTGTTTATTTCACTACCCTACCGTTCTTTATCTTTATTGTATCGGGACGATACAACTTTGAGTTGGGGGTATTGATGTCTCCCTATTTGTCATGATTTAATCTTAGTTGGAGACATCATTTTAGGTGTATTTATTAGGTTATAGGTCGATTTTCTGATGATTTAGTACACTTTCCTATTTCGTGTCTTGATTTAATTTTTTTTAGAGCATATTGGATTTAATTGTTTGTTTATTGTGAAGATTTGAAGATCTACGGTAATTAATTAGAGGCCAAGTTAATTCTAAGAGATAAAGGAAAGAGGATAAACATGGAAATTAGTAATAAAGGCAAGAAATACGAAAATAGAAAAGATAAACTTGTAAATAAATCTGAATTCCAGCAACTACGACCACAAAAGGGCTTATATCTCAAGATTGGATAGGAATTTGGAAGAATAGTCTAAAAACGGTTAAAGAGCTTTCTGAGACGATCAGTTTTGACTATTGGAACGCGTCAAACGGATAAGTATTGAATCAGTTACGACCAAAATAAAACAACATCAGAATCTTACCTTTTCTATATTTTAGGGTCACGAATTTGAGTTGGGCTTGGAGTCCAATACCTATCTTATACTCCAAGCAACATTTTAGGGTTTCCTATACCCTATAAATACACCCTCTTATCATAAGAAAATCATCCTTGGCTAGGCCTTAAGCCAGGAAGAAGCTTACAACACAAGAAGAGAAGTCTGGAAGGAGTTGAACACCATATCATGTCTTCTTCAACCTTCAGATTTGTAATTGTTTCTTTTTTTCCCTTAGTATGAATTAATTTGTTTAGCATTGAGATTTAGCATATATGCATCAACCCTAGTTTTTCTATCTGATTTGGGATACATCGTATTTAATTTCAATTCATGTTTTATTCTCTATTTATGTGTTTTGATTTATTGACTGTTTTCCTTGCGGTGCGCAACGTATATGATTACCTTAATAGTAGTTAGATGGTCACCCGGAAGAAGTGTCTAATTATTGAAACACCACATAACGTCTAGAACAAGGCTTAGACCTGTCAAATCAACCTAACTAGATAATCATTAGGGTAGGTTTTCACCACTATCACCATGTTTGGAATTGAATTGCTTAGGGCCTTGGTGGCGCTTGATAACCCTAAGTTTAGGCTACCTCGTGGTTTTCCGTAGCCCCCTTATTCGCTCTCAAGGTCTAAGGTATGGGGATTTAGAGTCCTGGTTATTGTATATCACATGATTCACCCTTACACGATAGAATAAACAAAACTATTGGGGATTACTTGCTAATTTCTCATGCTAAACTATCATACTATTTGTTCTTCTCTTTTATTTACTTTTTTGTCTTTTAAATTATTAGTCTATTTTTCTTATTTGAAAATCAAGCAAAAATCTCTTTTCTTTAATTTTCCTGCATATTAATCTGATCTAGCTTTCATATCTGCACTTGATAATTTGCATAAGTTCCCTCTAACTTTCTAGTCTCTAAGGAACGAATCTTACTTATCATTTAAAACTTGCATACGTCATGTATATTTGCAGAACCGTGCTCAGCCTAGGGTGTTTATTTGCACTTATTTTATTCATTATTTTTATCACACCTTAGGTGACACCAAGTTTTTTGTGCCGCTGTCGGGGACTATATCGTTAGTCCTTGTGCATATATCTATTGCTTTTATTTCAGTTAGTTCTATTTTACGCTTTTGTCTTTTAGTTTTTATATTTACAGATTACAGACGGCGAGCCCAACGAGACTTGATCTTCCCATCACATTCAGAGTACAACCACGAGGAATCTGCACTCCAGAAATCCAAGCCGCTAAATTTAGACTAGATCCAGACATGATAGCGAAATTTGTGAGTCATGGACAATTTGGAGGTGCTACACAACAAGATCCGGTCCGGTATGTTCAGAAATTTATGCAGATCTGTGACGCTTATATCATTAAAGGCGTTACAAAGGAGCAGATGTATTACATTATGTTCCGGTTCTTTTTGACCGGAAGTGCAAGCGATTGGTACGATACCCAACACCCTGATGTTAATCCAGATTGGGACAAGATTCAATCCAAATTCCTAGACCGATTCTATCCGGTTAGAAGACGATTAAAAGATATGTTGGAGCTTGAACAATTTATGCAGGAAGACGGATAGAGTGTTGGGGAAGCATGGTTACGTTTTAATGAGATGAAGGCGAGATGTCCATTCCATGTATCATCGCTAGAATATTCATTAACCATGTTCTATGGAGGACTCAATAACGAGTCCTAAAGAAGAGCAGGTTTGTTAGGAGATAAAGGTTTCGTATTATTAGATCCCAAAGAAGCTAGAAATATTATGGAGAAAGTTCTCGAGACCGAGAGAAGTTGGCCGATTGAATCAGAAAAACAAGAAGAGACCTCAGAATCTCTGAGGCTCAAAGAGTTAAACTAACAACTCAAGGTATTACGAGAACAAACGCGAACAATAGCTCAGGTGAATCTAGTACATACTTCACCTTTATGTCCAGGTTGTGGAGCAAGAAACCATTCGTGGGAGAATTGTATGAATAATCTAGCTTCGATTTCCTTCGTATCTCAACAAAGAAACCATTATTCTAATGGTTATTATCATCCTCAAGGAAGTTTCGCTATTTATCAGTCCCCACAAAATCAAAATTGGATCAGAAATTAAGAGACTTATTATCAACCTCGACCCTATGCTGTAGATCTCGGTTCCACGGCCTAGGCGGTCGACTGGGGCCTAACGCCTAGGAGGGACTACGCGGGGCCTAGGCGGGATTACGCGGTTTTGAATCCTGCTATGTAATTTTATATATTTAGTAATACGCGTGTATAATTATGATAATTTTATCTATTTAATTCATAAAATTCATCTAACACCACTATATTGAATATGTAAAATACCAAAATTAGAGTTATAATATCAATTCAAAAATTTCCGAGAGTAAAATAAATTTAATGGAGGGCCTAGGCGGCAAGTTTTTACCATTAATCGGTGCCTAGGCGGGTTAGGCGCCTCTTCCACGGCGACTAAGGCGTTGGGAAAAAATGCCTAGCATTTTTACTAGGCGTAAGCGGTTGAGGGGGGAGTTGACGCCTAGACGGTGCCTAGGCGCGCCTAGGCGGCGATATCTACAACATAGCCTCGACCTCAATCTTACTATCCACCACAACCTATCTATCAAAAAGCGCCGATCTATAAAGAAATCTACCAAGAAGCACCAATTTACACAGAAGCTTATCAAGAACCACCTCAATATTCAATGCAACAAGCTACACAAAAGCAACCTTCGAGTTTGAATTCAAGTATGGCTGCAATGATGAAAGTAGTTGAAGAAAATATGAAGATGAGCCAGCAAAGAATACAAACCCAGTCCAAGGTAATCAAGAATCTCGAGCATACACTGTCACACATGGCGAAATGGAAACTCCCAAGTGATACTATTGCTCTAGAAGATTATGCTTGTCATGCAGTTGAATTAATAAGTGGAAAACAATTACCTCCGCCTAGAGTAGAACCAAAACCAACCTCTATCCCTAAAGTGGTTGAAGAAACAATTGAAGATAAGGTAGAAGAGGTAATTGAACAAAAGAGTGTCCCAGAGAAGACACCGGAAAAGAAGAAGAGCTCAGTGGTAAACAATACACATCCTCCTCCACCATTCCCATCACGTGTCAAAAAGCAGAACAATGAACAAAAATTCAAGAAGTTCCTTGACATGGTGAACAAGTTAAATATCAACATCCCGTTTGTAAAAAGCTCTCACAAGAATTCCAAAATATCTTAAATTCATGAAGGAAATTCTTTATAACAAACAAAGATTAGAAACTGAAGAGATGAATGGATTACCAGAGGAGTGTAATGCTACACATGAAATAAAGTTACCACAAGACACACATATACCCCAGAACTTTTGGATGAGACCATCCATGGCTACAAAGAATAGATCTGAAAAGTTCGTGGGAGTGAAAGGCAAGGGTTCAAATTTCGCATGCCAAATGTTAATAAACTTGCTTGTTGCTGTGGAGGTGATGTTCAACCATGACCGAGGTAACACGTCAAAATTAAAAGATGTTAAATAAAAGTGTTGTACCCGAGACAACCCGCAATTTTTTTTTATGTTTTTATGTTTTTAATTTGTGTTTAGTTGTTTTAGTTGATATTGCATATTTGAGAAAGGTATTAGCGTTTTTGATGTTCAGATATTAAAGAAATCGAGTTTGGGATGAAAAACGATTTTTTTGGGCATTTTCTAACTTGGCCGTCGGTATACCGGCCACGCGACCGGTAAGCTAGCGGGTCAAATACACGAGCCCTGGGTACTCGTCTCGGGTTCTTTGCCAAGAGTGGATTTTCGAAAGCTGACCGCACCGGTATTCTGGCCCATTCCACCGGTATGCCGATCAACCAAAACACGAGGCCTCGGGTGTGCCATTAGGGTTTCTTGCCGAAGGTGACTTTTCAAGGAGCAGCTCACCGGTATGCCGGACCATATGGGAGGTATACCGGCGTGCGCCGCTGGAGAGAGTGAGAAAAAGTGCGTTTTTCAGGTTATACGGAAGAAGAGGTTGGTCTATCACGAATTTTACAATCCTTAAGCCTCTCTTTCTTCTCCAAACCTCTCCCAACTCCATTAAAGCTTCATCAAACCTTCCCTAAATATCAAAACACTGCCCAATCACCATAAAAACACATCAAATCTTCTCTCCACATCATTACAAAGAAGATTCAACCACCCAAATCTTACCAAAACACATTGAACCCAGGAATCAAAAGCTTAACTTTATAAATTCATCCAACAGTTTCTTAGATACATACCAATCCATCTTACCCATATAGAGAATCATCATCAAAACACCTTTCCTAACCCAATTAAAGCTTGTACAACCAATAATCAAGAGTTTCAAATTTCAAGAGTGGTTAAAGCTTTGAGTTAGGGGTCAGTTGAGATGATTAAGAGAACATAAACAATATCTACTGTAAGGGATATGAAGAAAAGCAAGGTATTGGTTTCTATTGAGAAGAAATCAAGTGCGAAAAGTTCTAGTTCCAACACAAAGGGTAAAACATGTCAAGAGCAGAGAGGTCAGCTAGCTGTGTTTGATTCAATGGGCAAAAAGGTTCCAGCTTTCATGAAGAAAACAACACAACCTCTATAGGTCGAAGGTCCTACACCCGAGGAAAAAGAGAAAGCTTCAAGGGCCCTGATAGCTTCTGCGAAGAAACAATAATAGGACCTTCCTTTTGCTTATAAGAAAGTATTTGAAGAAGAAGTTGGTAAAGGAGAATGCAAGAAGATTCTTGGAGACTTGGTGAAAGATTGGGTTGGTCTACGTTCATGGTAAGGCGTTCCAAAAAAATGCTATCTTATTGAATTGTATTTTGAGGGGAGAAGAAGAGGATGTGGAACAGTTAATCTATGAGGAGGTGATGCGATTTTCGGTCTCTCCTATCTCGTTATTCAATGAAATATCCTACTATGATCACGTGTCTTGTTCGGAAAGCGAATATGATTTTGGGTGAAGAAGAGACACTTGAGTTTAAGATGAGTAAAAACATTGACAATGCTTGGATCATGAAAGTTATGAGAGTAATTACGCAACTTTTAAAAGAAGAAAAGGAGCACATCATAACACTCCTTGAGCAATTAAAGAAAAATCCAGCAAATCCTATCTTGGATGTCGATAATGCGAGGCAATAGCCTCGAAGAGTATGTTTTATTTCTTCCCTGCCATTTATTTATGTGCAATATGTGTGCTAATTTTAATTTTTTTTTTCTTTCTTGAGTCTTTTTTGAGTCGTGGGGACACGACTCACTTTTGAGTTGGGGGTAGGGATTCGTTGTCCTCATCTTCCCTTTCTGTTTTTGTATAAAATTTAAATTTTTTTAGGTCTGAATAGGCATAGAATATGTTGAATGTACCTATTTGAGCATGATTTAATCAGGTCAATGATAGTAGGTAGTATGTTTTTGAAAGATGTTACAAATATGTTTAGCATGCATGTACGAAAACAGGAAATAAAAGATAGAAAAGTTAATAAGAAATGCTAAGAAGTCACGTTGAAACTTAGGGAGAGTTATTTGGTATGTAGAACGTGAGATTTGAAATTAGTTGAAAACCCACTTGTCTATGAACTAGTAGTGAAAAAGTAACGAAATCCGGTAGTTAGAAAAGTGAATAAGGCAGTTCTTTCATATTGAAGCCACTTGAAACCTTCTTAACCTTCTATTATAAATTAATTGAGTCATTTTATAGTATATTAGAGAATGCTAAGTATAGAAATTTTGAACACAAATTTACATGGGATGATTTCAAGAGCACTTCTATTATATTGCAGTTTAAATCCTTATTTCTTGAGTTACCTATTATTTATTTCTTGAGTTACCTAGTACTTATTTCTTATATAAGTTCCTCATACATAAGCTTGTGAAATCTATTCAAATGATAATAAAATAACCTGATATAATAAAGTGAATTTCATAGAAATTACAAGGACTTGATAGGGAAAATATCTTTATCACCTATGATACATATAAAGCTGCTACAGGTTTTCAATACCCATTTAGAAAAGTCAATAAATTATTCGAAAATTACACAAAATATACCAAAATTACAAGTCCCTAAATTAAAAATCCAGGCATTATAACTTTTGAAACTGAGGTATATTATTCAAAATTACACTTAATTATCACTCATTCCGTCCATCAATGTTGGTCACAAATTATAAAAATAAATATCCACAAAAGGTTATCTATTTAAGATATGAAGGAATTTTTTTACATTTTCTACCAAATTTATCCTTATTTAATATTCAAATGCTTATCATCATTAAATTTATTTAGGGCACGTTCAGGATTTCTTTTTAAGTAATCACTTGAAATGATTTTAGATTCCTAATAATACTTTAGACCATTAAAATCACTTTTAGTAAAAGTATTAGCTAGGTGATTATTAAAAAACTCAATTAAAGTGATTTTAAATATCAAAATATTTTTTAATATTTTTTTACAAATATTTGAATTTTAATTGAAAAGCTCTTTTGGCTCTAAAATAACCAATCCAAACAGGCTCTTACTTAATTGGTTGAGGGTAGTTTAGTAAAAATATAAAAGATTATTTGCTTTTTCTAATCTGTGTGAAAAAAGGCATAACAAACATTATTAGCGGGTCGGATTACATTAGCTCAGGCAGTTCTTAGTGCAACACCAATGTATGTCATGCAAGTTGAGAAGCTTCCGAATTATGTATGTGAAGAAATTGATAAAATTAGAAGAGATTTTATTTGGGGTTCCTCAGAAGGTCAAAGGTGTATTAACTGGGTTGCTTGGAAAGATATGTGTAAGCCTAAAGAGGAGGGGGGTTTAGGGTTTCGATTAGCGGAGGATATGAATACAGCACTCTTGGGAAAACTCGGATGGAAGATACTAAATGATACAACTACGTTGTGGCCTAGTGTAATGAAAGAAAAATACTTCAAGGGGCCGCCCATGCAATATTTGAGTAAGCAAACGGACTCTAGGATGTGTCGAGCCATCATGATTGGTATTGAGGTGGTTAGGAGGGGTTCTAGATGGGTAATACATGATGGAAGAGATGTGTCATTTTGGTGTGATTTATGGGTGGGTGACTCACCACTTATTAATCATGTCATAGGGGTGTTTGAAGCTAGTGATTTGGATAAAAGAGTTAGTGATTACATTAAATCAGATGGGACATGGAATTGGATGGAATTCGAAGGTTATCTTACACCGTCTAAGTTATTGGAAATTGCTGAGTATCGATTGGGAGTGGAAGGTGAACCTCATGATATTGTGTCTTGGTTACACGAAGCGAATGGTGAATTTTCGGTGAGACCAGTAGGGTGGGAAAAGGACCCGAGTGATCCTAATATGGAAATTCTTTGGAAGAAGATTTGGAGCCTAAAATTGTCCCAAAGAATTAGAGTTTTCATATGGCGGGTGGTACGGGAGAGGCTTGCTACGCGAGGGAATTTAGCTAAGAGAGGCTTGGATGTCATGGAACTATGTCCGTTGTGTGAGCTAGAAGTAGAAAGCGCGATTCACATTTTTCGTAGATGTGAAAAAATTAGAAGAATCTGGACATATATTAAGAAGGAGGTGATAAAGCTTGGCTTGAGAGATGGAGGAGAAACTACTCAGGTATGGAACTCCCTTGATCATTCAAATCATTTGATGGACAAGGATATAGGGGCTGGGGGGCTGGGGTGTCAAACTAACTTCAGTTTATTGCATAGCAGGTCCCCGGAAGAGAATTGTGCAGCGCCCATGAGCTTCTGTCATCCCGAGGAGGAGACCTGCAGACATGGCCTAGGATGGGACAATGGCGCGTCCAGAAGAGCAGCTCAGCGCATGTTCAGTGAGGAACAGCCTGCTGCTGCGATGGGGGACCACAGTTCAGCGACAAATCAACAGCACCACCTGGAGGAAGGGGCGCACCAGTCCTTAGAAACAGCTGAAGCAAATAATTTGTTAGCCTCAACGGATCGAGAATGGTGGATAAGGAATTTAACGAATAACATGTTCTTTGTCGGAGTGCATTGGAATGTGTTTTTTGGGACGCTTATAGACACGATTTGGAAACAACGGAACCAAGTTATATTCAAGGGAGAGAGCTTTCCTAGTGAAGTAGAAATAATACGGAAAGCGAAGCGTGTATCTATTATGACTACTAGAGCTTGGGGTCGGACACCAGGCACGAAAATCGCGAAAAAGAATATGATATCCTTAGTCGGGTGGTCAAAACCCACTAAAGGGGTCAAATTGAATACGGACGGAAGTTACAATAGTTGGAGGAAGATAGGAGGAGGAGGCGGAATTATTAGAGATTGCAATGGCAATTGGATTAGCGGATTTAGCATGAAGATTTATAATGATTCCCCAGTTATTGTGGAGCTAATAGCATTATGCGAAGGTTTGAAATTGGTAGAACGTTTGGGTTTCCAAGAGGTGTTTGTTGAATCTGACTCAAGAGAGGTAATTGACTTAGTTCGAAGAGCAAGGGTTGGGCGTGGACCTGGGGCGATGTGGATTAGTCAAATCCGTTCGATCCTTGATAAGAATAAGAGCTTTAGTATGAGGAGCATATACAGGGAGGCTAACAGTTGCGCGGATTGGTTGGCAAAATCGAGCTGGAAAAATAGAGACGAGTTTGAGCTTCTGGGAGACCCTCCAGATGGCATTTGGAGTCTTCTTGTTAAGGACCGTATGGGATATAAGATTTCGCGTGCAATCTATAATCCCGAGTTATTTAACGATGTAATAGAGTAGTGAAATCTTTTTTCTCGTATCACGATCCTTGAGGATCTCCGTTGTAACAAAAAAAAAACATTAATGGACAAGAGAATATATTATTGAAAATTACACAATTTAATCCCTAAATTTCTCAAAATCACAACTAATCACTATATTAATTTGAAAATGGGTAAACTAATGTTATTTTAACATAGAAACAACAAAATCAAAATTAATAAACAAAAATAACAAATATAAATGATAATGATCAATAAGTAAACAAAAAAATTATATATTAATCTTAGGATATTTGGAGTTTGTGTAAATAATCGATAGCAACGAACTAGAATTGGCATAACAGTAGGGGGTTTGTGTATATGAAGGAACAAAATGAGTAAAATGGATGTCGCGTCCGTTTTCATACAAACTTATCATTATGTCGTCCTTTTGTCTTTAAAGGCTATTAGAAAACCTATGTGCATTTGATCGCCTATTAAGTTGTTTTTAACAAATTATTAATTACGTTTGGTCCAATGGTAATTTTGTATATGATAAAAACCACGGGCAATCTTTTAGCAAAATATCCGAACGGACCGCAATCTACAAAAGTGTTACGAGATGACTTTTTATGTTAGTATTTTGTGTATTATTAGTCTTTCTTTGCATTTTCTATAGGTTGTCTGTTAGCCAACGTCACATATTAAAGTAAAAGGTTATCTCGTGACAATTGGTAGATCAGAATTCCTTCGACATTTTATTGATATATAGTCGTTACCTTTTTATATATGTTGTAAATTGGCGTGTTGTCGAGCAATTTAAACTCGAATCTTGTTAGTAGCAATTTGTTTATAGTTTTAGTGTATAAATTAGTTCCATTGTTCTAAGTGTACGTTAGAGGCAAAACAAAATCAATCTTCTTTTTTAATGTTGGCAAAATTTCCTACGAGTTCTTGCACTATAGGCAAACCTATACCCATTATTAATTAAAAAAAAATTGTATCGGCAAATTACATTATTAATAAAACTTATGAACATAATTTCACATCTCACTAAAATAACATTTCGTTAACATCTGTTAATTAATTTTTAATAAAAAAAATTTATACTAATTTTATTTCTTATATAAAATTCTATTGCTATCTCACCTTATTATAATGATTTCATTTAAAAAAAAAGAAAAACTGAACCCCCATGTTCTCTTTTGAACAGATTTTTGTTCGAAATAAATTTATTTCATTAATGCCATATTAAGTTATTAACCAATTTTTATTCCAATGAAAGTCACACCAATTATCTTTCATGTGGTATATTTCATTTATTTTTTACAAAAATACTAACGATAACTCAATATTGTAAACTTACCATGTTGCCTCTTTTTATAATCGAAATATCCATATATTTCAACACAAATTTGTTGGGTATCACGAGTGTATCATTCCCTTACTCTTATCATTAACTAAGGAAAATAACTCCCCATTGTACATAAATTAGAATAAAGTAATAAAAATTGTTGTCATCCCCAATTATAGAAAATGGTCACAAAAGGAAATCAATTTGCAAATGTATTCTAGATCTTCATAATTTTTTTTTTAGAACTCTATACTGATTTGATTATAAAGAAAATTAGCTAAAGAATACGAAAAGAAAGTTAGTTGGGGATAAGATAAGATTTTTGACAATTACACTAAACACTTTGTCATAATTCATAACTTTTCATTCTTTTCCAAAAATTGTTCATGACAGTCAACGTTACAATACAAAACCCGCAATCTTTATAATCACGCGTCAATAATCACCTTATAAATCTTGACCAAAAAAAAAAAAAAAAAAACCTTTTATATATCCATCGATCTATAAGCAGCAACATATTTCAATTTTTAACACCATCTGAAACCCAAAGAATTCATGGCTTATCAGCGCAGCTGTTCCTGCAACCCATTTATATGTTGCTTTTTCTGTTTCTATTTCTCAATATTCGCAAGTATTGTTGGTTATATCATTTTCTGGTTTGCTTTTAATTGTAGCTCAGTCAAATTCTATGTCCACAATGCTTCACTTACGGAATTCAATTTCATCACCAACAACAAGACACTTAATTACAACTTAGCCATTAACATAACCATCAGAAATCCTAGCAAACACATTGGTATACACTACGAAACTATCGATGTGAGATGTTCTTACATAGGCAAAAGTTTTGGTGCGTATAATGTAAGACCATTTTATCAAGGTCACAAGAATACTACTGTGCTTGATAACATTGTGTTCAAAGGTCAACAGATTGATTGGTTTCTAATTGGTGACGATTTTCAGTATAATTATGAGAAAAATGCTGGGAAATTTAGTATTGATGTATATATTAATCTTCGTTTAAGGAGCAAGCTTGGTTCGATCAAAGCAAGGTACAAACCTGAGGTTTACTGTGCTCTCAACGTTCCACTACAGAAAAATGGGGCATCATCTGGCGCCTTTGAGACTACTTTATGTGAGATTAATTATTATATGCCTAGTTCTTACCCAGTAATTAATTAATTTCCTTGGATATTGGTTTGTGTATACGTTCTACTGTTTTGATTTACATTCATAAATTTTATTTGCTATTGTCATTGGATTGGATCATACTCTTCTTTATTACGTTACGTTATTCATTGATATTCATTTTCCACGAGGATGACGGGGAGAGGGCAGGAATTTATTCAAAATGGTGCTTAATGTTAGAAGTTAGAACATTTTAAAAAACTAGGGTTAATACGATGTAGGGGTGAGCAAATAGAGGTCCAATCTAACAAATCTATCTCTCTGAAAAGCCGCCCAACTTTAACAAAACCCTTTCCTCTTCACGGGCCGTGGTCGATCTCTCAACCTTTTTTTTTTCTTTTCTTTGATCGACGGTGGCTATCCCTCCTTTTCCTTTGTCTGCTTTCGTTTTTCCTTCCTTGTCTCTGTATTTTTTAGTTGTTATTCTTTTCCTTTTTTCCTTCCGTTCGTTGTTCCTATCGGAGTCCTGTTGCGCCTTCATTTCACTACCTAATAATGTTGATCCTTGCTTGCTCTATGTTTTTGCAATTTGTGAATCACGCAGACTTTGGATGGCTTGGGCTTTGCTGGCCCAATTCATTTTCCTGATTTTCCAGATCGCCGCCAAATATGCTTCTTCATTACTCTTTGGAATCAAGACCTCCCTCTTTGGATCTGTATCTGTTCTTCACCGAAAAATTGGGTTTTGGCCGTTTACTCTCCAAGTTTGATTGGCTACTCCCTTTTTTTTGATCTTTGAATTTTGTGGGCTGGTTTGGCAGGAGGCTTTTCTGATAGGGCTTGTTTTGTGGTTAGCCTTTTTTGACCATATTTTTTGTTATCACTCTCTGAGGATTGGTGGTGAAGCACCTTGGGTTACTGTAACTAGTTTCGTGTGTTTGCCGTTCACTCTCCAATCTCTCTTCTCAGATTCTTACTGTTCTGGTTGCTTGACCTGCTCTTGGTTAGAATGGCAAATTAGGTGGTTTTTTCTGTGCTTATTTTGCTTCTCCGCATTTTGTTATTACCTTACATTCGCAGGTGGTGATTCATTTGTAGCCTTGATTCTTCATTCAGTTTATTCCGGTTTGAGTAGATTCGAATGTTTGCCGTTCATTTGGGGTCTCTTGTGCTCGGAATTTGTTTGTTTGTCTTATCTGGCTCGCGTTTGTTTGGTGATGGTGGAGGAGCAGCTTGTGTGTTATTCGGTTGAGGGTCTTATAGGAATCGCAGTAGCAGCCGCAGTTGTTCGAATTTGGAAGGGTGAAGTTTTTCCTAACCTTGCTCAGATTGACCTCATTTCCTCCAGTTTAGTTGCAGATACAAAGTTGATTCATAGTGATTTATGTCTCACTTTACAATCTGCTCCACTTTGCATTTCGTTTAAATCGAATGCTGCAGCCAGTCTTCAGCCTATACGGTCTCCAAGCCCGTACTGCTCTATGAAGAGCTTGTCTATCCTTGATGATCTTAAGAGTATGGTTATATCCCACACACAATTCTATTTTGGGATTTGAAGGACGGCTAAAATTTCGACTGTTTGGATTGCGAATGCTTTTCCTATTTTTCTTTCATTGCTTGGTGATTGTATTTCGTCCTTTATCTTTCTTTTTTTCTGTTTATTTGTATTGTATTTGGATTTCTTGCATCAACTGGAGTGGATTTTTTCCCTCTTGGTTGATTGTTCTTTTAATACAAGCTTTGTTGACTAAAAAAAATCTAAACTTGAGCCCAAACTAAACTACCATATCATATAATAAAACATCATTTTTAACCTGAAACTAATTCAATGGTCGGCCCATGGTTAGCAAAATCCTATCCAATTAACTTAGGATTGGTTTAAAAAAACAAGGTTTCACTTGTTAATACATACTTCTTTTTCATCCGTTCCTTAGAGATGATCACGTATACTTTACTATTGTTTTAAAAGAATTGTCACTTTAAAAAATTAACACTTTTTATACTATTTTTACTCTTAATTAAATATTATAATATATATTTCTAATAAATGTTCAAGATATCACTACACTTTATGGAAGACATTTTAGTAATCACATGGATAATAAATGACATTTCTTAGTTATGTACAAAAATAAATATGAAAACCTTTTTGGGATAAAGATAAAGATATATATATATATATATTATATAACAAGCTTTTCAACATATTATAATGAACATGGAGAGAAAGATAACTTTATTTACATATACATCATTAACAAAAGCTTGTACTTAACAAGATTTTTTTTATTAATGGAATACAAAGACAAGACTGAGATATGCATAAAGGAAAAAAACAAAATGAAACGTAAACTTGTTATGTCAAAGATCTATAAAGCCCTTCTCCTTTTAGCATGTCCTGATGCAGCTTCCAAATCTCCCATAAAAAACAAGATTCTGTCTAGGATGCTTAAACATGGTTCTTCTTCATTCTCCAGAGATGCTTCTCCCTCTGCATACTCGCTTTCTGAACCGAGTGAATTGCAGATTGATTTGTTCTGCGGTTTTCTTGAACCTAAATGGCGTTGAATTTCACCTTGATGGACTAGATAACAGTCATCTCCTTCTCTTAGAATTTTCAGTCCCCTAAAAATATTGATTTTAAACTTCAATTTTAGATAAATAGTAAATCATACTAAAAGGTTATAAAAGTTTTTTGCTCAAAAAAAAGGGTATGAAATTTGTTAACTCACAATCCAATTCGATCACAACGATCTTGCACAATGTACACATCTTTCCATGACTTTGAATTAACAGGAGCATAGAATTTTGCTCGATCTATCCCCCATCTTTCTTCAAAGAGGTTAGACCATAGTGTGTCCTCTGAGGCTAGGATTCTCCATTTCCTGCACACTTCTCGTCAAACCATGCATCTTCAATTAATATAACAAGGAGTATAAGAGGAAAATTACTCATTTGGTCATTTGGTTACTAGATACTGTATTTATAACTATAATTTGAGAAGAAAAGTTCAATGAATAAGCATAGAAGATGCGAGGGATAAATTGCACCAATGGTCCCTGCTTTATGCAAAATGGCCAAATATACCCATGGTTCGCAAAAGTAGCAATTATACCCTTTATGTTACTGTAGCATTGCAATAAAACAGGGGTATAGTTGCTAACTTTTGAAACACGCGCTGTATTTGGCTATTTCGCATAAAGGACCAAAAGTGTAATTTACCAAAGATGGAGGATTTCTGGTCTTCCATTAACATAATTTCCCCTGATCACAATCCCTATCAGTCAAAGCATTAATTACACATAAATTAGCAATATATTACACATATTACAATCCATGCAAGAATTGCATATTTAACCATAAACCAATACATATTAAGATCTTATCAGAAACCAAACCAAACTAAAGTCAACTTATTATCTATTGAGTCATATTCTTAACAATTCCGCGCGAAACAAGAAGCTGAGTAGAACTCATCTAAAAATTGCTGACATTAAACAAAAAAAAAATGGTGATTACTAACCAAGTTGAACAGTGGCAAGATTCTGATGATCCAAAAAACATAGAATTTTCAGACAAATTTCAGTTGGTAATCTCTCCATATTTCAGACAAGTGTTGTTTGAGAGACAGAGATCAGATCAGACTTTAGATGCAGATTTGGATTTTGTCTGTTTTGTCTGAAATCTAGTTGCTTCGTTGTAACCGCTCACTTTCAGGAGTATATAACGGGTGGACGGAAGGAATTGCATTATACTTAATAAATGCTGACACGTGTCTGTAACTGAAGGAGACCTGAAAGTTCTCGTATTATAACGAACGGTTGAATTATGATTATACCTTTTAAATTTATCAGTTTTTCGATAAAAAATGTTTCAATCATCTCTATATCATCTAAATCTTTAAATTATCTCCTAAATTTTTTCAATTATTCAATACATTTATTTTATATTTTTTCATAATTACCTCGCACACGAATTTTACTTTGTATGATTTGTATTATCTTTTCAAATTGTGGCATTAAATATTTAAATATTAGAAAAAAAGATGGTAATTAATGAATATAAGTTAATGCGAAATTAGTGAACAATTAATTTTAAAATAAAATTGGTGTTTCAATGGATGGTATACTCCCATTATTTGGGGATATCCGAAGTAGGGCAAGGGCTATTGAGGGAGTGAAAAAATATTTTAGTAGGTGAAAGAGGTTTTTAGTGTTATATTTTGTCCTCACCTACTCGTTTTTTTACTTTTGTTCTCCACAAAGATTACTTGAAATTTCAATGCGATGGAAGATTTTTAGTTACAATGATATGAAAACAAGTATTAGATCAAACAAGAGACACAGACTAGACCTTTGATGGATCATGGATGTGGTTCTTGGGGTAGAATAAATTCAAGCCAACAATTTATCTTTTTTTGCCAAACAAGGGCGGAGAGTACTAGAATATCTTGACTCATTAGTCTTAGACCCTCAAATGATTATATTCTCCCCTAACTTTTTTTAGGAAGCGACATTGAGTAAATTCAAATCGTGGGTACGGAGGAATATCATCACTGTTAATGATCTCCTTCAATCAAAAGTGCAAATGATAGTGGGCCATGGAAAATCAATCTTAGTATTAGTATGAAAGAATTTGTAATTTAATATGTGTACTAATCAATGAAAACTACAAAGAGGTGGAAAGGTACAAATAAAGTAAGTATCAAATTTAAGTTTTGGAAGTTGGATCACAGAAACCGCCAATAACCTAGCAGAAAGAGGATGGAACAAAAAGAAAGTCTTATATTACATTATGATTTGTTTATGGAACATGTGTAAAGTAAAGATGAAAGCATTACATGAAAATTGTAATATTGATGATAAAATTATCTTCTATACAAACAAACTAATGATGAAATCACATGGCACATATTGAAAATTGTATACCCAAGAAATAATACCTGTTAACAACAAGTTTCTAACCGTGTAGAAGATTTACCTAATATCAACTCTGGTATCTTTTTCTTTTTTGATGCTTTCTTTAATAAGACATATGAAGTAACAGGCATCAGAATCTTGCTAGTACAATACAAGTCAGGGTGCATTGTTAAAACTAAAGACTCAGTTCTTTGTAATTATGTCCTTGAAAGCGAAGCCATGTCAGTCCTCAAAGCTATAGAAAAATGCATCGATTTTTTGGAAAAAAGTAAAACAATCCTTTTGGATGACCTAGAACTTATTCAAAGAATTAGGCAAGTATTAGTAGCGAGCTGAAAAATCCAACCGATCATCCAGATAATCAACCGGTTGACCGAGGAGCTTGGACCTATTACCTTCAGACATATTCCTAGAAGATTTCATAACCAAGCAGACATGCTCGCAAAAGATTCTAGGCACGGATCCAACCGAACGTCCATCAGTCACAACATCACCACCTTTCAGAAGATTTCATGAGAGTAGGTATTGGGTGACTAGCATAATTGTAGTTTTCTGTTGTTTTTAATTCCTATACTAGTTAAAAAAAATTAAAAACAATCATTTCTCTAAAATTATACCCAACAATAAAAAATTAAAAAATACCTACAAAAACTAAATACTTGAATAACTACAAAGGCGATGTTGCTTATCATCATATTTCTTAGTAGAGTAATGCTATATATCACTCCCTTCACCCCTTATGTGTCATATTATGTGGTATTAATAAAAGAGAATTCGCCTATCTCTCTAACCCCCTCCTCCCTTTTCAAATAACCAAAACCTAGATCTGCCGTCGTGGCCACACCACCTCTCATTTTCCGGCAACGCCCCCCCCCCCCCCCCCCCCCCCCCCCCCTCTCATTTGCCTCTCTCTTTTTTCTTTCCGTTTTTTTTCTTTTTTCTACTTCTTTCCTAATGTGATGTCTCTCTTTTCCTTTGGTGTTTCATCTGATTGCCTCTCTGCTAGCCCTTCTCTTCTATTTTAGTTGCCTTCCCGATTTTAGTCTTTACCATGTTGTTGTACTTAACTGGTTTTTCTTGGCCATGGCGGTATTCTGCTTGTTTTGGATTAGATTTGCAGATGGGGTTTCAGATAGGGTTTCTGTTGGGGCCGATTTCTGGGTTGTTTTCTTCCATTCTGGGCTAACGTTTGTGTTGGTATTTGGGGTGAAGATTTATGAATATGTTTTGGCTTTGGATCCTGCAATCCTGTTTTGGAGGGCTATTCTTCGTTCGAGGTTTTTTGGTTTTCTAGGGTCGAAGTTGGCAAGTTCTTGGTTTTCTTGCTTATCTTTTGATGATTTTGTTTGTGTTAGCTTTTATTTCTTTATTCTTGACGGTGTTAGTTTTTCTTGACCATTTGTGTTTGCCGTTCATGAATGGTTTGAGATTATTAGGCACTGTTGGTTTGGAGTAGTTGAGGCTTTGGTAGGTGTGTTTTCAGCAAAGTTGGGTGGCTTTGTATTTTGTGAGTGTTTGTGGTCTTCCTGTTTGTGGCTCCAGTATATTCTTACTTGTTGGCTGCTAATATGCTCCTCTTTACTAGCTTTTACGGATACTTCTTATGATTGTCGGGTTAGAAATTGCGGGTATTTGTCGTTCACTTGTCAGTTTCACGGCTCAGTTTTTGTTTGGGCTAGATCCAAACTGGTGGGCGGAGGAGGTGGCTGGCGGCAGTAGTTTGGTGTTTGTGTGCTTTATCGGCACCCCTTGGTAATGCTTCCGTTTGTTTCACCTTTGTTGGTGGAAAGTTTGTTGGATCGGGGGCTACCAAGAACCACTATTCTTTTGCAACGGTTGTTAGAATCATAGAATTATTTTCAACTGTCTTGCTCCTCGTGGACGCTAAAGTGATAGTTATTTTTCTCTCTCTTCTCGAGGTTTGAACTCGTCTTTTTCAATGATCATATTTTCGGGGCTCTTTGGAGTGGTTTTGTTTCAAGTTTGTGGTTTCACTTGGTGCATTACGAAAGGGTGTTGTTGTTCCGATATTGTGTGTTTTGTATTAGTTGTTTTGTTATTTCCTTTTTCGTCTTCTTTGTATGCTTCATTTCCGGGATTGGTTGGACAATCCGTGTAGTTTTTTTTTTTGCATACATGAGAGGGTTGAACAGCCGTTAAGAAAAGAAAATTACAAATAGAACATAGTTCTTATTAGCAACCAAGTACAACCCTAGCGGTTGCACATTTACAACTATCTTTCGTAATAAAATTCCTCAAATATTCCAGTGGTTCATCGAATTCCAAAGATTGCATCTTCGTAAGTGCACCTTTCCTTGCTAACTTGTCAGCACAGAAGTTTGCTTCACGGTAAATATGCGCTAATATAAACTTAGGATGATTGCACAATCCGTGTAGTTTCATTACCTTTAATATAAGCTTTTGGAACAAAAAAAAATTAGAACAAGAAACATTATGATTGGTTTCACATAGGTGAATAGGACAAATAAGGGGTTATAAATAGCATTACTCTTCTAGCAAACCCCCACACCCTTCAAAGACAACAATTATGAAACCAATGTAACAAGGAATACTAGAAAATGAGCAATTATAGGGATAATAAGTTTATACTAATATACTACTCAAACACATTTCGCTACAACACTGTACCAATTTAGTCTCATTTCCAAGATAAAGATAATAAATATTACTTCTCGAAAGAAATAATGAATAAACAAATGTTTTGTATGAGATTCATATACAAAAAACGGGAAAATCAAATCCCTTAATCATCTAACATCAGTTGAAAGCAATAACAAAGCAGATTGGATTAAGCTACTCAACTTCTCTCTTAAACTCGATACACTATTTACCAACAATCCCAAATCTTTCCCACTTGAATTATCACCACCTTGAAGTATCTGAGCTTCACTTTCTAAATACCTTCTAAGACTAGCCTCTGCCACAGTAATTAAGCTAAGCAAATCATTACTATGCATAAACTTGGTCACAAGAAATCCCGCTAATATTACTTGTTCACCCTTCACAAGCTCCGAAACAAAACACGGAAATATTGTCCGACTGAAAACATACGCAATCTTTTCACTTTCCGAAACTACCCCATGTTTAAACCTAGATAACTCGAATTCCTGACACTGGCGAGAAAAATTCCCAACCATATAGCAAAGATACGAGAAAGTAGAGTCGTACAAAGATTTGGTAATAATAGTTGATACTACCCCAGAAGATAATATAAGAAGAAAAAGCTCGTGATCTTCTCCATTTTTGTCGGATATACCCTCGTGTTTCAGCTTATTCTCAACTGCTTCTAAACAAAGAAGATGTACAGATTCATATGGTAGAAAGAGCGCTAATTTAAGAGCGAGAAAACAATCTATCTCGAGAAGAGTTTCGCTTAAACCACGAATATCATCTTCATCCAATAATATCTGATTAGTTTGTACCGTGTGATCAACTAATTTAATTAAATTATCGAATCGAGAAAGTGTTACTAGTTTACTAAATATCAATTTCCAACAAGAATGTAAAGGATGAACTTGAACAGAAATTAATTCTTTTTTAATTTCTTTCTCGATAGGTTCATCTTGAAAACTCTCCCATCCTTCATCATTATCCCAATCATCATTATTCCAATTATCTCCAACCTCGGGAATCTCGAAAGAATCTATTTCTTCGGTTTTTTTATTCGTAAATAGATTCTCCCATTCTCGTAACATAGCAAGTAAAGCATCAACATGGGATTCCGAAACAGCAGCTTCGCATACTTTAAGGAAGCAAGAAACAGCTGATTCGACGGTTAAAAGATCTTCCGATGAGATTTCTAAGGTTGGAGAAATAGTTGATACGATCTGTGATGATTTAAGAGCTATCAAAGTATTTGTATACCTGTTATTTCCATCTGATGAAGCTTCTTGAATCCCATCTTTTGTAATAATATTGTCACGTGATGAAATTTTACTATCCCACCCTTCCCATGGAGTAACATACGAGTCTATATCTAATGAAGAGCCTTTTTGCTGTGTATCGCCTGCTATAAATTGCATTAACTCGAGTATATACACACGAGCATGACCTGGCAGATTCAAATTATGTGAAAAATCAACCATTTTCTCCCATACCACAACCCTAACTTGATTCAGATCCTCTAAATCACCTTCGAGTTTACTCAAGGAAGATAATGAATTATGTAAACTCTGACTTTGAAGGGACCCACCAACAAATTCATGTAAAATAGATTCCAATATACTAAGATAAAGATGAGGAAGATCCTGAACACTCGAAAACTCAGCCATTGCTTGAGAAAATACATACGCAACTGATTTAAACCCACATCTCGATAAAATCATTTCCCTACAGAAATTAAAAGCTTCGAGAGCTAAATCACCTATTAAACCATGGTTAACATAACCACAAATGGTTCCCCAACCCTCACTCGATGAAATTTCACCATCATTAACCAGGGTTAAAAAAGCTTTAACACATGTAATCGCACATTTCGAAGAGAATCTTCCTTCTAAACCTTGAACAGTTTCAACTTCATTAAAATCGTTCATAAGTTTAAGCCAGAAATTCAAGAGCATAACAAGACATTCTTGCCATATTTCATCGCAAGAAAGACTTCTCGCAAATTCATCAACATGTAAAATTACTGTAAACAATCTTTTTAATATATCCCAAAGCCCCTCAATTTCCATTAACCCGATATATTTTCTGCAACTATCATAGTTATGTTCAAGCTCAGTAATAAATGCGAGAAGATCCTCAGGGTTTTGAAAATAGGTTTCTGATTTTGCTCTGTTTTCTAAATACGACATTATATTTTGCATATGATGTGTATATACATATTTCCACATTAAAATACCATCGGGAACTGAATCTTTAAGAGCACCAACAAGATTTTCAACCATTTTCGCGAGTGATTCAACATTATTTTCATCAATATGAGCACAAACTTCTTCATTGAAGCAATCAAAATTGAGTTCATCTAATCCAGCTATATTTTTAAAGTTGAGATCTTTGATAAAAGATACACGAGAACATTCTTTTTCAAGAATTTTGCAGAAAGAAGCTAATTCTTGCATGCCTTGTAGCTTTAAGTAACAGTCAGAGAGAAGGTTATATATATAAGACAAACGTAGCTTATTAAACCCATCAATTTCAGAGTAAACTGAACATAAAGTTTTAATCGATTCTTTTGCATGTGTAAGTATTTCGTGTTTGAAATCCGAAATTTCAACCATAATATCCTCTACTTTCCAAACCTCGGAAACAAGTACACAACTCACATAATGTAGTAGCACCTAAAAAAGACAAAAAAATCCAAATAAAATAATTAGCTCGGATTCAAATAATCAATATACTTATACGAGAAACATGCATTACCTTGATTCGATCTAAACCATATGAATCAGCTAATTTTAACACATCTTTTAATATATGTTTCTTCTCCGTTTTTACTGATTCAGTAAGTTCAGATACAACATTCTCTATATAATCAAGATCTTTAGACAAAAAACGAGATGTTTCAACACCAGGAATTATTTGTTCCAAAACCTTGGACTCATCTGCTACTCTTTGTTGTTCTTCTAGTTTCAATTTCCATTCTCTCCAAAATGTAGATTGTGCTTCATCTAATTTATCTCTTTCATCTAAATTCATCAAGAGGGCAAATAAGTAAACATTACAAACTATAATAAACAGTTTTATTCGTTACGAAAACTCACCTGAACTAAAGGAAGTGCCTCGCTGTTGAAATTTTCTCAAAAGAAGCTCCCTCCTTTGACTCGGATCTTCACATTCAGCACCAGAGCTATGTAATAAACCATATATCATCCCAATATTCATAATACTCGATATTTCGTTATAATTTTCGCGTGTTTTGACATGATCCTCGATTACTTTAACACCATAAAACGCATCTTCAAGATTTAACAAGAAGCTACACCCTATAAGATCTTCATCTTCAGTAACAGGTGATTCCATAATCGATTTAGCTAACGAAGCAATCAAATCATCTCTAGGAGTAAAACCATTTCTAGCTAACCAAGACAAAATAGCCATTACAGCTTGTGTTTTAACACTAATAAACTCCTTACCAGAAACTGACATGGATATATTTTTCTGACCATAATCTCCTCCTTTAATCAGTTCCAATAACCATGGAAGGCGCAAAGCTACAAAAGTTGATAATTTTCCATTCTCCTTAACATTTACATCATCTAAACATGAAGTTTTAGCAACCTGGGATAATACACTGTTTATATTGTTAATTTGTGATTTTCCATGATTATCTTCAACTTGTTCAGACCAGTCTCTTAACCCAACCATGACTTCTGAACTGTGTAGTGGATCCGATATAATCGAGGAGCCTTGAATAACAAACTTAGGAGGCTCTTTACCTGTTAAAACAGTTAAACCGTCAAATTGATCTTGCATATCTAAATCTTTCCACGCATTTAACAACTCAGCAATTGATTCTTCGTCACAATGACTTAAAGCAAACCCTAAAAGCTGTTTACGAGAACTAATATCCATGTTATCTAAAGCAGGACCTCTAGCTAAAGCAGCACATAAATCCCAAACAAATCCATGTCCTTTTCTAGACAAAACAAGACAAAGATCGAAAGCAAGTTGTAAATCTCCAGCTACAGCTGCTTCTCTTGCAATAGCTTCTTGTACAGATGAAATCTCATCTTGAGAACTTAATCCAAGAAGCTTCGCGATTTCAATTAATTCATCAACTTTAATATACGCTCCAGTTTGACTTGTAATCGCAAGCTTAATAATCTCCATAGGATCCTTAATTTGCCTAAATTGCATAGGTAAAAGATTCACCCCAAGATTCGGAAGCTTAACAGTGACAGCATCGATGACATCAGCTTCTGCTCGAACATTTCTACTATTCGGAAATATCTTCAAACATTCTTTCGCCTTCCAAATTTCTGAACAAGCAAGGCTTGATGCTGAAAAGAAATACTCTCGAGCAGCTTGTATAACAAGAGATTCGGCTTTATCTGATGCTAAAGTTACTGTACCAGTACCTTTTAAATAGTTTCTCACAAGTGAAAATTTACCGGCTTTTAAAAGTCCACGGCAAAACTCTATCAATAAATACTCTAAATCTAGGAAAGAAAAAGCCTTTTCTTGTAAAGAAAGTAAATCACGCCACACATTTACCCAATCATTATCTGATCTACCTGTTTGCCTTCTTATGAACTTTGAGAGTATAAGACGAAGGATTTGTTTTACACCCTTTTCATCTAAACGAGCATCTTGAATAAAACTTATTGGCTTTGGAACCTGATCATACAAAATTGAGTTAATTTATATTTTCTTTTTTTAAAAAAAAAACAAGGATGCAAGAAGAACCTGGTAAAATGCTAAAAGCCTTCCAGCTTCAATATGACCTTCTGCAAGCTTGATTCCTCGTTTTGTTTCCTCACCTACAAAATCTGTTCATACCAAACTATATTTATTACCCATAATCTTCTTCTTTAAATCTAGAAGATACTGATAAAAAGAAGAATCAAGAAATTTGATATAAAAGATAAAAGACAACTCAAATAATTACTGACTGGATCATTTAATATCCAAAAAAACATTCGTCAATCATCTGGGTAAGAAAAGATTACCTTGTAAATGTAAAATCTTAGAGAGAATTAAGGACATTTTACTCCACTTATCTGTAGCAGAGCACAAATATACACATTGCAAAGCACACTCCACAATTTCAATATCATTATTAAAAAACAAATTACTTTGAATTTCTCTACACCCCTCTTCAATTATGAGCAAACACAAATCTAGTTTATTTTCAGCAGCAATTTCTTTAACCCATTTAATCAAAAATGAGTCATAACTATCTGTATGTGTTTCTACAGATGCATGAAACCTCTTGTGCATAAATGGAACAGCTCTTTCCTTTAATCTATCAATAACATTTTTTTCTTCAACACCCATAAGCATTAATTTGAACTTTTCATAATCAGAAATTTCCTCCCATTTAACTAGGCTCATAGAAAAATTTAATCCATCTTCGGTACTATAAGTATATATAAGCTCGTGTAAGTAAGAAATATCTTCGTGAAAATGTTGCAGATCTGGAATTCCCTTTTTACTCGCTATTTCAACCAAGTACAAGCAATTATCAAGCTGACCACTTAAGGTATCGATATCTCGAGCTCTAGTTTTATACCACATAGACAGTTCAGAAATTGACGGCCATTTAAATTCTGTGGAGTGTTTCACTATATGTTCAGTTCTGACATCATTATATTCTGAAGAGCTGTTGATAAAAGTTACCATTTGGTGATTTTCAACCCAATCTTCTGCTCTAAGAACATTACTTGGAGGAGAAGATCCTGGAAGAAGCTGTTCATAACTTTGAACATGGATTGTTTCAGGTATAGCAGATAAAACTTCTAATATTGAACAAGATAATGAATAAAAATGACGTTCAAAAAGATGGTTTAAATCCCAAAACTTTTGACTTTCTGCTAATGCTATAGCAGGTTCTTTTATAGGTAAAGTTCGAAACTTCTTGTACTCTTTTAGGGTATACCTGTAAAATTTGCTAAATGATTAAGATTATGTATTTACGTAAAAAAAAAGTTATCGAAATAATTTATTACCTCCCCTTGTTTATTTGAAGAAAGGTCTCGAGTCTATCTCTGAAGTGCAAAAGTTTTAATCTTGCGATACGAAAATCCCAAATCTCGCTAATTTCATCACTTTCAGACTCAGTAAATCTATAACGATCGGTTAATTTAAGGCCAAGAGAAAGTAAATCACGTGCTGTATCAGGTGTTTCTCCAACTTTATTTACACATTCTGAAAGTACAAACACTGTGTCATTTATTCTTGACAAGTATGTTTTTACCTCATTCACTCCTTGAATAGAATTTAACCACTGTGATTTAACCACCTCATCTTTATCCAAACTGTGACGATTAGCAAATTCGAAAGCTTTTTGATATTCTTGATTACTAATAAGTATATTATACATTTCAGGAATCGATTTTTCTGTAAAAGAAATCAAGCTCCATTTCCAACCTTCAAAGTTATGATCCAAGTTATTTGATGCGTTTGCTTCAGGTGAAATGCTCTCTAAAAGGAAAAGATGGTCAGAAGACTGTTTTGCCCTTTCTAGAAGGGGCATTGAGTACATTAAATCATTTTCTAATACTTTAGTCCCGGTTAAAATATCGTGCATGGTAACAGTACCACTCCTTTTAGCAATAGCAATAATATCTTCAGACCACCAAGTAAAATCTACTAGGTCAATCATAAATTCAAAGCCCTTTTTCAGGTTTAAAAGAGAACATTCTTTATTATCCACCTTAAAAACAAGTAAACTTCCTGTCATATCTAAAGTAGCAACATAATTTCCTTGCGGTGAAATTAGCACTTTTGGAGATGATAATTGACCTGTGAAATCTTTTGGTTTGACAAATATGCCCTTAAGTTGAGCAGAAACCAGATACTCCACATCTGAATTACCCCTTTTTCGCCACAGAGTAACACTTTTAGATTCTGCAATAAATATAACATTGAAGTTATATGGTTTTTCAACTCAAAATGCACATTCTAAAACTTAGTCAAAGTCAACATTACCAGATCCACTAATGACAGAAAAGAGAGAAAGTTTAGGATGATAATCGATGCACACAACATTTTCCTTTAGTAGCAATTCACTGATATATGGATCAGTTGAAATAACAGAAGCATTTGGATCTGGACTAATTTCAATTTGGTGAAGTGAACCATCTAATGTAACAATACTGAAGGTACACCTAAATCATATTTTAGAAAAAAAAAGAAAAAACATAAGTAACTAAACAATTATCGATTTTGAATTAAGAATTATGAATTAAGCTTACAAACAAGATTTCTTCTTATCATTGTCATTATGAACGATCAAGCCTAGTATAGGGCCAGAGACTTTTAAACGCTTCTTTGTAATTCTCATTATTTCTTCCCCACTAGCTTTTATGAAGTAAATTGTATCAGTTTCATCGGTAATACCAAGAATATCATGAGCTTCTGACCATGTTCCATGAATGAATACACCTTTGATCCCACCTGATAATAGAGTGACATATAAGATAAGATTGAAATGATGAAGGATATTATATGAATAAATCTTACTAGTAAAAGTGCCACAAGGCTCGAGATAATTATCATCTTTTCGCAAGATTGTGATTTGATTTCCAGAAGCCACGGCTACACGATCACTGTTAGCAGAGACAAATAAAGAGGCACATTTGTGTAATACTTTTGGGTTCCTATACTCATTCCATCTCTCTTTAAGTTGGGAAATGCCTATAATAAAAGTAAGATAACCCTTAAATAACAGAAAAACTATATAAATGGAGATTACAATAACAGAATAGCAAACAATCTATAATAGACCATGCACTCAATCAATCATATAATACTTTTCTTTAACATAACCTAAAGATGACTAAAAAAATGATATAAAATAACACTAGCATCGCCCAGATTAGTTTTTCAAGTTCTGGGCTTCCTTTACAACCCAATCAACTATGCAATCATTTACTACAGAATAAGTGAAAATCTTATTACAAACTAAACACGAGATCAAACTAAGAGAACACCATAATTTTCTGATTTTCTAGCTAAAAATCGAGGATTTGACACATGTAGAGAGAGAATATAGCAAAAATGAGATGTTTACCTCGAGTCGAAAGCAATGAAAGTAAACTGCCCTTCCCACCTTCATTTAACTGAAATTAAACCATAAAATGAAACCGTGGCTAATTAAAACAAAAAGGAATTAATTGATTCAGCTGTAATTGAAGAAAGAAACACTTTACCGATTGATTAAGAGGAGGATAATTGGAAGAAAAGGGTTTAGAAGCGTGACGACGCGTCTCAAAAAGAACAATTCTACTTTCTTCCATATGAATTTATATACACATATATGTGTGTATGTATATGTATGTATTTATTTAGTACTCTAAGGTTTAAGAGATCGCAAGACCTACGGGAACACAGACAGCATAGGTGACGAAATGCACGAAATTGTTAGCTAGATTTTGGAGTGAGATTAAGAACCGGTTCGAGACATTCTCGGGAAGAAGCGAACCGTTTTTGATCGGTTTTATATTTTAGAAGTTTGAGCCAACAACAAAGACCCAGTGAGCCCCGGTTTAGTCAAATTATTTATAATAAGTCCCATTTTACGCCATTATACTCTAGTCACATTTTTTTATTTTCCTCTAATTTATATCATAATTTTTTTTTTTAATTTAACTACAAATATTTTTTTTATTAGGGTCAATGACCCAAAAAATCAAAATAATATTATACTTGCCCCAAAAGAATCATCCATTAACTTACTATTATAAGATTACATGTTTACCGGTCAAGGACGATTCCCGTCAAGGACGATTCCTATCAAGGACGATTCCCGTCAAGGACGATTCCCATCAAGGACGATTCCCGTCAAAGACGATTCCCATCAAGGACAAAATTTAGTTAATGATGTTATTGGGCAGAAATTTTGTCATTGATGTTATTGGGCTGAAAATAATATTATTTTGATTTTTTGGGTCATTTTCCCTTTTATTATTTATTTCACAATACTTATAAAAAAGATATATAGTTACATGAATCAAAGATTAATAACATATTTATCTTCCTATCCTTCCAATCTACTATTAATTTTCTTTTCCAATCCATAATCGAAGAAAAATTATATATTTGTGGTCAAAATTGGGAAAAAACAAAAGATATGGACTAGATTAAGAGAAAATAAAATATGTTTTAAAATTGGAGAGATTGATCCAAAATAGTAACCGAAAATAAGACTTTACTCGATTATTTACAAAAAATTTAAAAAAGAAAAATCAGCAATATATCCTCTTATGGGTTTTATGTGTGAGTCTGGAGTAAAAAATGTACAATTTGTGAAGGAGTATAGACCCGTTTTGTGCCATTAGTTATATCTTTTGTTTCACTTTAACCGCGAATCTTAATATTTTTCAAAAAAAAATTATGTAGTGCAAAACAAAACAAAACAAAACTTTAGTGTTTGGTATTCTCTCTTAGGCCTTATTTGTTTGTACGACTCTTAATTGAATTCATTAAAATACTGAATTAATAAGAATGTTTATTTTCTTTTTACCAATTCAGCTTTTAATGACTTTTAACTAGTTGTTTCATTAAGATTACAAGTAGATATTGATTCATTAAGACATTGTGTTATTTATTCATTAATAAGCATTTATCGTTTAAAAACAAACGGGACCTTACTCTCTTTCATCAACGGTTCAACTCCATCAAAGTTTCGAGTTTTGGACTGTGATCAAAGCAACAAACAACAACAATTAGATGATTTTACAATATTTAATGTTGGTTCTAAGATTTTTACATAACAACCTACAACAATCAGTTGATAAGGGCAATATATTATGTTTATGTCTGGTGTAATACTTGTTATGGAGCGATTTATTGGGCCATACACATGGGAAGGTCTGCTGATGTCTCCTCATTTGTGATAGATTAATGTTAGGATGAGACATCATTTTAAGTGATTTAGAAGTCAATAATGTCGATTTTCTTGAGTTTTAGTGCACTTTCCTATTTTGAGTCTTGATTTGTAAAATTAATGTTCTTAGAGCATATTGGGTTTAATTGTTTATTTAGTGTGTAGCTTTAAAGATAATTATGGAGCTTAATTAGAGTCCAAGTCAAAGATTACAACTTATGGAAAGAGATTTGCATGGTAATTGGAGATAAGGAAACAAATGCTAAAAAGATGGAAAAGGAAAAGCTGCCTAAATCTGGAATTCTGCATACACGTCCAAAGATATGCGTTTTTACCTAAGAAATAGGCCGATTTTGGTAATTTCCTTCTAAAGGGTCAATATAATTCTGTTGCGATTCTTTTGGTATCTTATGGAGCAAAATCCGACCAATAACGAAGAAGATATGCTCAAAACGGTGCAGCAGTGTTTATCTTTATTTCCATACGAATTTGAGTTGGGCTAGAAGTCCATTACCTTAACTCTTCCTCAAGAAAACGAATTAGCTCTTCTAAACACCTATAAATACACCCTTATATCAATTGTAAATCATCCTTGCCTCATAGTAATTAGTTCTTAAGGTTTTATTCTTCCAGTTTATTGTAGAGAGCAAGATGATGTCTTTTGTAATTTCTTTTAGTTTATTCCCTTCAGGTATGAACTAAACTCCCCATAGCTTGGGTTTTGCATATGTATAATCTATGAATTCTAATTCTTCTATCTAAGTTTCTTTGGGAATTACATGTTTTAATCTGATATTAGCTACTTACTTTATATATGTTTATGTGTTTTGATTTAATGTCTTTCCCAGAACTGATCACTTTAGGATTGTTTGAATAGTAGTTAGATGGTCTCCTTGACAGGGTGTTTAACTATTGAACCACCACATAATGTCTAGTGTCGATAGCAGTTCTGACAAAACATACTTCTAACTAGATAGTTATTAGGGTTTGTTTTAACCACCATATCACCAATTGATTGTAGTGTGCTGGATAGGGCCTTAGTGGCGTTTGATAACCCTATTTGAGTCCTCGTCTTGGTTGTGCCGTAGCCCCCTTAGTCGCTCTCAAGGTCTAAGGTAGTGGAATTTAGAATCCTGACTAAGTATACCAAGAGCTCATATTCTCCCTTATTGACTAGCTTTATAGATAGAATTAGAAGGATTAGTGCATACTAGCAAAACCTAAGCTATATTTCTCATCTCATATTCTTCGTATTTTATTTTATTGTCTTTATTTTCTTAGTTATAATTGCTTAATTTCGAAATCTGTTCCCTTTACTTTTCTGTTCTCTAATTATTTCCTCTTACTCGTAGTTTCTACTCACGCGATTAACACACTTAAGTCCCTGAGAACGAACTCTATTTATCATTAAAACTTGCATACGTCCTGTAATACTTGCAGTACTGTGCCTGTCTAGGGTGAGAGTGCGTAGTTTCTTGGCTTATTTTAATCTTATTTTTATCACACCCTAGGCGACACCAAGTTTTTGGCGCCGCTGCCGGGGACTTGTGTCTCGTTAGCGTGTGGGTTATCTATTTCGAGTAGTAGTTTTTAATTAGTTTTTAATTAGTTTTTAATTAGTTTTTACTTTTCAGTTTTAGTTTAGTTTATTTTTTCAGATTTACGCTTGTGGTTTGCTTTAGTCTTTTTAAGGTTTCACAGTGTTTAATTCTTGGCCTCCCTTATCGGAGCCTGAGAGGAGCTTCAGACCTTACAACAAACGAGTTCGTGAGGAAAGAGCCTTGAGAAGAGTTATGGCAGCCCAATTAAATCCACCAGTTGGAGGGGGTCAACAAGATCCTCCCCTTGGTGCTCAAGATCCACCACTCGGTGGACAAGAAGGACAACAACTACCAGCAGGAGGAGGTATTGGGCAGAATAATATTAACAATCAACAAAACCGAGTTGAACAAGACCTTCCTGGCCTTAATGTACCATTCCATGTTCAACCCATCGGTTACCGCCCTCCTGAGATTCCGAATATCAAATTTAGACCCGATCCGGGTATGCTCAGTCAATTTCAAAGTTTCGGACTCTATACTGGTACAGCTATTCAAGATCCGGTAAAAGCGATTCAGAAGTTCATGCAGATTTGTGATGCCTACATTACTCCTGGTATTACACGCGAGCAACTGTATTGTCATATGTTTTCGTTTTTCTTGACTGGAAGAGCTAGCGATTGGCTAGAAAGACAACCACATGGAACCATTCATTCTTGGAGAGAAATTCAAGCCGCATTCTTTAACCGATTTTATCCAAAGAGCATGAGACTCAAAGATCAAGCCGAGCTTGCAGATTTTCTCAAGAAGATGGAGAAACAGTGGGAGAAGCATGGACAAGGTTTCAACAAAAATTAATTAGATGTCCGCTCCATGGTTATACACCTGCTTTACAACTTGCGATGTTCTATGAAGGTCTTAATGACAAAGGTAAAGAAAAGGTGGATAACATTGGAAAGGGTAATTTCGTGTCCATGAATCACAATGAAGCTTTTGAGGTGTTAGAGAATATTATGGAACAAGAAAGAAGTTGGCCTTCAACGCGAGCTTCTGCAGCGAAGACCCGAGGAACGCTTCGTTTAGATGCAGAAACTGCGAACTCAGCTCAAATATCCTCGTTAGAAAATCAAATCAAGGAGCTAAGAATCGCGATGGAGAAGAATTTAGCCGCTACAAAGGTAGTACAAGAAGCACAAGGTTGTCAACAATGTGGAGTTAACGATCATTTATGGGAAGAGTGCGAATCAAATCTGCATCCTGTTTACTTTATATCCAACCGATGGGGCAATCACAACCATCCGGGTATGCAGTATTCAAATCCACAAGGGGCCGCTAATCCTAGTCATTATCAACCGCGACCCCAGAACAACTCTTACCAACAGAGAGGTCAGTACCAAAACCAATATCAGAATAGACCTGCTCCTCCACAACAACCTGCTCAAGACGCCTATACCGATTCATTAGAGCAGAAAGCTTTACCTCAGTATCCGCAAGAAGGATCTATGGATAATACACAGATAGTACAAGCTCTAGACCGATTGAACACGACTATAAACGCTCAAGAAGAAAAGGTCCGAGGACACGATGCCATACTTCAGATGCTAAGTACTCAAGTAACACAGTTAAACAAAGTGTTAACAAGTGTAGTAGAACAAAAAGAAGTAAAGGCAATCGAAGGAGGTGAGACAATGATGGGTTCGAAGCTTGCAAGGCTATATGCCTTGAGATTAAAGAAGCGAAGGAAGCACCACATGCTGCCATTAGTGCCGTGGAAGTTCCCAGTACTGAAGAAGAACCAACCAAGTCTAGCCCCGTGGAATCTGACTGTTCTGAAGTTTGTGTGGAGGACGATCAAGAGAAAGACAA
This sequence comes from Nemophila menziesii, assembly GCA_029959085.1. Lineage (NCBI taxonomy): Eukaryota > Viridiplantae > Streptophyta > Magnoliopsida > Boraginales > Hydrophyllaceae > Nemophila > Nemophila menziesii. The sequence goes on along the minus strand of JARWIR010000001.1, from coordinate 28,011,541 downwards.
ATTTATAGAGTTACTGAGGAAGGTGCAAGAGGAGATTAGATCGGTAGTGGAATATGCAGCTGAGTTGGCTAAAGAGAAAGAGGAAGAGGCCTCAAAAGAGGAATCGAAAGATGAAGTGGCACCTGCTATGCTAGAAGAGAAAGAAGAAGAGAAGGTGGAATCTCCACCTAGTGTTCAACCAGTGTCATCAACTATTCCTGATACAAATCCTAAAGATGACACTGTTCTCAAAGCATTTGTAGAGGCGTACCAACCTGAAAATATCAACACCCAAATGCTTGAGATTGCGAAGAGAGGACTTACACCGCAACAAGTTTTTACGCAAGTTAGTCCTGAGAAAGAAGCGAGTGTAGAGATCCCGAGAGAGAACCTGAGGGTTTCAAGAAAAAGTGAGAAAGAGCTACCAACAAAGCTTAAAGATCCAGGAAGTTTCAACCTTCCTATTCAATTACATGGTATGCTCAAGGTGAAAGCTATGTACGATGTGGGTTCTGGTGTGAATCTTATGCCTAAGTCCGTGTTCGAGAGACTTGGACTTCAGAAATCAGAGAAGACTCCAGTGAAGTTGCAGTTTGCTGACAACTCAGTTAAAAGGACATGGGGAACAGTGGAGGACGTCTTAGTCCATGCAGGTAATATTTACATCCCTACTGACTTTGTTATTCTTGAGTTTGATGCAGATAAGCAGGTTCCAATCATACTTGGACGGCCTTTCATGGCCACAAGTCAAAGTGTGATCAACTTCCAAGAAGGGACCATCACCCTTCATGCAAAGAACATATCCGAGACCTTCTATGTCTTGGGTAAGAAACCGAGGAGGTTGGATCCCACCGTGCCTATCATCCACAGCCTTTCACATCACAAAGTCCCTCCTGAGAATATCCACTTAAAACCTGTGGATACTGAGCCAAACATTGAGTTTGGGGTTGGCCATGAAGTTCTATGGAAAGCTCACAAACGAGAGAATAGGCCACGAAGTTTCAAAGACTCGTGGATGGGACCATTCATTGTCACTAAGGTTGTTTCAGCCAAGGTGATAGAAATTCGCCCCAAAACTGGGGTCAAGCACAGATTAGTTGACGTTCATAGCCTTACTCGTTGTTGGGGAGGCTATATTCACAAATCTTGACAGAGGTAACACGTCTAACTTTGAAAGACGTAAAACAAAAGTGTTGTACGGGAGACAACCCGTAGTTTTTTTTTTATGTTTTTATGTCTTTTACTTTTTTTAGTTTAAGTTTATTTTAGTTGTTTTCAGTTGATAATGCATATTTGAGAAAGGTATTAGTGTTTTTGGTGTGTAGGAATTGGAGAAATCGAGTTAGGGAAGAAAACGAAAATTTTTGGAGCGCAGGAATGACCTGCGCGGACTACCCCACGGTGTACCCCCTATACCGCAGGGATGGTCCGCGTGGTCCAAACACGTACCACGGGTGGAGCCACGGGTTTGATCCAAAAACCGAGAAAAATCGACCCGCGGACTACCCCATGGTCCGTGCCATGGTCCGCGCCTCAGAAACACGTGCCACGGGGTGAGGTCCACGGGTATTTTGACGGAGAAAGATACAGAAGGCGCGGGGCACCCTCCGGTGTACCGCGCCCTAGTCCGCAGCTCAGAAACACGTGCCACGGGGTCCTACCACGGGTGCTAACCAGTGAGAAAAATTTTTCGAGCATCAGATGTCACGGTATACCCCGCGGTATCCCCCATGGTCCGCAGGGGTAGTCCGCACGAGCCGCCAGAGAGAGAAAGAAAGGGTTTCAAGTTTATTAAGAGTTCTAAAGCTTATTATTCCGAATTTATTAAACCTTAAACCTCTTTCTTCTCTCCAAAACTCTCCTAACTCCACTGAAGCTCATCAAAACCTTCACCAATCACCAAAACACTACCCAATCATCAAGAAAAACACATCAAACCTTCTCTCCACATCATTACAAGAGAGTCAAACACCCAATCTTCACCAAATCCATTCAATTGAAGAATCAAAGAGCCAAATTTTCAAAGTTCATCCTACAATTTCTTAAATCCAAGCCAACCCATTACAAATCCACCTCACCCACATAGAGATTCATCATCAATTCACCTATCCTAGGCCAAATCAAGCTTGTTCAACCATTAATTCACAAGTTTAAATTTCAAGGGTTGCTAAAGCTTTGAGGTGGGGGTTAATTGAAGATGACTAATAGAACAACAATTTAAGCTAACAAGAGGGAGGTGAAGAGCAACAAGGGATTGGATTTAAACAAGAAGAAATCAATTAACAAAGGTGCTAGTTCTAAATCAAAGGGTAAAGAGAAAGTTGAAAAGAGTGGGATACCTTTGTTTGATCGTAATGGTAAAAAGCTTTACTTTTATGCAAAGGAGAGAACACAACCTCAACAAGATCTTATACCTATAGAGAAAGTGGATACTTCAAGGGCCCTGAAGACTTCTGCAGAGAAACAGTTAAAAGAGCTACCTTTTGCCTATGAGAAAGTATTCAAGGAAGAAATTAGAGATGGAGAATACGCAAGATTCTTAGAGCTTGGTGAGAAATTGGGTTGGTCTACGTTCATGGTAAGACGTTCTGAATTATGTCATGAGTTAGTTTTGGAATTCTATTTAGGCCTCTTTAGCCGAGATAGTAATTGTGTTCCGATTAGAGGAAAGCTATTTCCTTTCACAGTTGAGGAGATTAAAAACCACTTCAAGTTTAAGAAGCTGAAAGGTTTTTGCAAATTTGAAGAAGCGGTTGCTAAACGAAAAATCTTTGATGAGGAATTACTTTTTGAGCATGTATTAGACAAAGAGAAAGTGCAATCACATAAGGGAGAATTGAAGGCACCTTGGCCTTACAAATATCTTCAAGCAGATGCGCGAATTTGGCACAATTTCCTTGTCCCTAATATCTTTGGAAACACACGAACTTTGGATGTGACTATGAAGTACGCTCTACTGTTGGACTGTATTTTGAGAGGAGAAGAAGTTGATGTGGCACAGTTGATCTATGAGGAGGTGATACGATTTTCGGTCACTCCTAAATCAGTCTATAATGTTAAATTTCCAACTATGATCACGTGTCTTGTGCGAAAGGCGAATGTTACATTGGGTGAAGAAGAGAAACTCGAATTTAAAGCGAGTTATATTGATAATGCTTGGATCAAGGATATCCTTCGAAGAGCGGGTTCTACGCAAGTCTCGAAAGAAGAAAAGGAGGAAAAATGGCAAGAGAAGATGGAGGAGCGTTTAACAAAATTCGAAGCAGCTCAAACTTCCTTAGTCAATGATGTGGCACAAATCAATGCTAATAAAGTGCACATCATGAAACTCCTTGAGCAGTTAACGAAGGGTCCAGCAAATCCTACCTTGGATATCAATGATGCGAGGCAATAGCCTCGAGAGTATGTTCTCTTTCTTCCTTACCATTTCTGTAAATATGTCTATCTGCTAATTTTAATTTCTGTTTTTCGAGTCTTTTTCGAGTCGTGGGGACACGGCTCATTTTTGAGTTGGGGGTGTGGGGATTCGTTGTCTCTCATCTCCATTTTTCTGTTTTTGGGTGAAATTGAAATTTTTGATACATGGGAATTAGATGTAGAGTGTGTTTAATAGCTTGAAAGCATAAGCTCAGTAGATTAATGATAGTAAGTAATATGTTTATGAGCTATGTATTTGTATGCTTTGAGTATTTGCAGGAAACACACGTTGATAGTAAAGAAAAGATTAGTGAGCAATGCGATAGAAAGTATGTTCGATCTCAGGGAACCTTGGAAGTGTGTAGGCCGTGAGATCCAAGCTAGTTGAAAAACCATTTGATGAAAGTGCTAAAGGTAAGAAAGTAACTAAATTACATAGTGCAGAAAGTGATTAAGGCGGTTCTTTCATATTTGAAGCCCTTGAAGCCTTTTTATACCTTCTCACCTTGAGATTTTTGATTTTATATGCTATATCCTTCTCAGCCCCTTCTAGCCTTTCTAAAGCCTTTTATTGAAACACGTTATAAGCCATATCCTTTAGATTTTAGGACTTTTCCATATGACCCGCACTCGAATCGTGATGCATAGACAGTTGTTTTAGAGCTTGAGTTTGGGGTGGTGGGTCCACCATTATGGGAATTGTTATTGGGCTGGGATTTTTGAGCTTATTAATTGTGCTTTATGCTTTATATTGATGATGTTTCACCGATTTGTATTGTAACCCTTTGTCGGGGTAATAGTGAATGAAAAAGAAGCTTCGAGCTAATTTTGCCAACAAGGGCATTAAAAGAAAAATATATATGAGAAATTAGCGTGATATCTCAACATTAAAGGAGAGTCATAGCTATAGAAATTGATTTGAAAAGAAAAGAAAATTTATATTCGGACCGGCACAGTGGAATTTTTATGTGAACATCTAAAGCTTTAATTGGGTTATTGGGGATGCTAAATGTGCATCAAGGAATTCATTGGGTTGAGTGAGAAACATTTTATGAAAGTAACTCAAGCTCTAGGGCGATTCGTTGATGGCTAGTGAGGAGAGAGCCAAAAGCTCACTCCAAATTATCCAAATATACTATCATACCGTCCCTAAGCCTACATTACAACCTTAAAGACCTTTTGATTCTTTGCTATGTAATTGAGAAGTGATTGAGCCATTAGAGAGTAGTTAAGTGGAGCTTTGAATACTAGTGAAAATCGATGAACAATCTATAGCTCTCTTGGGGAACTGAGTAAAGTCCCAATCCTTCTTACATTGCGAAACTAATCTGATCTTGAATTCAAGCCGTGTTGAATATAGATATGAGAAGTGTACAGGTATGTAGTTTATAAATATTATTGCATGAAATTTTCTGAGTTATGTGCTTTAGGTTTATTCTATATATTCTGCTATGCTTTTTCCCATTGTGTTGAGAATTTTATAAGTGTGTGTTTATAGACTTCCCTTTGTTTCTATCTTTATTGTATCGGGACGATACAACTTTGAGTTGGGGGTCTTGATGTCTCCTCATTTGTGATAGATTAATGTTAGGATGAGACATCATTTTAAGTGATTTAGAAGTCAATAATGTCGATTTTCTTGAGTTTTAGTGCACTTTCCTATTTTGCGTCTTGATTTGTAGAATTAATGTTTTTAGAGCATATTGGGTTTAATTGTTTATTTAGTGTTTAGCTTTAAAGATAATTATGGAGCTTAATTAGAGTTCAAGTCAAAGATTACAACTTATGGAAAGAGATTTGCATGGTAATTGGAGATAAGGAAACAATTGCTAAAAAGATGGAAAAGGAAAAGCTACCTAAATCTGGAATTGTGCATACACGTCCAAAGATATGCGTTTTTACCTAAGAAATAGGCCGATTTTGGTAATTTCCTTCTGATGGGTCAAGATAATTCTGTTGCGATTCTTTTGGTATCTTATGGAGCAAAATCCGACCAATAACGAAGAAGATATGCTCAAAACGGTGCAGCAGTGTTTATCTTTATTTCCATACGAATTTGAGTTGGGCTAGAAGTCCATTACCTTAACTCTTCCTCAAGAAAACGAATTAGGTCTTCTAAACACCTATAAATACACCCTTATATCAATTGTAAATCATCCTTGCCTCATAGTAATTAGTTCTTAAGGTTTTATTCTTCCAGTTTATTGTAGAGAGCAAGATGATGTCTTTTGTAATTTCTTTTAGTTTATTCCCTTCAGGTATGAACTAAACTCCCCATAGCTTGGGTTTTGCATAAGTATAATCTATGAATTCTAATTCTTCTATCTAAGTTTCTTTGGGAATTACATGTTTTAATCTGATATTAGCTACTTACTTTATATTTGTTTATGTGTTTTGATTTAATGTCTTTCCCAGAACTGATCACTTTAGGATTGTTTGAATAGTAGTTAGATGGTCTCCTTGACAGGGTGTTTAACTATTGAACCACCACATAATGTCTAGTGTCGATAGCAGTTCTGACAAAACATACTTCTAACTAGATAGTTATTAGGGTTTGTTTTAACCACCATATCACCAATTGATTGTAGTGTGCTGGATAGGGCCTTAGTGGCGTTTGATAACCCTATTTGAGTCCTCGTCTTGGTTGTGTCGTAGCCCCCTTAGTCGCTCTCAAGGTCTAAGGTAGTGGAATTTAGAATCCTGACTAAGTATACCAAGAGCTCATATTCTCCCTTATTAACTAGATTTATAGATAGAATTAGAAGGATTAGTGCATACTAGCAAAACCTAAGCTATATTTCTCATCTCATATTCTTCGTATTTTATTTTATTGTCTTTATTTTCTTAGTTTTAATTGCTTAATTTCGACATCTGTTCCCTTTACTTTTCTGTTCTCTAATTATTTACTCTTACTCGTAATTTCTATTCACGCGATTAACACACTTAAGTCCCTGAGAACGAACTCTATTTATCATTAAAACTTGCATACGTCCTGTAATACTTGCAGTACTGTGCCTGTCTAGGGTGAGAGTGCGTAGTTTCTTGGCTTATTTTAATCTTATTTTTATCACACCCTAGGCGACACCATCTGCTATAGCATATTACACATGAATCAATGGGAAAAATAATCTGATCAAAACATATTTTTTCAGTGCCTTTTCGCATCCCCCGTTTTTGAATTTCCTCGTAACAACTTACGCCATATAAATCGAATCGAGCCACTTTGCGTTGGACCCCAAACTTATCAAACATCGTGTATCTCTCTTTCGGGGCCACTAGAAGTCTTTGTTATACCACAAAACATCACAATCACAAGTACATATCTTATCGAGTCTCGCGTAATTATCGATAATCAAAAATAAAAAATGCGACAATTATCGCAATTAAAATAATAAATGCGAAATAGAAATCGATAAAAGTGTGGGTTGTATCCCACAAGCACTTTTTTAACATTGTTAAGATCAGGATTTGTACCTCATTTTAGTGTATAACAATGAGGTTAATTTGGGTTTCACTATATATCCTCTCTAATGAGGTGATAAGTCATGCGTACTACCTGAGAGAGACTTCTTCCCTCTTGGCTTTTGTACCTAAAGCTCCTTATCTGTGAAGATTTCTGTGACCACAAATAGTCCCAACAACGTATATTTCCTCTTCTTGGGAGTAAATTCGGGTGTTATAGGTTTTAGCACCACCTCCTGGACCACCCAAGCTTATCCACTTATCATTTCTTAATTTGCTCTATTGATTTCGTGGCTCCAAACAACTCGACACGCTATTTATCACAGAGTACTTATTTCTTGGATCTCTCGCCTTCTTATCAACCTTGTCCTTGGAATTATCGACATTGTTTATAATAAAGGCCTCACCATGGACCATTTTCACAACATTCTCGATCACATCCACCCAGAAGCACTCATCCCGCACGTTCTTGATCGCTTTGAACACGTTACATTTTACTTCCTCATTTTGGATTGACATGACGTCATTCTCCATATCTTTCAAAGTATGTCACGTGGCTAAGAAAGGTTGTCTCAATACTATGAGGACATTCTTATCCGCGTCAGAGTTAAGAATGAGAAAATCTAACAGGAACACAAAATCACCCACATTTACCAACACATCTTCAATCTTTCCTTTGTTTTAAGAGATCATCCAACTCACCATTTGTAAGGTAACCTTGGTATGTCGTGCTTGACTCACGTTTAATTGGTCAAAAATAGATTTATGCATTTGTTGGCATATAGCCTCTTTCTATGTTGTTTTAATATGACAAATCCTTGGGTTATTATATGCTCATGAAGTAATTATGTGGCATTTCTTTATTCATCGTGTTGTGTATCCTTTTTAGCAAACACTTTCTCTAAGATGTCATTTCTTTTATATTTCACACCTTGATCTACTAAGCCTTGAAATGATATTTATATGTCTATAGGTCATAACTTGTTGTGTATAGATGTTCGATACAAAAGTTGAACTATATACTTGCTCATGTTTTTAAGAACACTTTACATATCAAGATCACGTTCTTTTAATAACCGCATCACACAATTACATGTGCATTTTGATATGATATATCTTTCACACTTTTCTTACCATATCTTTTTGTGTGTTTAGAAATAACTCTTGAGTTAATCTACAAACTTTCTTATAATTTCGTAACTAACATTTATCATTTTAAGTTTTTTTCCATTTAAGCAATGTTGCTATACAAATCGAATCCAAATCAATCAGTTTGGGTATTCCTTTTTTGTTAAAAAATGGGTTCCTGATATGAGGTCCGGTACACCGAAAAAAAAGTCTGGTAGCTGTTAGGATACGACATGAAATTCCATGTAGGATTCTGCATGTTTGACATGAAGTCTGTTATACAGATATGGAGCGTTTTTAGTTATAAATCCTTGCCACCTAGACAAATATGTAAGATCTTTTATGTTTTATAGATACATGTTTCAAATGAAATATTTTACCCTTCTTCAACAACACCATTTACCTTAATGTTTTTTTATATCATGGGTGTCGGGGCCAGCTTTTGCGCACCACGACTAATCCCATGGGAAATATACACGCCTCCCCATGTTAATCGGAAATAAGTTACTCATGTTCAGGGAGGGGATTCGAATTGCACCTCTTGCTTTACCCCCTTGAAGGGATCAATAAATAACAAGGATGAGGGGATTCGAACCCTGTACCTCCTAGATGAGAGACAAGGTCCTGGCCATTGAGCTATAAAAGTTCAAGTTTCAATCTCTATTTTATATGTTTGATCATTGTAATTGTAATAATCAATTCAAGAACGATTTAATTCAACTATCACTTTTTTATCTACTTAAGAGGAGTCTCACGCAATAATCATCAAAGTTCATCCACACAAATTGAAGATCACTTACAAACATCTTTGTATTATCCACTCAAGAGGAGATCAAATTCAAGCATGATTTAATCACCTACTAAAAAAGAGTCAACCTACAAGCTTTACTATCTTATTAACTCAACAAGGATTTTAAGTTATAAGTGTATTATTTTCTCATTAAGGAGTGTGCTTGCCTATTGTAATATTCATTCAAACACTAGGGGTTATTTTTCTTGCTCTAGATTATAAAATAGTGGGTTGTAAAGGTTGAGATTAAGCTTTGAAAAAATCTCACACGGTTTGTGACTTATCTGATGAAAGTCTTAGACGATCGGTTGGCAAGCCCTAAAAAACCTCACTATAAAGGTTTCGTTTTCACCTTTAAGGAAGAAAAAAATTAGTGGACGAGTTTAATATCCGAAGTGTGTATACCTTAGGTGGTGGAATAGTCCTTTGTAAACCATCTTGAAACAATTGTATACTCTCTAACCCTTACTTTTTACATATCATCTTATATCTTGCGTAGCTTTATTATCTTAACACTATATTTCTTGTTGCATGATCATTTAGGTGTTTGATAAATTAACTAAGAGAGACGTTACATAGGGTTGTTTAACTTCTAGCTTTGTCTTGGTATTTGTACATAAGTTACATTCTAGACTATCTAAGTTAGTATTTAAGCAAACTCTCTTTTCTCTTATTTGTAATTTTGTATCATCCTATAGGTTTTGTCATTTTGCTTTAATTAATTTTATTCATCTTGGCTTTGAAATAAATAATTATTAATTATGTATAGATTATATTAGAGTACTATTCACCACCACCCCTCACCTCTACGACTAACTATATGATATTTATACTTGTGCCTAAATCGCAAAGAGCTCGAGTCATGAGAGTCACTCCATTAAATATTGGAATGTTGAAACTCCCTGGATCTTTCAACTTAGGTGGAAGCTACCTTTGATAAATCTAACTACACTCCTCGCTTGACATGGCCACCTTGTCGTTTAATACTCATCTCTTATTAGAGAATGCCTTTTTCAGGAAGTTCAAATATTTTGAAATTTGCCAAATTGCCTCAACAAAAGGAATGTTGATATGCAATTGTTTCAACATATTCATAGACTTTTTAAATATTAAGGAGGTGTATTCAATATGGACTTTATTGGATTTTTTGTATTTTAAAAAATTACAGGTATTCGATCAGAATTCTAAGAAGACATTTATATTCTTATTGTATTCAATAAATATTTTAAAAATAACTAAAATTAAAATTCCACGGTAATCAAATATATATTAATTTATAAATATTTCATTAAAGTGTTGGATTTTGTTAGATTTTCAAGAATAAAAAAGTTTATTTCTATTTCTTTTAATAAGAGAATTTATTCACTATCAAATACTTTAAAATGAGTTTATTCTAAAATCATTTTTATAAGTTTACAAAAACTAATCATTAATCCTTCCTATCGTTAATAATCATATAAACAAAATAAAAAATATAATTATTTAAAAGAATACAATCGTTTAAGGTTTAAATACTTTAAAAATCAACAATAATATAAAATTATGTAAATACTATGATGCCAAAACCCTAAAAAACTAGAAATAATTACATTTATAAATTTATACCAACTTAGACAAGTAATGTGTTTATGTCAAAAAAAAAAAAGTAATGTATTTACGAAATTCACGATTAAAACATAATCATGGTCATTTGTTAGAATTTTTTTATTATACAATTTGGACTCAAATGGAAATAATATGAATTCTATTAAATATTGAGACAAGAAAAATATGCATATATATACCTCAAACAAATCTTCCGGAAAAAATATATTGCAACGTATATATTTTTTCTATTTTAATGGATTTTTCAACTTGATGGAGAGATATAACTTAATATATCTTTCGAAATAATATACTCTTAAAATTATACCACGACCACAACACCATCAATAGATGTAGGAAAATCGAACCACTTTAAATGTTTCACGTTATCTTTTTTCTTTATCTTTTACTTTCGTGTGCATTTCATTTACTTATTTGCTTATCTTCCTTATCTTGTGTTAGAATGTTTTAGCATATCTTTACCATCCTTAGGGTTCCTAGTCCTTGACCTTAGAAATCTTATTTGTTGTTTTAACTTAGTATGCATATAAGTACTCGTAGTTCTCCTCTTAGTTGATTAATTTTATCTGTCTTAAGTTACTTGAACTTAAACCAATCATCTTTTTCCTCTTCAATTAGTTTGATTGATCTTAACATCATTATCTAATTACTTACTCTTAGCACGCCTAACTCATAGCTTTCGCATTTAGCAAACTCTTTAGATCACCCCTAGTATCCTTGATTAAGATTTTTTCCCTATAAGGTTAATTTTAATTATGCATAGATTATATATATTCCTCCCCCCCAGGACTCTACACATATAATATTCAAGAAGCTTAGAAAATGGATTTGATAGGGTTGCACAAGAATGTTTTTTATTACATATCTAGAAAAGCTGAAAGGGTGATCGTGTCAATGGAGGAAGCTGATATAAGACTCCAACAAAATATGGGGAACAATGTAAATTTTGATTGAATAGTGGAGTTCCAGAAAACGGATACAAGACCCGAGAAGGTGGAAGTTAGCTTCATCCGACAAAAGGCATAAAGTGAGTATATGATAAAAAATGAATGGTGTTCGAAAATATTTCATTGTAATATGAAAGGTGAACAACGGATGAGGTTTATTGCAAAAGTTCAACTCTATATTGGTGCTGAAGAAACATCAAGTACTCAAGATTATGAAGAATTCATTGACTACTATTGTAGTGAACAAGGGTAGAGACAGAAAGTGTGGATTGGAGCTTTGTAAAGAGTCGTCATAAAGAAATTTTAAAGGTAATTACTTGTATAACTAATGATAAAACTCGCGAGCTAAAACTCTTGAGCTTGATGGTTATTCGTCACTTTTCTTCAAGAACTTATGGGATGTGATAATTGGTGAAATAATTATAATGATGTGTGAATTTTTCTCTTTAAGGGTTTTCCTCAAGTAACTAAGTAACCATTTTTATTTCTCTCATCCTAAAGAAAGAAAACATATGAAAGTGGAAGATTATCAACCAATCTCGTGTTGCAACGTTATTTACAAAGGTATCACCGATGATTATTGCAGATAGGTTTAAACTGATTTTGGACGAACTTATTGATAAAGCACAAGTGCATTTATTTTTGGTAGATTGATGTCTGTTTATATACATCTCATTCAAGAATTATTGAGGGGTAATAACATCAATAGTAGCTCGCCGAGGTATACGATTAAAATTGACTTGTGTACAGCTTATGACTCAGTTTTATGGGAGTTCTTTCATAAAATCTTAAGGGTATCAATTTTCCCATTCAATATATCAATTGGATAATAAGTGTGTTACAACTCTTACATATTCGGTGGAAATAATAGTGAAATATAAGAATCTTCAAAGGTGGAAAAGGTTTGAGACAAGGCGATTCCCTCTCACCTTATGTTTTTACTTTATGTCTTGAATATATCTCTTGAATCTTAAAGAAGAATACGAATTGTGGATTTAATTTCTATCCAAAATATGGTAATATCAAGATAACACATTTGGACTTCGCCGACAATCTTATGATACTCACTAAACATGACTCCCGAGTCAGTGAAATTTCTTATGGATAGTTTAAAGAGCTTTGCTAAATGCATGAGGCTTCGATTAAATGTGATCAAATCACACACACACACACACACACATATATATTTATATTATGTGGGGATCAAAGAAGATAAGTTTGAGGAAATATTTAGATTTACACAACTTGAGAAGGAAGAAATACCTTGTCGCTATCATTGTGTGCCACTTGGAGCTTTAGTATTGTTCTTTAGAGACTATAAACCTGTTATCAATAAAGTTGAAAGCTATGTTTGATCATGGAATTTTTTCCCTTTAATTATGTTACGCGGGCCAAATAGAGCTTATTAGATCGGTACTTCAAGGGATGGTGCATTTTTTGTTATTTATCTTCCCGGTTCTGGTTTTTGCAAGAGATCGTATTTGTGAGCATTTATAGAATCTTAAGTTGTGATGGAAAATCTCCACAGTTTAAATGGAAAACTATATGTTCCCCGAAAATGAAGGAGACCTTGGTTTAAAGGACTTACGTGTTTGAAATAAAACCTAATCATGAAAATGTTGTGGTGAATTATAGATAAGAAAGATTCACTTTGGATCAAATGGGTACACGTAGAATATTTAAAAGATCAAAGTGTTTGAATGTGGGAAGTCGTTAGAATGAATCACCACTTTTGAAAGAAATTCGGAAATTGAAGAATGAACTTGAGACTTCTCTCATGAAAACTACTCACGAAAATATTGTGGCAAATTATAAATAAGAAATATTCACTTTGGATCAGATGGGTACATGAAAAATATTTAAAAGATGAAAGTGTTTGAATGTGGGAAGTAGATGGAATAAATCCACCACTTTTGAAAGAAGTTTGGAAATTGAAGGATGAAACTGAGTCTCCTCTCGAGATTGTGGAAGGTAAAAAAGTTTTATAGATATGGTTTTCTTCCACCACCGATCTTTCTAGTGGTTCGTATTTTGCATATAATAAGTTTTATGATGTGTTTGGTTGCCGATCTCTTTTAAGACTTTGGGAAAATATTGTATGAGATTCATGCATAACTCCTAAGTATGCGATCATTGTTTGGATGACGCTACAAACGAGTTTATGAACCAAGGATAGGATGGTGTATATGAAATTGGGTCCACTTTGTGGGTAGCGTGTTGAGAATTTTGAGTCAACCAACCATTTATTCTTCAAATGTGCTTTTTCTAATAATATTTGAAAGATATTATTACCCATCTGGTGTTGAATACTCCTCTTTTAGACCCAAACACCCACTCAATTCACTCTTCTTACTCAAGGTCACTAATAAGATTCAACACTACACACCTGTTTCCTTTATACCCTTTTTTGTTTTTTATCTACTATATATACTAAATTATACCCATAAAAATAACCTAAAAACTATCTCTACTCTCTTCACTCCACACCCCAATATAACATTAGTCTCTCTCTTCTCTCCTCTACTCATGGAGCTCCGGTTAGATCTTTACAACTCTGGTTTGATCCTGATTCGTCGACCATGGCGGTAGCTCTGGCGAGATGACAGTATGTGAAGAAGAAGTTCCATCGGGCAAACAAAAAGCTCTGGTGAGATGACAGTAGGCGAAGAAGTAGAATCTTTCTCTAACTACGACGAACAAGAAGCTCTTACTAGCAGGCAGCTCCCTTTGCACATCTCAACACTCCAGTGAGATCCAGATCTGTTTATGCTCATCCCAACTTTGTTTGTGCTTGTTCTAGATCTAGTTCACACCTCTTCTCTCCCTGTCATTAGATCTCGAGCTCCAGTGTGAGCTCGCCATTATGTAAGGGTGCTCGCTCCAGCTCCAGTTTACACCTCTTTTCTCTATGTCGTTAGACCTCGAGCTCCTGCGTGAATACAAGTCATGATTCTAGTAGATCTCAAGCGTGACGACAAATCATATCCTGTTTTTTATATTGGAGAAGAAGCTTCGTAGGGCAGTTCGAATTACAATTTTGTAATAGGGAATTTTTTAATTTTTTCTATTTTATTGTATTTACAACTTTGTAATACATTTTTTTTTAATATTTAAAATTTTAGGCATGATTATTCTTTAGTATATTATTATTTTTTGATAATGGAAATGAATTTTTATACTCATTTGGTATTAAGAATACTCAGTTTTTTTCTCTGAGTACTCAAAGAAAGTTTTTGATACACAGAGAAATTTTATGATACTCAGAAAAACCTCAGGAAGCGGCGTTAATGGTGTTCGGTGATGGTGGCTAAAGATGACTTAGCGTTTGGTGGTGACCGGAGTTGACTCAGTGACTCAGTGGTCACTTGTTTTTTAAATTATATTTTGTCACTTGCTCTTTTGTCTTTCTGTAATTGTTGTTTTGTTAAGGTATTATAGTATTTTACTTTTTCTGTGACCTTTTTGAAAAAAATCTATCAACGAGTTTCCTATAGGCCCTGAAGTTTATCTCCAAGACCCCATTGGTCAACCACCCTATTTGAAATGATGTGAGAAATTGATTGGATACTGAAAAAGATATGAAAACTATCTTGAGTTTACTCAAATGGTTTGAAAAATTAAAAGCCTGAGAAAATTGGAAAACAAAAGTGTGTGATATTGACTTTGCAAGGTTTATTGAAGAGTAAGGAATAAGCTTGCAATAAGAGATGTTACATACTCAAAAGATGTCGTTCTCCAGGAAGTGAAAGATGTACTTTTCATATTCTATTTTGAATTGTCCCTTCATCATACCTTCATGGATGATTGTGGGTTTCTTAAAGCCGTACATTTATTTTATACTTGACGAGTAGATAGATACTAATTTAAACTTTAAGGTTAAAGTAGATCTTGTAGTTGTACAATATATAGATTTTCATTACATTTATATCTAAAAAAACATAAAATGTTATTGAGAATTATTTATTTTATAAAGATATTTAGTTTGAATAAAGATATACAAGAATATTAAAAAATAATTAAGAATTTTAATCAAAACACATTAGCGGCTCGACTACTAAAAGGTATTTATTTTCCAAAGAACAATTTTCTCGATGTAAAGTTAAGACAATCTCGAACATGGTCATGGGATAGCATTCTGAAAGGAGAGATATGCTAAAGAAATAATGTAGATATATGATAGGAGATGGAGATTCTATAAACATCTGGAATGATAAATGGCTAGATACACAATAGAAATTGGAAAAACCTAAAGATTGTACGTTACAAAAGATAAAGGAATTATAGATTAATGACTCAACATATGGAACAGGGAAATTCTTGATGAAATTTTCCCATTTCCAATCATAACAGTCATCTTGAGAGAAAGAGTTTTCTTGAAAGAATAACCAGATAAGTTTATCTAACCGTTTGCAAATAATGGAGAATATATAACCAAAACAGGGGTACAAAGTGCTTATGGATCATGAAGAATTTGAAGAACTGCACCAATCGGCCAACATTTCAACAGAAAGAGAATTATGGAAAGTGATATGGAGATTAAATGTCCCGACAAAGATAAGAATTTTCAATTGGAAAGCATGTAATAATTCAATATCAACAGATAGAAACTTAGAAAAAAGGAAATGTGAAGTAGAAGTTGAGTGCAAATGGTGAGGACTAGAAAAATAAACAGTGGAAAATTTACTACTAACGCGTGGGGTGGTGAGAATGATAAGGGATGGTTCAGCGTTACAGGTTAATATTTAAGACACGAAGATAGACCTGGGGCAATGGATGCTAAAGATCATTGGAACATAGGTTAATGGGGGACGGAAAAAAGAAGTTATAATAGCATACATTTTACTTATGATTTGGAATTTGTGGAAAGATAAAATGAAAAACAGACATAGTAACTCTGAAGTGGAACCGGATGAAGTGATACGTATTACAAACCGAACATGACCGAACACTTTGGGAGGGCATGGTTTAGGAATGATTAAAATCGGGATACGAATATGGAGACAAATACTTTTTCAGAAGAGAATCTCAATTTTCAAACTAACATTGTGTTTACTTGTGATGCATCTTTTGATCAGGTACATAATCCTACAAGAATAGGGGTGGTACAGATCGATAAGACTAATTTCTCTCGAATAGATTTTACGACTATAACACTATGCAACACAAGTGTAGAAGGGGAACCACAAGCGGTTGTCACAACATTAGAAATCGGAAAGAAATACCAGCACGAGAGTAAAACTATATTTGCGGATAACCTTGAACTAGTTCAAGGAATTAAGCAAGTGTCGACCGCTGGGTGGAGGCTCAAACTGTGGATCAAGCAAATTAATAAGCTGGCTATCGAGGCAGACGCAGATTATTTTGAGCACGCTCAGCGAAAATGGAATACTAGAGCCGATACACTAGCAAAAAGGGTCAGACACAGGGCAATGGAGCATCAACAACCGTCACTAAAAATATTACACCAGTTCCGGAGACTAGGAATAGACTAATTTAAAAATATATTTTATAACTTTACTATCCGGCCAAAAAAAATCAAAATGTTTTCTTATCATGGTTCCATAAAATAATTTTAAAAATTGACAAAGTTTTCTTTATTAATTAGTGGGATGCTAGTGGATGTTTTTTTAGCCCATTTTCCTAATTCGGTTAATTATTTTAATCATTAATCTTTCCCGGGATAATTACCTGGAACACCCCATACATAAGATCATTGATAATTCAGTGGATGAATTTTCTTAGTTGAATAGATGACTATACTTAAAACTTAATCAAGAAGCTTACACGTTACAATCAATTGCTATCTATCTAGGCTCATATGTTCTCACAACAAAATATAAAATCTTCACTGATTGCTCCACCAATTTACATCTTCTTCAAATACCACTACGAGTCTAAAATAATGCTGGCTTATTCTTCCATATCCTTTTCCCTTGACTAGAAGTCAACTCCACCTTTTCAGATTATACAAATCGATCATCAATCTTTTCGAGTTTCATGGCAGAATCCATTGGTCATCCATTTTATAGCTGTGGAAAGTGCCGAAATCCTATTGCTCATCCTCAAGATCTTCTCTCTAAAGCTTTTCAGGTTGATAATTATCTCTATTCTAAATGACCCATTCATATATTTTGCTTATAAAATTTGATCCCTAAACCTTATAAAATTTCCTAACTTTAGAACATCTTTTAACCTTTCTACTTCAAATTTTAGTATAAACATTATCGAATTTAAATGTTCTTGTCTGATTGTTTGTTTTCATATATCTGAATTTATAGGAGATAGGAAATTTTTTATGTACGCACCTGTTACAATGGTAGAATAAATAAAAACGACATCTTATAGTTGTAGGGTCAGTCTAAGTTAAATCAAAGTACTTCGAAACCATTTTGGCAGCAAATATTAGTGGATCTCACTTATCATAGATCTCACTTTTCATATCAAAGTATTTAAGTTATGCAATATTATTCTTGTCTACTACAATCGAAAGAACATAATTTTCATTAAAATAAATTAGGAATTTATTACAAATATTTTTACTTTTATTTTCTTGTTCAATAATATAATCTGAATTATATTATTGATATTAGGACAGTCAACTATCCATAGGTCTATTTAAATCTATACATATATTATAGTTGAATATGTAATATGGATTAGACTTTGTAATATCATTAAAATATGTTAGTCTCTTAAAATGAAAAAACATAATGAAGAAAGTTTACACAATCGATGGATTACACAAAGTAAAAGTTTGATTGTGGTTCATATATAATTAAAAAAGTGCTAAATATGAGAACCAACTAAATGCATAATTATTTGAGATCCATTTTTTTTTTTTGGTGACTTTGAATTTTGGCCAGCACTATTTATTATTGTCTAAAGTGAGTTACTTGTCAGGCTAGGTCGGGGCAAGCGTATATGTTCAGTCATGCGATGAACATTGTTTTGGGACAAAAGGAAGAGAAGCAACTTATGACAGGTTATTTCACAATTGCCAATATCAATTGTAGCAAATGTGGTGAGGAGTTGGGATGGAAATATGTTCGAGCTTATGATGCCAAACAGAGTTACAAAGAAGGAATGTTTATAATTGAAAAGGCAAAAATTCTGAAAGAATATTGAACTTGAAGAGGTCATACTTGTGGCCTGTAAACTGTAGAGCTAAATTTATGTCACTTATATTGAAAGAAGATATTAACTTATAATTCTCGCAATGTAATCTTATTCTAAAATTTCATAAAATATAAGACTTAATTACTATACTAGTAGACTTAATTACTTTGTTGGGATCTTTTTGGTCAGAAATTTATTATATAGATACATAAAAGAAGATTACAATTAAAAAAATTCTTTCCCATCTAATTTATTTTTAGCTAATATGCTTATGATACATACTTTAGGTTTTAAACTCAAAAGTATTAAATATATTAAATTATAGGATTATTGCCCAAGAAACACCTCAAGTTAGATTTGATTTCCTTTCGCCCCAACCATCATTTTTTTGCCCATAAAAGGCCACATATATTTTTCTTTTTCTTTTCTGTAAAAAGAGTCGTTTGAGTTATGTGAAGCTTTCCACTACTCAAAGTTTGAGTAGTGGGAAGTTTCCCATTACTCAAACTTTGAGCAGTGGGAAATTTCCCATAACTCGTTGTTCTTTAAAAAAGACGGTGTTTTTTATGGGTAAGGGTGTAAGGTGGTAGGCGCCTATTGGGCATTAACCCTTAATTATAATGATTACTTAATTATTCTACTAACATATTTTATTATGAATTTATAATTAATAATTATGAGGCATATATTGGACCATTCAATATATATGTATTTTTTTATTTTCTTACTGAGATTTTAACGTTCGAATATGTCCAAACAGAGACGGTGGGTGGTCAACTATGAACAAGGACGATTCTGGTAAAAACTGAACATCTTATTTACCATCCACACCTAACATAAAGATGATTCTACACAAAGAACATTCGCATAGTGTTAAGCAATTATCAACAAAAAGACTGATGTTTTACTCACAACCGATCTTAATGAAGAATCACAAGCGCTGATTACACCAAATAAGAGTAATCCCAATGGGGGGAAGCATCAGAGTACCCAAAAGGGCGCTGAATTATGAGGATAGAGACGATATATCCCCTGTGATAAAGAGAGGTCAGCGTACTGCTCCAGGTGTAATCGTGTGGTGAATGATCAAATTAGGGTCAGCAGCCATGACAGATCAGCTTGGGTGAGAATGTCCCAACCGGCGGCCCTTGAGGAAAGATGACAAGGACAATGTAAACATTAGTGCAATGGAAAAGTGTATGATAGCCAATCCGCTTTTCATCATTGACCCCAGCCTCAATCCTTTGGAGGGACCAAAGTCGCCACTAGATTTTTTAGACACATGTAAGGAATGTGTTCAATCAAGCGATAATGGCTATTTGGGTATTGTTTCAGCAGGTAGGGGTGTGCATTGGGTTAGAAAACCCGCATAACCCGACCAATCCGATCATACTAACCCGAAATTATACGGGTTAAATTTTAATTGGGTGGGTTGCGGTTTACATTTTTGAAAAAAATATACACTTTTTGCGGGTTGTGCATTTCAAACTTGAAACCCGCAAACCCGCATACCCGATTACCTTGTAGTACAAAAAATTAGAAAAATTCGTATTGCTCATTTTATTTAAATAAAATAGTGAGGGTCATGTGCTTTTCACTCTACATTATTTTTATTCCTCCCATTTCTTTAGAAATATTTTGAAATCCCTCAATATTTCAATAATATTTTATCTAATAAATATGTTTTTCATTTCAGTTATGATATTATCTATACTCTTTATTTAATTCATATATTTAGGTTCCTAAAATCTTATTTTATATCTTTTAATCATAAATGATTTAAAATGCATATGTGTATCCTAAACAATATTTTTCGTTACAATTTTCATTTGTAATATAAATTTGACTCGCCAAATGAATATGGATACAAATTCGGCTTCTTTATCGAACTAAATCACCCACAATGCACCCGCAACCCGCCCAACCCGAAACTCAATGGGTTAAGTAATGTATTGGGCGGGTACGGGTCTCGTTTTTTAAAACCCACACAAAAACGGGCGGTTTGTGGGTCGAGCATTTTTCATACAAAACCGACCCGCACACACCCCTATCAGCAGGTGACCTAGGCACCAAGAATCCGTTAACAGCGGTGATAGAAATGGACCCTCTCGAGAACATAGAAGGAGGCAGCAAAATGCTTAAGTCATATAAATAGGCTATGCATGGACCATATACTTCAGAAGATCAAATCCCATTAATGAGTAACTTCGAAGACAAAGATTGGTTGATGATAGATAATCAAAATATGGATGGTAGCAACGTAATTTCAGACTTGTTTTCCATGGAGGATGATGTGCTGGTTGACGATCAAACGTACCCTCAAGTGGTGAGAATGACAACCCAGAAACAGAAA
The DNA here is from genome assembly GCA_029959085.1 of Nemophila menziesii. Lineage (NCBI taxonomy): Eukaryota > Viridiplantae > Streptophyta > Magnoliopsida > Boraginales > Hydrophyllaceae > Nemophila > Nemophila menziesii. The sequence goes on along the minus strand of JARWIR010000001.1, from coordinate 27,990,744 downwards.
GGGTGTAAGGAATGACATCGTTCCCTTATTATTCGCCTACTTGGTTATAATATAGGTTTTAAATACCCTAATAAATTAAGTCTACTTTGGGCTCTGAGGGCTCATATGGATCTAATCGAGGTGGGATTTGAGTATTTTTTTGGCAAGGTTTAAGAGTAATATAGACTATGAGAAAGCGCTAAATGGGGGCACGACCGTTCTAGATAAATATTTGATTGTCCATGCGTGGGAGCCGTCGTTCATGCCCAGTGAAGCGCCGATAGTGAAGACAAAAGTGTGGGTTAGGTTACCATGTCTACCTCTGACTATTACACCGAAGAAATTCTCACTGCCATAGGTAATATTATTGGTAAGATGATTTGAATAAATCTGTTTACTAGACCAAAAGAGAGAGAGAGAGAGAGAGAGAGAGAGAGAGAGAGAGAGAGAGAGAGAGAGAGAGAGAGAGAGAGAGAGAGAGAGAGAGAGAGAGAGAGAGAGGTAATCTTGCACGTATTGCAATGGAGGTCGAGTTGATAAACCCCTTGTTTCGATCATTCGTACTCAAGATCATCTTCAGAAAGTCATGTACGAAGGTCTACATCTTATATGTTTTAATTACGACAAACTCAAACATCTCAAAGGAGAACGCCCGAGCTTAAACATGGGAGGTCAAGGTGGGGGGGGTCAAGGAAGTCCAGGATAAAATCAAAGAAAGATGTTGCAAAGGAAACCAAAGGAGTAGAGAAGCAGAAGACAGTGTACGTAGAATGGATGATAATTATTGAGACGGGGAGAACGAAGAGGGAACAAAAGGGTTCACCAAGGAAAGGGAGGACTGAGAGTATGTAATGTAAGTACGAAGAAGCCTGTAAAGACACTGAGTAAGTCAAGGCATGTTGATTCCACATGGGAAACACCGGGAAACGAAACAAAGATTGATGTTTTAGCGACTTTAAACGAGGGGGAAGCAAATGAAGTCTTTCTAAGGACAATGGTACAAGTGGATAAGAACAACCTTAATAGTGCAAAAAATATATGGTGAAAGTGCGAGATATAATTTCAAGTGGACCATCACATATGGTTATAAACATGCAGTAGAATGGTCTAAACGACAGATTCTTTGATTTGGGAAACCAAAACATTAATAACGAAGATCTTGCACCTTCGATGGCGAAGGGAAAACAAAAATTCTAGGAGAAACCAGCCAATAACTTGCAAGAAAAAGACGAATTTTTAGAGGGGAGCGGAAGGATTTATGTTTCTTTGGATGAGGGAATAATACGTATGAGGTAGAAAAGACGTTGGAAAGGGTTGTGTAAGTGTGATTCATAACAGAGGAGCTGAAATAGGGGGATGTGAGGGAGCTATTGAAATTGTCTTACTAGATTCGGGTTTGAAAATTCAGGGAGAGGTGCAGTGGCAGCGCAAGGAGGTAGCAGGGACTTGACAGCTTTTTGGGAGATAAAACGAGGGACCAGGGTGCAATTTCAGAAATACATGTCCAGGGTCAGCATATTACGGATATTGAGTCTCACTCGGGATCATCACGCGCCTGACAAGGAACATCAGCAACTCAAAGGGCTGACGAATTCAACTCCAAGTCAGAACACTTTGAACTAGGCAACAACTACTGCTATTGATTCGGTCTGCATGATGGATACAAGTGGCGACGTTATGGGTTTGGAGGAATTATGGGCTACGAGGGAAGTTTTTGACGATAGTACAAGTGATCCTCAAGCTAGAGATTTTCATCTTGACGAATCACAAGCAACATATTTGAGCCCCTCGTGCGACTTGTCCAATGTTGATACATACATGGATTGTTAGGAAGGAGTCTCTGATCCTTTTAAGGGCACTAAAACCTCCTTAGTATGGTAGTGTGTGGTATTTCTTCTCTTTCTCTTTTCTATGTGTTCTATATTATATATATTTTTATGTTGCACAACCATGATAATAGTCGAGGGAGTTGGGTCTCGGCCAGTATTCCTCCGAATATATATTTTTGGAATCGTAGAGGTGCTAACAGTGCAAGATTCAAGAGAGAGTTCAATAAGATGAAGACGCAATATAAACCACTCATCTCGATCATAGTGGAGACTAAGGCAGCTAGGGCTGAGGCAACCAAGATCATCGTATGGCAAAGTTTATTAGGGTGGATGTGACTAGTTTCTCAGGTGGCATCTGGATACTTTGGAATAGAGAGGAGATCACAGTCCAGATTTTATCCATAGGTAAGCAAGTTATTAATGTGCGTATTTCTAGTGATTCGTGTGTTTCTTGGATATTGTCTGCAATATATGCCATCCCAAAAGCGTGGATTAGAGAGTATTTGTGGGAAACGCTTGAAGAATCAACAGAGAAGTATCAAGCACGTTGGATATTTGTGGGAGATTTTAATCAAATATGTGACCCTGAATATAAGTTGGGAGGAGTGGAAGGGGTAAACAGTTTCATGACTAGCTTTAATAAATGGAGTTATCAATGCGGTTCGATAGATTTGGGTTTCGGTGGGCCGATATTTACATAGAGCGGCTCTTGGAGCTCCGGTATGAGGATCATGAAATGCCTGGATAGAGCTTATGGCAATAAACTTTGGCGGGAATGGTTTGGGAACTCAAAGATTCAACACCTGCCTGTCATTCACTCGGATCCTGTGACACTACTTGTTATGCTTGCTCCACCCTAATTACATAAAAGGGCGGTAATTTGGTTGAGAATCTGGAGTCAGTGCGCCAAGGTTTGGATGAAAGAATATTTGAGACTCTTGGGGATAGATTCCGTAAGAAGGAAAGGCTTATGGAAAGGATGTCTGGCATCCAGAGGGCGCTCCATGTTTTCGTATAATGATATCAATCAAATTATACTACCATTATGTTTAGTATATGTCCTTTTCAACGACAATAAACTCATAATCACTATTTATATGGATCAACTGTTGAACATTAACCTCATCTATGTACTCGTCTAAAGTATCAGCCGACTCTTCCTCATCATCTAAATAGTTGGATTGTGCTCTAATCTCTCTTGGTCGTTCGTTATTCATGCTTAATCCATCAATCTTTGCAATGTCCTTCACAATAGGTATTGACTCTGAGTTATTAACCGTTAACACGAAACCCCAAACATTTGCAATCCAACCGTGATGAGCGCTCACTTTCCAAACAACTTTCCACGCACCGCGTTGCTATACCTAAGTGTGTACTAAGTCATCGATGTATAACACATTTTTTACTTGATTCATACGATTCATCTTTTTACCAGTATGAACTAGTTTCGATTCTGGTCACACCATGTTCTTTTCTTATTCTTCCTTTTCCCGTGTTATACCACTTGCACTTGAATACAGTTACCAAACATTCATTTGCAAAATCCACCTTTGAATATGTATCCAATTCACTATACCAATGAACGCTTTTGGCAAAACAACAAATCCCTTAATACGCATTGACACGTTTTTCACCTTTCTCACATGAGTCCCACTTCACTCCATTAAATTACACATAAAATATATTTTCACACAGTACGGTTGGGACTGTTAGTCACATAGTGAAATTATGCGGTTATAACATGATCACATGCTTCCTTCATGTAAATCACATATCAATGGAAAAAATAGTGAGTTTCACTATCTTGATTATGCTATGATTTTAAAATATATTTTACTTTGTCCAAGAACCAGTCGTTAAATCTACTTCAGTGAGTTTTTCCACATTTGCATGACCATCTGCAACCAACATTAACTTGTTTTTTCTGAAACACAAAATATTTTCATTACAAGATTAATAAGAATAAGAAAATAAAAATGGATAATAAATAAAATACTCTATATAAACTTGAATCTCATCACAAGATTGTAAAATGCACCAAAAAAGTCTGTCATGGTCAATTTGGGGAAGATAAACGATTATCTTTCTTCCGACTGGGTGAGATTGACTTTTGAAAATCGATATTTCTCTTGTTATAGAAATGTATCCACATACCTGTTAGGATCATTAAACTTTCTATTTCCTTGTTGAGATAACGTGATATGAAAGTCAAAGTCTCCTCCACAACATAACCGTCGACTATCGAACCTTCTGGCCTTGTCACATTTCGTATGTACTCCTTCAACTTTTTTGAATAACACTTAAATAGGTACATCCAACGCATCTGGAGAAGTCCACCAAGTAGAGCTTCGTTGTACAAGTGCACGATTAGATGAATAATGTTAACAAAAAAAGTTGGTAGGAATATCATCGCAAGCCGATATATCAAAATAATAACATCCTTTTTCCGATTCATGGTACTCAAATTTTGTTTATCAATCATACAAAAATCATTACACAAGCCCATGATGGAATCACTTAACGCTTTATGCTCATGTAGTCCCGACACACTAGAAACAAACAAGAATTGCATCATAGTGTGATAATCATGGGATTTTATTCCAATGATCTTTCCGAAATCAATCACAATATTATTTCTCAATCTCAATGCAAAATCTACAAGAATTTTTTTAGCTTTCAACCAAACACGAAAAGTCTCTCGTTTATCCAGACTCAACACAAACTTTGACTTTGGTTGCATCACCCTACCCCTCGCATATGTAGACAACCACAATTTCTTTCAAATGTCTAAATCCTTCAAATCTAGTCTCGTCTTCACATGGTCTTCATTAAATTTCCCGTCAAGACCCATATCTATACCAAGTAAGTTATCACATACATTCTTCTCGCAATGTATAACATCGATGTTGTATTTTAACAAGTTTTTTGACCAATAAGGTAACTCGTATAATATGATCTTCTTCTTCCATTACACTGTTGAATATCCGTTCTCTTGATTACCTTTCCACCAAAATCCTTGTGTTTTTTGGGAAACACAAAGGTCAAGCCGTCAAGTTGTATTTGGATACTGGTAAGACTATACTTCCTAAGACTTAGGAGGAGATTTATACTCTCTTTTCATATACAATATCATGTTTCTCAAAACAGCTTAGTAATTGGTAACCATCGTCTGTGCTCGAAATACACTATCCATTTTTTAACTAAAAGGGAAGGCGTTGAATCCACGGACTCCAGACACGCCTTGTAACCTTGATCAGACCATCATGATGTGTACGATCTTGATGGATAATCACCAAATGTATAACTACACAACCACGCAACACAATCACATCTGGCTTATGTGTGTCATAAGTTGGCATGTCTGGACCCCACAACATGTTCAACTCGTCTATCATAGGCTGAAAGAATACATCCAAATCTTTCTCGGAACAACGCAGACCAGGAACAAATAACGTTAAAATGAGTGTTGATTCTTTCATGCATAACCACAGTGGTAAGTTCAAAACGGTCAGTATAACTAAACACATGCTATATGGATTGATTTGTCCTAAAAATGGACAAAATCCATGAAGTTCCAAGTAAATCAAAACACATAAACAAATATAAGAGTAAGCAGCTAATATCAATTTAAAACATGTAATTCCCAAAGAAACTTAGATAGAAGAATTAGAATTCATAGATTATACATGATGAAAAACCCAAGCTATGTGGAGTTTAGTTCATACCTGATGGAAATAAACTAAAAGAAATTACAAAAGACATCATCTTGCTCTCTACAATAAACTTGAAGAATAGAACCTTAAGAACTAATTACTATGAGGCAAGGATGATTTTACAAGTGATATAAGGGTGTATTTATAGGTGTTTAGAAGACCTAATTCGTTTTCTTGAGGGAGAGATAAAGTATTGGACTCCAAACCCAACTCAAATTCGTATGGAAATAAAGATAAATTCTGCTGAACTGTTTTAAGCATATCTTCTTCGTTATTGGTCGGTTTTTGCTCCATAATATACCAAAAGAATCCTCAGCGAATTATCTACATCCCTATGAAAGGATTTTACCAAAATCGGCTTCTTTGTTGGAGTTATCACCACTTCTTTAGGCGTTGCTGCAGAAATTCAGATTTAGACAGCTTTTCCTTTTCCATCTTTTTAGCTTTTGTTTCCTTATCTCCAATTACCATGCTAATATCTTTCCATATCTTGTAGTCTTTGACTTGGACTCTAATTAAACTCCATAATTATCTTTAAAGCTTCACACTAAATAAACAATTAAACCCAATATGCTCTAAAAATATTATTTTACTAAATCAAGACTCAAAATAGGAAAGTGCACTATTTCTCAAGAAAATCGATTAGAATGACTTCTAAATCACTAAAAATGATGTCTCATCCTAATATAAATCTATCACAAATGAGGAGGCATCATATGGTTCGGTGGAGCCTTACAGGGGTTTAGGTTCTCTTAATTTATTATTTGATTTTGTTCCCTGGCGTGGCAAACTAATGTTGCGATGTCAGTCCAAAACCTGACTATCTTTCCTACGTTAGCTGAAACGGTGCACAAGCATCGAGAGAAAGCCTGGAAGAAAACAAAACCTGATGTGGTGAAGCGCACTAATCGAGCCCTGCTAAAAAAAGGAAAATGTTTGTGTCATAGCTTTTTACAGTTGCATATACTAACAACATTATAAGTTTTCAAGTCGTCTTCCTTCAAAGTTTAGTTGTGGTACACTAAGTTGTGGTCCACGGAGAAGTGCACGCTTCTGAGCATTCATTGTACTGGCAGGTATGCATCCTATACAAGACGATGTGGTGGTGGAGTTGGATTGAGTTAATGGAATAAGTTAGTGTTGCTACAGTTGATGTCTCGATGTTTTGTTTATGATATCACATATTTTGTTAAACTCTACTTATTGATAGTTTTTTGTTATGAATTTAATGTGTGTTTTGTAATGAATTCATTGTGTAGTGACTTTTGGAATGGTTTTATGTGCAACTTGATTAATGAATGAATTTAAATGGTGTTGGGTAGTTTTTGTGTACATTCCTTGTTAGGTAACGATATAGTGAGGTAGTTGTGCGTAAGTGATTAGATTTTTTGATATGTTTGTTATGACAGGCTCGTAATGTGATTTTGATGGGTTATGAAATACTGGTAATTTGGCTCTCAATGGTATTATTTTGGGCTCTTCTTCCATGTCACTTACAGGCTCTGGTGTTGAACTGGTTGTTATATCGTATACAGGTTACAACAGTACACATAATAAACAACAATCACATGTTATGAAAGTCCAAATAATGTGTATTGTTAATAATTTAAGAAAAACTTGAAATTTATGTAAGCATTAGCCTATCTTTCTTGACCTTTCTTTGATTGGGTTGTTAGTGTCGTCCTGGCTTCCTGCTGGATTCACCTAATGCTACTAGACTATCACCGTGTGTGAAATAGTACATATTAAGAAACAAACATAGCAATATAATACATTTTATGCAAACCACATATCTTCTGTAGTATTATTAAGGTAAGAATAACATTAAATGAAATGTCCCTCAATAAAAGTATGGTTGTTATGCCAAGGGTATTGAAATTAAGGTTTATGCAATTACATGGTAAGACCTAGTATATGACGAAAGACGCATAAAGTACGATAGATCGTATTTTATGAACACAATTAGTCACTCAAGTTTTAGGTGTATAATGCATAACAATGTGGTGTGAATGAGATTAAATCTGAATATATGCATAAATAAAGAACATATGCTATGATTAGAACCAACAATTTTACGTATCAACTTTATTCAGGCAAAGTTTGGAACTTCAAACAAAGTTTTCAGATTATTCAACAAAATAGAATTAGAGTATTCAAAGACAACATGAAATGCATCCAAATGGTAAACAATTACAACGTGACATCGAACCAATAAACACGATTGTAATGGAAATAACTAGTTACATTTAACATTGTCACATGTTGCACGATTATGATACTGGTACGAGTGGCACCCGCTGTAGATTATTTTCTTAGGCATATAGTACTCCTCTTCAGATAAGAAGTGTTTCTTATTTGGTCGGCCTGGTTGTTTTTCACCACCGGGGGGTGAACAGTGCGAGATGCATCAACCCCAGCCTCGAACTGAAATGTAGACAAAACAGGTATGCTACAACCCATTAAAACATATTGATGCTCAAATATGTAAAACACACACAAAAAAATCACAGACAAAATATATAACAAAATGTATAAAAAATTGTTACGTTACAGATAGTTCAAACCAAGGGGCAGCCCATTAAAACATATTCCTGCTCAAAGGAAACAAATTAATTGGAAAAAGGGTTGTCCACTACCCCAGACAACCCTTAAGAAATAACCCATTGAAACATATCTATGCTCAAATAAACGAATAAACCTGCAAACTGTATTTCACTTTCCCGTACAAACTTAAGGGACAACCCATTAAAACACATTCATGCTAAAAAATGTAAAACTCCTGAAAAGAAATCCACTAACAAAAATGTAAAACAGATCGTAATAATTCATGGCCATCATAAAAAGTATAGGCCATAAACAATTATATTGGCCATCGCGGTACTTTACACGATACACATCCCCCAACAAATCGTTACGTATGTAGAATTCAGAAAACTAAAACACTCATGAAGAGATTTATGCAAATAAACAAACAAATCTCATACGACAAACAATACAACGTAGTGTAGAAGATATTAACCAATATACAAATTCCATTCGTCATCAATGGCATATAAAAAAAATGACCTTGGCTTGAAGAGACTTGTTTGGAAACGTAATTCAGGGATGCGCAATGGTTGTTTGATGGAAAAAGTGGATGTGATTAGTATTGGTGTATTTGAGACTCTCTAATGATATGATATTGATGTGCTTAATTATCATTTTGGTAAGTTAGATATATGATTAGCCTATTTAAAGCCTTAAATTAAGCAACAAAATATTAGAATTATTTAAAGGTAAAAAGGCTAACATCAATTTGATGACAATATATTGGGTCATTTTAAGGTATAGTATTTAGTTGAGCTTATTAGGATATGATATGGTAGGTTTAAGTATTTATTTACAAGTATCGCTATATACAATTATGTACATAAATTAAACCAAATAAATTCATATTTAATCTAATATAATAATTGATTATCACAACTCACATAAACTTAATCAATTTTAGATTTTTAATCTTAAATTTTTTTTCCGAATGCATACAATTTTCCTTAGAATATAGCAAATAACCATATATAATTACATGTTTTATACAACTATATCAATTAACATATCAAACATCATAATCTATAATCTAAAGTATATATTATTGAAATATGCAACCTTTTATTAATAAAAAAAGATGAAAAAAACCCTTAATGAATGGTGGATTAGATGGTAAAAATGGATCACAATGGATTGGACTACTTTTGAAAGTGTACGGTTGCGGAAGATAAGGTGGTAACGGTAATTGGTGATTCCATTGGAATAAAAATCGAGAATATTTTTCATTTTTTGCAAAAGAATTTTAATGAATATGGGTATAAGGATTGGGCGAGTTTCTTCCCAATCCAGTGTGTATTACACAACCTTTTAGCGACCGCCAAAGGTGGTCATCAAAGTGTTTTTAATTTCTCGCTAGAAATTTCCTTTACCGACCACCCAAGTGATCGCTAATCGATTTGTAACTTTTAGTGGCCACTTTGATAATCGGTAATGTCTTTATTAATTTTTTATTTATTTTGCTTGGCTACTTTTATCGACCACCGCGTGGTTGTTGATGACTTCTGGGTTACTAGCGACCACTTTTATTACTTTTGAAAAATTAGAATTAGAGATAAAATTTGTGTTCGCTAGTGAACGACCACGTTTCTAGCGACAACTTTCGTGGTCGTCACATTTTTGTAAAATTTTTTCTTTTATATTTCCGACGGCCATTAATAGTTGCCAGAAGTCTAACATCTGGCGGTCGCCAATAGTGTGGTCACTTAAAGAGCCATGTGTAGTAGGTTCCAACCTATGCGAAATCTCAGAGACTAAGGGAAATGAAAGTGAACCACATAAGAAGAAAGCTTTGTATATATTGAGTAAGTGGGAATCTGGCGAAGGAACTTGAAGAAAATTCAGCTATACACTCATCAGAGAAGATATAGAGAATGCCGTTCTTGGAGGCCACTGAACATGCAACTACAATTTTCTCTAATTACTAGCTGCTTGCTTTCGAGCTCTGTAGGCTATTATTCAATCTCTTATGAGGTTTGCTACATATTACAGATTAGACATGAACATAAAATGATGGTAATTTCAGTATTTCCACTCAGTTTGCTTTCATAATCCAAACAAAAACGTTCTTGTTCTTCGCTGAATATGGCTTGCTGAGACGTAGTTCTACATGTAAACATAGTTGCAGCTGTTAGATTAAGAATGATTCTGCAGATTGAGAATGAGACCAATACTCCTTGACAAGTTGCGCAAATAGTGAATTTTCTCTCTTCATTAATTTCATCGGTTCATCATACTCCACTGTTTTACCTGATATAAGATTCCACAACAATACTTTAGAATCGCATGTTCATCATAATTATGTATTAGTAGGGATCGTGTTTAGGCAAATCGAACTCACCATCCCTGATTGCTAAAACCATCGTACAGTCCATTACAGTTGGTATTCTGTGTGCGACTGTAATAACAGTACTATCCATGAATTCTTCCCTGATTCTTTTCTGTAAGATTAGATCAGTAGCATTATCAACGGAGGCAGTTGCTTCATCGAGCACCAAAATCTTGCTTCTCTTCAGCAGTGCTCGCCCTAGACAAAACAGTTGCCTCTGCCCCATGCTCCAGTTTGATCCATCATCCGCAACTATAATACAAATAATCTAAGTTCGTTAATATGTTTTTATAGAGTTCCATAATACATTTCATGAATAACTTACCTGAAGAGTCCAGGGCTGCTCCTTTCTCCTCCACGGCCTCTCTAAGCTGGCATTTCCCAAGAACCTCCCATATTTCGTGGTCAGTGTGTTGATGTAAGGGATCTAGATTATATCTTACGGTACCATTAAAAAGAGTAGGCTCCTGTGGAATGATCGCAAAACGGGATCTCAAATCATGAAGTCCGATACTCGATATATCAATGCCATCCACCACAATCCTTCCACATACTGGCTCGACTAAACGAAACAAAGCTCCAATAAGAGTAGTTTTCCCACTTCCTGTCCGGCCAACTATACCAATTTTGTGTCCAGCTTCAAAGGTACAACTAATCCCTCGAAGAACAAGTGGGGCATCACCTCTATATCTGATCTGTAAATCTTGAATTTCCAGTTTCCCCTTGGTTGGCCAATTGATCGGAGGCCGATTCTCTTGTATGATTTCTCGAGCTTCACTTGGTACATGCATATACTGATAAAGCCGTTCGACCGAAATAATATAATTCGCTAACGTGCACTGGTTTTGGATCGACAAAACAAGCGAGATGTTCAACGAGAGGCCATAAGTTAAACCCATTCCGATAAATCCTGAGGACAAGAACGTCAATTAGTTACGGAAAAATGAAATGAATTTTAACGTTTCTTTACCGGGGGTGAAAGATCCGGCAGGAAGTAAAACCATGCAAAGGGCTGATGAGGCAAGAACCATTGCACTAAGTGTCTCCAACCGTTGAATTAACCACTCACTTGCTGCAAAATTGTGGAAGAAAGGGCTTGAATTTATATCAATAAGTTGTAGATTCTTCTGGAAAAAACGATCTTCTTCCTTAAAAGCCCTTATTGTCATGGCCCCGGCTACAGATTCTGCAAGATGATTTGCTACCAAGGACTTGGTTGTACCATTAATGCGCATTAACTCCTTTGCCGAGGAAAAGTAGTATCTTTGTAAACGAATAGCAAGATACAACATTGGTATGGAGACGAACAAGACTTGCCAAGTAACAATGGTTAACACTGTCAGATTTGTGCAAACATTTGTGATCCCTCCAACAGCAAAAACCAAGCTAAACGGGATATCAAGATCCACTATACTTAGATCTTGTGAGACCTGTATTATAGGATATTAGTTTTTTCTAGTTATGAGCTTAAATTCAAATAATATCTTATATTTACCCGGCTAAGTATCCGTCCCAAAGGGGTCGAGTCATAAAACGAGATGGGTGCTCGAAAAAGAGAACTTAATAGCTGTGAAAAAAGCGATTTTGACGATTGAAGACCGAGAAAAACTGTTGATAAAGATCTTCCTAGCAAAAGCAACGTTGATATGAATCCAATCACCAAGTAAACCACGATCGGTCTCAATGAGCTAACATCTGAGTTATCAACATTTGCAGCCATCCATGAATTCTGTAGTATCTGACAAATCCCAAACGTGATATGCAAAAGAACAGCCAAGGTAAAGAACAAAAACCCTTTGTTCTGATTTAGATATTCTACGTGAGGCTTAAATCCAATATCTCCTTCTTCACGTTCTTCTTTTTTAATCAATTGATCTCCTCCTGATACTTCAGCTTTTGAGATGTCTTTCCTGGAAGCGTTGTGTGCTTGTGAATCAGTTACCTTCTCTAGCCTTTCAGAACCAGCTGTCTCTTTGTGTGCGTTAACCAAATCCTTGAATTCTTTGCTTGAGGATAGTAACTCGTGATAAGGACCGACACGTAAAATTTCTCCACTAGCCATCAGCTGTGCAAGAATAGTAAATTGCCTTTACCAAAACATATTATCGTAAGGAATTGCCTGAACAAAAAATCACACTCACCATAACAGAATCGAAAGCAGGAAGAAAATCAACTTGATGAGTGACAAGTAAAACAGTCTTTCCCGAGAGAGCTCCCATTACATAATCCTGCCAAAAAATAAGCCAAGTTTTAACTTATACTACTAAGTCCATATAATATAGGGTAAAGCCCTCGTCTGGCCCCTTATCTATACCCAAAGTGCACGGGCCGCCCCCGATCTTCATTTTTACCCTTTTACGCCCTTCATCTTAACTTTTTGTGACACCGTTAGCCCTTTTTTCATTTTTCTGTCAGTTGACCGTTAGTCAACGCCACGTGCCGCCACGTTAGCGCCACGTAGGCGCCAACTCAGCGCCTCTGTCTTCGTCAGCATCCTCCCCTGACTTTAAAAAAAAAAAAAAACCTTTGAAGATTTGAAGATTTGAAGCCTTCAAACCTTCATCAATGGAGAAAAAATCAAAAATTTCAAATTAATTTTTTTCTTAATAAAAAGTTTACAAAATAGGGTTGGGTGTTATTTATGCCTTTACCCTTAATAAAAAGCTAGTGTAATAATCTCCTCCACCACCTCCTCCTCCTCATCCATGTTTTCCGATGACTCAACAGCTTTAAAGCTTTTCTTACAACTAGGACAAACTAAATTATGACCTAAATACTTCTTCTCAAACTTATGTAACAATCTGATTATACCTTTCGAATAATCATTTATCTGGAAAAATTAAACGGCTCTATTCCTTCATCTTTTGCTAATCTAACTAAGCTCACAAAGCTATACCTTTCGAATAATCATTTATCTGGAAAAATTCCATCTGAGCTTGGGATGTGTAAATCTTTAACTGATCTTCAACTCGATGGAAACCAGTTAGAGGGTGCGATTCCACGTGAATTCGGAATGCTTAAGAGTATGCAAAGTCTTTTTCTCTTCTCAAACAAATTGTCCGGTGAAATTCCGATCGGAATATGGAAGCTTCCGCATCTTCAGAATCTTCTCGTGTATGAAAATAGTCTTTCTGGTGAACTTCCTCGCGAACTCACTGAGTTGAAACAACTCAGAAACATCTCGTTGTTCGATAATCGATTCACCGGAGTTATACCTGAAGGATTTGGAATCAATAGTAGCTTGACCGAGTTAGATTTCACCAACAACTCGTTCACTGGAAAAATTCCGAGAACTCTTTGCTTCGGAAAGCGATTAAAGATTCTAAATTTGGGTTATAATCATTTTCAAGATAGCATACCTTCTGAAACCGGGAACTGTTCTACTTTGACAAGACTGATTCTGAAACAGAATAATCTCTCCGGTTTTATCCCGGATTTTGTGAATAATTCGAGTCTATCTCATATGGATCTTAATGATAATCGTTTAAATGGATCAATACCATCTAGCTTGGGGGTTTTATCCAATATTACGTTTATTGATTTATCAATGAACGCTCTTAGTGGGGTAATACCGCTTGAATTTGGACGCCTTGTTGATCTTCAACTTTTGAATCTCTCGCACAATCGTTTAATAGGTGTGATTCCTGATCAAATCTCTAAATGTGAAAAATTGTTGCAACTTGACATGATTCCTGATCAAATCTTTATTAGATTTTTGCTAACATTTTTGTTTTTTTTCCGGAATCCTCCATTGATGAAGGTTTGAAGGCTTCAAACCTTCAAACCTTCAAAGGTTTTTTTTTTTTTAAAGTTAGGGACGATGCTGAGGTGGCGCTGACGAAGACAGAGGCGGTGAGTTGGCGCTAAGGTGGCACTGACGTGGCGCCATGTGGCGTTGACTAACGGTCAACTAACAGAAAAATGAAAAAAGGGCTAACGGTGTCACAAAAGGTGAAGATACGGGGCGTAAAAGGGTAATTTTGAACATCAGGGGCGGCCCGTGCACTTTGGGTATAGATAAAGGGCCACACGAGGGCTTTACCCTATAATATATAAATATATTAAACTTACATTGAATAGGCTTGAGGCTGTATGAGCATCTACGGCACTGAAAGGATCGTCCAATAGGTATATATCAGCTTCTTGATATAAAGCACGAGCAAGTTGAATCCTCTGCTTCTGGCCCCCACTGAGATTCACCCCTCGTTCTCCTATTTCAGTTAAATCACCATATGGTAGCCATTCAAGATCTTTCACCAATGAGCATTTTTCTAATGTTTCTTGGTATCTCTGCTTAACCATGGTCGATCCAAACAGAACATTATCTCGTATACTTCCGGATTGAATCCATGCTGATTGAGAGACATACGCAATTCTCCCATATACTTTAATCTGTATAAGAAAATAAAACAATAAATAGGTTTGAGAGTGAGAATTCACAAATACTCTATTCTTGAAACTTACAGTTCCACTGATTTTTGGAACTTCTCCAAGAACGGCTGCTAAAAGGGTGGACTTCCCAGAGCCCACCTCTCCACATATTGCTATCTTTTGGCCCAGACGAACCTCCAAATTGATATTTCTTAGCGTCGCAATAGTTGAATTCTCTTCCCATGAAAGATGAGCTGATCTTATAATAATAACGTGATCTTTCATTAGTCTGTTGTTCTCCTTTCTTACGCTTTCACTTTCCAATTCGGATGCTTCTAGAAACTTCTCGATTCTTGTGAACGCAACTTTAGCTTGAATGACCACACCGATGACTTCAGGAATCGATCTAATCGGATCCTGAACGAGACGTAATGTCGCTATAAAGGTGAAAACATTGCTTGCATATAACGGAATACCAAGGAAATAACAAGCCCCAAAAGTAGCAGCCGAGACAAGAACTGGAGATGTCCAGAAAAGACAGCTATTATACGCTCTTCGCAATTGAACAGCCGATAACCATTTCTCTTCGTTTAGCCTCAAGCGCTGAATAACATTCTTGAAATGAGTCTCCCATGCATATAATTTCAAAACCTTCATATTCACTAGAGCCTCCGATATTGCCTTGAGGCGTTCATCTTGTGCAACCATGAGCTTCGATTGAAACTCATGTTGTAACTTTGCGAGCGGAGTATTGCAAAGCACGGTGAGAAGTATCGTTATTAGCGACGCAACTGTCGCTAATCCAACTGCACGAATGAGAATTAGAAGAGCTAAACAGAGTTGGAGAGTTGTGGTCCACGTTTGATGGAACGAGAAAGGAAACTCTCCAATCCTGTAGGCATCGACTGTAACATAATTCATTATTTCACCACTTGAGTGTGTCAACTTGGCGGAATTAGATAATCTCAATTGCTTCTTATAGATAGCGGCTGTGAGTAAAGATCGCACTTTTAGACCAATCAATCGGCTTCTAAAGTACCATTGTCTTTGAGATAACGATTCCAAGCACTTTGCAAAGAAGAGGAGTATCGCTAGAAAGTATCCCTCGTATTTAAACCTTTCTTTTCCTTCGGCAACTATAATGAAGGAGTTAAGAAGCAACGGACCAGCCGACAGGGTTAATACCTTGAGCATCGCGAAGAAACCGGACACAAAAATCTCCGACAAATGGCATAATACAATTGTTTTCAAAATCGATGGTTGCTTTTGTGGATCATTTTGTTTTTGCTTATCAATTAACTCCATAAATTTCTTGTAACACGATTCTGCTCGGTCTTCTTCAGGCAAAGAAGGTATATTATTATCTTGGAGAGTTTTCTCACGACCCACTTTCATTAGTGGATTCAGCCACCAGAACGACAACTTACTGAAAGATCCAGCTATGGCAAATGGAGAAACGGTGTCAAAAGACTCAGCTTTGTTGCTCCCACAGGTATTATTAATGAAGGGAGTATAAAGATCACTGTCTTCGTATTTAAATCCCTTATAAGTACATAACAGCAATAAACTTGCTCCTAGAAAAGAGAAGACATCTAAAGCTAGCTCAATCGATGCATGCTTGTCAATTTTTAAGGATAAAACACAAGTAATTCCAGCAAAAAAGAAGGCAAGAATTGACATAAGCCTTAAGGGTGTCTTAGAAAAATTCTTCCCCCCGAGACTCACGGTTAAGCTCACTATTAACCAAGTTACTCCGTGGAAAGAGACTAACAACCACCAATGAAGAGGTAATACATCATGGTTTTTCTTCCATGTCTCTTCTAAATTCCAAATTCCCGAGGATATATATACGAGTCCTAAGAATCCATTAAAAATGGTGGAAACTAATTGTAGATGCGAAATACCATGAACACGAGAAGCCACATTCTCCTTTAAAAACATGTTGAATATCAACATTACTACAAGCAGAACATCGAAACACATAACTAATGTGGGCTTTATGCACGATGAAGGGTGTGTCACAAAATTAAGGTCACAATCAGATGTCCTACAAAACAAGCTCCAAACCCCTTCCATCATTACTTTCAACACTCTTAGCCCTGTAAATTCGATATTAGAAAATCAAAATTTAGCATAATAACAAACTTTCAGAGCGTCACAATAATAAGATTTTAAACATAAAATCTTGTTCAGGAAAGGGAAAACTGAAGGGGAAATGACGTAAATTACATTTAAGGTTACTAAACAAACATAATTCAGATATGATCGTGCATTGATATGTTCATGGGTACAATTGGGAATAGAGAAACAATGTATGTTGATGTAAATAAGGTAAGTTCACATGAGCCAAAAATCAGGCACTATTGGATGTGTAGTCATCTCGGAAAAGGGCTCCACCTCTAGTTACGAGATAGTAAATAAATAAATTACCTTCCGGCAAACTTTAGATTAAAAATGACTGAAAACAGCTCGTGACAGATACATACCTTAATCAACAAATATGGAACTTTTATTCCAGAATTTTCACACACCCCACTGAGTCACTATAATTTTCGAAAGAACTTATGCTTTAATGTTAATCTTATTAATTTGTATATATAGACCTTTCACATGCAAATAGACAAAGACTACCAGTAGACCAAATCAAGAACAAAATAAGCATATGATTCATATCATATAAAAAACATATCTTTACAAAATAATTGTATTTTATATATTCTATCTTTACAAAATATTGTATTATATATATTCTATCTTTACAAAATAATTGTATTATATACTCTATGTATTGTGTCTGTACGTGGGATATGTCATTAAGAAATTAACGAGATTCAACATGAGTCAATGCAACAGTTGCCATCTGACTAAATATGTTTTTAATGAACGCATTTTTAACACTCATTTCTAAACGGGTAAAGCCCTCTCGTGGTCCTTTAACTTTGGTCAAAGTGCAATATCTGTCCCTAATCTTCATTTTTACCTTTTCTGGCCCCTGATCTCACTATTGTTTGACGACGTTAGCCCTTTTTTCATTTTTCTGTCAATTGACTGTTAGTCAACGCCACATGGCGCCACCTCAGTGCCACCTAAGCTCCACCTCAGCGTCAACTAAGCATTACGTCATCTCTACCTGATTGGTTTTTTCTTATGTGGCAAGGGGCATTTTTGTACTTTTATATCTTTTTTACCCAATTACCCAAACCTAATCTATCACCCGAAATCATTTACCCTATCCCCTTCCTTCTTCTCTTGTTCGTCGTTCTTGCTCGTCGTTCCTCCTCGCTTCCGATGGCCGGATCCAGAAACACCACCGCTTCATCTCCACTAAGTGAATATGCTACTGTGGTCTTCAGGTGAAGATCAGCACGTCGTGGACCGACATGAATCCGGGACGGCGTTTCATCGGATGTTCGAAGTATCAAGCTACCGAGAAAAAATGTTCAATCCTCCGATTTGCGATAGAAGCGGGTTTGTTATTTCCGGGTTGCTCAGGTCGTTGTCAAGGAAAGATGAAGAAATCGAAGTGCTTAAATCCAATGAAGGTAAAAAACAGAAGATTTGGAATTTGTTTTTTTGCTTTTTGTTAGGGTTTTTAGTTTCTCGAATGTTTTAGTGTGTTGGGTGAGTTGGTTGTTGATTTTTAGTGTGTGTTCTTGGTGTATTGTGTTTTTATGATTTATGGTTTTTACGTTATTGTCTTTTGATGTTATTAATGTTCGTGTGTGAATGGGTTTTGTTAATGTAGTTTGATTTGAAAATGTCAATGGAAGTAGTTTTCTGAATTGGGTTGTGCGTGAATGTTGTTATTCCGTGATTTGAGTTTCTGTTTTTGGATTCGTACCGTAGAAGGTGACACTTTGGCCCCTAATGTATTGTAGATGGTAACCTTTTGGCCCCTGATGTTTGAATTACTGTATTTCATAGCCCTTTAAGTTTTTATTGAGTACGCGGTGGGGGCCCTTAGTTTAATAATAATTTTATTGTTGGACCCCACGTAAGCGTGCCAGTTATACACGAAACCGTTTTTTTTTGTGGAATATGAAACGGTTTTGCATGGGGAATAAAAGAGGAACCCCAAAGGGTTTTCTCGGGGAATAGAAAAGATACATTGGGTCTAGTTTTCAGAGTAGATGTACTTATGAGTTTCCCTTGATAATATATATACTCAACTCCTTCTTCGTGTTTTTCCTAAACAAAAAAACTGAGAGCGAGATTTTGTAAGTCACGAAGGGGAAACAGAGTAAGTATTTATTTTTTATTTTAATTAAAAAAATAGGTAATAATTTAAGTAAACAAAGTATTTCTCTACCTTCTTCTTAAACTATTATATGTTTACGTTATACATATAGGTTAAAAACATGTTTTTTTTCGTATGAATAATTAGTTGTAATTTGTTTCAGAAATGGCGTCTAATTCCGCTCCACTAAGAATCCCCCCCCCCCCCCCCCCCGAAGATGTATAGGAGGCACGACCCAGGGTATAGATGGAGTGTTTGTTTGGCGCCTAACACGGTTCAGGAGAAGGTCAAAACCAAGACCATTACTTTACCATACGGGCAGGAGTTGATCGTGGTTGAGTCAAGTTCCGAAGGTGAAGACACTCCTTCTCCTAAGAGGAGGAAGGTCCCTTGTCCGGCTCCTATTGGCATTTCTTCGCCTAGGTTTTTCAAACTTGAAGACGAGGAAGAAGAGTCCAAGGCCTGAAGGATGATGGTTTTGGTGTTGGTTTCCTTTTTATTGTTGGTTTCCGTTCTTGTTTATTTTGGTAATTACGAATTGGGTTTTAGTTTGATTATGTGTTGTTGGTTTTGATGGACTTTTAAGTTGGTTTTGTTATTTTTGATGGACTTTTAAATATGGTTGGTTTAAGTTTAAGTAGTAAGAATGTGAAGGCTGGATTTAATGTCCGCTTGAATATGTAATTTGTTATTTTGGACTATTAAGGTAGTTTGGTATGAATTTATGTTGTTTAGTTGGTTGAATTTCATTTTTATGTTTATGAGTAAAAAAAATCATATTTTCAGGCACTAAATTAAGTAATAGCAACCACAAAAAAGTCACAATCAACTACTAAAGCATAATTACATAAACAGTTCATAGAAGTCATTAGCAACTACGTAATAGTAAAGAAGTCATAATAGTACAGAATTATATTAGTTCCATTAATACAACTTAAACAAACACTAGATTAAAAACCATTCAAAACGTAAACATAACAGAGAACATCAAATCAACATAAATTACTTACTTTTACGCAATTTTTTGGCATGTTCTTCCGAGCTTAGAACATCCTTACTTGTCGACGGTAGAGGAAGTTCATCCGGGCCAGGTAGCCAAACAAAGAAATCACATTCTTTTCAGGCAAATCTTGGTATCTAAAATCCTCGAAAGGACAACGAAGCGAACTAAATTTCTTATTACATCCTAAGTCAATGGTAAGAATCAATGCAGGCATTCCACACTTACAAATGGTTGTGGATGAGTAGTTCTCCGGTGAAATATTCATTAATGGTTAAGGCTTGATTGTTAGGTCACTTGGGGTGAAATCTAGAAAGAGTGGTGACCTAGTTGACCATTGGTCACTCCCACTTGAATTGTAGTCAGACATTAGTGGTTATTTCTCTCGTTGGGAGCGTTTGTGTATCTTTGTAAGAATATTTGAAGTAGATATGAAATGAAAGTGTTAGTGAGTTGTTAGGTTTATATAAACCAATAACCAAGAACCAAAAAGTGAATACGGCAATACACAATAATAAACGAAAGAATCTTCTTACATAACCATACCATGCACGTGAATAAAAGTAGTCTTTTTAGCATCCATCCCAACTGCGGTCAATATCACACCTGGATGAGGCCCTTTTAAATGACAACCATCAAACCCGACCACCTTTCTACACCCAACCTTAAACCCCCTTTTCAAAGGTTCTAAACAACAATATAACCTTAAAAACCTGTGTTCCCCGGTAACTTCATCTTCCTCAATTTAAAAAAAAACAGTATAACCCGTATTAGTTCTTAACAACTCAGCACAGTAGTTGGTGAGCAAGCTATACTGATCTAAGAAGGACAATTCATCTAAATACTTACCATTTTTATGGTCCTATATGCTTGCCTCCTACTTATGTTTACATGAAGATCATGTACACTTGTTCTTGTAAATCAATTGCTTTCATTGATGAATTTAACTTCAACTGATGCGCATATCTCCAAACTAGAACGCTTGAATTAACATGCCTACTGTTTAATTCACACCCACAAGTATGAACAAGATTAAAAGTCCGGATTTGAAAACTCCCATCTGAACATTTAGTTGCATATACAAACCATTCACAGTTCTTGCCTCTACACTTATCTCTAACTCTACCTGGTTCATTACAGGGGAACCAAATGTTCCTCACATCAACAATAGCTTTTGATTTCACGGCTTCTTTGATTTCAACGCCGTTAGCGAATATCATACCAACCTTCAATTTCGGTTTATCCTTCTCAACAACTACATTAAACCTTGGGTTTCTACTACTTCGAGCACTCAAACCTTCAACATCTTCCACATCCGTTGTCCCTTCCAATCTTATCAAATTCTCTGACTCTCCACATGAACCCTCGTTGAAATCATCATCGTCTATTACGGGTAATTCTTTCGGACAGGGGAGCTTTAAACCATTTAAATTAACAGATGGAGATGAACCAACACCTACGAACTCAACGCCAATGTCGACGTTATTCTGGAACAATATGTCATCTTCATCATCATCGAGGTTATTGTCGCTATCGTGGAAAGAAAAATCTGAACCGCTATTATCAACACCTGAATTATTATTCAAGCCTTCACCATTATAGGAATCTACGATATACAATTCACACCTTTGTTAATAAGCTACTCACAATCGCTGTTGTTAAAAAGCTACTCACATATTTGCTATATCCTATAACCCTAAAAATCTAGAGTAATAAAATGAAATGGGTCAAGAAGAGTATTACCTGAATCACTGAGGATTTCGCTCAAATACGCCATCACGCAATTTCGCTGAGAATTGACCAAATTTCTGCAATTTCTTACCCAAAAACGCGAAGAACACAAAATGACACGCTTGAGGGTTTTTTATTTGATTCATTTTAATAGGACGGGAACTAATATGTGGTGACGGGTTCAAATGCTACTTCAATTTGTTCAAGAATTAAGGGAATTTCTGTAATTTTTAACCCGATTGTGTGAAGAACACCAAGAACACGCACTACTACATGTGTTTCGATTTTATCTTGAAGCGTTTTAATCCGTATAGACTAAGGGGGTCGGTGGGTAAATGGGTAAAACAGATATAAAAATACAAAAATGCCCTTGCCACATCAGAAAAAACCAATCAGGTAGAGATGACATAATGCTTAATTGGTGTTGAGGTGGAGCTTAGGTGGCGTTGAGGTGGCGCCATGTGGCGTTGACTAACGGTCAATTGACAAAAAAATGAAAAAGGGCTAACGGCGTCAAAAAGTAGTGAGATCAGGGGCCAGAAAGGGTAAAAATGAAGATCAGGGGCGGATGCTGCACTTTGACCAAAGTTAAAGGGTCTCAGGAGGGCTTTACCCTTTCTAAGGTTGAAAGACAAATGTTAACTAGAATTTATGAACTAAAGTGAAACAATTCCTTTTTAATGTTTTACTGAATGTCCTCAATTAACAAAGTGATAATAACCCCCACCTCTATTTTAATACAATGGAGGCATTAATGCCGACAAATTATCCAATCCTACGTCTTCCCAAAAAGGAGAGTTTTTTGTCAAATACACATTTTTTTAATTAAAACCTCAAGTTAAACTATTTTTTACTTATCTTAACTGTTGTTTTTTGGGTGATTTACCTATACAGTCTACGGAGGATGGCTGATTGCCCATTAGGTCCAACCCACCTCAAATGACCGGCCTGCCCTTAGTACCCCATTAATTAGAATTTAGTTACCAAAACAATTTTCCCTGATTCTATGCAATTAGTCAAAAATTAGTAACCCATTAATTAGAATTTAGTTACCAAAACAAATTTCCATGATTTCATGCAATTAGTCAAAAATTAGTAACCCTTTAATTAGAATTTAGTTGCACAAATATTCTGTATTGGGTAATAAAAACGGGGTTGGGTGATGTTTGTTTTTGTGATGGGTTGTCTTCAAAAAATGGTGGTACATGAAACACTATTTTGATGGTGTGTTTGAGCGAAATGACGGGTTACGCTTTTTGTCGAGTTAACAGATGGTGGGTTACCTTTGTTATTTTGATGGTGTGTTTGAGAAAAATGATGGGTTACGCTTTTTGTCAAGTTAACAGGGGGTGGGTTACCTTTGTTATTTTGATGGTGTGGTTGAGCAAAATGATGGGTTACGCTTTTTGTCGAGTTAACAGGGGATGGGTTACCTTTTTTATATTGATGGTTTGTGCGTTAAGAGTGATGGTGTATGTAAGTAACCTATGTAAAAACTCAGCAAGTTTGAACAACTAAATATAAGCTCTAGATATGTCAAATCTGTACTTCTTCGAAACCGCATTTAATCCGATTTGATTGGGGTTCGTGTTGTTGTTTAAGCTTTTATCTATAAGACTTCGTTTTAGATTTCTTGGAAAAGAAAAATCTGCAGCAATCCGCCATTCACGAACAGAAGAAGAACCATGAACAGATCGAGCACCATCAGATGCATCAACGGTCTTTCCGGCGAGCACAAAAACGGATCACCACTGCAACGAAGGACCACCAGCAACCTCACTGCGTCTTTCTCAATGCACCACTGCAACAAAGTACCACCAGCGACAGTGCAGCTCATTCGACAGAGTTATTTCACAGTGCAGAAGGAGGAGAAGGGAGGCTTGGATTCAGGTAGATTGGAATAAATGGTTGTCCTCGTTGTCGGAGGGGGTGGAAGAGAAGAAATCGGATTGGATGCCATTAAGAGATATGCTACTTAAATGGAATTAGTTAATTGCGATAATCATGGAAAGATTTGATAAATATGGAAGAGATCACATATTATATTTAGTAATAGGGTTATGGATGGTATTAGTTTAAAAACGTTGGACTTTAGAAGGCAGAAATCCAGAGCAGGACTTGTTGGGGGTGGGTTATTTGGTCTAAGGACTTTTTAAACTAATAACTCTTGTTTTTTCCCCATAAAAAGCACTATACATTTTATTTTTTATTTTTTCTTTTTCATAAAAAGGTCGTTTGAGTTATAGGATGTTTTTCAGAACTCAAATTTTAAGTTATGGAAATCTTCCCAGAACTCAGATATTGAGTTTTGAGAAGCTTCCTATAACTTATCGTTCTTTAAAAAACAGTGTCTTTTACGTGATATGGATAAGGCTGTAGCGGTTTATTGAGCATTAACCTTTTTTTTTTATTTTAAAAATAACAAGACACGCGCTGACTCAGCGCGCGACTGATGATATGGCGCCAAAACTTTGACTGAAGTGAAAAAAAGTATGCATGAATCTTATTCTGTTTTTTTATCGAATATTTTGACCTCAAGTTTTAATTTGTCTTGTTTGACTCAATTTTTTTATATAAAACTCCATTTTCTTTCACCATATTAATCTCATTCTCTTAACTTTTTCCAAATACTACAACAAAAAAGTTAGGTATTTTTATATCAAGCTTATTATTTGTTAAACTTAATTATTAATTTTCATATATCTCTTGATTAATTCATTTTTGATTATTTAATATAAAAATATTAAATGATAGTTACATAAAATACAAAATAGTAAAAGAATTTTTTTTTTATCGGTAAATCAAACTTTTTTTTATATATATATAAAGCTCAAACATCAAGTTTCTTTTACACTTTTTTAGACAATAGAGCCGGGCCAACAACCTTTTTTTTTTTTTTAACTTTCTTCCACCTTCGGGGTTCGAACCCTATACCTCTTAGTTGATAGACATGGCACTGACGAGATGAGCTAGCTCACCTGGTTAGTAAAAGAAAATTGATAAAACGTATTATATTATTGTAGTGTAATGTTACAAATAAATCATTAGATATATATAATAAATAATAAGTTAAAACAATTGTCTAATTTTGTATTATAATTTTTTTAATACCTCTTATTTTTATATATATATATATATATATATATATATATATATATATATTTAATTATATCATTTTGAATTTTAAGAGTAAAATAAATTATATAGTAGTTATATAAAATACACAAATAGTCATATAAAAGACAATGGGTGTAGAAATATTTTTATAACATTTTTAGTGGTAAATATTGTAGACTTGTGCTGGAAAATATACTATTAGCTGTATTGAAAATAAATTATTATAAAAAATTTAGTTATATGAAATACACAAATAGTCCTATAAAATACAATGGGTGTAGATAGGGGTGGAAATTGAATCCAAAATTTCCGATTTCTGACTTTTCCGATCCGAAAATTCCGATTTCGGAACGGATTTTTAAGGTTCCGAAATTCCGAAATTCCGATTTCCGATTTTTCCGGAAAATCGGATCGGAATTGGAACTACATATAAATTTCTGAAATTTCCGGGTTTTCCGATCCTATTTTATTTCTGAGCCGATTTTATTTTCGAATTATATATTATATTTTAAAATAATATTGCATGGAGTATGTGAAACATGAAAATTAATGGCTTGTTTCTTTAGTCCTTGAAACATGTAATATTGCAGGATCATTTTTCAAGATATTTTTGCAATATTTGTTTTTTCATGTAATTGAAAAAAGTAACCGTTGTTTAGTTTTTAACTACTATACTCTTCGTGTAAGTTTTATAAATTTAGTTTTTTACTACGTTCACTCTTCGGGTAAGTATTAAACTACTGTTCCGATTTATAACCCTTAGTTCCGTAATTTCCGAACCAAAAGTTCCGAAATTCCAACCCAAATTTCCGAATTTTCCGATCCAAAAGGTCCGAAATTTCCGAAAATCCGGTAAATTCCAAAATTCCGAATTAGGAATTATTTTTCCCAGTTCCGAAAAATTGGATAGGAATTGGAATGGAAAAGATCTATTCCGAAAAAAATTGGAATTTTTCCGAAATACCCTTTTTCCGATCCGTTCCTTCCGATTTCCACCCCTAGGTGTAGAGATAAAAAAAATTATAACATTTGTAGTGGTCAATATTGCAGGCTTATGTAAATATTGCAGACTTATGTTTTTAAAATGCAATTAGTTATATTGAAATTAAATTATTATTAAAATTCTAGTTATATAAAATACACAAATAGTCATATAAAATAATAGGTGTAGAAATATTTTTATATAAAAAATTTAGTGGTAAATTGATGTCTCCTCATTTGTGATAGATTTATGATAGGATAAGACATCATTTTAAGTGATTTAGAAGTCAATAATGTCGATTTTCTTGAGTTTTAGTGCACTTTCCTATTTTGAGTCTTGATTTGTAGAATTATTATTTTTAGAGCATATTTGGTTTAATTGTTTATTTAGTGTGTAGCTTTAAAGATAATTATGGAGCTTAATTAGAGTCCAAGTCAAAGATTACAACTTATGGAAAGAGATTTGCATGGTAATTGGAGATATGGAAACAAAAGCTAAAAAGATGGAAAAGGAAAAGCTGCCTAAATCTGGGATTCTGCATACACGTCCAAAGATGTGGGTTTTTACCTAAGAAATAGGCCGATTTTGGTAATTTCCTTCTAATGGGTCAAGATAATTCTGTTGCGATTCTTTTGGTATCTTATGGAGCTCAAACCGACCAATAACGAAGAAGATATGCTCAAAACGGTCCACCAGTGTTTATATTTATTTCCATACGAATTTGAGTTGGGCTAGGAGTCCATTACCTTAACTCTTCCTCAAGAAAACGAATTAGGTCTTCTAAACACCTATAAATACACCCTTATATCACTTGTAAATCATCCTTGCCTCATAGTAATTAGTTCTTAAGGTTTTATTCTTCCAGTTTATTGTAGAGAGCAAGATGATGTCTTTTGTAATTTCTTTTAGTTTATTTCCTTCAGGTATGAACTAAACTCCCCATAGCTTGGGTTTTGCATATGTATAATCTATGAATTCTAATTCTTCTATCTAAGTTTCTTTGGGAATTATATGTTTTAATCTGATATTAGCTTCTTACTTAATATTTGTTTATGTGTTTTGATTTAATGTCTTTCCTAGAACTGATCACTTTAGGATTGTTTTAAGAGTAGT
Organism: Nemophila menziesii; assembly: GCA_029959085.1. Lineage (NCBI taxonomy): Eukaryota > Viridiplantae > Streptophyta > Magnoliopsida > Boraginales > Hydrophyllaceae > Nemophila > Nemophila menziesii. The sequence continues at coordinate 27,963,760 of JARWIR010000001.1, read as the reverse complement.
TAGATGGTCTCCTTTACAGGGTGTTTAACTATTGAACCACCACATAATGTCTAGTGTCGATAGTAGTTCTGACAAAACATTCTTCTAACTAGATAGTCATTAGGGTTTGTTTTAATCACCATATCACCAGGATTGTAGTATTTGCTTAGGGCCTTAGTGGCGTTTGGTAACCCTAAGATAAAACACTTCTTGGTTGTGCCGTAGCCCCCTTAGTCGCTCTCAAGGTCTAAGGTATGGGAATTTAGAATCCTGACTAAGTATACCAAGAGCTAATATTCTCCCTTATTAACTAGATTTATAGATAGAATTAGAAGGATTAGTGCATACTAGCAAAACCTAAGCTATACTTCTCATCTCATATTCTTAATCTGTTATTTTATTGTCTTTTATTTTCTTAGTTTTAATTCATAATTTCGAAAATCTATTTGCTTTAATTTACTGTCTTCTAATTATTTACTTTTACTCGATATTCTTACTCACGCGATTAACACACTTAAGTCCCTGAGAACGAACTCTATTTATCATTAAAACTTGCATACGTCCTGTAATACTTGCAGTACTGTGCCTGTCTAGGGTGAGAGTGTGTAGTTTCTTGGTCTTATTTTAATCTTATTTTTATCACACCCTAGGCACCACCAAGTTTTTGGCGCCGCTGCCGGGGACTTGTGTCTCGTTAGCGTGTGGGTTATCTATTTCGAGTAGTAGTTTTTAATTAGTTTTACTTTTCAATTTTTAGTTTAGTTTTTATTTTTCCAGATTTACGCTTGTGGTTTGCTTTAGTCTTTTTCAGGTTTCACAGTGTTTAATTCTTGGCCTCCTTTATCGGAGCCTGAGAGGAGCTTCAGACCTTACAACAAACGAGTTCGTGAGGAAAGAGCCTTAAGAAGATCAATGGCAGCCCAAGATCCACCACTCGGTGCACCACTTGGAGGAGGTCAACAAGATCCTCCCCTTGGTGCTCAAGATCCACCACCTGGTGGACAAGAAGGACAACAACTACCAGCAGGAGGAGGTAATGGTCAGAATAATCTTAATAATCAACAGAACCGAGTTGAACAAGACCTACCTGGCCTTAATGTACCATTCCATGTTCAACCCATCGGTTACCGCCCTCCTGAGATTCCGAATGTCAAATTCAGACCCGATCCGGGTATGCTCAGTCAATTTCAAAGTTTCGGACTCTACACTGGTACAGCTATACAAGATTCGGTAAAAGCGATTCAGAAGTTCATGCAGATTTGTGATGCCTACATTACTCCTGGCATTACACGCGAGCAACTGTATTTTCATATGTTTCCGTTTTTCTTGACCGGAAGAGCTAGCGATTGGCTAGAAAGACAACCACATGGAACCATTCACTCTTGGAGAGAACTTCAAGCCGCGTTCTTTAACCGATTTTATCCGAAGAGCATGAGACTTAAAGATCAAGCCGAGCTTGCGAAATTTTGCCAAGAAGATGGGGAAACAGTGGTAGAAGCATGGACAAGGTTTCAACAATAATTAACTAGATGTCTGCTCCATGGTTATACACCTGCTCTACAACTTGCTATGTTCTATGAAGGTCTTAATGATAAAGGTAGAGAAAAGGTGGATAACATTGGAAAGGGTAATTTTGTGTCCATGAATCACAATGAAGCTTCCGAGGTGTTGGAAAATATTATGGAACAAGAAAGAAGTTGGCCCTCAATGCGAGCTTCTGTAGCAAAGACCCGAGGAACGCTTCGTTTAGATGCAGAAACTGCGAATTCAGCTCAAATATCCTCATTAGAAAATCAAATCAAGAGCTGAAAATCGCGATGGAGAAGAATTTAGCCGCTGCAAAGGTAGTACAAGAAGCACAAGGTTGTCAACAATGTGGAGTTAATGATCATACATGGGAAGAGTGCGAATCAAATCCGCAATCTGTTTACTTTATATCCAACCGATGGGGTAACCGAAACCATCCGGGTATGCAGTATTCACATCCACAAGGGGCTGCTAATCCTAGTCATTATCAACCCCGCGCCCCCAGAACAACTCTTACCAACAGAGAGGTCAGTACCAAAATCAATATCAGAATAGACCTGCTCCCCCACAACAACCTGCTCAAGATGCTTATACCGATTCATTAGATCAAAAAGCATTACCTCAGTACCCTCAAGAAGGATATGTGGATCAACAAGCTCTAGACCGTTTAACCGCGGATATGAACGCTCAGGCAGAGAAGATCAGAGGACACGATGCCGTACTTCAGATAATACGTACTCAAGTAGAACAAATGAACAAAGTTTTAACAAGCTTTGTAGAACAACAGGAAGTAAAGGCAATTGAAGGAGGTGAAAACAATGTTGGGTTCGAAGCTTGCAAGGCTATATTCCTTGAGATTGAAGAAGCAAAAGAGGAAGCACCACATGCTGCCATTAGTGCCGTGGAAGTTCCAAGTACTGAAGAAGAACCAACCGAGTCTAGCCCCGAGGAATCTGACTGTACTGAAGTTTATGTGGAGGACGATCAAGAGAAAGATGAATTTATAGAGCTACTGAGGAAGATGCAAGAGGAGATTAGATCGGTGGTGGATTACACAGCTGAGCTGGCTAAAGAGAAAGAGGAGGAAGACTCAAAGAAGGATTCAACAGTTGAAGATGAAGTTGCACCTGCTGTGCATGAAGAGAAAGAAGAAGAGAAGGTGGTATCGCCACCTATTGTTCAACCAGTGTCATCAGCTATTCCTGATACAAATCCTAAGGATGACACTGTTCTCAAGACATTTGTAGAGGCGTATCAACCTGAAAATATCAACGCCCAAATGCTTGAGATTGCGAAGAGAGGACTTACACCGCAACAAGTTTATACACAAATTATTCCTGAGAAAGAGGCGAGTGTAGAGATCCCAAGAGAGAACCTGAGGGTTTCAAGGAGAAGTGAAAGAGAGCTACCTACGAAGCTTAAAGATCCAGGAAGTTTCAACCTTCCTATTCAATTACATGGTATGCTCAAGGTGAAAGCTATGTACGATGTGGGTTCTGGTGTGAATCTTATGCCTAAGTCCGTGTTCGAGAGACTTGGACTTCAGAAATCAGAGAAAACTCTAGTGAAGTTGCAGTTTGCTGACAACTCAGTTAAAAGGACATTGGGAACAGTGGAGGACGTCTAAGTCCGTGCAGGTAATATCGCCATCCCTACTGACTTTGTTATTCTTGAGTTTGATGCAGATAAGCAGGTTCCAATCATACTTGGACGGCCTTTCATGGCCACAAGTTAAAGTGTGATCAATTTCCAAGAAGGGACCATCACCCTTCATGCAAAGAATGTATCCGAGACCTTCTATGTCTTGGGTAAGAAACCAAGGAAGTTAGATACCACAGTTCCTGTCATCCACAGCCTTTCACATCACAAAGGCCCTCCTGAGAAGATCCACCTAAAGCCTGTGGATACTGAGCCAAACATTGAGTTTGGGGTTGGCCATGAAGTTTTATGGAAAGCTCACAAACGCGAGAATAGGCCACGAAGTTTCAAAGACTCGTGGATGGGACCTTTCATTGTCACGAAGGTTGTTTCAGCCAAGGTGATAGAAATTCGCCCCAAAACTGGGGTCAAGCGTAGATTAGTTGACGTTCATAGCCTCACTCGTTGTTGGGGAGGCTATATTCGCAAATCTTGACAGAGGTAACACGTCTAACTTTGAAAGACGTAAAACAAAAGTGCTGTACGGGAGACAACCCGTAGTTTTTTTATGTTTTCATGTCTTTTACGTTTTTAGTTTAAGTTTATTTTAGTCGTTTTTAGTTGATAATGCATATTTGAGAAAGGTATTAGTGTTTTTGGTGTGTAGGAATTGGAGAAATCGAGTTAGGGAACGCGAGGAAAATTTTTTGGAGTGCAAGAATGACCTGCGCGGACTACCCCACGGTGTACCCCCTATACGGCAGGGATGGTTCGCGTGGTCAAAACCCATACCACGGGTTGCACCGCGGGTTTGATCCAGAACCAAGAAAAAAAATCAACCGCGGACTACCCCCCATACCGCACCATGGTCCGCGCCTCAAAAACGCGTGCCACGGGGTGAGGTCCACGGGTATTTTGACGGAGAAAACTACAGAAGGCGCGGGGTCCCCTCCGGTGTACCGCGCCCTGGACCGCAGCTCAGAAACACGTGCCACGGGGTCCTACCACGGGTGTTAACCAGTGAGAAAAAAATTTCGAGCATCAGATATCGCGGACTACCCTGCGGTACACCCCATGGTCCGCAGGGGTAGTCCGCAGCACCGCCAGAGAGAGAGAAACCTACGGGATTGAGTTATAAAGGAGGTATTAAGCTTTTAGTTCCGAATTTTATAAACCTTAACCCTCTTTCTCTTCTCCAAAACTCTCCTAACTCCATTGAAGCTCATCAAAACCATCACCAATCACCAAAACACTACCCAATCATCTAGAAAAACACATCAAATCTTCTCTCCATATCATTACAAGAGAGAATCAAACACCCAATCTTCACCAAATCCATTCAAATTGAAGAATCAAAGAGCCAAATTTCCAAAAATTCATCCTACAATCTCTAAAATCCAAGCCAACCCATTACAAATCCACCTCACCCACATAGAGATCTATCATCAATTCACCTATCCTAGGCCAAATCAAGCTTGTTCAACCATTAAATCACAAGTTTAAATTTCAAGGGTTGCTAAAGCTTTGAGTTGGGGGTTGATTGAAGATGACTAATAGAACAACAATCTTAGCTAACAAGAGGGAGGTGAAGAGCAACAAGGGATTGGATTTAAACAAGAAGAAATCAATTGACAAAGGTGCTAGTTCTAAATCAAAGGGTAAAGATAAAGTTGAGAAAAGTGGGATACCTTTGTTTGATCGTAATGGTAAAAAGCTTTACTCTTATGCAAGGGAGAGAACTCAACCTCAACAAGATCCTGCACCCAAAGAGAAAGTGGATGCTTCAAGGGCCCTGAAGACTTCTGCAGAGAAACAGTTAAAAGAACTACCTTTTGCTTATGAGAAAGTATTCAAGGAAGAAATTAGAGATGGAGAATACGCGAGATTCTTAGAGCTTGGTGAGAAATTGGGTTGGTCTACATTCATGGTAAGACGTTCTGAACTATGTCATGAATTAGTTTTTGAGTTCTATTTAGGCCTCTTTAGCCGAAATAGTAATGGTGTTCCGATTAGAGGAAAGCTAGTTCCTTTCACAGTTGGGGAGATTAGGAACCACTTCAAGTTTAAGAAACTGAAAGGTTTGTGCAAATTTGAAGAATCATTTGCTAAACGAAAAATCTTTGATGAGGAATTACTTTTTGAGCATGTATTAGACAAAGAGAAAGTGCAATCACATAAGGGAGAATTGAAGGCACCTTGGCCTTACAAATATCTTCAAGCAGATGCGCGAATTTGGCACAATTTCCTTGTCCCTAATATATTTGGGAACACACAAACTTTGGATGTGACTATGAAGTATGCTCTACTGTTGGACTGTATTTTGAGAGTATAAGAAGTTGATGTGGCAGAGTTGATCTATGAGGAGGTGATACGATTTTCGGTCTCTCCTAAATCAGTTTATAATGTTAAATTTCCAACTATGATCACGTGTCTTGTGCGAAAAGCGAATGTAGTATTGGGTGAAGAAGAGAAACTCGAATTTAAAGCGAGTTATATTGATAATGCTTGGATCAAGGATATCTTTCGAAGAGCGAGTTCTACGCAAGTCTCGAAAGAAGAAAAGGAGGAAAATTGGCAAGAGAAGATGGAGGAGCGTTTAACGAAATTCGAAGCAGCTCAAACTTCCTTAGTCAATGATGTGGCACAAATCAACATTAATCAAGTGCACATCATGAAACTCCTTGAGCAATTAACGAAAGGTCCAGCAATTCCAACCTTGGATGTCAATGATGCGAGGCAATAGCCTCGAGAGTATGTTCTCTTTCTTCCTTACCATTTCTGTAAATATGTCTATCTGCTAATTTTAATTTCTGTTTTTCGAGTCTTTTTCGAGTCGTGGGGACACGGCTCATTTTTGAGTTGGGGGTGTGGGGATTCGTTGTCTCTCATCTCCATTTTTCTGTTTTTAGGTAGAAATTAAAATTTTTGATACATGGGAATTAGATGTAGAGTGTGTTTAATAGCTTGAAAGCATAAGCTCAGTAGATTAATGATGGTAAGTAATATGTTTATGAGCTATGTATTTGTATGCTTTGAATATTTGCAGGAAAACACACGTTGATAGTAAAGAAAAGATTAGTAAGCAATACGATAGAAAGTATGTTCGATCTCAGGGAACCTTGAGAAGTGTGTAGGCCGTGAGATCCAAGCTAGTTGAAAAAACCATTTGATAAAAGTGCTAAAGGTGAGAAAATAACTAAATTACATAGTGTAGAAAGTGATTAAGGCGGTTCTTTCATAATTTGAAGCCCTTGAAGCCTTTTTATACCTTCTCACCTTGTGATTTTGATTTTTTATGCTATATCCTTCTCAGCCCTTCTAGCCTTTCTAAAGCCTTTTTATTGAACCACGTTATAAGCCATATCCCTTTAGATTATAGGACTTTTCCATATGACCCGCACTCGAATCGCGATGCATAGACAGTTGTTTTAGAGCTTGAGTTTGGGGTGGTGGGTCCACCAATATGGGAATTGTTATTGGGTTGGGATTTTTTGAGCTTATTAATTGTGCTTTGTGCTTTATATTAATGATGTTTCACAGATTTTTATTGTAACCCTTTGCCGGGGTAATAGTGAATGAAAAAGAAGCTACGAGCTAATTTTGCCAACAAGGGCATTAAAAAAAGAGAAAAGTATATATATGAAAATTAGCATGATATCTCAACATTAAAAGAGAGTCATAACTATAGAAATTGAATTGAAAAGAAAAGAAAATATATATATTCTGACCGGCAAAGTGGATTTTTATGTGGACATCTTAAGCTTTAAATGGGTTATTGGGGATGCTAAATCGTGCATCAAGGAATTCATTGGGTTGAGTGAGAAACGTTTTATGAGAGTAACTCAAGCTCTAGGGCGATTCGTTGATGGCTAGTGAGGAGAGAGCCAAAAGCTCACTCCAAATTATCCAAATATACAATCATACCGTCCCTAAGCCTACATTACAACCTTAAAGACCTTTTGATTCTTTGCTATGTAATTGAGAAGTGATTAAGCCATTAGATATTAGTTGAGTGGACCTTTGATACTAGTGAAAACCGATGAACAGTCTATAGCTCTCTTGGGGAACTGAGTAAAGTCCCAATCTGATCTTGAATTCAAGCCGTGTTGACTGTGGATATGAGAAGTGTACAGGTATGCAGTTTATGAATATTATTGCATGAAGTTTTCTGAGTTATGTGCTTTAGGATTATTCTATATATTCTGCTATGCTTTTTTCCATTGTGTTAAGAATTTTATAAGTGTGTATTTTTAGACTTCCCTTTGTTTTCATCTTTTATTGTATCGGGACGATACAACTTTGAGTTGGGGGTCTTGATGTCTCCTCATTTGTGATAGATTTATGTTAGGATAAGACATCATTTAAGTGATTTAGAAGTCAATAATGTCGACTTTCTTGAGTTTTAGTGTACTTTCCTATTTTGAGTCTTGATTTGTAGAATTATTATTTTTAGAGCATATTTGGTCTAATTGTTTATTTAGTGTGTAGCTTTAAAGATAATTATGGAGCTTAATTAGAGTCCAAGTCAAAGATTACAACTTATGGAAAGAGATTTGCATGGTAATTGGAGATAAGGAAACAAAAGCTAAAAAGATGGAAAAGGAAAAGCTGCCTAAATCTGGGATTCTGCATACACGTCCAAAGATGTGGGTTTTTACTTAAGAAATAGGCCGATTTTGGTAATTTCCTTCTAAAGGGTCAAGATAATTCTGTTGCGATTCTTTTGGTATCTTATGGAGCTCAAACCAACCAATAACGAAGAAGATATGCTCAAAACGGTCCAGCAGTGTTTATCTTTATTTCCATACGAATTTGAGTTGGGCTAGGAGTCCATTACCTTAACTCTTCCTCAAGAAAACGAATTAGGTCTTCTAAACACCTATAAATACACTCTTATATCACTTGTAAGTCATCCTTGCCTCATAGTAATTAGTTCTTAAGGTTTTATTCTTCCAGTTTATTGTAGAGAGCAAGATGATGTCTTTTGTAATTTCTTTTAGTTTATTTCTTTCAGGTATGAACTAAACTCCCCATAGCTTGGGTTTTGCATATGTATAATCTATGCATTCTAATTCTTCTATCTAAGTTTCTTTGGGAATTATTTGTTTTAATCTGATATTAGCTTCTTACTTAATATTTGTTTATGTGTTTTGATTTAATGTCTTTCCTAGAACGGATCACTTTAGGATTGTTTTAAGAGTTGTTAGATGGTCTCCTTGACAGGGTGTTTAACTATTGAACCTCCACATAATGTCTAGTGTCGATAGTAGTTCTGACAAAACATGCTTCTAACTAGATAGTCATTAGGGTTTGTTTTAATCACCATATCACCAGGATTGTAGTATTTGCTTTGGGCCTTAGTGGCGTTTGATAACCCTAAGATAAAACACTTCTTGGTTGTGCCGTAGCCCCCTTAGTCGCTCTCAAGGTCTAAGGTATGGGAATTTAGAATCCTGACTAAGTATACCAAGAGCTAATATTCTACCTTATTAACCAGATTTATAGATAGAATTAGAAGGATTAGTGCATACTAGCAAAACCTAAGCTATACTTCTCATCTCATATTCTTAATCTTTTATTTTATTGTCTTTTATTTTCTTAGTTTTAATTCATAATTTCGAAAATCTATTTGCTTTAATTTACTGTCTTCTAATTATTTACTTTTACTCGATATTCTTACTCACGCGATTAACACACTTAAGTCCCTGAGAACGAACTCTATTTATCATTAAAACTTGCATACGTCCTGTAATACTTGCAGTACTGTGCCTGTCTAGGGTGAGAGTGCGTAGTTTCTTGGTCTTATTTTAATCTTATTTTTATCACACCCTAGGCACCACCATAAATATTGTAGACTTGTGTTAAAAAAATAATATTAGATATATTGAAAATAAATTATTATTATTAAAAATTTAGTTATATAAAATACAAAAATAGTCATATAAATATAATGCATGTAAAAGATATGTTATAACATTTCTAGTGGAAATATTGTAGGCATGTGTTAAAAAAATATTATTAGATATATTAAAAATAAATTATTATTAAAAAAATTCACTAGGTTTTCACTAGTTTACAATGCTAAGGAGGACTAATCTACATGATCGAAGCTCTTCAGCTAATGTTCATGGTGATAGACATTTCACCGGACCAATTGATGGTTCAGTTTTGTGGCAACAATTGACGCATAAGAATACAAAGGTGTGGAATAATGAGGTAATTATAAATTTAACATCATATATTTCTAAAAGAACAGTAAAATAAATTCTACAATAAATTTAACATAATTAATAATATTAAGAAAACAACTTACCTTAATAATTCTAGAAGTGTGGGAAGATGATAGGAGTTGAGAGTAAAAAAAAATTGGAGTATTGTTTAGAAAAAATGTTGGATAAAATGGGAGTTTAAATAGATAATAGGGGTAAAAAAAACATCTTCCATAACAATTGGGTCAAACGATTATGTCAGAAAAGCAAAAGCATTCTAATTAAAAGCTAGGATGGGACATGTCAGTAGTCGTGCACTAACTCAGCGCACGACTTGCTATATTTAACAAAAAAAATGATTAACGCTACTGCTAAATTAAATTTGTCTCAGCACGGTAGAAACAAAATTAACTCCAAAAAGGAGGTGTCAGAAATCAGTTGTGCATGTAGTCAGTTTTGTGCCTCTCTTCGTTTTCGTGACTTATTTGGTATATGATTCTACTATTCTTTTAAAATGTAAATGTGGGTGGTCCGGACTAATTTGTACGCACCCAACTAATTTTATAAAAAGTATGCAAACATCCACGCAATACCCTAGACTGTCAAAACCAGGATGTCATGTTTAGGGTGGGATTCGAACCCTACACTTCTCAAATCTCTCAGAAGAAGAGACAAATCCCTTAACAATTGAGCTAATCTTTTTTATTCTATTTATGAAAGTGACATAATTTAGATTAAAATATAAACAAAAATACAATAAGTTCAAACTTATTTTTAATAAATACTAGACGTTACAATATGAAGTAAGAAAAGATTAAGAAGGGGGTGGTGAAACCGCCTAATTGCAAGGGAGAGATTGAGAAACCGTCTTCTTTGCGACCCAATCTGCAGTTTGATTTGATTTTCGAGGTATGAGATGGAAATTAATCTTAATTAAATGCGACAATGATTGGATATCTTCAAAGATGTGGGATAAATGACGATTTCAAATTTCGTGCGATTCTTGAGTTACTTCATTAAGTTAAAACAATCATTCTCAAAATATAATTTTGATTTGGTTGAGCACTAGCTTCTTTAATCGCATTACTAATACCAATTTCTTCTACTTCTTTAGGGGAGTTTGCACAAAATATCTATGATTTTTCTTTTAAAAGTAGGCCCTTTTGAACACTGAAAATATAACCCACATCCGCTTTAGAGGAATCCTTAAGATAAGATGCATCTACATGAATATAAGTTAAGTTTTCATTATTATACTACGTGTTGCTTTTATGCTGAAACTCATAATTATTTAAGAGTTGAGCTAACCACAACTGGTAACTGAACTCACTCGTCATAATTATTATTGTTGATTTCCTTCGGTTAAATTATGGTTTCATGGACATAGTTGTGTTTGTTATTTGACAGAAGATTGTCCAGATGATATTTCTATATATTAGTGTGCACTTTGGAAAATTGTTGATTGTCAACTTGCTAGTTATCTATTATCATATATTAATCAAGAATTTTATGACATGTTTGATTATGCATTGACATCATAATCATTATCGTTGATTTTTTCCGTATGATCTTGTAGACATGATTTTGTTCGTTATTTGATATAAGATTGACAGATTGGTATTTTGTCGATGGATGTGTACTTTGGGAACCTGTTGATTGTGATAACTTACTAGTTATATATTACATTTTATTGGCCAAAAATTTCATGACATATTTGATTGTAAATTGTGCAAAATTTGTGATATGTGGCTTACAATATATGTAGAAATAACATGACTAAAGTTTAAGATGTGATTTATAGCTTGATGTATATTCAACTTGTTAATAAGAGGCTTTCTGGGTGGTTGTGGTTACTATCAACACTCACTGACTAAGTTTTGTCTGATCTTTCCTTCTACGGTTCATATGGAAGTTACTAGTGATCAATAAAGCAACTAATTATTATCCTTATGCTTCAAAGTTTCCCTTCTCAATATGACTCAGTTCGTCCCCATATGTTGTCTATCAAGACCCTATTCATAATGTTTGGGGTATATTCACCTCTTAACCAAACATGTATTCCTTACAAAAGTCTTAATATATCTACATATTCAGTTGATCGTTCTTCATTGTTTTCTCAACCCGACAGTTCAGGGGTTGTATCACGTGTGATTGGGATCCAAGCGGTTATCATGGCCGTGTGTGTGGTTTCATTTGTGGTGGTCTTAGATGTAGCTACACTAGTTGATCCTGTGTATCTATTGTCACTGAGTAGGACATCTATGAGACCAATGTTTAGATTTACATGGTCATTCAATAGGTATTGCCCATGTTGTTCAGACTAACATGTTCAAAGTTTCTTCATTTGGCGTTCGTACTTTTAAGCGAGTTTTAACTGTCTAATGCATTGTTTGGATTCAAATTATCAAAGGAAAGGAAATGATATGAATATAAAAATATTAAAGGAATGGAAAGGAAAGTAATAACCGTGTTTGGATTACTAAAATCTTAATAAAGGAAAAGAAAGTATTTGTATTCACATTATTAAAGGAAAGGAAAAGATTATTTTACATAAAAATACTTTCATACCCTTTTATATGTTATTTAAAATATTATATATTGAAATTATAAGGTTATTTATGATATTTTAAAAAGTAATCATTTCCATTCCTTTGAAATGACTCCAAAATGGGAGGATTAAATAATATACATTTTTAAAGGAAAACAAAGAATTGTGTAATCCACTGAATTACTTTCTTTTAATAAAAAATCGAATTCAAACAAAGGAAAAGAATATTCATTCTTATCATTTCCTTTCCTTTCCTTTAAAAATATGAATCCAAACATTACATAAAGGATTGGTATTCTCAAATTCTTTGCATCTTTGTAGGAATCTTAGCTATTGGCACCCTCCCGTGCTCACGTTAGCTTTCCACTTCTTGTCTTTCCCATAAGCAATCTAGCTTAGGTACATGGGTAATTGATCCAGGTTCTCACGATCACATGGCTTACTCTGTGAGAGATGTTCAAATCCTTCTCATAATGTTACACTAGTTGATGGATTTTAAACCTCTGTTCATGGAATTCAATTCGCTCATCTATCCTTTACTATTTCTTTATTGACGGCTCTTCTTCAAAAAATACAGTAAAAAACCAAATTGCTCAAACAGTCAAGGCATCATACTTACTACAAAACAATTCAAAATAACAGTTGAAGACCAAAGCAAATGGGTGAAAGATAGAGGATTTTCAACAGCTATAACTCAGATAGAGAGGTGCTGAAGAATCTGAAGAATCAGAGTCTGGAATTGATAAACTATATGAAACAGGATATTTTATAAAAACCTCTTTTTTGCACCCCGCTATCACAACAATCAAGGTATTACTATAAAACAATTCAAAAAAAAAGTTGAAGACCAAATTGCTCACAACAGACACGGTAGTACTAAAAAATAATTCAAAAAGAACAGTTGAAGACCAAACTTCTCACAACAGACACAATACTACAAAACAATTAAAATAAACATTTGAACACCAAATTGCTCACAACAGTCACGCTTACCTTCTACTTACAATCTAGGTAATCGGAGAAAAATTGAAAAAGTGATGAGATTAGGTCCTAGTCCAACTGTAGCCTTAGCTTTGAAAATTTCCTCATACTTGTTGTTATTCTTCTTAGCAGTGAAGGTAATAAAATATAAAATCCTAGGAGCATACATAAAGTTGCACCTCCAAATTTTTTTGACTTGATAATCCAGATTATCACCCAAACATAGCAAAACAAAAATCGTTGATAGATTGATATTGATATTGATGATCATCAAACTAGTAATAAATAACACTTACATGATCATTGTTATACTTACAATATAAGACCAAATTGATCACTCCAAAATTAAGACCAAATTGCTCACTCCACGTTATTAATATTGGACATTGTAGGATATTCATAAAAATATGATAACATACTTAAATCAGACAAATTCTGAAAATTGTAAAAGTGATAAGATTAGGTTAAAAATAATTCAATATTTCACCTTAATTTGGGCTTGGTGTGGGAAGGTGAGTGTGAAGAGTTTTTTTTACCTTAATTTGGGTTCTTCGATGGTTGATGATGTAGCCAATCCGGTTAATGATGGAGAATTGACCATGAGTGGCGGCGGTTATCTTGTGCAGGAGACGGTTTGGGCCACGAGTGGTGGCGGTTTTCTTGTGCAGGAGATGGTTTGGATTCTTCTATTGTTGATGGCATAGTCAAACCGTTGATGATGGTAGAAAATGGACACGACTTGCGGCAGAGTTTTTGTGCAGGAGAGCGGCTTGGTGTGGGAAGGTGAGTTTGAAGAGATTTTTTTTTGGTTTTTTGATTTGGGTTCTTCCGTTTTTGCGTTCAAGCGTTCAACCTTTTTTTTATCAGAGTAATAACAAGGGCGATGATGATGAAGATGTTGATGTGGCGCCACGCGGCGTTGAATAACGGTCAACTGACAAAAATTCCAAAAAGGGCTAACGGTGGTAAAAATACTAACATAAAGGTCCATTTCGTGACATTTATAGATCAGATACCGCTAGCGCATTTTCGTTTAAGACAACGGGCCGCGCGTAATCTTCACCCTATTCATATATTATCGGAAAATTCAAATTTTATAGAGTTTCATACCGTCGTTTTTTTGTATTTTTGCTTGTTTTTCTGTTGAATTATTCTAAAATACTTTGACAGATTTTGCGATAAGTAATCAAGAAAATACATGCAAATTGTGGGACCTACGAAACCTCACTAAACCAACCGCAGTCTTAAAAGCTATGTTGTAGAATTCGGTTTTGCGACCTAGGCGTTCGACTGAGGCTTATGTGGGATTACGCAGGGTTTAGGCGAGATTACGCGGTTTTGAATTCCACTATTAAATTTTATATATTTAGTATTATATATTAGTCATTATAATAATTTGAACTATTTAAACCACAAAATTCATCTAACAACACTATAATATATATAAAAATTCTAAAATTAGAGTTATAATATTAATTCAAGAATTTTCGAGAATAAGAAAAATAAAAAGAGGGTCTAGGCGATTATTTTTGCCATGAATCGACATCTAGGCGAGTTATGCGTCTCTTCCACGACGAGTAAGGCGATAAGCAAAAACGCCTATCATTTTTATTAGGCATAGGCAGTTGAAGGGGATTTGACGTCTAGGCAGCGATTTTTACAACATAGCTTAAAGGAAACATATGAGTCATCCGATCATAACAATTCACATCGGATAGTTAGTTTTAAGTTGTAGCCAAACCAGTACCTCCCGCTTCACACAAAATAGCAACACCCTGTCTGTCTAGTTGAGTTAATGCAATTGGTTAGATATCTAATATCTTAATTAAGGGGGGCGTATTCAATTGAGAGTCTATAGAATTTTTTTGGACTTTAAAGTTGAGAGGTATTCAATTAAGAGTCTTCTAAAATACTGTGTATTCAATCTGGATTTTAAACAATCCTTTAAAATCTTATGGTATTCAAAAGTCTATGGACTTTTTTTGGATTACATTAGCTATTGGATTCTATAGGATTTTAAAGAACAAAAAAATTATTTTGAAATCTATCATTTTACCTAGAGATTTTGATGGAGTTCTTCTTTAGACTATCTTCTAAACATTGGAAAAGATAATTAAAAGTAACTCATGCTATATTTTTCATGTGCGGTTCAATTAAAAAACTTTAACGAAAATTAGCTGTAACATTATTGTTTCAGTTAAATAACTCATTCATGCTATTAATATTTTTCAGGTAATACCTTAATTAAAAAACTTATATGAAAAAATTATACGTAAGACGATTGATTTAGTTAAAAAAACTCATGAGGTTTTGTTCAATCAAAAAAATTTCATGGAGAGCTAAAATATATGATATGAATCTAGTTAAATACATAATAAACCTAAAATGATGTCTCGTGATTAATTTTTTCTATCATTGAGAACTACAGTTTCAAATGAAACATGTGGTTATATTGTGTAACATATTATGTATGACATATTCTACTACTTTGACAATTTCAAGTAATAAATAGTTGGTCTCATTCGATAAAATTAACAATTCGCTGGTCTAACATAAGACACCAGTCAGATGTGTAAATAATATATTTGGTTCCTTATTTTAATATATTTTGATAGCTTAAATTATTGATTAAATATATAGAGTCTGCATTAATTTATTTTGGATGACTTTTTATTGTAATTCAGTTTCATAAGATAATAAACCTGAAAAATACTATAATTAATTTTTTTCATAATATGTATGTGAAAATATGGTTATGATATTCAATTTATTTAAGAATAAATCATTTTTTATTTTTGTTAAAAAAAGAAAAAATTGTATGTCAAATCTATAAAGAATTTTAAAAAATTTATTCAACTTTATACAAGATTTAAAAAGAATCTACTAGAATTTGTTTAGATTTGAAACAATCCTGACATCTGTAAAGTTTATAGATTTTTTAAAGTAAGAAAAAAAAATTATTTGATTTTCAATTGAATACACACCTAAGTGCTAATGATATATATTATTAAAATTTTGATTTCATTCAAATGGAGATAAATTATCAATCATATAGTTATAGTTAGATTAGAATTAAACATAGGGTGAATGAGACATAGGGTCTTGGAGACAGATTTTACTCTCTATAAGGAAGAGAATAAATCTTAATTCTTTCAAGGGATCTCAAGGATGACCAAATACTAAAATACCCTTAATAACACTAAAAGACAAAATGAGTGATGTCACTGTTCATCTCTCTCCACTACACACCTACCTCCGACCTCCGACCTCCGACCACCGGTCACCGCCCATCGGAAAAACATAGATTATCGGAAAAATTTGATGAGTATCGGAATAAAAGATAGAGTACTCTATACAATTCGATGAGTACTCTGAACAATTTGATGAGTACTCTGTACAATTTGATGAGTACTCGATAAATTTGACGAGTACTTAATAAAAAAACAGTGAGTATTCGAATAAATTAATGAGTTCTCAATTAGGTTAAATTAATAAGAGTATTCATTACATTTTCAAACTAATTACAAAAATAAGAAATAAAACTAACTAAATACAACAAAAAAAAAAGAAAAAAACTACCTACAAACTAGTTTGACCAGATCTGGTCAAACGAGATCTGAACAAAAAAAAACTCTAATGGCCGGCGTTAATGAACGCCTGAGTGAGGAGAGGAAAAGACCACCACTACCGGTTGTCCATGGAGAACTCAGAATCGCCGTTCATGAAGCTGGATTTTCGAAGGCTTTCTGCTCGATCTGGTTTCCATTGCCGCACAGAAGAAACTCGATGCTCAGAGGAAGACGAGCGTCGGAGATGGAAGCACGGTGGTTGACGAATCACGGCGGCGAGATCCAGCGACACTGCTACCATTGTCGGATCAGCGAAGATCGATAAGAACTGCTCCACTGCTTGGCTCTGGTCGATCTCAGACTTGTCTCCTCTACTCCACGAAGCTATCTCCTTCTTTTATGTCTTCTCCGGCGACATCCAGCAGCACTAGCGAGCTCACCACCAGCTTAATCCTTCACTGTCCACTGCTTGGCTACCATTTCGAGCTACCATTTCCTAACTGATTGGCTACCATTTCGACCTTCGAGCTACCAGAGAGAGGCTGCTTGGCTTCATATCGAAGCTTCATGGAGCAGAAATGAGAGATTAGGAAATGTGAGTGTGAGGCGGTTTGTGAGAGGAGAGAGAGTAGGTTTTAGGTTTTAGAAATATAATATATATTATATATAGAAAAAATAAAACAAAAAGGGGTATAAATGTAATTAGTTTTTTGGACATTAGTGTAAGATTTGATTTAAGGTCTTTAGTAAGAAAAGAAGAAACTAGGGGTTTGGATTAGAAAAAAAGGGATGTCTTCAAGACCTCTTGTGTCATTTTCTCTTAAACATATTATGTATTGGGTAAACTATGTTTTAGGGCCTAACACTACTAGTGTTTTATAAACTAGGGCCCCAATTGGATCCAAACCAGTCCAATTGAAAACCAACTAAAAAAATACATAAAACCCACCCCCTCCCCCTTCTTTCTGGACAGAAAACCTAATCCCCCTCCCCCTCACCTTTCATTCTCGACCAAAACCCTCTCCCCCTCACCCATTCCCGCCGCTGCTTCGAACCACCACCACCATCGAAGCCAGCTTCTGCAACCACGACGGCGCCACCACCACCACCACCCTTCTTCTCCTCTCCAGCCCCACCACCTTGCTGCTCCTTCTCCAGCATCGCCTCTGCGTTGATGGCGCCCCACCACCATCTCGAGATCCACCACCAACATCGCCTTTCTCGACGGGAAAACCAACAGCTGCACCAGATCTGCTTCCAGAGCCGCGTCACCCTGCTGCACCCGCGACGAGCCGCGTCAACCTGCTGCACCACGACGAGCCACCACTGTTGCCGTCGAGATCCAGTGCTGCTGCTGTGATTTCGAGCACCACCAAGACGAGCCACCAACACCAAGCCTTCGCCGCCCCCTCGAGGTCCACCAACACCACCACCAAGCCCTAGCCGCCAGTTCGAGGTCCACCACCACCACCATCCTCGAGGACCACCCTCGCCGCCCCCTTCCTGTTTTTTTACACCACCAGCAAACCCCCCACCAGCAACACCCCCCCCACCAGCAACACCCCACCCACCAGCAACCCCCACCACCACCTGCTGGTCTTCACTCCGATCCCCACCACCACCACCTTCATTCTCTTCACTCCGATCCCCACCACCAACTACAGATCGAGATCCCCATGAAGCCCCACCACGACCACGACGAGCAACAACCCCACTCATCAGATCTGTGTTTTCCTTTTTTTTTCAGGGGTGGCTTTTGGCAGAATTAGATAATCAGGGGTATATACCCCTTGTTTTGATATTTTAGGGGGTAATTAGAGGAGATTAGGGGGTAAATATGTTATTTGGGGGGCAAACATGGTATTTTAGGGGGTAATGGGGTGGTTTAGAGGGGGGTAAGGTGGTAATTTTAGGGGTAATGTGATATTTTAGGGGGTAAAATGAAAAATTAGTGGGATATATCCCCCCGTTCTGGACTAGCCCGTTATTTTGGACAATATGGACTTAAAGGACTTAACTAAAAAATGGACTTAACTTAAAAAACGGTGGTCGTGTACCCCCTAAAAAATAAAATAGGGGGATCTACCCCCAAAAAATCAAAAAACAGCGGGTGCGAACCCCCTAAAACGTGACCCTAACCAGCTAAAAAATCTAATTAGGCCCTTAAAAAACATAAAAAGAAACTGGCCCTTAAAATTCTCTTTTTTGAATTTTAGACCTCAAAAGGTATATTCCTCATTATGTATTTGTATGGGAACAAAAATAAAACATATTATGTATTTGTCTAATAATATTATGACACGTTATCATTAATTGGTAGTATTTTAATTAGACTAACTATATTCCGTGGATAAATTTTGAAGAGCAAAACCAGGGATGATAAAGACTTTCTTGATTTCACGACAGCTCATATTCTAATCCAAAACCATTATACTATTATTATTACTGACAAATAGGCACACAGGTTTGATCTTCTTTTCATCATCTCATTTCACTATGCAAACTCTACACTAAAAACCAATTGAATTTATTCTTCAAACCGACAGACACGATTTCTAATCAAGGTAAACTAATTCTCCATTAAATTATGCTGCTTTATTTCTATTGTATTGTAATGGAAGATTTTATAGTATTGTCTGTAGGTGTTTCTTGAAATGGATGAAGGGGTTGTTGGACCGCGCTTATACAGCTGCTATAAATGTCGAAATCACGTTTCACTTCACGATGATATCATTTCTAAGGCCTTTCAGGTAACCCCTTATTTGTATTTCTCTGCTATTAATTCTCCCTCCCGCATAGGCATCGGCTAAATGAGTGTATTTTTTCTTGATTAGTGTTGGTAATATTACGTTTTGATGACATAAAAGGGTGACCGATTTACAGTTCGGATTTGATATGGAGATGTAGGCAAGGGCCAGATGATGGGGAGGGGGGTGTTGGAGGGTGGGTGGATGGTGAAGAATGATTACCCCTCTGCATATTTTCTCTTCTACTCCTACTTTTTTCTTTTTTCTTTTTTCTTTTTTCGTTTCCCCTCTAGAGTTAAGATCGAATCCGAAGATTTGTAAATGTGGGACCAAATTAGTATATATGTGTTGAAGCTAACTGATAACGTTCAAGGTCCGTGAATTTCTTTTCTTGATTTATAGGGAAGAAATGGTAGAGCTTTTCTGTTCTCTCACGCAATGAACATTATGGTGGGAGCAAAAGAAGACAAGCACCTTATGACTGGTCTCCATACAGTTGCAGATGTATATTGTGGTGATTGTCGTGAGGTGTTAGGCTGGAAATATGAACGAGCTTATCAAGTTTCACAAAAATACAAGGAGGGAAAGTTCATTCTTGAGAAGGCTAAGATTGTTAAAGAGGATTGGTAGGTCTTATCTCGATCCATGGCCATAACCCTTCTCTTCATGGATATCTATTGCTGAAGTTCTCTCTCTCTCTCTCTCTGAGAGGAAATAATTCAACTCTGATTTCTGGTTATTGTGTATATAAGGGTAATAATATACTATTTCTATGAAGTGTTTCTATTAGTTATTCTATCACTATGTCTCAATATCATTATGAAGTAGGAAATTTGTTTTACCTTTGAGTACCAATTCTGCTAAGCTCAAGCAGACATATATTTATGTTGGAAGTATATTATGATTTGGTGTCACTCTCATTCTCATGCTAATCACTGTTGCAATTTTCTTATGGTTTTTGGATGTTCATGTCTGATAAATTGCTAAGCCACCAGGCACAGTGATCACTACAGTTCACTGGAAATTTTTCTGTAATTCACTAAGATAACATGCAATTAACAGCTCAATTCCACCTTGAATTTAAGGGGGGGGAAAAACAAATCTTTACAAATTCATTTTAGTATATCGGAAAGGCAACTGAATAAAGTTTAGTTGATTTAAGGGGTTAAAGTATGTAATAGTATAATGCATTAATAATTGATCTGGAGGTCTAACTATTATCCAATAACCTGGAAGGTGGAGGTCTAAGTATTATCCAATAACCTGGAAGGTCGTGAAATGGAATCTTATCCGAGATAAATGGCTTTTACGAGGAATTGAATCTTAGATGTAAGACATCCTTTCAATATTCAATTTTTTTTCACTAAATAAGTAATTTATTGATTTTAGCTCTACTAATTTATACATAACCCAACGATAAAGTTGTTTGAGATGTTGATACAAATTGGTTGTGGTCTTGTTGGATTATCTCAAAGCCTATAAGGGGGATTTAGGTTCTAAGACCTATAGGCTTTTGTGTTTCTTTTATAAAGGCTTAATGTAACTATCATCCAACTAAAGAAGGTAAAATACCAAAACACCCTCCATTTCCCTATTATCTACAGAGAAACCGAAAAATCTCAAACCCTAATCCTATTAAGAATCTGGAAACCACTCCCTTTCCCTCCACTCTCTCTTCTCTCTTACGAACCCAAAACCCACCCCACCCATCCCTCTTCTTTCTCTCTCTGAACAAGCCCGCCTCGTCATGGACCATTAACCACCATCATTACAACTCTCTCATCCTCACCATCACTACCATCATCCCCACCATCATCAACATCATCTGCATCATCATCACCCTACCCCTCTCACTGCCTACACCATCCCCACCATCATCACCATCAAACCCACCCCTCCTGCCTCCTGTCGTTCCCCACCATCATCAACATTAAACCCACCACACCCACCCCTCCTACCTCATGTCGTTCCCCACCATCATCAACATCAAACCCACCCTACCATTACCCACCATTCAGATCTCACTTTCCCATCATTCTCCTGCTCACTGCAAACGACGGCGCCGGAACTCAGCCATCAACTCTGCTCACCATTTCTCAACATCTCTTCACCACCATCAACCCCGATCTCACCATCGAAACCTACCTCTTCACAACCATCTTTTCCTTCTCCACCATCGAAACCCCAATACCGCCGCCGCCGACGCTTGTGGACCTTTCACCATGCTGAAGATCTAGACCACCAGCGCACCTCCAGCGAGAGTGAGCGAATAGAGACATGAGTACAGCCGGTCGAGGTCGATTCGAATCATGGGGCCAGCCCGTTGAAGGCGATTTGAAGGATGGGTCCATCCCCATCGTGAGTCAGCGTATATGTTTTTTTTTGTTTCCTATTTCTTGAGTTCCTGGTCTATGTACAGTCATTTGGAGTTCTTATGTCGTTCTTCTAAACGTTCGTTGTGTGATTCTTAATACATTCATTGATTTTTTTTAATGTTTTCATTTGATGTTGTTCGAATGTGAACTGTTTTTGTTGGTGATGGGGCCAGGCCCAATCTGGATTTTGTTTCCTGATGGGCCAGACCCAATAACAGTGTTGGGTTGTACAATATTTGGTACTGTTTTGGTCTATTAAGGGTGCAACCCCATAAGAAATCAGACTATTTGTTAGGCCACCAAAATAGCCTATTTCATAATATCCCAGATGGGTCTGTACACCTATGGGCTTTTAAATGTACAATTATGACTAATGACTTAAGAAAATGTAATAAGCAACTTAAAAAACCGATGTAAAAAAGGCTGCGGGGCTGTCCGTACTCACCGATGAAAAGGGAATGAATGTAAAATACGTGATGGGTGGTCCATACCCATCACGAACAAAGGTAAAAAAGTCAAAATCCAACCAAAAAATTGGAAAGTGGCCTTAAAAAATAACTTTTTTTGATTTGGACTTATAATATAAAGATGGGGTTTTTATGCCTTATTTTGTATTTTCTTCGTCTAAAAAGAAGAAAATAAGGTTTTTTGTGAGGCGTTTTTTAAAACCCCCCACAAAATCCATAAGTATTTTTTTGGCACGAATCATCATTCAAGAACCGTTAAATCCCTCTTCCATTCTTTGAGTTTATTTTGATCGATTTTCAGCTTGTTTATAATTTTATTTCATGTTATGTATTTTAGTTTATTAGGATTTCAACTGCTCATTAGTTTTAATCTTACCATTAGAAGATAGATTTTTGTTAATATTAAACATGTTTGCTCTCTTTAATTAGTTGTTATTATTTTAATGCATGTATAAATTTTACAGCAATTGGTACTTAGAAATCTACATCTTGGGAACGATACTTATAATAAAATGTGTTGGTAAATCTTCTATTATGGAATACAATATGCCTCGAGACGAAAACACAACCTTATAACACCATGATGAAGCATTAACACACCAATTGACATTTTTTACACAACTACTACACGAGGATGAATATGAAATCGTGGAGGATGATTTTGGTCATAAATAGTTCGCTCGTGGTCAACTTTTCCAAGACAACAACATATGGAAAATGGTTTTAAGGTTGATTTTCTTTAATATTTTTGCAATTTAGGGAGTTTTTGGATTTGATCCACGTGATGGAGGAGATACTTGACTCCAATGTGATTCATTCTAAACATCTCGTTCCATTAATTTTGACTAGTCTCTATGGGAGAGGACAAGTATGGTGAATATTGTTGAGTACGTAAAGGACTCGTTCTAATAAGCCCAAGTTTATTTTGTGCGAGAAATTTAATAAACACATGAAATACGAGATCCCATCTTTCAATTATGAATATGAACTTTATCATCGGTTCCAAAATTTATGACAAGTAGGACGATATATGGATGAACATACCATAAATTTTTGTTACCTTCTATCGTGTGCAAATGTTTATGAGAATGCGTATCATCTAGTTTGGCGATATATATGATAATGAAAGTCCAATTATAGGATGTGATAACATGTTCGATCGATTAACTGTTTCCAAAGCATATGCCAGTAGACTATACAAGTTGAGAAGCACTTGACTAGTAGGAAGAGTAGCACGCCTCACACACCACCTATAATATCAACAAATTATGTCCAACAACAACCCTAGATCTTTTATAAATAAATGACTAAAATACATTAATTTTGGTGATATAGGACGTCAACTAGCGAAGTGCAAGAAACACAAGGCATATGATAGGTTGTAACTTAACCAAAATATTATTCTACTAGATTTCTATCGAAGAGATCGGTGTGAAGGACATTAAGGTTGAATTTGTGGAAAGAGGTGTGGATCAATTGTTGTCAAACTTTCTCGTGTCAATAAACTCAGGGGTTATTGGCATCATATACTCTTCTACAGACAACTTGCACCAATGGAAAAATATATATTTCACTTTATTATTGATTCATATCATTGTAAATACATTATTTTCTAAACCTGTACTGTAAATAAGAAATTGGGTCTGACTGTTGCAAAATTTCAAAATCGTACAAGTGTGGTTAAGTAAGGGCAACATGTCATTGTTTCTAGTCGTGTTCTTGTTAATTTATTTATAGGAAAAATACATAAAGATGAGATTTTGTGTGATAAGACACCTATGGATGTGTTTCATATGTTAATGGGTCGTCTATGGCATTTTGATATAGAAAGGATGTATGATGGGCAAATTAATACATATAACTTTGTGCTTAGCGATAGAAAGATTATGTTATTACCTAGTAAAGTAAAGAGATTTCATAGATTGTTAGGGATGGTAACACTAATATCCTGACTTCAGAATCTCATGTGCTTGATTTCCCAATAAACAAAAAAACTTGTTTTGACCATGTTATGGAGGATAGAGTATGGTGTTTTTTATTAGGAATACAAGCGTATGATGCTGTAAAATTATAGCCTTAACTCAATCTTTACTATCAGAATTTGCGCACGTGTTTCCATAAAAGTTTCATGAAGATATACCCCCATTACGTGATATTCAACATCAAGTTGACTTGGTTTCGCGCACATCTTTTCCCAATTGCCCATATTATCATATGATTTCTAATGAACATGAAAATTTGCATTGTCAATTAGATAGTTTCTTGATAAAGGTCATGTTCGTGAGATCTTGAGCTCTTTTGATTCTCCGTCCCACCTAACTCCTAAAAAGGATGGCTCCTGGAGTATGTGTGTGGATAATCATGACATTAAAAAAAATCATGCTATGTAATTGTTTTCCAATTCCACCTTTTGAATAATTGTTGTATTAAGTTAAAGATGTAAAAATATATTGCAAGGGATACATGAAGAAGGGGTTCATTAAATTAGTATTGGGAGAGGAAGGATGCATATGGTTATTTGAGTGGCTGGATACACCTTTCGGCATTTCTAATGTGCAATGCACTTTTATGCACGCCGTGAATAATGACTTGTCACAATTTATTGGTAAAGCAAAAGTTGTTTATTTTGATGACATATTATTCATTATACTAACTCCAAAATGCATCTTCAATACTTGTGGGAAATTTATTATGTCTCTTTGCAAACATAAGTTCTATGCCACAGTCGCTAAGTGGGCGTTTTGACAAATTTCGTGCATTTTTTGGCGTATGTTGTTTCAAAAGAGGCGTTGTATGTTGAAGAATCCAAGGTCAAAACAATGAAACATTGGTTGCAATCCTGTACTAGCATCAAGGTGCACTACTTTCATGGTCAGTGTATTTATATCGACGTTTCATATCATATTTCAACAATTCTATGTCTATAGTGACCTATTACATCAAACGGACCGATATCTAGTGGACTGGAAAAATTCAAGGAAGCCTTTTATGTAGTTAAGAGACTGCTCACATCCCCATCCATCCGAGTTGCATTGTGATGTTTCAAATATGGAAATTGATGCAGCCTTGAGCCAATGGGGACGACTAATTGAGTACTTCAGGGAATAATAGAATGTTTCAAAGTTCCGCTCCATCATTTATGACATTGAATGTTATGGATAGTTCAAGTGGACAAGTATTGGAGACGTTACATTATCACCATGAGTTTGTCCTTTTCATAAATTATGATGCTCTCAAACACGTTGCGATTCAAGATAACATTTGTTTTGTTTTACTTCTTAGGATGCCTACTTACAATAATTTACATTTGTAATTAAGAATAAATAAGTTGCCATAAACCAGGTTGTAGATGCATTAAGGTGTTGGCACTTCTTTTTGATGAAAAAGTGTATATCAGTTAGCACTAGTTTGGATTTATATTTTTTTGGTGGATTTGCAAAAAATTTAGAATATGGAACATACTTATTAAATTCTTCAAAAGGTATTCTCTTTCGAGATTTTTACTTATGTGTTCAAGATTTCCTTAGACAATAATTATTGAGGAGATTCATAACGGAGGACATGTAGGTTGTGATCCCACTTTCAATTCATAGTTTATCATTTTGGTTTGCACCTTGTGATATGTCAAGTTGAATAGAAGGCCCAACCAAAATGGTGTTGTACATATCGTTGTCAATTCCAACTCAATCATGAATGAATATTAGTTTGGATTTTCTCATAGGCTTTCCACACACCCAACAAGGTAAAATACAATTTTTGTTGTGGTCGATCACTTTTCTAAGGTAACACAATTATTGAGTGCAAGAAAGAAACCAATACAAAAAAGGTTTTTATATTGTTTTTTCAAAATTGTAAAGGCTTAAAATGACCTACCTTCATCTATTGTTTTTTTATTGTGATACACGGTTTGTAGAATCCTAGAGGGGGGAGGGGAGTGAATAGGAATTAATAAATCAATACCTAATTAATAATTAATGGACTCCTAAACTAAGTTTAATCAAACCTATAAGTCAAACTCTTAAAACATGATTCTAAGGATGATATTAAGAGATGTAAATATGAAAGCTAAGTGCTATGATATTTAAGGATGTTAAGGCTCAAGGTTGAAAAGGAAATGGATGGTCAAGTTACAGTTATGCAAGATCTACTAAGTGATCATCTACCTAAGGGGAATGAGGGACTAGCTAAAGCCCTAATGTCAAGTACCTTAAGCATCAAAGAACGATGTTGAAAATTTCATACCGTTATTCTGGAAAAAAACGTCATACCGTTTCTTTTGAGAAAAGCATCATACCGTTTTTTAGCTGAGGAAGAATGAGCATCTAGGGTACAATTTAAACTTTCAAAGGGTAGTCTTCCTACACAAGAGTTATTAGATAAAATATTCTAAAAGATTTGTTAGAACAACTCAAGAGCTAAAAGCGCAACATACTAAAGAATGTAACAAGAGTGGATAAAAACAAGAGTGCATAACCTTAATGATTCTAAGTGATCATTTGAAAAGGTTTTATCTTAATGTGTGTGTGTGCTAAAGAATAAAAGAGTTATTTTAAGCACAACAAACATGAGGCAAGTAGATAATCAAGCATAATACGATGACGCAAAGAAACTATGATTTTACAAGAAACATTTTTGATAAATATATGCAAAGGTGTTTTAGTTAGATACAAAATTTAACACTTTAAACACTTGAGGATTTGTCAAATAAAAATACTTATAGGAGAGACTATATGCCAACACGGCTCATATCATAATTTTTGCATACCTTGTGGAGTTCGGTTTTCACAACTTTGAACTTATGTATTATACATCATCCTCAGACTGATGTCAAATAAAGCTGGCCAGTAGCTTGTTGGATGATTTTTTACATATCCAGGTGGATGAAAATGTGAAGCATTGGGATTTACTGTTGTCCAAATATGAATTCGCACATAATTGCACGGTAATTTGAAGTATGTGTTTTAGTCTTTTTACGTATTTTATGGGTTCATTCTTCATGATACCCTTTTTAATTGATTCTGGCACCAAATCCAACCCACCCACATGGAACCACTAATGACATATGTAAGATTCATGACCAAACTCAAGACAATCTCACTAATAGTTGTTGCCATATAAATGAAATTTTTCAATCTTTAACACCACCACATTGAGTTTGAAGTTGGTGATATAGGTCCCTGTATGAACGGAATCATATCCTAGAAGGATATGGGGAAGTGAATAATGCGAAAATATAATTAGCCCCTATTGTTCAAGATTATTTAGTTATAATCCTAAGGTAAGATATAAAAAATCAAGATATTCTAAGTAATTAGCAATGCAAATATAACTAGTTTAGACAATTGTTCAAACAATCAACAATACATAAATACAAGAACGGACATATAAATAAAAAGTTTAAGGAATAGAGTAATTGACACCGGGCAATTAACCAATAGCCTCAAAATGCTTACTCGGCTACGTAAGACTCTTCCAACCTTATGATCTCTAAAATTCTCCCCTATCACCTTGAACAAGTAGGTACGGTATTAACTTCTTTGCCACTTCTAATAGGTAAGCAAATACCTTTACACCCCTTCAAGATCTAGTATATGTCCTCTTTGTATCACAACAAAGATAACCACTGTCTCTTCAAAATGAAATGAAGACTTTTGTAACTCTTCAAATAGGTGAGCTAAACACCTCTCTAACACTTCAATAAGTGTGATAGAAACTCCTTTTTCACTTACAATAAGTGTGATAAAACCTATAAGAGCTAAGGATACACTTACTCCTCGTTATTTACAATGCTTCTTTCTTGAACAGATATATATCAACAAAGAATATCCTACCCAAAATACGTATACAATGAGCTAAGATGGGTTGAACTCTCTCTCTCTCTCTCTCTCTCTCTCTCTCTCTCTCTCTCTCTCTCTCTCTCTCTCTCTCTCAAGATTATGATTATATCTTATGGTTGAAAGAGTTGCTTTGAATAAGAATGTAGTTATACTCATAAGATTGAAATTCACCAACTGTTAGATTCCATGTTCCTAATAAAATTTAAACAGTTTGCCTTAACGGGTGCCATTGTCATTTTTCTTCCTTAGATGGAATCCACTTAAGATTATTTATCGAATTCTGATTTGCCCAGTTGTACAGACTTTAAATGCTATTATTTGTCAGCTTCAACTGTCATGTTTTTTACTTGTTGGGTACGGTTATTTGGTAGATGTTCAGTCATAATCCAGTGTATGGTGGCTTTGCGCCACTGACTTTTCAAACAAAGTGCGATGACAAATTGTGCGAATCAACAGTTCCTCTTGTACTATGTTATTTTACTATTGTGACACTGTCACTGGTAGGGTAAAACTGATCAATTTCACGATAGTATAAACCAACTCACGTTTGATCCTGCGAGTATATGTTTTTCTCGAAATTCAGCCATACATATGTAAGTACGATGAACTAATTCAAACGGTAGAACTGCAAATGGTTTTAAAGCACACTTCATCCCTATGGAAGATACAATCGTATTAGGGTCAAGTTAGTTATAAACACTCGACAGAGAGATCTACGATGATAGCACGTAAGTTGAGAAAACAATTATCATTGTTAAATTGGTCATGTAAGACTCAAGGAAGATGATATGATTAAAAAAAAAATGACTATAACATTATTCTCAAAGTCAAAATACAAAATGAAAAGCTCACTTGCTGACCAGAAAACAAAAAACTTTTAAGAAAAATAAAATAAAAATTCAACTCATCTTCTTCACACCAATCCACCCCACCGCACCCCTACCCGTCGCCATCACGCCACACGGAGACCATTCTCCCCACCTACAACACTGTTACACGATCAACAAGAAGATATTCTCGAAGTCTCAATTTAAGGTAAACAATCATTTCCTATTTTTGATTGAAACCCTAAACAACATAATTTTATTTTTGTCTTTCGATTTCTTTTACTGGAACCTTGCCTTCAAACTAGTATCTTCAATTTTCAATTTTAACCAATTTTTCAATTTTTTTCTTGTGTTGAAATCTCATTTGTGACCGTCATATCTTAAATTTGACAGTTGAGATTTTATTCCTCGGGATTCTGATGCAAAGAGAATTGCGTATCACAGGTGAGGATGCCATTTGACTTTTGGATAGCGTATGCGTTGCAACAGCAACTCCTAGAGTGAGCAATTTGTCTGAACTTTATTGACGCAACTTTTGCAGTGGTCTAAAAAAATGTACCTGAAAAAGCCGTTTTGGAGAAAGGGGTCAAAATCAGTTACCGAGAAGGGATCTGAATCAGCAGTGTCAGAGCTATTGAATTCATTCGATGAGCAACGATTATACAGAGAGTTGATGCTTGCCCTCCGTACTGGTCTTAAAGACGTACGTGGGGAATTCTCATTCCTCAGAGTGCGTGGACTTCGCAGCATACTTAAGTTTCTCCGGTCTGTGGCTGAATCTGATAACACTATCAACCTCTTCTGCCACACCCAATCCACCCCTGAGCTCCAAGGTCCCTCCTTTATTGTATACATATATATATATGTATCTGTGCACTTATGCTACTGATAATTAGCCATTATATATAGTTAATTAAAGTCAAACTACTCTCTTTCTGCAATGTATCTTATTTCTTTGTTGTTCGAATTAATATGGTAAATTAGTTGAAGCTTGGTGGTGTAAGTTAATGACACGGTAGCTTTGTATGTAACAGTGGTCCCAGTATTATTTGAGCACTCAATGAAAGAAATGGAGGATCAAAGAGTAACTAGTTTGGAGAATATATTTACAGCTGAACCAATGAGATTAACTAGTCCTTCTACTGATGCTGAAGTTGCTCTAGCACTCAGAGTTTTAGAAGGGTGTTGTCTTCTACATCCAGAAAGCACTGTTTTTGCCCATCAACACAAAGCTATTCCCGTAAGTTAAACATCTTTCTATCTTAATCTTGGATTCATTTTAGTTGTTACTCTCAAATTTAACTTAGTATTAACATAGGATAGGTTTTGATGAAAATACTATCAACACGTGGAGTACTTGAGCAAGGCACATGCCTAGATGCTTTGATCTCCATTATGCTCGATTCTTCAGTTAACCAAATGGTATTTTTTATTTTTATTTTAATCTATTTCTAATGTTAAATGTCTAAAGGAAGTTGTTGAATCAGGATTTTGAGGCTTGTAATGGCATAGAGGAAGTTGCTTTACTAATACGAGACAAGACAGTAGACGACAATTTAAGGTACTTTATGATTGCCTAAATTTAACAATTATAAACAAAATTTGTTTTCTATTAGTTGATCAAAGTTTGTTATATTCAGGTTGAAATGTGGTGAGTTTTTGTTGCTTCTGATTGGACATGTAGATGGACGAGAAAAGGCTCCAATGGCAGCAATACATGAAGATATAAGACGATTTTTAGGAGAAAAGTCAGCCTCCTTAATATGGGCTGCGAGTCAATTCGGGTCAATGCTTCTTCCGGATCAGAGAATGACTGCTCTGCAAATTCAAGCTCGCAGGGTGCTCGAGTCTATTGATCTTTACTGAATTATAAAAGCGTAGGAACTTATTTGTGTGTTGGCCTCCCAGAAAAGAATATTATAAGGACTAGTTTTTCATGGTTATTATATATGAGATCTGAACCAATTGTGTATTATTTTATTTTTTTTGTAAAAGTTGTTAATCTTTTCTTGTACCTGTTTGACCAAATTATTATTTGATTAACTAGAACAAGGTTTAATGTTAAACTGTGATTTCGTTTAAGGCGGGGTGCTTGTGATGTTTTTGTAAAAGTTGAATATCTCTCATGACATGAGACAGATGTTTTTTTCTTACTGTGCGAATTTTATTTCTTTGGACTTGGTTTTGGGTTGATCTTATGTTTACTGTTTGGTCCAAATGTATTTGTATGTTTGTATAGATGGCCTTATATTTTTATATTTTAGGGTGCATTGCTTTTTCAAATAAAAAACATAATATTGAAAAGGTCAAAGGCTTAATCATTATATTGTTCAATTGATTTCAATTGGATTGGTGTCTTGTCTTGGGTGATAAGTCTTGCTCATTGGGAGAGAAAAAGTCATCCATTGATTATAAAAAATGGCGTATAGTTTTTGTTTTATCATCCAATAGAAAGACATTATTATTCTTTTTGGGACGAGCGAAAAAAAGATTACGCAAATTTTTAAAATTATAAATCTAGATTAAACTAATACAAAATTTTTTATCAGTTTATGAGATTGGGTCATTGACGACTTGTAAAACGCTAGCGCAATCATTTTCGACGGAGATGGATGGTTTTGGATTATGTTTTGCTAATCTGCATGCATAAATAACTCTAAAGGCCTCCTATTTAATCGAGAGTCGTGCACATACTTCCAAACTCTACCATTGATCAAAATATCACCTACAATCCTGACAATGTAATCTACCACGGCTTAGCGCTCCAACCGGCATCACCATTATTTTAAAACAATTAAACAAGAAAGGTGTTGATTAACTAGGGGACCTAATCTATTCACCATAAAAGTAGGGCCATAAGATTGTTGAGGATGAGTCGTCAAAAGAAACTCATAAATTACCATATTAATGTAAAAGTTTGGCCCACTAAGTAATAAATATTCAATTTAATCAAAGACTAATACAAATTTGTATATACATTAGATATTTATGTAAATTTTTTGTATATGTGTGGTCTTATTTTGATAATTTTTAATATATTTATAAAATTAGCATTTGGTTATAGTTAAAAAACGTAAAATCGTTTAAAAATAAAACCGAATGGTGTGATTATGGTTTTGGAAAGTGTTAACCGATAGTTAAAATCGTTAGTTTATAGTTTTTAATTAAATAAATGATTATCGTTATGGTTTTTGATATTTTTTCAAGAAACCAAACCGTTGTCATTCCTAAGCCTAGTAGGTCTTTTCCTTACGTCAAAACTGCTCGAGTTTTTTTTTAAATCTCAATAATGTTATTAAAATTTTATTCATCATTCTTTTAGGGTCATTGCTAACTTTGTTATCTTATGTTGTTTTGGTGGGCTTTGTGGCCCATTATATATGTATTATTCATCGGACAATCTGTATAATATTTGTTGAGTTTTCTGGTATTCTTTTTCCTTTTTCTGGTATTTTCATTTCCATGTTTCATCAATTTTTTCTTGCTCCAACATGTTTCATCAATTGATACAAGTTGGTAAGAGATCTTGATGTCACGAGTCATGGGACATGTATGCTGCCAAATAGTAGACAACACAAAGAGCAATATTGCAAATCACTTTTACTTTATTATTACTCGATCAATATAAATTAATTGGACCACCCTAACATTTTGGAGAAAATGAAAAGTCGTATATATATCCAGGGTGGTCCAAATGCAGCAGCTTCTATTATTACTGTAGCTGCTTCAAGGTGAAGTGGAGATCACACACAGAACACACCCAGATCCAGATGCAAGGGTGGATTTATTGAAGGCCAGGAGGATCAAGTCTTTCTTAACCCCGTAAATTTTATGATATGCAAGAGTAAGTTTCGTCCAGAAAATAATTAACTTTCTATGAATGTTTATATTATGCCTTTTTACTTTAATATATATATATATATATATATATATATATATATATATATATATATATATATAATATGGAAGAAGGGTCGAATCTCTTCCTAAACGTGGGTAACCTAATTCTGATTTACCATGAAAATATATATGGGGAGACATGTATATTTTCATGTTATTAGTCGAGTGCATGCAAGCTAGCCCGGATCACTCATGTAACAAAAAAAATATATGGGAGAAGGGCAAACGGCCCAAAATGTCTCCTATTCCACTCCATATTTTTTAGTTTTTGGATCAAAATTTTGTGATTTCTAGCCTTTAGATCGAAGTAAATTAATGGTCCAGATTGTTTAATTTAAATCGACAGCTAAAAATGTCTTGATTTCCATGTATATTTTTCAGCTGTCAGATTCTATATGGGTCATTTTTTTATAATTTATTTATTTTTGATACACTAACTGATTTCCACAATTTACATCATTTCAAATTTTAAAACGAAAAAAAAATCTCTCCACTCAGGTCTCACCTTCCCACAAGCCGCTCACCTGCATAAGAAAGCCGCGTTGAAACAAAAAGAAATCTCTTCACGTGACACCTCCCACCAAGCCACTCTTCTGTACAAGAAAACGCCGCCACTCGGGAACCATTCTCCACCATCGAATAAAGGTCTTGGCGAATATTGTTTTGCAGGAACAAAAAACAAAAAGAAATATCTTCCCACCTTCCCACCAAGCCGCTCTCCTGCACAGGAAAACCGTCGCAACTCTGGGACCATTCTCCACCCTCATCAATCAGCTTATATAGGTAAAAAATAATTTTTTGGGAACCATTCTCACCATCATCAACCGACTTGGTTGCGCCAGCAACAATTACATAAAGTCGGATATCAGTTCCATGAAAAATCAAAATATTTTAATTCAAGGTTTATCTGATAGTATTGAGTTTGAAAAGAAACTGAAATCTCGCAAAGAACTACACAAATAATTTGGGGTAGCTTTTACTATCGTGAATCAAAAGAATGGTGAGCTAGGGGAATTATTAAAAGCATAAAACTTAGCAACTGAAAAAGTAAATTTGCGTGTTATTTCATCTAGGGGTGTGCGCGGGTCGGTTTTGGATGAAAAATACTCAACCCATAAACCGCCCGTTGTTGTGCGGGTTTTGAATAATGAGACCCGCACCCGCCCAATCCATTATATAAACCATTGAGTTTCGGGTTGAGCGGGTTGCGGGTGCATTGCGGGTGATTTAGTTTAATAAATGAGCCGAAATTGTATCCATAATCATTCGGCAGGATTATATTACAAATGCATGTTGCAACAAAAAATATAGTTTATGATACTCATAGACATTTTAAATCATCTCTAATTTTAAAAAAATATAAAATAAGATTTTAGAAAAATAAAATTATGAATTAAACAAAAGATTGAGATAATATCATAACTGAAATGAAAACAGATTCGTTTGAAAAAATATATTTGAAATACTAAGGGATTTAAAAAATTTAAAATGGAAGGAATAAAAAAAAATATAAGGTAAGAATCACATGACCATACAAATTTATTTGAATAAAATAAGCAATACAATTTTTTCTAATAATTTATACTACATGGTAATCGGGTATGCGGGTTTGCGGGTTTCAAGTTTAAAATCCGCAACCCGTAAAAAGTGTAAATTTTTTTAAAATGTAAACCGCAACCCACCCAGTAGAAAACTAACCCAGATTATTTCGGGTTAGTGTAATCGGGTTGGTCGGGTTATGCGGGTTTTCTAACCCGATGCACACCCCTAATTTCATCCGAACAAAAGATCGTAGAGGTAAAGGTTGAAAAGAAAAAACTAAGTGATCAAATTCAAAAATTTAATGAAAAAATTGCTAAATTCGATTCACGAAACTTAGAGCTCGAGTTGGAACTGAATAATCTAATGGAGGAATGTGGTGAATATTTCTCACCGGAAAGAGAGTCGGAATATGAATCTTTTGACGATAATATTGAGTCAACGACCAGAGTTGATGACAATTTTTAATTGAATCCTCTGCAATAATACTTTGTGAAAATAACTATGCTTCGTTTTGATCTGCTTTCCTCTATTTGAATATTCTACGCGAATAACGACATTGATGCACTCAAGAACGACGAAGCTGTGAAAATTGCCTCATTGTTCGTCTTGACCTTAACCTTAACTTAACTTAACCCTTAAACTCAACCTCAACCTTAACCTTAAACTTAAATATTTAAAATTAGCCCTTAAACCTTAAATGTTAATTCTTAAACCTTAACTTACCTTAACCTTGACCTAAACCTTAACCTTAACTCTTATACACAACCTTGATCTTAACCCTGACCTTAATCCTAACCTTGACCTTAACCTCCATAAACGTAACATTAATCTTGACCTTAACCTAAACCCGAATTTTGACCTTAACCTTAATCTTAACACTTAAACCTTTAACCTTAAACTTTACACCTTAAACCTTAAACTTGAATGTTAAACCTTAAACCGTAATCTTCATCTTCACCTTAACCTCAATATTAACCTTAACCTTAAACTTAATCTTAATCTTAACCTTAATCTTAACCTTAACCTTAACCTTAACCTTAACATTAACCTTAATCTTGACGAGCAAAAAAAGAAGACCTAAACATAAATATTCATTAATTTAGGAAAACTTTGGTAAGGGTTCATGGAACATTGTTTATGTTACAAAATTTGCATGTAACATGAATATTTATTAAATATTTGTTTTTATCTCAAGAAATGTTTGTTTATTTTTCTAAATTAATATTGCTAAAGTGTTTTCAGGCACGGGTTCATACCTAGTATATATATATATATATATATAAGACATTGTAGTTTAGCTAATGCCATGTTTGGTTTTTAGGATTTAGGATAGAGATTGTGTGTTCAAAACATAGCAATTAAACTTTTAGAAACAAACATCGCATCTATATAAAAACTTCTCTCATCGTCCAAACCCTAGAAATTTTTTTATCTGTAGTTTGTCCTTTAATTTATTAAAAATCTTTCATAGCCAAGTTTCTCGTCCCAAAATCCGCCGTCCTCCAAGTGTACCAAATGGAATTAGCTTTAGATGGCTTCACGATAAAGTTTTCATCACTTAGCTTGGGGTTTTCTTAAATCTTGTTCTAAGATCCACTCGAAAAAATTGAAAAGGTTATGACACTCCGGAGGCTTAGGAATGACAGGTATTAGAGGAGCAAAAGAGTTAGAGGAATCAAGGAGTCTCTTAAAGCTTCAGAAGGTCTCAAGGAGCGAAAAATTCAGAAGAACCAAAACTGCACGCCAAGTGTTTGTAAAAAGAACATGATTTATTTTCTTTTTTATTTTTGGTCTGAGTAACATTAATGATAATATTTATGTCCTTAATTTTCTTTCTAATATAATTAAACATGCCATTGTCATGAGTACAATC
Source organism: Nemophila menziesii (assembly GCA_029959085.1). NCBI lineage: Eukaryota > Viridiplantae > Streptophyta > Magnoliopsida > Boraginales > Hydrophyllaceae > Nemophila > Nemophila menziesii. The sequence goes on along the minus strand of JARWIR010000001.1, from coordinate 27,927,741 downwards.
TATCATAACGAGGAGTCTACTATATCTCACTTACTCAATACGCTAGTATGCATGGACGAGGAATGGCTAATATCATCTTGGTCAAATAAAAACTCTCGTGCAAAACATTTGAAAGTAAACATCGGAAAACAAGATACTCGAATTACTATCACATCAGGTATGAGGCTATTTATGAGAAAATTATCAAACAACAAAGGTACTCTCAATCTGTTCACAAACATCTTGACATCTGATGTCTCCCTAATTGTTCTTATTTTAGACCCTTGGGAGACATCATTTTTTGTGTTTATTTACTTAAATTGATAGACTTTTGGACTTAATATGCAATAATCCGGAATTACCTTTTTATTTCTAGCATTTTTAATTTATTAAACTTTTGCGCGTAATATTGGTATTTTTTAGTGTAAAGTTTACAGGTTTTAGATGTTAGCTAGGAGAGGAATCCGAGGAGAAAGTCAAAGATCGTGAATTAGAGTCAAGACTTGAAGACAAATCCCGAAGATATTATTTTTAGAGCTGAAAATCCACTTTCCAGGCCATAGATTGCTGATTTCGAGGTGCTTAAGCGATGATTTAGCTGTTGACCTTTGAAGAGAAATCATTCCGTATCAAGTTACGGAACTTTAGCAACTGGAATGAGGTCAATCGGAGTTGTAACGCATCGGGAAAAGCCGTTTTAGTGAAGGTGTATCAGCAGTTACGGGATTTTGGGCTTGGAAATTGGGCTTGGACATTTAATTAGTCTTTTATTTTCTGGTCCAAGCCCTAATCCGTTTTTACACTTATAAAAGGAGGTCTGGACTTCTATTTTTCACACAATTCACATTCCACAAGATTAAACACCAGAGAGAAACAACAGAAGGAAGAAAGAAGAAGCTACAAGAGCTGGAGTGGGTCTATAGCTCCGTTCGTAGTCATTCCAATTCCGGAAATTAGGTTCTTTTCGTATTTTAATTTTGTAAACAATATGAATTCCAATTCTTTTAATTTAGTTTTTAATTTTAATATGAGCTAAGCTTTCATTAGTGCTTGAGAACAAACAATGGGTGAATCCTAGTTTTATTTTATAACGAATGTTGAATTTGGGTTTCTGTTAAATTAAATTAAATCAGGTCTTTTACTCTTTTCGACAATTTATGATTATTTACTGATTTTAGAGTCGCGAACTAAAATTAGGTATTAGTATCTAAGCTATTCCACATATGTGGCGTGTGGATCATCTTGACGGGGGGTTTAGGTACAGAATTAATTGTTCAATCTGGGATAAAAACTATTGATTCTGACGAACTTAGTTAATCCTAGGGCCAAAGTGGTAATAAATCTTAATCATCCAACGGTGGATCATATTTACCCTGACGGGACTAGTGACACTTTAGGATTGCCTTATAGTCCACCCTGACGGGGGTATAAGGAATTTAGAATCCCGACCATTGTAATTGACTGATTTAACCCTTAAACAACATAACTTAGAAAGTAAAATTAGGAGGATCCTTGCGTTCTTAAGTACTACATCTCATATTGCGTTTCCACTTATTCTACTTGCGTCTTATCTTTTACTTGCATTTAATTATTTGTCTTTCATTTATTTAGAATTAATAAACAAAACCAAAACAAACAATTTATTATCTTTCATTTCCATAAGTGCATCAATCACTACTTGCTAAACATTGTGATCAACCATCCGTCCTTGGAACGAATCTGATTTATCAGGATTACTACTTGGGACAACCGTACACTTGCGGTTGTGGTTCGATTAGCATTTGCATTTATTATTAGAACACACAAAGGACCACCAACATCCTTCTCTCCCAGAGTCTCCACACTCACAATCCTTTCTTCATATTTCACACTTTAAATCTCTTTCTCTTATTTCTTTCTAGTTCTCACTTAAATAGTTTAATCATCTTATGGCTACTACGGATAGGAACGTTCTACCCCTCATTCCTTGCAAAAATCATAACATCCTTAAATTGTGCGTACTCAGAATTGGAACCAAATCCAGAGTGGTTGACAATCTCATAGATGAAATTGCTCTCTATCTTCGAGTATTTAGGGAAACTAAGGTGCTTGCAATTGGTTATAGGAAGCATATAGCAGAAATTTGGGGTGTAAAAGGTGTGTTTAGACTCACTGAGGTAAAATGTAATGCTTTTAAGTTAGACATTTATGATGATAAGGAGATCAAGAGACTTTGATAACTTTGACCCGGAGTCTTCCTCAAAATGCACATCAGTTTAACGCAATGGCCTTAACTTCTCTTACCACATGAAGTAGAAGCGGACGTCTCCTCTATTTTGGTCCAGGCAAAGAGGCTGTCTTTTGTTCAGAATAATCTAAATACGGTGTTAGCTCTGGAACCTTGCTTCATGGAAATTGAAGATGTTGATTTTCGAGTTGAAGTAATAGAAAATGTGAAGATCCTACGATTTCGCATAAGATTTGATGTCAATGAATCCTAACCACCAGGCACGTACATTTGGCAGGAGGATGGAATAGCGTGGATCATATTCCAATATGAGAGTATAGAGGTTATATGCTCTAATAATGGATGTATAGGGAATCAATATGGAGAATGCACAATGCAGGTGACCAGTGACAATGGATATTTAAATATGAGAAGGAAGACTATTTGGAACGTTAATAATATTGCTAGTTCCCTCCTTCCAAACCAATTTATGGAGTAAAGAGAAGAATTGTCAGAGGTTTTGCAGGGTTTGGAGAATAACAAAACTGGAGGAGAGAGGGTGTGGCGATATTTGACTATGGTAACTAGAGAAACAACTAAAATTATAGAGCAAGAAGTCAGGAAAGAGACGTGGAGGGATTCATTTCTACTTTGGAACTTAAAAGACATAGAATGTTCAGCGGCAGAGATCAGTGCTTTGAGACTAGAGATGGTAATGGACCACAAGGAGCAAGCTAGCGTAGAAACCAAGTGCAACAAGAAGATAAAAAAATAATTTTGAAAAGAGAATCTTAGTGAGCCAGACTAAGGAGGTTGGTAATAGTAGCAGAACTCTAGAAAATAGGTTCAGTATTCTTAACATCAATATTTAAGAAGGTGATTTAAAGGACAACATTCACGAGAAAGAGAATGAGCTTGAAAATCTTATGAATGCGAGTGACAAGGACATTTTTAAACTTCGTAGCACAAGTAAAAGAGTAGTTGATATCGAAGGAGAAAATGAGAATGATAGAAATCATGCTAATGAAAAATTGGTAATATCGAAGAGAAGAAACGATCACATTCAAAGTGTGTGTGGCAACAGAGGAACTGGAAATAACTCGAAGGAGTTGGACAACTTTAATAAGCTAAGAGTTGTAGAGAACCATCATGAATCATCAACTGAATCAGCCATCAATATCAAGAAAAACAATCAGAGAGGCTGTATTTTTGAAGAAGAACTTGAAGAAGGCGATGAAATTTTAGTGGGAAATACAATGATGCAGAATTTGAGGGTCGGGAAAATATTAATGAAGCATATGGGATATTAGAAATAAGTGATGATACAGGTGGAAGAGTTGGGAGCAAGCACGAGATGGATGAGAATATGATCGATGGTGAAGGAAACAATGCTGAGTACGGATTCTTTACCCCCAAATCCAAAAGGGTAGTGGACATCCCTCCATGATGTCCGTCATGACCAAATGTGTGTTTTATATTGGAACTGTCAAGGAATTAGAGCGTCCTTGACATTTTCCAGTATTAAGTCTGTTTTAGCAAGCTTTAAGCCCTTTATTGTTGTATTTTGTGATACCATGCTTCGAGAGGTGGATTCACAAGATACCATTCGTTAAGTTTGTTTTGATAGGTATTTTTTTACCCCGCCAGACCCGCTTATCATTCTAGGGTTTTTTTGGTTCTATGGAACTCTGGTGTGAACCTTTTTGTCTCTTTTTGTTCAGCGTCTTTTGTGGTTTTGCAGATTAATGAACTTTGTTTTTTGTATTATCTTGTTTGCGTACATGCGCCTAATAGATTTGATGACACGATGAAAGTGTTTAATGAAATTACAAAATGGAGCAAGACCATCACTGAGCCATGGTTCATACTTGGCAACTTTAACAATGTGCTTAATATTAATGAGAAACAAAGCAATAACCCAGTCAATTTTAACCACTTAAATAAATTCAAGAATTTAACTATAAATAATGGCTTGTTTGACATTAATTCTCATAGATGTTTTTTTACCCGGTCTAATAGAAAAACAGGGGACAAATCAGTCAAGACCAAAATAGATAGAGGACTTGATACTTATGAATGGAGCAATAAATATCCTTTGGCAAAAAATTATATTCCTTTTGCTATAGGATCAAATTATTATCCCCTTATTCTCTAGCTTGATTATAATACTAATCAAGGTTTTAAACACTTTAAGCTTGAATCCTTTTTGGCTTTAATATACAGGTAAGAGAAGTGGTTGATAAAGCTTGGGGAATGTAAGGTTTTAAACCTCCTATCCAAGAAATTATATATAAGCGTAATAACACTATTAAGGACTTGAAAACATGGAGTAGAATAACTTTCAAGAATCATCAAACTCATATAAAAAAACTCCAGGATAGACTGGTTGAATATAATAAATTAAAAAACTCTCCTGCATCAGAAAGAGATGAGGGGATGATTCGGGAAGAGATAAACTTCGAAATTAATTGCGAAGAAAAATATTGGGTGGACAGGACCAAACAAAATTGGTTAACTTTTGGGGCAAGAACACTAAAATTTTCCATCTCTCTACTATTCAAAGAAGAAATTACAATAGGATTATTAAAATCAAATATAATAATGAGCAATGGATAGAAGATGTAACCGAGGTTAAAAATAACTTCCAAAACTATTATTCACAACTTTTTTATGAACATGGTACAGAAGAGCAACATATGGAAGAAGCGGTTTCAATATATAAAGAACAAAGTAAACGATGACATGAATGAAAGCCTTACAAAGATGCCAACTATGGAAGATGTAGAGCAAGCTTTCATAGAATTGTCTCCAATCAAAGCCCCGAGTCCAGATGGATTGAATGATAAGTTCTATAAAGAATTTTAGAATATTAGTACAGACGATGTTTTTAAAATGGTTAAGGATTTCTTTGACAATAATATATATTTATATACTATCAGTGAAACTCTTATAACCCTTATTCCTAAAGGAGATACCTAAGAAAAACTGGGAGATTATAGACCCATTTCGTGTGTTAATTTCAGTTACAAAATTATTGCAGAGATTTTGGCTAACAGACTTCAAATTTTCATGGATAAGCTTGTGTCCCCCACTCAATCAGCATTTATTAAAGGTAGGCAATACAAGATAATATTATTGTTGCACAAGAAATTTCTTTTTTTATGAACATGAAGAGGAAAAATAAAAACCATATGGCTGCAATAAATATCGACATGGCCAAAGCTTATGAGCAGGTATGACGGGATTTTCTTTTACTTGTGTTAAGAAAATTGGGTTTTTTGCAAAAAATGGGTTAATTGGATTAAGAATTGTTTCTCGGTAGTGTCCTTTAAAATTAATCTTAATGGTGAAAATTTTTTTAAATTTAACTCTAGCAGAGGACGTAGGCAAGGAGGTCCTCTATCTCCTTTCCTTTTTACAATTATGACAGAAGCCCTTATTACTATTAATGAACATTACTGCCAAGGAAGTCAAATACAGGGAATTAAGATTAACAGAAACTGCCCGACTATTTCTGACCTTTTATTTGCAGATGATTCTCTTTTCTTTCTCAACATTGCTTAAGAGTTTATTGCACGGGCTCCGGCCAAAGGATTAAGTTGACAAATCAGCAATACTATTTAGCAAAGAAAATCCTGGCGAAGTAAGGAGAAATATTGCAAAGGACATTAACATTAAAGAATATAATGATCTGAGGAATTACCTAGGAATTCCTCTATGTCACAAGAGATATAAAGTTGAATCCCGTGAAAGGATCGCAAAGAAATTATTTAAGAAAACCGATGGCTGGAAAGAAAAACTCCTTTCTAATGCTGTGAAGGAAATCTTAATTAAAGTTTTTCTTCAGCCTATCCCCAATTATGCTATGTCTATTTTTCATTTCTTATCTCTTTTTGTAATAAAGTAATTTATGCTATCTCTAATTTTTGGTGGAATTCAGGAAAAGAAATCGTACCCACTAGCTTGCTTGGGAAAAGGTCGCGGTGGGCTAGCTACTAGGAGGATTAGGATTTAGAAATTTTAAAAGGATGAACACGACACTATTTGCAGCTCAAGCATGGAGGACTATTAAAAACCCAAGCAGCTTTTCAGCAAGGTTAGTTAAACGTATTTACTTCCCTAAGACAACTTTTCTTGATATTAAACTTACAAAAAGCCGCGCATGGAGTTGGACGAGTTTATTGGAAGGTGGGGACTACATTAAAATACATATTTTTTACCAAATTTGGTAATGGTGAATATATTAATAGCTTCTTGAACAATGATTTAGGCATGAGGTTGATGCTCGCACCTAAATTACATGATACTTTACCGGTCCATCCTTGACCAAAAGAAATCGGAATGTTGAAACTCCCGGGATCCTTTAACTTAAGAAGCAACTTACTCTGACATATGGCACTGTACTCTTATGGTAACTCAATCGTCTACACTAAAAAAGAGTTGAAATTTTGTCAAGTTGCTGCCAGTAACGAGTAAGAATATTGAAATATTGTTGCACAGATAGATCTCCTTGTCGTAGGCCATGTAGTTTACCTTTTATTTCGAAAATGGTTGAAGTGTTTTCTTAATCGGAGTAGGTGATCTTTGCTTCTTTCCAAATTTCTTTTGCCGTGGTATGATACATGTAATCTTATCCTATATCAGGAGTCATGGAATTGATTAGCCATGACATAGCCATGAAATTTTCAGATTTCCATGTCTTGTATTTCAGATCTTCTTCTTTCGGAGCTGCTGCGGTACCGGTGAGACCTCTGCCGCATACAAACATGAGAACAAATTGTGACCATTGGAAAAAACAATTTCCATTAAGTTTGTGAACTGTGACAGTTGAACCAGACACATTGAAATAAGAGGAGGTGGTGTTGTAATTTGAAATCACTTCACTATGCCCCTCCATTATTGATATTTATCAGAGTTGCTCTGATACCATGTGATTTTTATGAGAAAGAAAATAATACCTTTTCTTATTATTATTTCTTATCGTTCTAACAACTATTTATAGGATAGATGGTTCCTAATTTACCATTCAAATCCCTTACAACTATAGTAAATTAGGAATAGGAAAGGAAACATAAATCATATCTAATCAAATCAAATCATATCATATCTCTAGCACAAATATATCTATGCTAAATTATGCATAAATCTACATTACGTACTTGAAATCTTTGACTTGCTTGATTGAGTAAGCAATAATTGTCTTCCACAAAATGTTCACGTCTTTAAACAACATCCCAACCACGAACTTGGTCTTCCTCAAATTAGTTTTTTATTAATTTTTTTGAATTTGGGCTTCCTCACTTTCTCATCATCGAATTCACTTATCCCAGAGTCAAAATTATCAGAATCACTTGACAATGTGTTTGAATCCTCCACTTTATTAGCCAATTCTTGTTGTTCAGGTGTTGTCTTAAACTATAAATAGTTTCAAACTGGTTGCGACTCAAACGCGCTACCAAAGGGTCAACTGTTGCATCAAATATTTCAGCGTCTCCAAAGTCCTCAAACTCAGTATCGCAGCCGTACGTGTTGTCACCTTTCTTCACCATCTTTACCCCCTTAACCATAACTAACTGGAGCATGTTTTTTCCCCTATCATGTGGATACCCATCTTCGAGCCCCATGTTAGTATTCACCATTCTTTCTTCAATTTACATTTCTATATGAACACCAGACTCAAAAATCATGGCCATATTGCTCATATTATCACCTAGACTCAAGAACTCTAGCCTAAACTTCATTGAACATAAGGACGACGGTAAAACTCAATGGTGTCACTAAAACCAATCTTTTTTACCAACCTGCGCAAATTAGCCATAGACATACCTATGACTACTGCCAGAAATTTTTTGGTGATAACTACTAATGTACCGACTATCCATGAATCATATAAACATATAACGTGAAAGATTCTACAAATTCATTAGGGCATGTAGATTAAATATGAAAGTTTTTATTAAAAACAGCAACAATAAATAATGTACAAAAAATATATTGAATAAATACTAACTTGAAAATGGATATTTCACAATATAAAAACATGATTAAACATATATAGAATCGGATAAGGAAGATCTGAAAAGCAAAACGAATAAACAAATCCAATACACTAAAAAGGTGAAATCAAACAAATATATAATCAAAAGATGTTAAAAATGAGTATACATTATTAACCAATCCACAAAGTATTATACAAATTATTAAAAATCACCCACCTTGGAATCAAACTAATAAAATATAGGTTGTTTAAAAAAATACACTTTTACTCAATAAACAATAAAAATTCGTGTTAAACAACTTTTCTACTTATTTTATCGATCATTAGGTGCTTTTTCATCAATTAAGTGATCAATCAACTATTGTCTTGATTAGTTACTCCATTATTCGAAACTTGCTTATCCATTTTCTAGTGGAAAAGTGTAAAATTATACAAGAAATACTGTAATAATCATGAGTGGATCATGTAGTGTTATCGAATTTTGTGTTTATTTGCTTGATCTGAATAGAAGTATTTTGAGATTCTAGTGATCCTTTGATTTGTAGGTACAGTGTGTTTGATTTCAATGAATAGAAATGTTTACTTGAAACATGTGTGTGTTTTAAGTAATTTTTTTTTAAAATTTCAAACTTATAATACATATTGTATTTCTTACGAAAAATTATTTAACATTTAATATGAGCAAAAGTACTAATAAATCACATTTTTTACTAATTAGATTGTATGTTACTTCATTTCATACTATAAATTTTTTAAAATCTCATTTAATATATTACGGTACACCAATGTTTCAATTACTTTATATTTTCTAAAATCTCATTATTAATATTACAGATACCACCAATGTCTTATTCCTTATGTCTTAATATAGGGGGGTGTATTCAACTGAGCGTCTGTTGGATTTTTTTGGATTTTAAAAGTCTAGGTATTCAATCAGGATTTTTAAAAGTCTATTAAAATCTTGAGGTATTCAATTAAGATTTTAAAAACTCTTTTAAAATCTAGATGTATTCAATCAAGATTTTTTTTAAATCTATTAAACTTTTTAGGTATTTAAAAGTCGTTGGACTTTACAAGTCATTGGATTTTATAGGAGTTTAAGGTTTAATTATAAATAAAAAAGTCTTCTACAAATCCTTCTGCAGAAGCAGAGATTTCATAAACTCCAAGAAAAACAACGACTGAGGTAAAAATAATTCATAAGCTATTTTATAAGCATTCTAATATTTAATCGCTATGGTCGTAATTCTCTTAATGAATTGGGTTAAGCTATTTCATAAACTGAAAATCATATATCAATTGAGAAAAAATTTGTTTAAATTTGTTTGAAGAAAATTCTTTTTATTTTTCTGTTTTTATTTTTAGGGTTAGGTAAACTATTGTATTATTAATTTTATTTTTCCTTTTGTTTTATTGTTCCAATGCGACGATAAAGAGGTGAGTTTAGGTTTTATCATGTTTCATCTTTCTTTTCAAACATAAGTAATGTACTGTTTAATTTTTTTTTTGAGTAATGATATTTGTCACCCTTTTTGTATCACCCTTTTATCACCTCCTACGTATATACCTACATGTACCAATGAATTGATTTCTCTATCCTATTTAATCTTTCTTTATATTCTATTCAAGGAAATCATTACTCTTTTCTTTACATATATCATTACTCTTTTCTTTTACATACTCTTCGAAACTTTTTTCTTTTTGCTTTTTTTTTCCAATGCAAGGGGAAGAGGTGATTTTAGGCTTTATCACGTTTCATTGTTTTTATTTAACATAAAAAAATGTATGATTTGCTTTTCTTTTTTCTGTCTAAAATTTTTCAACTTTGACAGATGTATACTTTTTTTATCTTACAACTTATAATTTATTTAATATTTAAAAATCAAAATTATAAATCAAAAATAAAAATTGGATCAACCACCATTCTTCGTTAGCCACTATAGTGGCGGGATACTTTTTTTCTTTTAAATTGTTTAAATAAATGTATATTGTATATTTTTTAGAAAAGATCAAAATTTATTAAAATCCATTAAAATCTGTTAAAATCTTTATATAAGAATCCGTTAAATTCTATATAGAATTGAAAAGAATTTTATAAATTCAATATAGAATTAGAACGATCCATAGAATTTGCAAAGTCTATAGATTTTAAAAATAAAAAAAAATCCAATAAACTCCCAGTTAAATACACCCGAAATCTTTAAATACGAAAAAACATTGGCTCGCTAAGGCTTTTTCTAGTTCTTTGCTTTCTCCATCTTGGATTTGTAATATTCCTAGTGATTTGAATTCCTTTTTGTATAATGACTTACCAAACTTTGCTGTGACGGGAGTTGGTTAACTCCTTCACATTCTATTTTAATATAAGTCCCTTTGAAAAAAAAAAAAAAAAAAAAAAAAAAGAGTGAACCCTCCATGATTTTGCAAGAGAAATTTCATTCACCTCAAAAGATAGTTTTGAGTTTTGACTTTCAATGGCCGTAACCTGTTTACTTTTTTTTTTGGATGGGCCGTAAACTGTTGAAAATCCGTACTACATTTAAGGGTCTACCACTCTACCTTAGCATATGATTTTATTGAATGGTAGGAGTAATAATGAAGATTGTACATTGGTGTCGGACTCTTGTCACATGCAGAAAACAAATTAGTCAATACCCATAACAACAAAAGAAGGTGCTTTTGGATCCATACTATGATCTGAATGCGACCACCACAAGGCATCGACATAACCTACGTCATTTTTATTAAGGATGGTTATCATTTATAAATCAAAATGGATGGATAATTTGAAAGATATAATCGATAATTAGAGTCCTTATGAGCATGCTTCTAAATATAAAATAAACTGGACAATCGTCTAATATATATAACCTATCCAAAAAAAATAAAATATGCTTATTTATCTAAGTTGATTTTTTAATAAATTTTTTTGACTGTAGAAAATTTATTTTGATAAAATTAGATCTTTTTCTAATAAAAATAAAATAAAACCTAAAACAGTAGTCTTGATAAATTTTTGGATGGAGAAGTAAGAATATAACTAGCACATCACTGATATTCCACATGTAACCCATCAGAAATGTGCAGTGTGTCCACACGTAACTCATCAGTACAAACCACTGATACTAACTAACACACCACTGATATTCCACACGTAACCCATCAGAAATGTGCAGTGTCTTCAACTCCGATTTGTGCAAGATACTTGAAAGTCGAAACACATTAAATGGTCACCATCAATCGATACAGAAGCTACCACAAAGGCACTTCATCAATTGACAGCCTGGTCCACCTTTCAAGCCCTCCTACTGCCGCACCAGAAAATACAGAATTAATATTATTAATAAATTGCATACCATGTCCCTAGCGTGGAGAAGACCCTCCTGGAACCTGCTGCTGTTCGCTGATGGGTCCACATCCACTGTCGTTGCTCCTAATTCTGCGTTGCTGCCCACCTGATCTCTCCGCTGCTCCTATGAACATCGCCGGATTGAAGGACGTCTTCATCTCCACAAATCTTCGATGAATCTTCGTAAGACTTTTCACTCTTATTTTATGAAACGACGGAGAGGGGCGGCGTGAAGGGAGTGGCGGTCGGCTTCATTGTTCTCCAGCGTTTACTTTTTCTTTTATGTTTTATATGAATTGATTTTTTTTAAATTTTGGGATTACTTAGATATGATTTAAAAGAGGAATCAGTTACAAAAGATATTAATGGATTGAGATAATTATGGAAGAATCTTATAAGATCAATTACTACAGGGGTAAGGATGGTATACCAATTAAAACGCTAACCTTCTTGAGATGAAATAATTGGGTGGACTCTTTAGGGGTGGGTTATTGAGTTTGTGGACCTTTTAAGCAAATAACTCATATATATATATATATATATATATATATATATATATATATATATATATTCAATGTTGTTCTCATGTTGTATGTTTTGGGATTTGTGTTACCCGGAGCCTCTCATAGCAGGTTTAGAAATGTAAAAAAGTACTGATGGGTCCAGGGTAGCGCCACAAAAGGCTCGGTCGATGCTGGTGCTGGGAGATCGCCCTCCTGAAAGAACATAAAGAACATATGGAAAAGAGATGGCCTTGAGCCTGTTCCGGGTTCTATTCATTAATAAAGAGGCCAGGTCACTGAACTTAGAGTAGGAAATTCCAGTGAAAGCTTCATCCTAAGAAGACTGAACAAGAGCAAGAACATCGGTCATTCATTACGGTTGCTGATTCAATTCCTTTAAAACAAACAGTCTTGCATAGGGAAGGAAAATCTACAGGCTTCGAGGGATCTCTGTCTTCCTACTTTGATTCAAGAACCACATGTTAGAGCCTTTTTACGCTAGTTAACATAGTAAGTAAGAGAGTGAGTTCACCATTTAGAACAATCCCCAACTC